>CM066982.1:66416717-67616717 GCA_033977485.1 Hydrangea macrophylla
TATCCGGTCTGGTACAAGTCTGAGCATACACTAAGCTCCCCACAGCTGATGTATATGGAACTTTCTTCATTTGTTCCTTTTCTAAGTCATTCCTAGGGCACTGACTTTCATTTAACTTGTCACCTTTCATGATTGGTGCATCACTGACTGAACATAGCTGCATATTAAATCTTTCCAGGACTCGATTGATATAACCTTTCTGAGACAGTCCTAACAATCCTCGAGATCGGTCCCTAAAGATCTCTATGCCAATGACATAGGATGCCTCACCCATATCAACCATCTTAAAGCACTTAGAAAGATACTCCTTGGTTTCGTGTAACAAACCATGATCACTACTGGCGCACAAAATATCATCCACATATAAAACCAAAAAGATAAACTTACTCCCACTGATCTTTAGATAAATACACTGATCAACAGTGTTTTCCTTAAATCCAAAATCAGTAATGGTATCATTAAACTTTATATACCATTGCCTGGAAGCTTGTTTAAGACCGTAAATGGATTTCTTTAATTTGCAAGCCAAATGTTCTTTTCCTTTCTTTATGAACCCTTCAGGTTGTTCCATGTAGATATCCTCATCCAAATTCCCATTTAAAAAAGCAGTTTTCACATCCATCTGATGTAACTCTAGATCATAATAAGCTACAAGTGCCATGATAATTCTAAATGAGTCCTTCTTAGATACCGGAGAGAAGGTCTCTCTATAATCAATGCCTTCTTTCTGAGTGAAACCTTTAGCCACAAGTCTAGCCTTATATCTCTCGATATTGCCTTTAGCGTCGCGCTTAGTCTTAAAGACCCATTTACAGCCAACTTTCTTACAATTATTAGGCAATTCAACGAGATCCCAGACACTATTCTGGTCCATCGATTTCAACTCTTCATTCATAGCATCGATCCATTTACTAGAATTATCACTTTCCATGGCTTGTGAAAATGAAACCGGATCCTTATTAATCCCAATATCAAAATCAGATTCTTGTAGATACACCACATAATCATCTGAAATGGCAGGTCTCCTTTCCCTCTGAGATTTCCTCAGAACTGCCGGTTGTGGTGGTACTACAGTACTTTCAATGGCAACATCCTTATGAAGTGGTGAATCATTTCCGTTATGTTGTTCATTTCCCTCAACTGGTTGAATAGCTTGAGGAACAACAATTTCTCGAGGAGGAAAGAGTGGTGGGATATCCACTCTTAATTCCTTAAGATTGACCTTTCTTGATTCATCACTCCCACTAACTTCGCCATTCTTTAAGAATCTGGCATTACCGGTTTCCACAATCCTCGTACTATGGTTAGGACAATAAAATTTGTACCCTTTGGACTTATCTGGATAACCAATGAAATATCCAGATATGGTCCTTGAATCAAACTTTTTCTCATGTGGGTTGAAGATCCTTGCTTCTGCTGGACAACCCCAAACATGTAAATGTCTCAAACTAGGCTTCCTACCAGTCCACAACTCGAAAGGAGTTGTTGGGACAGCCTTACTAGGAACCCTATTCAAGATATACATTTCAGTCTTTAATGCTTCACCCCACAATGAATCAGGTACAATTGAAAAACTCATCATACTCCTAACCATATCCAAAAGTGTACGATTACGCCTTTCAGCAACTCCATTCTGCTGTGGCATACCTGGCATTGTGTATTGAGCACAAATGCCATGCTTTTCAAGAAATTTGGCAAATGGGCCAGGATTTTGACCTGTCTCATCATATCTACCATAGAACTCACCACCTCGATCAGATCTCACTATTTTAACATTTCTATCTAACTGCCTCTTGACCTCAGTTATGAACACCTTAAAGATGTCAACGGCCTGAGACTTTTCATGTATTAGATATACATAACCATAGCGAGAAAAATCATCTATAAAGGTGATAAAGTACTTTTCTTCAGTAAAACATGGAATGGAGAGTGGTCCACAAATATCTGTATGAATTATCTCAAGAAGCTTAGTACTTCTTGTGGCACCTTTCTTAGTGTATTTGGTTTGCTTTCCCTTAATACATTCCACACACACTTGAAAATCAGTGAAGTCTAGGTTATCCAAAATTCCAGCCTTCACCATTCTCTCAATTCTATCCCTGGAGATATGCCCAGTCTTTTATGCCACAAGATTGAAGAGTTTTCATTAATTAGACCTCGTTTTGAACCAACATTGGAATGCAGGGCTATTAAAGATTGTGCAAACTCATGATTCAAGGAAATTTTATATAAACCATCACATAAAATTCCAGAACCAACCATAATAGAGTTAAACATTAAACTTAGTTTTGCACAACCAAATAAAACAGAATATCCAGCAACATCTAATCTGGATAGAGAAACCAAATTCCTAGAAATCGAAGGTACATAAAAAGTGTCCATAAGATCCATCTGATGACCTGTCTCCAAGAGTAGGCGGTAGGTTCCAACAAATACCACTTCCGCTTTGAGACGGTTCCCCATATAGATGAATCGTTCACTTTCCTTCGGGTTGTAAGGAATCCCTGCATTGAATTTGTTATGTGAGTTGAGGCCCCAGAGTCAATCCACCAAGTATTAGAAGGAACTTCAGCAAGATTTGATTCATAACATACAAAAGAAAGATTGATACCTCTCTTTTCGAACCAAGCTTTACGCTTGCTGCAGTCCTTCTTCACATGACCTTTCTTGCCATAAAAATAACACGTGACAATAAACTTTCCATGGCCCTGGCTACTTTTCCCAGGTCCATCTCCTTTCTTTGGTGGAATTCTCTTTCCTTTCACAAACTTTCCTTTCTTTTTAGCTTCATGAGTCACAACTAGCACAGAGTGGGGTCCTTCTTGCCTTAATCTCACTTCCTCTTGAATACACATACTAGTCAGCTCATTCAAATTTCATTTGTCTTTATGAGTATTATAGTGAATTTTGAATGGGCCGAACTGAGAAGGGACTAGGGAGTGAGTTGAGAAAAAACTGTACTAAGAAGGATTCATCCACTTGCATTCCTAGTGCTCCAGCTTTGTCAGTCATATGGAGGATATGTTCCTGAACCCCTCTATTACCATCATATTTGACAGTAGTTAATTCGGCCATAAGTGTGCCTGGTAGTGACTTATCTGCTGATTTAAAACGTTCTTTGACAGCAGTCACCAGTTCCAATGCGCTATTAGTTTGAGGAAGAGAAGTCTTAATATTATTAGCTATGGTCATCCTCAGAAACATAAGACTAAGTCTGTTCGATCTTTCCCAGGCTTTCATAATGTCAACCTGTACTGCAGTACTGTCAGCAGTAACTTCCTCAGGTTTGTCAACCAACAATGCCATGTCAAGATCTAACACACCTAGTGTGAATTGGACTTGTTCATACCATTCCGAAAAATTTGACCCATTAAGAGTTGGAATGCTAGATGCATGAGAGTGCAACGAAGTGGGAACAATCACTGAAATAGGACAATGCTCTGGTTAAGGCCTTGAGTCTTTCTTTAATATAGAATTATAAATTCTAAATAGATGAACTATTGACATCACTACAGTTTCTCCTTTGGGCGAAACCGTAGCATATCTAGTGTCCACTCTATAGGTGCAAAATATTATCACCTATATAGGTCTAATGTAATCTATGTCACCTAATAGTTAGTCATGTTACCTTTGGGTATCCAATTCGAAACTACTCAGTAACACAAATTACATTACCCTATCCAGTTCATAGTTAGTTGAAAGTGACTTTCCTTTGGGCTAGCCCCAATCTCCCAACTATGACTGCCATTGAGAATATTATTGTATTTTATGTCACCCTTATTTGACTAATCTTTAATGTAGTTTTATATTCATAAGGCTCACCAACCTAGGTCACTTTGGCAACTACTAAGTTAATAAGCCATATGAAAATAAAACTAACCAATAATATTCTCTAACCTTTTATTAGAGTTATTTATTTAATTGCTAAAGTCATCATTTACAAATTCAATTACTAATTTTAATGAAAATAATAATAATTTCAAAATTTTCTTTTATGTAATTGAATTTTCTGTTCAATGATTACTTTAAGCAATAACTCTAACATTGAATATTTTCTATCACTTTTATTAGAGTTATTATTTAATTGCTAAATCTTTCATTTATTTAATTAATCACTTCTGTAATAAAAATAATAAATTTTATTTTTATTTTTATGTGATTAAAAACTTTTCAATGACAAAAATAGCAGTAACTCTAATTTTATAGTTAAAACAAATAAACATAAATTTATTTTAACTATATAATGATTCAATCACAAAATTTAACCATTTAATTTTACATAGTACCACATCATACTAGAAAATGAGTTTGAATCATAAATCATCATTTTCGGTAGCATAGAATCTCAGTATCATTAGTTAGAACTATAATAATAGCCACATCACATGCATGATACAGTACTTCCATCAAACAATACACGTATATATCATATGTATTCTTTTCCATGCAATACACTTAAATTTGGGAAAGCATGAGCCGAAATCCAATTAAAATGATATACTAAATATGAGTTCACTATGCATGTCATTCAAGCAGATAAAGCGAATTCATTAAACCAAAATACCCACAAAGCAGTCCAAGTTTCAAACTGCATAACATAGTGATGAAGTGATTGACCAGATTGTGATGTATGTATATACTAGTAATTGCCCGTGCCCGTGGGCACGGGTCATAACATCTGAAAGTGTGCAGATAAAAACTGTATTAAATTGTACAAAAACGTGTATATCAATTAAATAGTTCGTTCCAGTAAAAAAAAAGATTACATAGTTTGTTTTGGACCAGTTGACCACATAAAACCACAATACATAAATGTTTTTCCTCTATAAAACTGCTATATGCTATTCCTTTTAACATTTATCAACAATCAAACAAAACCATAATAAAACTCCACAAATCATCAGAGTCGTTCTTACCCAATAAAAAATTAAAAGAAAAGAATTCACTAAATGATCACAAAGTATTAGAAACATTATGACTTCATAAAATACATTGGATTGATTTTTGATTCAAACTTTTGCAAGGAAAAAAGAAAAGTAGCAGCAACATTGCCAATACACATTCAAAGCAGAAATCCTGGCATTTACATTGGCAGTGCACTCTATGCTTGGGCAACTCCACCATTTGTAATCTCTATAATGACCAGTGGTTTTGTGGAGAACGAAAATAATAATAATAAATTAAAAATTTCTTATTTTGCCACATTTAACGTTGCATCCAACGTGAACTCTATTTCAGTTTTGCATTTAAGTTGTTGCACCCAATCCTTTGGATTTCTGTGAATCCAAAAAATAATCAGTTAATCAAAAATCAGATCACATAATCTGTAGATAATCAAATAGCATAGACCAAATTTTAACTCCAATTAGTTGCTTATTCAAACCACTATAACACTAAGCTTGATAGTAGTGAGAAATTAATAAATTACCTTGAATTGTTAAATTGTTGGTACTTGCACTTATACAATTGGAACACGTGTCCATTGCTCAGTAATGTCCCTGTGAAGGAGAACAATTAGCATCACGAAAAAAAAAATACAGCTTCTTAGCTGTGATATTTCCAGAAGATATTGGGAAGAGATTGCAAAAAGAAAACCCCATTTTTGTGTGTGTGTGTCTCGGTGTGATCGAATAGATCTTAAGAGGCAGTGAAAAAACTCAAACTCTAGATGCAATCGTGTGTGTGTGAGCAGAGAATGAGAATGAGAGGTTAAGATTACCAATGATGAGGGAAGAGACGGTGAGGCAGAGAGACAAAGGCACCGGCAGTGATGGAGCTTTGACAGAGAGACGAAGGCCCCGGCAGAGAGAGTTTAGAGGGAAGTGTGCGTAGGAGGTGAGAGTCACAGTTTAGAGAGAGAGAGAGAGAGAGAGAGAGAGAGAGAGAGAGAGAGAGAGAGAAGGGGGGAGTTGCTCAAAATGAGGGATTCAGTGAAAAATTTAAACACTTTACTTGTTTGGTTGTAAAATGAAAGTTTAAAACAACCAAAGTGCAGGGAGATTTCCACAAATTTCAAAACCCAAAACAAAACCAAAAAAAAAAATCTAGGGCTGTTTGGCATGTCTAGCGTAATTTTTGAGCAACATTGAGCAAACAATGTATGTCACCAACTATGGAACATGCACATGCTAGGAAATGCCAAACATTAAATCCACCACATATTTAATTAAACAGAAACAATATCCTTCCTCACTAATCAATTTTAATGATTCAATCCACTACTAACATAAGTAAGGGGAACCAACATCCTTCCTCAACTAAACCTGACTTAGAAGAAAAAAATGTACCAGAAATACTTATCTACTTTGATGAAATCAAATTCAAACGCAACCCAAGGAAAAGAAAGGCTTAAAATAAACCGAAACAATCAGGGTCCATGGAGACCCAACTCAAACCTGAAGTTGAACACAATTTTTTCCAGCTTGAAGGTCCACGTCTTCGCCTTAAGAATCCGAAAATCACACGTAGAGTAGTATAAATAAAGCTTTACTGTAAATTAAGCTCTTTTTTTAATGGTTCTCTAGTTCATCATGTCCACGTGTGTATCTCTTTTTCTTTCTTTAAAATGTTCACGATGGTAATGACTCAAATGGCTATTATAGCACTAAAAAAACATAGCCATAAACTCAATATCAAATGGCTATTAAAGCACTAAACAACCCAACCCAACACCAATGAACAGAAGAAAGAAAGAAAAAAAGTCAAATCTGTCTAACTGGGTATTCAATTTTTATTTGGGTACCCTACTCTAAGCAAAACAAAGAATAGGAGAAAGAAAGAAAAGAAAAAATCCAATCTTTCTAACTGGGTATTCATTTTTTTTAATACCCAGAAAAGTTCTCCCGTAACTGAAATGAAGATCCTTACAATGGAAGTTGCCCCAAGTAGCCTTTGCAAAAGGAAAGAGCAAATCTGAACGAACGTGCGCTGAGACAAAAGAATGCACTATAGATTCGTCTGTGGATTTTCAAAAAATGAATTGAATATATAGAAGTCTTGTGTGGATTTTTTTATTTATAAAATCAATGTTCACCTTCTTCTTTTTCCTAGGCGTCCAGCATTACCACAAATACAATTACCACTACACTTTTTTTCGCCTTATATGTAGTCTCCACTCTCCAATTGAATATATAGAAGTCGTGTGTGCATGTGTGAGTAAATAATCAAAAAATTAGAAAAGAAATTGCCCTTGCAAGTGAGTAAATAATCAAAAAATTAGAAAAGAAATTGCCCTTGCAAGTGAGAAAAGCTCACCCTTGCATAGGTAAACTCAAGTGAGGGGGAGTGGAAATAAAGTCGCCTCAACATATATCATTCTTGCTCAGCCTCAGTGTTATTAAACCTGAGAATGAGAGAGATCAAAATTCACATTATAGCCTGAACACACATACACACGCACGCACTGTCAATTCATTAAATAGAAAGCATAGATAGCAAAACATAAATAGAATCAAACTGATAGTAATTTAATCCTAATTTTGGTATTGGTTGGGAGCTAAAAATACCTAATTGTGCCCAATCCAAATTCTAAACCTCATGGTAGACCATATGAGAGAGAGAGAGAGAGAGAGAGAGAGAGAGAGAGAGAGAGAGAACTATTAACATTGAAAAAGTAATCGAAAAGCAAACTGAAGAATTAAAGAATTGTTATTGTCTAGTAAAATGAAACTTCTTAGAATATCTAAACCTCTTCATTTGCTAAATTAGAGCATGGGAAAAAAAAACACATAAGCTTCATGGCTACTCATACTAAAAAGCAAACAAATATGAAAGATGACATTATGGGCATTTTCTAAGTTCCAAAAGAAAAGAAAAGAAAAAAAAACACACACACACACACACACACACACACACACCTTGAAGCTAAGAGTGGGCTTAAATCAGAACCAATTCTTGTGGAGAGTCCACAAAAATACTACTTTCTAAGCTAGAGCTGGCACATACACTCCAGCATATGACTACTCTACATAAATAAATAAAAATAATAATGGATTGGAGAGGAATCTGGGTAAAGCTCTGACTCTGACCACTTGATAGTTGTTGCTACACAGTAATCAAATGGAAACCATATGCAAACACCTCATCAAACAATGACCCCATCAATCACTGGGACAATCTAAAGTACACCTTCACTCTAACTTAACTTACTGGAGTGCAATTGAAGAGGAGAGTAATTATGGGCTTTTTGGAGACTTGTTGGTTTGATTAACAATTTTCAACTAAGCCATATTCACAAACCTTTCACAAATACAGAATTGGGCATCACTCAACTATGCAATTAATGCACTAAAACTATGTATTCCCTAAATAGAGCATTAGAGGTTAAACAAAAAGGAGAAAATAAACAGAACATTAGTTTTCGTGACCCTCTCTCTCCATGTCTACATTCATTAAAATTTAAAAAATAAATAAATAATTAAACTGACTAAAAACTGAAGATGGCAAGGATGTCGACAAATGGCTCCTTTACTAACTGCATAGTAAGAGAAAACAATGGTAATAAACGAAATACGAAGAGAAAACAATGCATTAAGAAAAATTAGATGAAAATTTGAGAAACAAAAAGCATTCATGGCTCTTTTCTGGTCAATCTATAGCTAAAACGTAACATGATGCTTGGAACTCCTAAGAGTCTAATAGCCTATTCTCTTTTCATTTCCAATTTTTTTCTTTAGCTTACTGACTAATCTTCTTTTATGGGATAAGTACTTAGGACACAGTAATGAATATCAACAGGATTGGGACCATAACATTGTTCTAAATATCAACAGGATTGTATCATTTGATTGGACCTTCAGCATTTATTTGTAGGCGTATGACATACCCAACCTATTGCTATATTGATGGCATGTTCTGTAAACCTGTGTAAACCCAGACTTGCTTAATTGATGGAAGCCGATAATCTAAGGGAGGCTTTTACAAACAGAAACTGAAAAAAAAAAAAAATAAAGTAAAAATAAAAATAAAAATAAAAATCAGCATACCCAAAAAGAGATTTTACAAACTAATATCGATGTGTATACAATCAAATGATGGCTAGAATAGCTCCCAAACTTGATTAAACAGATGATGGTCAAAAGCTATACACATTTAAACAAATGATGAGAAACTCACAATGAAGAAGAGATGGGAAGCTCAAAGTTGAAGATTCACGTTTGGTCCATCATGCTTACATGTCTCCATCACTCAGCTGCTTTCCAATCATCATACCTACTCTCACAAACACAATTTGGTCCATCATGCTTACATGTTTCAGAAACACCACCACCAGCTTCTAAGGTTATGCACCTGATTCATAAAAACAAAATTTGCAAAAATAGAAGGAAAAAAAACTGATGAAACCTGAAGTGAAGAACTGATGAAAAAAAAAACCCCACAGATTTGGGTGGTGAAGCATAGATCCAAAGTTTTAAATCTATTCTAAATTATCTAAATAAAGTTGTCAAATATACTTCAGCAACTGATAATGTAAATTCCTCTGAAAGGGTGATAATCTTTTCAATAGTTTCTTTTCAAATCCAAAGCAAATCCCTATTTAGAAAATGAATTGGAGGGGTGATAAAACGAATGTGGGTTTTTTATCAATAGTTTTGTCCAAATCGGAAGCAAATTCCTCTGAAGGAGTTGAATAGGAGAGTTGCAACACGAAACTGATAGGTTGATAGCTATAAAAGGGGGAAAAAATCAAATATACACAAAAGAAAATAAAAGAGATACCTGATATCCAAAGCAAATCAAGGTAGGTTTGTGATCCAAACTTGATTTAATTACGGAAGAAAGACCCAGTTTTGCCAAACAGCTCTTTTGCAGAAAGAGCCGACGATTTATGGTGGGGTAAAGTGGGTGCCCGGCGAGGTGAGATGAGCGCGCCGGTGGTCATGGTTATGGTCGGATGAGAAAGAATAAGGAAAGAAGTGATGAGGGAGAAGAGATAGGTTGCGTTAGAGAGTGGAAAAAGAAGAGAGTCAGAGGAGAGGAGAAGTGAGAGACGGGAGACTGGAGAGAGAAATGTCAGAGAGAAGGGGAGTTTCGAGAGAGGAGTTTTGAAATTTTTTGAAATCAAACCAATTCCAGCCATTAGATCAAATTCTTGCTATCAATTCAACGGTGTAAAGTGTCCCAAATTAGTGGACGGTTATGATGCAATTTGTGAGATGGAGATGACGTTATGACCTTTGGATCAGTTTTTTTTGTCCAAAAAATTATTGTAGGTTATTATATAGATGATTGAATCTTCATCATTATGATTCAAACTTCACAGAATTCAAACTCACATATGACAATAGATATACACGAGACAGATGCAGATCTGGAATGTTCTAATCCGACTATAAATTTTTTTTTTTTTTTTTGGTTGCAAAATTAACACCAACTTAGAATTATCATACATAATTCAACTGAACAATTTTGTTTTACACAAAACTTAATATCTTCAATCTTTTATTCTAAGATGTGTATATTCAAGCATGTGCTCTGATACCAACTGTTAGACTTTGATAAAGCTATCATGCGAAAATAATATAATTGCCAAGATCTTGAATAAAACACACCTTAAGAAATTAAATATAAATTCTACATACCATTATTCGCCATTGAAGTTGATAAAGACAGAATTGGAACCCCCTTAGATCGCACTTAATTCTAGGCTTCACTTCTTCTCTCTGTCTCTCAGTTATATACACCCTTATTTTTTCTGTAATTGATTGAGGTTAACTTTCAAGGGGTAGGGTGTACCTTTTATAGAGGAGAGAAGAGGGCCTATTAATGACTGTCATAAAGACGGTCTTGGAATACGTAATGACTTTCATAAATATTTCCTTGAAATATGAAAAGTCCCTTATTTAATAACTGTTGAAAGATGAACCATTCAATCATTAGTTCTCTCAACAATTAATAAGGTATATCTTTTATATATATATATATATATGTTAATTGGGGTAATCTTCTATTGGCTAAATAGTTAGTGGAGTTCAACTAACATAGAAGGCTAGTGGACCACATTTAATAGGACATTCTGAAAGTCACATAGGAATTTACAAGATGGACCAATGAAATACTTTTTGAGTGTGGATGAATGTGGTCCAAACATTACTCTTATCTATATAATAACCTACAATAATTTTTTGGACAAAAAAAACTGATCCAAAGGTCATAACGTCATCTCCATCTCACAAATTGCATCATAACCGTCCACTAATTTGGGACACTTTACACCGTTGAATTGATAGCAAGAATTTGATCTAATGGCTGGAATTGGTTTGATTTCAAAAAATTTCAAAACTCCTCTCTCGAAACTCCCCTTCTCTCTGACATTTCTCTCTCCAGTCTCCCGTCTCTCACTTCTCCTCTCCTCTGACTCTCTTCTTTTTCCACTCTCTAACGCAACCTATCTCTTCTCCCTCATCACTTCTTTCCTTATTCTTTCTCATCCGACCATAACCATGACCACCGGCGCGCTCATCTCACCTCGCCGGGCACCCACTTTACCCCACCATAAATCGTCGGCTCTTTCTGCAAAAGAGCTGTTTGGCAAAACTGGGTCTTTCTTCCGTAATTAAATCAAGTTTGGATCACAAACCTACCTTGATTTGCTTTGGATATCAGGTATCTCTTTTATTTTCTTTTGTGTATATTTGATTTTTTCCCCCTTTTATAGCTATCAGCCTATCAGTTTCGTGTTGCAACCCTCCTATTCAACTCCTTCAGAGGAATTTGCTTCCGATTTGGACAAAACTATTGATAAAAAACCCACATTCGTTTTATCACCCCTCCAATTCATTTTCTAAATAGGGATTTGCTTTGGATTTGAAAAGAAACTATTGAAAAGATTATCACCCTTTCAGAGGAATTTACATTATCAGTTGCTGAAGTATATTTGACAACTTTATTTAGATAATTTAGAATAGATTTAAAACTTTGGATCTATGCTTCACCACCCAAATCTGTGGGGTTTTTTTTTTCATCAGTTCTTCACTTCAGGTTTCATCAGTTTTTTTTCCTTCTATTTTTGCAAATTTTGTTTTTATGAATCAGGTGCATAACCTTAGAAGCTGGTGGTGGTGTTTCTGAAACATGTAAGCATGATGGACCAAATTGTGTTTGTGAGAGTAGGTATGATGATTGGAAAGCAGCTGAGTGATGGAGACATGTAGCATGATGGACCAAACGTGAATCTTCAACTTTGAGCTTCCCATCTCTTCTTCATTGTGAGTTTCTCATCATTTGTTTAAATGTATATAGCTTTTGACCATCATCTGTTTAATCAAGTTTGGGAGCTATTCTAGCCATCATTTGATTGTATACACATCGATATTAGTTTGTAAAATCTCTTTTTGGGTATGCTGATTTTTATTTTTATTTTTATTTTTACTTTTTTTTTTTTTTTTTCAGTTTCTGTTTGTAAAAGCCTCCCTTAGATTATCGGCTTCCATCAATTAAGCAAGTCTGGGTTTACACAGGTTTACAGAACATGCCATCAATATAGCAATAGGTTGGGTATGTCATACGCCTACAAATAAATGCTGAAGGTCCAATCAAATGATACAATCCTGTTGATATTTAGAACAATGTTATGGTCCCAATCCTGTTGATATTCATTACTGTGTCCTAAGTACTTATCCCATAAAAGAAGATTAGTCAGTAAGCTAAAGAAAAAAATTGGAAATGAAAAGAGAATAGGCTATTAGACTCTTAGGAGTTCCAAGCATCATGTTACGTTTTAGCTATAGATTGACCAGAAAAGAGCCATGAATGCTTTTTGTTTCTCAAATTTTCATCTAATTTTTCTTAATGCATTGTTTTCCCTTCGTATTTCGTTTATTACCATTGTTTTCTCTTACTATGCAGTTAGTAAAG
The DNA here is from genome assembly GCA_033977485.1 of Hydrangea macrophylla. NCBI lineage: Eukaryota > Viridiplantae > Streptophyta > Magnoliopsida > Cornales > Hydrangeaceae > Hydrangea > Hydrangea macrophylla. The sequence continues at coordinate 66,429,573 of CM066982.1, forward strand.
GAGCCATTTGTCGACATCCTTGCCATCTTCAGTTTTTAGTCAGTTTAATTATTTATTTATTTTTTAAATTTTAATGAATGTAGACATGGAGAGAGAGGGTCACAAAAACTAATGTTCTGTTTATTTTCTCCTTTTTGTTTAACCTCTAATGCTCTATTTAGGGAATACATAGTTTTAGTGCATTAATTGCATAGTTGAGTGATGCCCAATTCTGTATTTGTGAAAGGTTTGTGAATATGGCTTAGTTGAAAATTGTTAATCAAACCAACAAGTCTCCAAAAAGCCCATAATTACTCTCCTCTTCAATTGCACTCCAGTAAGTTAAGTTAGAGTGAAGGTGTACTTTAGATTGTCCCAGTGATTGATGGGGTCATTGTTTGATGAGGTGTTTGCATATGGTTTCCATTTGATTACTGTGTAGCAACAACTATCAAGTGGTCAGAGTCAGAGCTTTACCCAGATTCCTCTCCAATCCATTATTATTTTTATTTATTTATGTAGAGTAGTCATATGCTGGAGTGTATGTGCCAGCTCTAGCTTAGAAAGTAGTATTTTTGTGGACTCTCCACAAGAATTGGTTCTGATTTAAGCCCACTCTTAGCTTCAAGGTGTGTGTGTGTGTGTGTGTGTGTGTGTTTTTTTTTCTTTTCTTTTCTTTTGGAACTTAGAAAATGCCCATAATGTCATCTTTCATATTTGTTTGCTTTTTAGTATGAGTAGCCATGAAGCTTATGTGTTTTTTTTTCCCATGCTCTAATTTAGCAAATGAAGAGGTTTAGATATTCTAAGAAGTTTCATTTTACTAGACAATAACAATTCTTTAATTCTTCAGTTTGCTTTTCGATTACTTTTTCAATGTTAATAGTTCTCTCTCTCTCTCTCTCTCTCTCTCTCTCTCTCTCTCTCATATGGTCTACCATGAGGTTTAGAATTTGGATTGGGCACAATTAGGTATTTTTAGCTCCCAACCAATACCAAAATTAGGATTAAATTACTATCAGTTTGATTCTATTTATGTTTTGCTATCTATGCTTTCTATTTAATGAATTGACAGTGCGTGCGTGTGTATGTGTGTTCAGGCTATAATGTGAATTTTGATCTCTCTCATTCTCAGGTTTAATAACACTGAGGCTGAGCAAGAATGATATATGTTGAGGCGACTTTATTTCCACTCCCCCTCACTTGAGTTTACCTATGCAAGGGTGAGCTTTTCTCACTTGCAAGGGCAATTTCTTTTCTAATTTTTTGATTATTTACTCACTTGCAAGGGCAATTTCTTTTCTAATTTTTTGATTATTTACTCACACATGCACACACGACTTCTATATATTCAATTGGAGAGTGGAGACTACATATAAGGCGAAAAAAAGTGTAGTGGTAATTGTATTTGTGGTAATGCTGGACGCCTAGGAAAAAGAAGAAGGTGAACATTGATTTTATAAATAAAAAAATCCACACAAGACTTCTATATATTCAATTCATTTTTTGAAAATCCACAGACGAATCTATAGTGCATTCTTTTGTCTCAGCGCACGTTCGTTCAGATTTGCTCTTTCCTTTTGCAAAGGCTACTTGGGGCAACTTCCATTGTAAGGATCTTCATTTCAGTTACGGGAGAACTTTTCTGGGTATTAAAAAAAATGAATACCCAGTTAGAAAGATTGGATTTTTTCTTTTCTTTCTTTCTCCTATTCTTTGTTTTGCTTAGAGTAGGGTACCCAAATAAAAATTGAATACCCAGTTAGACAGATTTGACTTTTTTTCTTTCTTTCTTCTGTTCATTGGTGTTGGGTTGGGTTGTTTAGTGCTTTAATAGCCATTTGATATTGAGTTTATGGCTATGTTTTTTTAGTGCTATAATAGCCATTTGAGTCATTACCATCGTGAACATTTTAAAGAAAGAAAAAGAGATACACACGTGGACATGATGAACTAGAGAACCATTAAAAAAAGAGCTTAATTTACAGTAAAGCTTTATTTATACTACTCTACGTGTGATTTTCGGATTCTTAAGGCGAAGACGTGGACCTTCAAGCTGGAAAAAATTGTGTTCAACTTCAGGTTTGAGTTGGGTCTCCATGGACCCTGATTGTTTCGGTTTATTTTAAGCCTTTCTTTTCCTTGGGTTGCGTTTGAATTTGATTTCATCAAAGTAGATAAGTATTTCTGGTACATTTTTTTCTTCTAAGTCAGGTTTAGTTGAGGAAGGATGTTGGTTCCCCTTACTTATGTTAGTAGTGGATTGAATCATTAAAATTGATTAGTGAGGAAGGATATTGTTTCTGTTTAATTAAATATGTGGTGGATTTAATGTTTGGCATTTCCTAGCATGTGCATGTTCCATAGTTGGTGACATACATTGTTTGCTCAATGTTGCTCAAAAATTACGCTAGACATGCCAAACAGCCCTAGATTTTTTTTTTTGGTTTTGTTTTGGGTTTTGAAATTTGTGGAAATCTCCCTTCACTTTGGTTGTTTTAAACTTTCATTTTACAACCAAACAAGTAAAGTGTTTAAATTTTTCACTGAATCCCTCATTTTGAGCAACTCCCCCCTTCTCTCTCTCTCTCTCTCTCTCTCTCTCTCTCTCTCTCTCTCTCTCTAAACTGTGACTCTCACCTCCTACGCACACTTCCCTCTAAACTCTCTCTGCCGGGGCCTTCGTCTCTCTGTCAAAGCTCCATCACTGCCGGTGCCTTTGTCTCTCTGCCTCACCGTCTCTTCCCTCATCATTGGTAATCTTAACCTCTCATTCTCATTCTCTGCTCACACACACACGATTGCATCTAGAGTTTGAGTTTTTTCACTGCCTCTTAAGATCTATTCGATCACACCGAGACACACACACACAAAAATGGGGTTTTCTTTTTGCAATCTCTTCCCAATATCTTCTGGAAATATCACAGCTAAGAAGCTGTATTTTTTTTTTTCGTGATGCTAATTGTTCTCCTTCACAGGGACATTACTGAGCAATGGACACGTGTTCCAATTGTATAAGTGCAAGTACCAACAATTTAACAATTCAAGGTAATTTATTAATTTCTCACTACTATCAAGCTTAGTGTTATAGTGGTTTGAATAAGCAACTAATTGGAGTTAAAATTTGGTCTATGCTATTTGATTATCTACAGATTATGTGATCTGATTTTTGATTAACTGATTATTTTTTGGATTCACAGAAATCCAAAGGATTGGGTGCAACAACTTAAATGCAAAACTGAAATAGAGTTCACGTTGGATGCAACGTTAAATGTGGCAAAATAAGAAATTTTTAATTTATTATTATTATTTTCGTTCTCCACAAAACCACTGGTCATTATAGAGATTACAAATGGTGGAGTTGCCCAAGCATAGAGTGCACTGCCAATGTAAATGCCAGGATTTCTGCTTTGAATGTGTATTGGCAATGTTGCTGCTACTTTTCTTTTTTCCTTGCAAAAGTTTGAATCAAAAATCAATCCAATGTATTTTATGAAGTCATAATGTTTCTAATACTTTGTGATCATTTAGTGAATTCTTTTCTTTTAATTTTTTATTGGGTAAGAACGACTCTGATGATTTGTGGAGTTTTATTATGGTTTTGTTTGATTGTTGATAAATGTTAAAAGGAATAGCATATAGCAGTTTTATAGAGGAAAAACATTTATGTATTGTGGTTTTATGTGGTCAACTGGTCCAAAACAAACTATGTAATCTTTTTTTTTACTGGAACGAACTATTTAATTGATATACACGTTTTTGTACAATTTAATACAGTTTTTATCTGCACACTTTCAGATGTTATGACCCGTGCCCACGGGCACGGGCAATTACTAGTATTTTATAAGGAGGAACCTCTTAGATTAAACAAATTTGTCATGTTTCATCTGTAGCAAATTAGGTGGTTAGCATTGATACGTATGTATGGGCTAGGGGTGTTCACGGGGCGGGTTTGCCCCTCACCCGTTGGTCAACAATCATCGATTCATCGGTCATCCACCCACTTGGTGGGGTAGAATCCACTTGTTGGTTTTGGGTGGTGTAAAGTCGGTTTTGGTTGGTATAAAACCGACGGATAAGAAGAGAAAAATCATAAGAAAAAATTTAGAGCTTCCCTATATTTAAACAGATTTACAAAATAATCATAAAATCAGTTATAGGAGAGGAGGGCAGGATTCTCTGTTAGCCACTCGTGTCCTAACTGATGCAATATGTAAGAATGTGATAAGGCAAACAATGACTCAGCCTAGTTGATAAAGGGGTTCTCTATGCCACGCTCATATCAGGGTCTGAATATTACCCTCCTCCCCCTAGCCTAGGCACTTATGTCCTCCCAAAGACCACTATACCAAATTATCGTGAAACATACACACACGCAAAAAAAAAAGTGATAAGGGTACGTTATTGCTTTGGATTATGTTATATGCTTGCTAGGCTAAATTTTGACTAAACAACATTCTAGTACCTATAGTTTTTAACGTAGTTTCACTTTGACCCCCTGTATTTTCATATGCAACATTTTGGGCATCAAAAAAGCACTTTAGTATCCTGTAATTACACAGTTTCATTTTGGGCCCTCCATGTAGTCCATTCTGTTATATTTATTTTATTTTTTTTACACCGATGACAATTGTCCTTAATTGACACGAATTTAAAATCGAGTGCCCAAAGTGTTGTAATTGAAAATGCATGACCCAAAGTAAAACTTTAGTATATTTAGAGGGTACTAAAATGTATTTTAGCCTTACATTTATGAATAATTTAGGATACATTTAAAAACTACTAAGTGATTGCCTTGATTCCCAAATTGGGTTCCAAACACGTAGCAATGGGATCACTTCAAGTAACTTTTGATCAAAATCAAGTGGTCTCACACATATAGAAACCAATTTGGGAATACAAATTTGAAAACTATAGCATTGCTCTTAAAAAAATACCGTAAATTACGTCACTTCATAACATTATATAATCTCTCCGTCCCATATTAAGAGTCTCTTTTGGGAATTCCAAGTTATAAAGGGGATAACCATGATTTTGGTGAGATTTTCAACTTTCCAATATTGCCCTTTTTGAAATTCAAAACTATAGTGTCATATCAAAAAAAAAAAAAGAGGGAAGAATTGGATATAATAAAGGACAAATTTAGAAAGTGTGTATTAAAGAACTTTGACTTTTCAAAGAGAACTCTTAAAATGGGACATCAAAAAATGATATCAAGGACTCTAAATATGGGACAGAGGGAGTAATACTTATTTTTCTTTTAAAAAAAAAAAAGAAAGAAAGAAAGAAAGGAAAGAAAATCAATTTAAGTAAGAAATTGAAAGTGACAAATAAAATTCAAATTCTAAAATAATATTTCATCATGTTTTCTTTCCTTTCTTATTTTCTTTCATTGTTAATTTGTTACCCTTAAATTTTTTAGGGTGTCAATTTTTAACACGACAACACATTTTATTGAGACAATTCAATTATGACACGACACGATTAAATTTAAAAACTTCATATATATATATATATATATATTTATTGAATTGTACTCAAAACTACGCATCCCGTTTATGACCCAATTATGACACGTCTAGCCCGAATTGCCATCCCTAAAATTTTCGTTACCGATTGCTTTTCTTTTCTTCACTAAATCAATGAGAGAGAGCGCGATTACCTTTTTCCATTCCTCAGGGTCCATCTTCATTGCTGAGACTGTAATGCTCTCCATAGCCATAACATGGGCATGGTCTGATCTCCTACACTCCTTTCCTGGTTCTGCCACAAACCTCTTATAACTAGAGAGTGTCTCACCCTCTCCAACCTCCTTAACCCGGACCAGAAAATAAACAACGGGCCACTCACACGGGTCGGACTTCACGGGTCGGGTATTGAACGTGAAAGGTCCGTTTTTCCAGCTCTACCATGTTTGGAATGTCTGGAGCGGCTTCTCCAACTCATTGGCCGTAACAAATTCTGGGTATACCTGAGCTGTATAACCCCATGAGATGGATACGGACCATTTATGCTTCGGGTGGTAGCAGAAACTCTGCTGCAGGGTTTGGGCCGGGTCGACCCGGTATGCTTGGATCAAAGAACGGAGTGCCTCCAACTGGGTTTGGTATGGAAATAGTGGTTTCACAAAGTCAAGGTGATGTAGTGAGACAAGTGGTGCCAAAGGGTGAGCTGCAAGGATACCATATGGGTCCCTTCTAATATCAATCTGAAAAAATTTGTAATATCAAATTGAAATAATAAGCAAAATATTGTAACATTATGATCTAAACAAGTTTATCTTGTACTAGTAATTCCAAATTTCCAATGTTTGAACGGTATATGCATCAAGAAATATGAAAGAATAAAAATTGGCCAATTTGAGATTAAGGTTTTGGTATGGTTTGTTTGGTTTTATTAAATGGAGAAGCTGGAACCTACAAACGTAGGTCAAATTAAGTGAATTCCAAAAAAACAAAAAGGTAAATATCACCTACTGACCTACCTCTCCTGAGGTTTGGTCGTAATACACATACGTTCTCTCATGTTTCAAGAATCTCACTTACCTCATTTTTAAATGAGTAATGCTACAGACACAACACATTGCACAACACAAAGCACAACGGGCTTTAAATGCATTGTACCCTGTGCTGTTTGAATTTTTCACACTTTTCTATGCACTACTTATACAACACAAAGTACAAACATTTAAAGCTTTGTTGTGCTTCGTGTTGTGCAATGTAGTGTGTCTTTAATATTACTCTTTTTAAATTTTAGTATCAAATCCCACCCCCGCTTAACAATTCGTTAAAAAATTTAAGGAAATCTAACACTAGAATTAAAAAATAGGGGAAGTGAATAAAATTCCTGAAACATGAAGAGAGGTATGTGTATTATGGTCAAACCTCAGAGGAGGTATATAATATTTACCAAGAAAAAATCCACCATTATTATGAATTGCATGTTAAGGATGTAACCATTTGTTTACAACATATACTTTTTGAATTTTAAATCTAACATCACGAGACTATAACTAACAAGAAGTTTTTGGGAAACTTGAAGGTACCACATGTAACCCTCGGATAACCCTCTAGGTTCCAACCAATAATAATGAGTTTTTCGGGTGAGATCCACTTTAAGTGTACATTTCACTCAAAAGATCCACTCTTATAAGTTAGAGGGTACCAACCCTCAAAGGCCTAAAAATAATTGACACATTTGTCAAGTGGTGAAATCTAATAGTAAAGGAGAAAAAAAAAAGTCAAAATTAACTTTTGAAAATTTGCCTAACCACGAGAGATGTACCCAAAGTGTTATTGTATGGAGTATTGCTAGATGCATAAAAAAAATGCACAACTAAATGCACAATTAAATGCACAACCTGCTTAAAATTGTTGGATCTCGTGCTGAAAAAGCTATACACCTCTTCTTTTTTTTTTGTCTTTTTGTGTCTACAGACTTTTCAGCACGAGGTCCAACAATTTTAAACAGATTGTGCATTTTGTTTGTGCATCTAGCATTATTCTATTGTATGAGGACTGGAAAGGGAACTATGTGATTCGATGGAGAAAGAAACAAAGCGAACACGCACAAGAGACGCGTGGTAGATTCTCTCTCTACCATAAACCCACGGTCACACCAACTACAGATCGACCCAAACCACATGGTCTTGGTCTATGTTTTAGAGTCCGTTTGAGTTTTTTTTTTTTGTTATCAAAAAAGTCCGTTTGAGTTAGCAGAAATATTAAATATTAGAATATTAAGTGCTAAAATTTTAAGTGATAAAATGTTAAGCTGATAGCTGTTTGAGTTAAATAAAATATTCATTGCTTAAAAAATAAAAGTGTTTGGCAAATAAGTTGAAAAAAAAAATTTATTTCTATAAAATGACAAAGAAAAATAACATGTAAAACTCGTTTATTTTTAGATATTTTATCTTTTAATAACTTAAAAATAAAATTATATAAGGGAATTGCTATATACAGCGCTAGTTTTGCTATGTACACCGCTCAACTTTACAAAAGTAAGAATGTTTAGAAGAAAGATGATTAGAATAAAGGAAAATTTAGGTGTACATAACAAATGCATAGGTATACATAACAATTCCCTTAAATAATTATTTAAAAAACAAACTACTAGAGTACATAACAAATACATAGGTATACATAGCAATTCCCTTATTTGTTTGCTTTTATCATTTTGTCTCTCTCAAATATTACAATTTCTTACATCTATACACTTTTTTTTGGGTCATTTAAGGATTTGTTTGGGGGTATTTTTGTAAGTTCAAGGAGATAATTAGCTTTAGATCACTTTTCTTAATTTTATTTTATATCAAAATGAGGATTCAATTAACTTTTGAAAAAAAAATTACTAGAAATGAGAATTCAATCAACTTTTGCTTCAATATTTACAAAAATTGTTTTGGCACAACCAAATGTTAGCTTGTGTTTTCCTTCTTTTTTCCCCCCAAACAAGCCACTAAATGGACCAATCAAGATGTTCAGTGTCTACCATATTAAAGTGACTGTGAAATGACCCACATTCACGGCACTATCATAAGAGCTATTTTGGCTATGCCATGTTTTGGCAAACTGATTTTGGGCTTTAATTCTGTTTTTTGTTTGTTTGTTTGTTTTATTTTTTATTTCATTTTATTTTATTTTATTTTATTTTGTGTATGTGTGTGTGTGTGTGTTTTTCTTGTATTTTTTTCTTCAAAAGGCGACGTTGACATAGAAATTGAATTTACACACATACTTATAAATAAAATCGATTGAACACTTTGATATAAATTGAATTTTATACGCATGCCAATAAATGAGAAATTTACTTTTATTACACAATGTTAACTATATTACACACACAATGTCTATAAATTTAATGTTACGCCTCGAAATTTGATTAATTTACACACATAACCGATTTTGCAATGTTATCAATATTACACACACAATGTTTATAAATTTAATGTTACACCTAAAATTTTGATTTACACACACAACCAATTTTGCAAATATAAAATTAAATTTATAGGCATTGTGACAAAAAAAAAGAAGAAAAGAAAAGAAAAGGAAAGCCTATAAATTAAATTTAGGCATGTGTGTGTAATAAAATTAAATTTCTAATTCAAAATAGATAATTCAATTTATAGGCATGTGTGTGTACTACCAAATAAAATTAAATTTATAGCCTATAAATTGAATTTAGGAATGTGTGTGTAATCCAATTTTAATTTTATCAATTTTATTTTATTAAATCTCAATGTTTGTAAATTTAATTTATAGATATTTGCAAGCATGGGTGTTCAATGTATGGATATGTGTAAATTATACTTATAGGCATGTGTGTGCGTAATATCAATAATATGAATATAAAATAAAATTCACAAAATTAATATTGTAGATTGTGCGTAATAGTCAAATATAAAATTAAATTTATAGGCATTTCAATCTATAGGCATTGTACAAAAAAACACAAGCACCAAAAAAAAAAAAAAAGAACAAAAAAAGAAAAAGAAAAAACACATATAAACTTAATTTACATATATATATATATATGTGTGTGTGTGTGTGCCTATAAATTTCATTTCATATTTTGATATTATACAATGTAGTTTCTTTTCATAAGGTGTCTTACTAAATTTATGTATCTCAGTTATTTATTTATTTTGATATCACACACGCATGCCTATTAATTTAATTTTAAATTTTCATATTACACACATAATGCCTATAAATGAAATGGAAAAATTAAAATTTTTTTTTTGATATTACATACACACACACATGCACACCTATAAATTTAATGTAGACACATGGTTTCATAATTTAATTTTCATTTGATTTATATTAATATTGTGGATTGTGGATAACATAAAAATATAAAATTCAATTTATCGGCATGTATGTGTAATATCAAAATATGAAATAAAATTTATTAAAATTGAATTTTACAAAGAGTATGCGCCTTGCGCGAGCCACCCCCTTGTGTGTCTATATATATATAATACACATATATTGTAATACGAAGATTCTAGTGAATCGGTCGGTCGATTTATTCTCGATGTTCTAAATGATAAAACTTAGGATAAATAGCACTTAGACCCCTGAGGTTTGCTCCAATCACACTTAGAGTCCCTCACATTTCAGTAATATCACCTACACTGCCTGAGGTTTGAAGCGGGTATCACCTAGACCCCTTTCGTCAATTCACAGTTAAAAAAGTGATGGATTGACATAAATAAATACAAAAATATACCCCTAAAAGTTTGGTCATTATGTTATTTTAGTCCCTGTAGTTTCAATTGGGTCAATTTGAGCCCTGAAGTTATAAATTGAAGCAATTTGATCCAAGTGTTCAATTCTGTGAGAAAAATTGACAGAATTTACTCACATACTATGCATTGTCACACTTTTTAAGGGCAAAAATAAAGCATCACCAATGCCCCAACCCGCTTACTTGCGTAATTGTGCATAATAATGGGTATTTTTTGTCAATTTTTTCCTCATAGAATGGGTCATTTGGATCAAATTACTTCAATTTAAAACTGTAGGGACCAAATTGACCCAATTGAAACCACAGGGACTAAAATGACACAAGGACCAAACTTTCAAGGGTATGTTTTGTATTTATTTATAGATTTGAAGACACTTACACCCCATGTGGTTTGGCTGATTTGCACTTGCCCCATTGTGGTTTAAATTTTGGCACTAATACCCCCTATGGTTAGGACTAAAGTGCAACCGTTAAATACCATGTGTATAATTTTAGCACTAATACCCCCCGTGGTTTGGCCGATTTGCATTTACCCCCTTCAATTACTTAGCAAATTTTAACGTTGCACTTTAGTCTGAACCATAGGGGGTATTAGTGCCAAAATGTAAACCATTAGGGGGTAAGTGCAAATCGGCCAAACCATAGGGGGTGTAAATGTATTTAATCATTATTTATATCAATCCGTCACTTTTTTAACGGTGAACAGAGGGGGTCTAGGTGATACGTGCTTCAAACCTCATGGGGTGTAAGTAATATTACTGAAACATGTGGGGTCTAAGTGTGATTAGAGTAAACCTTAGGGGGTCTAGGTGATATTAACCCTAAATCTTAATAAAATCGATCAAAGTAGGAAATATTGGTCGACTTTTGTTGGTCGGTTTGGTTTTTTGGTTTTTACTTACACCCTAGCCTCTATTCAATTTATGTTTAGGTGGCTTATGGATATCTGGAAGATAAATTTTGGGAAAATTGGTCACTGACTGTAATACCATGTATTTTGAGTGTATTAATAAATAACATTCGATATTATTCTGCATACATGTATAACCCTTACCCTTCATTTGGTAAATTTTGTTTACCAATCGATTGCCTTTGTATTCTAATCGATTGTCACTTTTTGGTGTGCAATCAATTGCCATCTTTATCAATCGATTGCCATATTGCCGACCTGAACTCATTACATGACATTATCTCAATCGATTGCCCTTCATCTCAATCGATTGCCTTGAAATATCTGATGCTAATTGATTACCACCTGCAGAGATAAGTTTTCATCTTTGCTTCGTGGATTGACACATGGCACTCTCATTTTCTATATATATGAGTTCAGTTTGTGCCTTGGGTCTGTTTTGATCAGTTGAGGTTGAGAAAAGAAGAGATTTCATATATTTATATACATACTTAAGCATATATATACATATATATATATATACACCTAAACATACACACACACTACTTTGGGCAGCAAAGAAGAGAAGAGAAGAGAAAGAGTAGAGGAGAAGAAGAAGAAAAAAATGAGAGACAAAAGAGAGATAGAGAAGAGAAAAAGAGAAGAAGGAGAGAGAAACCTTGGAGCTCCATAGCTCAACACACACCAAAAACACCCTTAGATGAGTTCTTACTCACTTGGTCTCGTTTAGATAAATGCCTATGAGTATATTAGAAGGTTAGACGTAATTTATACGCGCTTTTAACGTTTATATATGCTGTTTGATAATTTTGTTGGGGGAAGATGAAGTCCCAATCGATTTTGATCAGACATAACCCAATCGATTGGATAGTTTTCCAATTGATTGCCATTATTTATATCCCAATTGATTGCCAAAGTTTGCAATCGATTGGTATTGTTTTGGATCTAATCGATTACCATTTACTTCAATCGATCATTATCATTTTTATCCCAATCGAATGGACCCTTGTCCTAATTGATTGGCAGTTGCAGAACATGGATTGTTTCTTCTACTTATTATATCAGCGATTGTTCGATTCTTGATTCGGACTTCCATTATACGACTATGGGCATAATCAGGGATAATGTGATACCAAAGATAAGTATGATTGAGAATAATGGATTAATTCTATAACGTTAGTGTTATGTTATCAATGTTTGAGTTGGATATCTGTTTCATTTTAATCAGAGTAGTCATGCCATAATTGAAAAGTCCTGTATCAATGTTAGTATAAAACATAAATAGGTTTGATAAGTTCTGGGAAATGGCACGTGGATGAGACCAAGGGGTTCTAGCTAGCCAGTTGATCTATAAATATCCTTAACGAGCGGTGGATGAGTTATATCCTTGACGAATGGTGGATGGGGATCACGGGTAGAACAAGTCATGGCAATAGCTTGGTATACTGTTATTTGAAACGTTATAACCCTGATATACGGTGGACGGTGATATGTCTTTAACGAGCAGAGGATAGACTGACATGGTGTCCATAATATGCGGTGGATGGTTTAGATCCTTAATGAGTGGTGGATAGAATGATAGTGTATCCATAGAGTTGAACGATTGAGTCTGTTCTTTCAGTCATGGTAGGTTGGTTATCAGTCTTAGTATTATAAGACGAGAAGGGTTGGTTACAATGCATGGAATAAAGATGAAGATGCTATTGTAACACTATATTTTATTCATTTTATAACTTATTATTATGTTATATAACTGGTACCTTGTTAGTTTCTATTCACTCAGCTCTTAATAAACTGACGACCTTTATTGCCTGGACATTCCCCATCCAGACTATCTAGTTCCTAATCTTGCAGGTGACGATCACTACCAAGATTATTACTATGTGGAGGAAGGCTATACTAAGGACGTGCTAAGGGAGAGAGGCAAGGATAGACAAGACTATTATGCTGACGACGATGTTTATGCCAGATGAAGAACTAGATAGTTATTAGTTTCATTTCTGTTGAACTTTATTATAAATGGGTACTTGGGAATATGTTGCTTTCAGACCTGTAATATTTCTTGTAGCGTATTCTGATGATTATAATAGCTATAACTTTTGTAATATATTCAGTTTGATATTGTTACTGTTCTTGTTGCTTCTAGTGGATTAGTACTGTGTGGTGTGGACAATTAGTGACATTCACCCGTCATTCCTTATGGACCAAAAAAGGAAATTTCTTTTTCTCTATTTTTGCTGCTCCGGGGCATGACAGGATATTTGGTATCAGAGCCTTGGGTTGGATACTTTTGGCATTATTCATTCCGCACCATCTGGTCCTAGTATATTAAGATCCCTGAGATGAGATATGATGAGATTAGTTCGTCGTCTTAATGATAGATAGTTTCCTTTGAGGTTAGCATGGATCCAGAGGACCCCGATGCCCTAGAGGTAGATATCGCAGTTGGAGAGGATATTGCAGTGGTGGATGGAGATGAGATTATGGAAATAGCAGAGGAGGGTGTTCCTGAAGAGGAGGAGGTAGTTGTGCGAGAGGTACCCATTATGCCTGAGTTACTAGCTGGACCTATATTACATATGGCAGTCATGGCCGATATGGTAGTAGGATGGATAGTTAATATGGTCGGTTAGCCCGCTGGACTTATTATGGGAAAGGCTACATTAGCAGGGGCTACGGACATAGCTGATGGATTTGCTGTAGAGGACGGTGATGCAAAGATGATCGAGGATTGGGATATCGGAGTGGTAGTTGGAGATCTTGTCTCACCAGTTAAGGATGATCCCCTTGAGGAGATAAATATTGTTCCGAAGGACGAGGCACCACTAGCAGGATCGGACGCTGATTTTTTTGAGTCAGGATCCGCAGGGTTTATATTTTGTTAGTTTTATCAGGACATGTTGTCAACATGATTTTTGGGAGCTTGAGAGATATCTATTGGACCATAGCTTTTGTATAGATATTATCAATAGTAGTTGCTGATTATGTCTAAATCAAGTATTTTCATTAACCCTATTAAAAATGTAGTATTAAAAAGTAGGGTATCGAGTCTATAGGGATTGATACAAAAACAACGTTTGGGAAGTTTAGAAACTAATTATAATGCTAAAAGGAAGTAATAAAAAAATGATAAAAAGGAATGAAATGACTTTACATCTTTTGGGGTGTTTGTTTTGTTTTTGGAGGATAAAAGGTAAATGAAAACTGATCTAAAAGCAATAGGTTGGTATCATTCCCCCCATCTTGGGTCACAACAAGATGAAATGAACTAATGTTTCAAGCACACTCTATGGTAACATCTCATTGTGGCATATTATCAAACACAAAGAGCGCATCTATGTGATAGATGAAAGGAGCTTTGAGATTTCCATAGAAACAGATTTTGTAACAACCTGCATTTCCATTTAATTCTAAATTTCATTTTCGTATTTAATTTGTAATTGCATTGTCATATTTAATTTCAACTGGCGCTACCACCGAAGATGTCTGGGGTTCACAACGTGTTTCACGTGAGTATGTTGAGGAAGTACATACGCGACCCCTCACATGTGGTTAGTTATGACGACATTGAGACGAGTCATAACGTATCTTACAAGGAGAGACCTGTGAAGATTCTAGATCAGAGTATCAAGAAGCTGAGGAATAAAGACATTCCGTTGGTGAAGGTTCAGTGGAATCACCATGACGAGAATGAAGCCTCGTGGGAAGTTGAAGCTGATATGAGGAAGAAGTACCCGGAGTTGTTTCAGGACTAGTTAGTCTTGATTTCGGGGACGAAATCCTGTTTAAGGGAGGAAGGATGTAACAACCTGCATTTCCATTTAATTCTAAATTTCATTTTCGTATTTAATTTGTAATTGCATTGTCATATTTATTTTCATCTGGTATTGACTGTTTCATTTAAATTACATTTCTCATGTTCTAAATTTTATTCCTTGAATTATTGCAAGCTAAGAATTTTATTGGGGTCAAATTGCAATTTTTACAAAACTTAGTAATACCTGTGTGGATTTCAAAATCTGTATTTCAAAACGGTGGAAATGTTCCCTTTTATTTCAAGCTGTATTTTTATGAAACCAGAAAATCACTTCCTACGTTAAAATGAATTTTCTGTATTTTTGTGGTGAACACCGCGCCACCAAAATATCAGTTTACTTTCAAAACTGTCCGCGTTGTGCTAAACTTGCACAGTTTTTGGACATGACGTAAAGTTTGACATGACTCATGCTTTATTTCTATTAATGGCAAGTGATCATTGGCTTAGGCCTTGTTTGGCAATGCTTTGTTTGTGTGTGTATTGTTGTGCCAAAAGCTGGGTTTGCCAAACACCTTCACATTGACCCCTATGAACCTATTTGGCCCCTACTCTAATTCACAGCAATTCTATACATCCATATACGTATTTGCATTTGGGTATATTAGATATTGTAAAAGAAAAGGATTTTGTGGAGTAAACTTGGTTGAACTTGGAGCCCAAGTTCTTCAATACAATCTTCTATATATAACTCATACACTCTCATACACCCTCTTCACATTACACACATTCTTAAAGACTGAAAACACAGAGGATTAGAGAGAGCAGAGGGTTCTTAGTTCAGAATTTTAGAGGGAGAAAGCACATCTCCATAACCAAGCTTGTATTTGAAATTTCTTATTTGGATTCTTTCTCAACTATTCTCTGCTCCATTAATCTCAGTGAGTATTCTAAACTTACTATGGTTGTAATGTCATATTCAATTACTGATTGGGTGTAAGTAAACATGAACCACCATTGCTAAATTCGTTCATGGAAGCTTGAGCTTCAAGATCATAATTTTTCAAAGTTAACCAAAATCTGTTTTTGTAGATAAATATGATAGATTACATGTCATATAGGTTATACCCAAAGTATTAGACCTTAATTTGTCCCAATGAGAAAGTATATTAGAAATTAAGTTTTGACATCTTTTGGAATTTCATAAAATTCTAGAGTTCTAGATTGATTTGTGTTAAATTGATAATGGATTCTTAATCCTTGTGAAAAACCGAAGAAAATCATATACTATATGATCCATATACTTACAGATTTGAAATGGGTCAATTTTAGACCCTGTTTTCTGAAACAGAGCAGTTTCTGCGGGGAAGAAGAAGCCTCTGCTTCATCTCGCGCCACGATCGCGCGCGCGAGAATCGCGCGAGCGGCCCGCGCGAGCGATCTTTCGCGCGAGCGATCCGCGCGCGCGATCCTCATTTCCACAGGCAGACAGAAGAGTTTATATATATAAAGTGAAATTTAGGCAGGTCGCGCGAGAATCCCTTCGCGCGAGCGATCCGCGCGCGCGACCTTGGCTGTTTCAAG
The DNA here is from genome assembly GCA_033977485.1 of Hydrangea macrophylla. Lineage (NCBI taxonomy): Eukaryota > Viridiplantae > Streptophyta > Magnoliopsida > Cornales > Hydrangeaceae > Hydrangea > Hydrangea macrophylla. The sequence goes on from CM066982.1 coordinate 66,446,057, forward strand.
CAGACAGAAAAGTTTATATATAAAAGGAAAATTAGGCCTATCGCGCGAGCGACATTTCTCGCGAGCGGCCCGCGCGCGCGAAGTCTGGCAGTTTCTGTTTTTGTCTTTTTTCTGTTAAGGGACTGTTTGGTTCAACCTTTTAGTACTATTAAGGTTCTGTTTAGGATACTTAGTAAATCAGAACTCTATTAGTTATATTTGAATTGATTAAGGAAAGGACTTGCAAGTATTAATCCCCGTACGGATGTTATTCGTTTAATTCCGCATTTTGCTTATGTTTAAGTGTATATCATTCATGTGGGGTCAGTGGTACATGTATGTGGGTGTCAGTCAGTGTGGAAAGAGTAAGGGTAGTGTGGAAAGAGTATGAGTTTGAGTTTGTGGTTGTGGTTGTGTTTATGGTTGTGGTTGTGGTTGTGATTGAGATTGTGGTTGTGGTTGTGGTTGAGATTGTGGAGAGGGTATCTTTGAAATGCGACGGTGGCAAATATGGACACTCCCTGACGCCCATGGAAGCGTTAAAGTGTGTGAAGCCGAACTTGGACATTCCCTGGCACCCATGGTAGTGCTAAAGTGTGGCCTACGGACACTCCCTGATACTCGAGTCTGGATACTGCGTGAGGGGTTGCCCCGGTATTTGCATGGCGGTTAGGGTATTCAAAGTGTGAGGCAATGGACACTCCCTGGTACCCCGGACCAAAGTGTGAGGCAAACTGGACACTCCCTGGCGCCCCGTTGCTAAAGTGTGGCTATCTTAGTGTTTCAAAGATACCAGGAGTAGGATAGTGGGTTGTTGTGGCTGTCGAGAGAAAAGAGAGTCGGCAAGATGAGTGTGGTGCATCGTCCTCATACACGGTCCCATCTGTGTAAATTTACCTTTTAAATAATGTTGTGGTTGTTTTCTAAACGAGCTCTTTATCTTAATTATAAACTTGTGGATTTTAATGGGAATTGGAAATGGGTAAAAGAGCATGTTTTACATTCAAAGCTATGTTTTTAATACTCACCAGCTTCTTAAAGCTGACGACGTTGATGCGTCCTGGACATTCGTGTTCAGGCTTTTCAGGTTATAACCAGGAGGAATCATACGACTATGCTAATTGAGAATGGCTGCTTTCGGAATGAGGAAACTGTTTATTTATTTTAAGTTTTAAACCGTTTATGTTATAAGATGACTGTAACAGACACTAAGCTATTGTTTTATTTCAAGGCGGTCTGTGCCTTTAGATGACCCATGCTGTAATATGTAATAAGTTAGAAAATTTTTGTAAGCCTTGATTGCTTTACTCTGATTATTATGTTTTGTTGTTCGACGTTTGGGACGGAATCGATCCTTCAAACTGTCGCGACCTACGGGTCCATAAAGGAAATTAAACGCTTTCCTTATTTATGCTACGTCAGGGCGTGACAGATTTGAAGCTAACGTTTGACTATCAAGGATGCATGGCATACAATATGAAGCTTCCATGGCTTCTAATCCGAATGATTTGTCCATCCTACACTAACTAATCTATTTGGTGGACAAATCACCTATGAAGGCATCAAAAGGTAGTATTTAAAACCCAAGAGTTTGAGCAATCAAAGATGCTTGACATCAAAGATGAAGACTCCAAGTTTTAAATCCCACACACAATAATTATCAAACACATGGAGTGCAAAGCATAAGGTTACATAATATTCCATATAAAATACATAAGGTAGGATTCAAAGTCTAAGTTTTGACAATTAAAGATGCAATGCAAATAAGATGAAGCCCCTAGTTTTGAATTCTACACAAATGAACCCTATAAATGCTACAACATTAAATCCAAGAGTTCATGACCCACAACCTAAGTCAATATAACTAATAAAAGAAAACATAGCATTATCATCAAAGGAAAAGAGATAGAAAATATACAAAGCTATTAAAACTTCAGTGAAATCTTCAAGTTTACAATAATGTAGAGAAAATGGAAGGGAATGCAAGAGAAAATGATAGATGATCTAATATAAAACTATCACTAACTATATATACAACCCACACAAATGGCAAACTAGTAAATAAAAGAGGAAAAATCAACAACAGGGGCGGATCGATCCCAGGCAAAATGCCGGATCGATTCGATATAACATTAGGCCAGTAGAATCTGCTTCGAAACTCGGGGATCGATCCACAGCTAAATGGCAGATAGATCCAACTTCCTGAAAATGCGTCTACAGATCCAGACGAAACAGCAGATCGATCCACCCTTGACTCCGGGATCGATCCGGCTCTGCAACCTTGGTATCCTTCCCTTTTTTATGAGCAAAGAACCAACTGGATTAGTTTCGACTTCAAACAAGTTTCCAAAACCTACAAGAAAGAGATTTTTATTGACAAAAAGTGAACAATAAGAAAAATAAAAGTACAATTTATCCATTAAATCTCCCGGTTTAGGTGTAATTTGTGTCCAATAAGAGTAAAATCATGAAGTTAAGAATGCAATATTGGACAAGAATCAGTAGCATTGTAAATAGCTGACCTTAGTACTATTTAGCCTATGTCCCATGTGGTACACAGTTTAACTAGTGTATACTATGTGGTAAATCTTTTGATATATATATACACACATATATATATATATATATATGAGCAGTACTTTTGATATATTGATAGTATGTTTGAATTGATATATGCTGGTTAGTAGTTTTGTTAGTTTTATTGTTATCGCTTTATCTTGGTTTTATTTCTTCGAGATGACTTTCAGCTAATCAATAGGTCTCTTGTAGGTGCACTTCATACGATATCACTATGGTTGGACCTAGAAGGAATCCGCCACGACTTAGAGCACCTATTCCCGAGGGCATGGATCCAATAGGTGCTTTTGAGGCATTTATATAGAGAATGGAGCATGTAGGGGACACCTACTACCATACTACCAATCAACAACATGTCTAACCATCCGTTGTACCATTTCTGCCATGACAGATAGGAGATTAATTGCTCGAACGTTTATGTGGATTTCGTCCAGAAAAGTTTGATGGGTTAACCAAGCCATGGAGAGCCGAGCAATGGATAAGGCAGATAGAGCTGATAATCAAAGCCATGGAGTGTAATGAGTAGGATATGTACCGTCTTGCTACATTTCAGCTTACTTATGCTATCGCGGATTGGTGGGAAGCTAAACGAGCCACCGTAGGAGTTGAAGCTGCAAGTAGGATGCCTCGTGGGACTTTTAAAGGAAAATTTTAGGAAAAATACGTTCTGGAGGATGAGAAGAACCAACATGAGAAGAATTTTCTTAGTCTGGTCCGAGGAATTTGGACTGTGAAGGAATATAAGACCCAATTTAAGTGATTATCTAGATTCGCTCCACACATGATCGATACCCCACAAAAAAGGTAAAAAGGTTTCACCAATGATTGAACCCTCATTTGCGTCATATGATGATCAGGCATTTGAACCAGAGTTTTAAAGGACTGATTAAACTTGCTGTAAGTCTAGAGAAGGAATCTTATCCAGTACATCGATAGTAGATGGATAGACCTCAGCAGTCAAGGAATTTTCAACAAAGGAGTTTCCAGAACCATTCACTGAGGAATACCCAAGGGTGGAGATCTCAGGGTAACTTTTAAGGGAACATGCGCACCTGAGACAGAGCCAAGAAGTCTCAGTAGAATTATCCTTAACCCCAACAATATCACCAGCAGGGACCACAGCCTCAGGCGCTGCTTACTGCACCGCAATCAAGTAATGGAGGATGTTTTAATTGTGGGAAGCCAGGGTACATGGCCAAGTTTTATACTGCTTCCAGGGTTAACCACCGGACGTACGCTATTTGCCAAAATTGCAACAAGCCAGGGCACTTGAGTAGGGATTATCGTGCACACCAGTTCAGGGAATACAAGGACCCCCAGATCAGACACGGATGAATGCTATCAATCCCACAAAAGCAGGATTTAATGCTGATGAGTAGTAACATCTAGAAGGTACACTTGTACTTTATCATAGTCAAGTTAAAGCTTTATTCGATACCGGTGTTGCACGTTCGTTTATTGCTATTAAGATTGTGAGTCAATTGGGTTTAGAACCCCAGGCACTTGAGCCATCACTTAATGCTGTGTCACCATTGGAAGTGATTGTGAAGTTAGGTAAAGTATGTGAAGATTGCCCATTGACTCTGGAAGATAGAAATCTTTCGGCAAACTTGTTAGTTCTTTCAATGTCAGAGTTCGACATAATCCTAGGGATGGATTGGCTTACCTAATAAAAATGCCAACTTGGATTGCCCTACTAGGACAATTGTATTTCTGATACCGAGACAACCAATGATCAAATTTCAGTGTCAGCCAATGAACGACATGTTTCTCACAAGCTGTTTAGCCATGATCGGGAATACAAGTACGGAACCTACGATGTATCAGATTCCTACTATGCAAGATTTCAAAGATGTATTCCAGGATATTAAGGGGCTTCTACCAAAGAGAGAAATAGACTTTTACGTGGAACTAGTAACTGACACCTTACCAATATCCAAGACTCCATATCAGATGGCACCAACTAAGATTTTGGAGTTGAAGAAACAAGTTCAGGAACTTGAAGATTTGGGATTTGTTCGTCCAAGTACGTCACCTTGGAGAGCACCAGTTCTATTTGTGAAGAAAAATAATGGAACGCTTCAACTCTGTATAGACTATGGAGAGTTGAATAAGGTTATGATCAAGAATAGATATTCATTTCCTCGAATAGATGATCTATTCGACCAGTTACAAGGATCAAGGATCTTTTCAAAGATCGATATACATTCTGGATATCATCAACTATTGGTTCAACCAGAGGATGTGTCAAAAACTGCTTTCAGGACAAGATATAGGCATTACGAATTTTTGGTTATGCCTTTCGGGTTGACTAATGCGCTAGTAGTATTCATGGACTTAATGAATAGAGTATTTAGACCTTTTCTAGATCAATTCATCATAGTTTTCATTGACGACATCTTGATCTACTCAAACACGGAGAAAGATCACAAAGAGCACTTGCAGATTACTTTGTAGACGCTTCAAGAGAGTAAGTTGTATGCTAAATTCAGTAAATGTGAATTTTGGCTACAGGAAATCAAATTTCAGGGACATGTGATTTCCCAAGACGATATCTCTGTGGATTCATCTAAGATTGATGCAGTCTTAAGTAGGAACAAACCGACCAATGCAACATAAGTTAGAAGTTTTCCTGGTCTAGCAGGATATTATCGAAGATTCATAGAAGGATTCTCTAAGATAGCGGGACTGTTGATGAATTTGACGAGAAAGGAGAGGAAGTATGAGTGTACAGACAAGCATGAAGGTGCATTTCGGGAGTTAAAGGAAAGATTGACCTCTGTGACACGAATAAAATTGTGTGCTCGAAATGCTACACCCAAGTATAGGTGATCGTTCAAGTAATATATTTTCTAGTAAACCTAGGTCGAACCCAAAGGAGAGAGATGATTTAATTTGGTTAATTTTACTGAATTTATTAGTATTAAAAAAATTAAAGAAAAGATGATTTCCTTTAAAGATTTGCTTGAACTATTTTGCAAATGAAAGTAAAATTATAAACTAATGAGAACTATTAAAATTATTAAATAATTGGTAGTAATTTTAAACTAATGAAATTTACTTACTAGGCAAAACTACAAATTAATTATGGCTATATTTTGACTTCTAGGGTGATTTAACTAAGAAAATTAACTAATAATTGAAAGTTAATTAAAACAACGAATTAAATTAAGTTGCTTCTAAATATGAGAAAAGTGCTAGGAAATCACAAATCCACGGTAAACTCCTTAACTTCCATGCCTACGAAAGGATACGACACTCACATCATCCAAAGTTATGCCTCTAGTGTATAGGTTCAATTAAATAAAATATCTTTTGACCGGTGTAAAGATATAGAATTAGTTCAATTTTAACCTTTTAATTAAGTACGAGCAGATTTTAACCTCTAGTGTTTGGGAAAATTAGCTTTTGGTCACTAATTAACACATACTACAAAAGCATTCCCAAACAAGGCACAAGCCAATGATCACTTGCCATAAATGGAAAGTAAAGCATAAGTCAAATCTTGCTTTACATTACTTCAAAATTTTGTGAAAGTTTAACATAGAGCGGACAGTTTTAAACACAAATTGGTATTTTCGCGGCGCGGTGTTCACCACAAAAATACAAAAAAATCATTTTAACGTAAGAAATGGTTTTCTGGTTTTATAAAAATGCTGATTGAGTCAAAAGCAAACATTTCTACCGTTTTGAAATGCAGTTTTAAAATCCAACACAGGTATTCCTAATTTTTATAAAATCGCAGTTTGACCCCAATAATAATTTTAAATATGAAATAAAGCAAGTCACAAGATTTTGACACATGAGAATTGAAATTTTGAGATAACATCAGGAACATTAATTAAATATGAAATGCGGGTTGTTACACAATCACTACCAAGATAATTACTATGTGGAAGAAGGCTATACTGAGGACGTGCTAAGGGAGAGAGGTGAGGATAGACAAGAATATTACGCTAACGACGATGTTTACGCCAGCTGAAGAACTAGATAGTTATTAGTTTCATTTCTGTTGAACTTTGTTATAAATGGGTACTTGGGCATATGTTGCTTTCAGACCTGTTATATTTCCAGTAGCGCATTCAGATGATTGTAATAGCTAGAAATTTTATAATATATTCAGTTTGATATTATTACTGTTCTTGTTGCTTCTAGTGGACTAGGACTGTGTGGTGTGGACAATTAGTGACATTCATCCGTCATTCCCTATGGACCCAAAAAGAAAATTTATTTTTCTCTATTTTTGCTGCTCCGGGGCGTGACACAGACCCACGCGTTGCATAGGAGAGGTTAGTCAAAATAGATGATATTATCTGTGATAGACAGATAATATTGAGTTAAATAACCATAACTTTCTCATTTTTGGCCTTTTTGGATGATTTTTTATTTTATTTCATGTATTTCTTCGAGATCTACGTATTGGACTTGAAAATTTTACAAAAAAAAAAGAAAAGAACATAAGTTGCACCTTCATTTTGACATTTTATCTGTCAGTAAACAGACAATATTATCTGGGGTTAATTACACTCATCTCCCCTGTGTTTTGCCTTAATTACACGGATCTCCCTCGCTTTTTGAGAAATTACATGGACCTCCCATATGCGTTGTATTTTTTTTACACTCTAATGGGGTATAGAATAATAATTTTAAGGGAGGTCCGTGCAATTTTCCAAAATGCGAGGGAGGTTCGTGTAATTAAGACAAAATATAGGGGGGGATGGGTGTAATTAACCCTATTACCTGTTGTTTGTACTAATGCCGATATCTTTCTCAATCCTTGGACTTTTTGGGTGATTATTTTTTATTTCATGTTTTTTTTTTCGAGATCTACGCATTCGACTTGAAAAATTTAAAAAAACAGGTATTTTGCTGCCTCATTTTGAGATTTTACCTGTTTGCAAATACATACTTTTATCATTTTTTGGACTTTTTGTGTAATCTTTTTTTGATTTCTTGTATTTTTTCGATATCTATGCACCTATGGTGTAAATTTTACAAAAGAAATTGTATTTTTACATGTTTGTTTAATTTTTATTTTGTTTTCCTGGGATATATTCCTAGTCAATGTTGGTCTCGTTTAAAAGATCTTGTTTTTCTATTTTCAAAACATTAAAATTTAAGAAAAATAGATTCTTAGAAAAATAGTTATAACATTTTGAAATATTTTTAGGCATAAAATAGAAACAAGGGAAATGGCCTAATGAAAAACAAAAAGAAAAAAAAAAAAGAAAAAAAGTGGCGCATCCTCTTTATGTTGGTCCTGTTTCATTTCAATGGCTATTGGCTGAAGCTCCCAAATTTTTTTTTGGAGTTAAATCTTTTATTATTATTATTAGTATTATGGGAAACAGAGATATGCTTTGGGGTTCAATCAACACATTCTATCTTTGGGCATTAAGGGTCACAGAGTAAAAAATCAAGTGTGGACCAAGGATTTTTAGTTAGGGGGCTTAAATTATACTAGAGTTCGGGGGTAGGGCGCCTGAGGTGAATATTTTTAGGTCTATTTATACACAATTATGTATAAAACTATAAAATTGGTTTAACACCCCTAGTTTGGGGTAAATTATGTAATTTTAGGGAGCCTATTTCTAAAACCTAAAATATATTACATATAAATCTAGAATTTTCAAAAGTCCACGGGGGCCTGTTTCTAAAACCTACTATAAAATATTGTATGTAAATTTAAAATTTTTAAAAGTTTAGGTGGGGCCTGTGTGAATTTCAGGAGGGCCTATTTGTAAAATTTGTAAAATATTACATGTAATTATGTAATTTTCAAAAGTTCAGGGGGCCGTGCCATCCCTAGTTTACACTTCGGTTCGCCACTATAAACAATAAAGGGTTAACTAGGATTTAGTTACTTACAGTACACTTTTATTGAAATAGGTCCATTCCAAAATTCAATATAAGAATTAGTCTCTCACCTATTTTGAGGACCAAAATATTACCACATTATTTTTTATAGAATATATATGTGTATATATATATATATATGAGTGTGTGTGTGTGGTAGCTGAATTTAGAATTATTTATTCTACCATCCATATACATACATATATTGTTGTATTTTTTATTCTATTTGGTTGTATTGCAAAGTCAATGAGTTTCTCTCTCTAGCTTCTTCTTCTTCTTCTTCTTCTTCTTCCTTTTTTTTTTTTTTTAAGTGCCTTAAAAGTTTGAAAGGGACCTTTGTCCCACATTGGTTGTAAAGAGGACCACTCAGGGGGTGGACCTTGGTCCCACATTGGTTGTGAAGAGGACCACTCAGGGGGTGGACCTTGGTCCCACATTGGTTGTGAAGAGGACCACTCGGTGGGGTGCAAATCCCGGCTTCCAAGCCTCGCATGCTACTTTGCACTGAGACAAGTTCTCAGAAGGGTGAAAACTACCTTGAGGGCAGTGTCTTTGCACAAAACTCTGTCACCATTTCATTCTAACTTCGATAAGTATTTTGAATATTTTGTAAGAGTAGTATTTGTTCAATTTTTTCAACATATACATGTACATATACATATATATATATACACATACATTCACTCAAAAAACCATCCACAGTCATTTTCAAAATTCAAACGAAAGTTAGAAAGTCTCACAAGCAATAGTGGAGAGGGAGAGACATGTTGAATTTTAAATCAAACATTATGATTCATGAGACTATAACTAATGATAAGTTTTTGGATAATTTGAAGCCTTGAAGGTATCACGTGATATGCTCATGTGTTACACTTTAACCGATAATAATGGATCTTTTAGGTGAAATACATACCCCTTACATACAGTAGTGTTACTTTTAAGTGTTTATTCCACCCAAAAAATCTACTCTTATTGGATGGAGGGTGTTTCAACGACTTAAAAATAATTGACACATTTTTCTAAATGGTAGAATCTAATAGTAACAGAGAGAAAAAAAAGACAACTTTTTGAAAATTTCCATAAACCATTGAGAGATGTAGTCAAAGAGTTATTTATGAGAAGGGGACCTATAAAATTCCATGGAGAAAGAAACAAAGCGATTATGTACGTGACACGAGTACACTCTTCTCCCAATCTAAAACCCACGGTCACGCCAAGGGCAGACCGACTCAAATTTAGGAATGGTAACAGAGTGGGTATAGAACGGGTATGTCATTTGCCACCTTTGTTCTGCCTAAGCATGTGCTTTTCCCAACCCCGTTCCATCTCACTTATTACCTATCCCTTACTTCATGGGTAATTTTTCGGACACACCTAAAGATACAATTTTTAGTAGGACTCTTAAATTATTTTGGATATGCATCTTTTAAGTTATGTCCCACTAAAAATTATATCTTTGACTGTGTCTCAATCTTTATTCCTACCCCATTCTCGACCCCGCCTGGTATTTCTCATCCCATTCCCGCCCCGTTCAACCCGAGATTGGTTAGTAATTGAGCAAATTTTGACTAAAACCAAAAACTCCTATTGTGTGGCTATATATTGAGAGAAATGCTAGATGCACAAAAAAAATATACAACTAAATGCACAATCTGTTTAAAATTGTTAGATTTCGTGCTGAAAAAGCTGTACATCTCTTTTTTTTTTTTTTTTTGTCTTTTTGTATGTACAGATTTTTCAACACAAAGTCCAATAATTTTAAACAAATTGTGTATTTGATTGTGCATTTTTTTTATACATCTAGCATTTCTGATATATTGATGACACTTACCCACCATTTAATTCCAAGGGGTGAAATGCTCAACAGGTGGCACAACTTTTTGACTAGAACAATTTTGATAATTGTTAAAAGGTTTTATAACACATTGTACGGTTGACACAATTCTCAATGGTAATCATGCAATTTGCACTTACAAGAAGAAGAAACTCACAGTGCTTCAGTGCATTTTCGACGTGGGATAAATGACCAACTAACACTTAATGCTACGTAACCGGGGTGGGTTCGGAGGATTTTGTCCTAATCCCGTCCCCCGACTCGTGTTAGACTTTTGCACTCCATATTCGTCCCTATCTCGGTTGAGCCTATCCCATATCCTACTTATTAGGAGTGGGGCAGTGAATCTAAAAAACCCACTCTATTATCATCTCTATCCAAATCACATGGTCTTGATCTATGTTGTAGAGCTTATATGGGTTAGTTGAAATATTAAGTACGAAGTACTAAAATTTTAAGTAATAAAATATTAATTTGTTAGCTGCCCGTTTGGTTCATGGAATTTTAGGGTGGATTTTGATTCCACCCGAAGATTACTAGTAATCTTAAAATATATCTTTGTTTGGTTCATGGAATATTTAATGAATTATGGGTCCCACTGGATTTAGATGTTGGAAATTGAAGGATGAAATTATGATTTTTGGTTGAAGCGTGCAATGTATTGCACTGTCCTTAAAAATAATTCCGCCCTTCTAAGTCAGTGACTCGATGCACAAGGTCACAGCGCTATGTTCTCCAGGATTCAGCAACCAACTCTTCCAAACATGCACTTGAATTGGAAGAGTAAATTGAGTACTCAGAAAAAAAAAATTAATACCAGTTGCAAAAACGTGCCAGTACCACCCCTATGCGCGAGTGTACAATTCGCGGTGCATTCGTGTCCGCAGGACGTGCACGCGCAAGTCACAATTTTTAAGCCAAACCGGACGGTCCGAACCCAAGATTTGCACCCTCCCTGCGCGCGCGTGAGAGAGCATTTCCCCAATACAAACTTACTAGCTTATGAAAGGAGAGTATATAAAAGAAGTAAAAAAACTCTTGTAAAATTTCAATATGGGATAGAAGTATAAATCAAACTTTAGCTTGGGTTTGGGTTTTTGAAATAAAAAGGCCCATGAATCTTTGCTTGGTTTTAACAAATACTATAACCCAAATAAATAAATAACCCACACATATTTAGACCCAATAAACTAATCCAATATTAGAATCCACCCAAAGGTGAAAAATAGGGTGGATTCTAAATCCTAGCTTGGAGGTGGTATTCCTAAGGATTACTGGGGTTTTGATTTACTATTTTCATAATGCCTAAACTAGCCTTTATTAGACTATTAAACAAACAAATAATGTGATCAGAAGAAATTTATGATTATAACTATTATTATTTTCTAAAATGGAGAGATTGGTAGTTGTGATTGTTTATGATGATTTTTTATGCTTGAAACATTATATTTGATGTTAGTTTAATGACTGAATTCAAATTTTGGTTGCTAAATGTTAATGATTGAAAAGTCTATATGATATTACAATAACTACATATTTGGCATATTGTGATTTGTACGTTAGACCTATGCATGTTTTATGCTTAAAAATATAATATATCTTTTGTTATTATTCAAATATATTTTAACAACATGTAATAGTTTAAACACATGTACATGTTTTAATTACTCTATTTATCTCATTTTTATGTGTCATTGATTTTTAGATTTATACCATTATTTTTTTTAAGGGGTAATTACACTAACCTTCCTCGAGGTTAGGTGTAATTACACTGATCTCCCTTGTGGTTTTCAAAATTACACAGATCTCCCCTGAGTTTAGTATTTAGGTAACAATTTGCCCCCTCCGTTAACTTCTGTTAGTAAACCGTTAAATTTACACAGACCTCCCCTGAGGTTTTCAAAAGTACACAAACCTCCCCTAACTTTAGTATTTAGGTAACAATTTACCCCCTTTGTTAGTAAAAGATCATAACAAGATATGCTTAGGCCAGCAAATATTTGTGTTAATTTTTTCAAAATACCCTTTTAAGCTTTCCAAAAAGTTTTACAGTTTTTTTCTACCAACCAACAAAAAAAAAAAAAAAACTGCCATCCACATGTCATGATCCCATGCAAATATGGGGTAAATGTATGGTTAAGATTATAGGGTCACACCATATCAGCATGCTAACATAGTGTGACGGACTCACTAAATTTGAAATTTTACAAATTAGTTATGAACCCTTTGGAAATAGGGGATATATGTGTTGCCTAGATGGATATACGTCTTACAAATTAGTATGTTGATGTGGTGTGACCCTCTAATCTAGGCAAGACGCATATCCCCTATTTCCAAAGGGGTCATGACTAATTTGTAAAATTTCAAATTTAGTGAGCCCATCACACCATGTTAGCTTGCTGATGTGGTGTGACTCTATAATCTCAATCATACATTTACCCCATATTTGCATGGGATCATGACATGCAGATGACAGGTTTTTTTTTTTTTTTTTGTTGAGTAGAAAAAAAAAAACATACATCGAGGGTAAGGGCATTTTGGAAAGCTTATAAGGGTATTTTGGAAAAATTAACACAAATATTTGCTGGCCTAAGCATGTCTTGTTATGGTCTTTTACTAGCAAACGGGGTAAATTGTTACCTAAATACTAAAGTCAGGGGAGGTTTGTGTACTTTTGAAAACCTCAGGGGAGGTCCGTGTAATTATATTTAACGGTTTACTAACGGAAGTTAACGGAGGGGGCAAATTGTTACCTAAACACTAAACTCAGGGGAGGTCTGTGTAATTTTGAAAACCACAAGGGAGGTCAGTGTAATTAGACCTAACCTCGAGGGAGGTCAGTGTAATTATCCCTTTTTTTAATCACCCTCCATTTTTAGCGGGTTGACAATTTGATTTTAACTCATACATTTTTTTAGCCTTCAAGGGTAGCTTAGGTATTTAATTAACTATATTTCTATTTCATTTTACTTGACCCAACCAAACACTGGGTTCTAAATTCAGCTAGAATTCTATTGGTGAACCAAACATTTTGCAAGGATTCAAATTCCTGGTAAAGTGATTACTGGTATTATGATTCCTAATAATCAGAATTCACCTAAAATAATCTGTGAACCAAACGGGCCGTAGGTGTTTGGGTTAGCTGAAATATTTATTACTTAAAAAAAAATGTTTATCAAACAAACTGAAAAAAAAAAAGTAATTATATCTATCAAATGATAAAAAAAAAGGACCACATGTAAAAATTATTCTATTGTTTTCAGATATTTTTATATTTTAATAACTTAAAAGTGTATTAAAAATATAATTAAGTGATTATTTTTAAAAACAAGCTACTTGAAGGACGCGAGGTAGATTCTCTCTCTACATTAAACCCACGGTCACACCAACGACTTGGTCTTGGTCTATGTTTTAGTCTTCTACATTAGTTTTAAGAGATATTGATCATATTTCCATAAATAAAATTAAAAAAAAAAGAAGAGATATTGTTCATTCTTTATAGAGATTTTGTATGTTTATATCTCTCGAATCTTTTGTTAGTACTGACTATAAACATTTAAAATTATGTATTAGGATTTGTTTTTTTTTTTTTTTTTGCTGAGAAGTATTAGGATTTGTTTGATTAATTTTTAGATGCTATAGCCATTTAATTTAGAAATTAGCACAAAATCAATGGATCTTTCTGAAATTTTAATTTATACGCGGAGTTACGATTGTTGTATGTTCCACCCATAAGAGATGACATGATGCTTAAAGTCCGAGTTTAAATTCAATTCTCACCTATGTAATTTAAACATAAACTCTCACACACGAAAAATTACTTGTACGTTTGATTGACTATATATGCTTGACTTAAACAGTAACAACTAACAATCCCATGTGTTATTACATTATAGGAAAATAGCCTTTTTTTTAGCGGTTATTTTTTGGCATTAGAAAAACTGTCAAGAAAGATTGTTTTTCTCGGCGGTTGAAAACAGTGGTAAAAATAGTGTCATGAAAATGTGATTTTCTCGACGATAATTACGATGCTCTTTGAACTGCCAGAAAAAGTGATATTTCCGATGTTTATTGTGACGATATTGTTATTGCCATAAAAAGTTGATTATTTCCGACACTTCTTATATCAGAATGTGAAGAGCCGGAAAAAAGTCATTTTTTATGACACTCTTTGCGACAGTTGAGCAAGAGCGAGGAAAAAGAGATTTTTTCCCACGGTTTTTCAGGTGGTAGTGCTCTCGCTGAAATAAATTTATCTCATTGATTTTAATTATTCTCAAACATAGGTTATTATTATTATTATTATTTTTTTTTTTCAGATTTTCGGGGTTGTTTCGAAATACTTAAAATAGGATGCGACTCCATTTAAAGCTAATTTCATATTTCATTTTTGTGAAAACCAAAGCTATGTTTGTTCTTCAATGATAATAATAATAAATATAAAATTTTTAAAAAAAGCTAATGTTTATTCAACAAAAAAACTAGTTTTAATTAAAAGAATTCTTAGACTAGGCACAAACACATACATGTACACGAGATTAACATTCACCAAACACTTGAATTTATCTTATCGCACTTGCAAACCACAAAATGGTTCCTTGCTTTTTTAAAACAACCCCTTAATTTGTCAGTGTTAGTGCAACAACCACGAGTTAATTAAAGAGACTTTTGTAGAACAAATTGTTAAATTGTACAAAAATTATATTAGTTTGATTTACATTTCCTTATTCAATGTGTGATATTATCTTTTTATATGTTCGTAGACTATATATATAGTCCATAAATAAAAAATTACTTATAATTACTAACACATAATAGTTCATCTAATTTGGATTTTTTTTGGGTCTAAACTAATTTGGACTTGAAAACTAGGTTATTCTAGAGTGGACACTGCAGTTGGGATATATATATACACACACATAATCGTGTAGTTCTATGCACATACATCAAACAAGAATCAATACAAATTAAATACCGTATTCAAAATGTTTATGGCAAAAAATCAAACAAACAAACAAACGAACCCCAAACATTTAAACGGCAAAAAAATTTGTTTTACCACAAAATTTTATTTATAGTTATATGGGTAATTTACAACTAATTTCAATTTCAATTTCAATTTTGGATAACTTATCTAATAATCCAACACATAAATACTTTTAGCAACCTTAGTCTCAACCTTTCATCTATAATTGAATACATATTGTTAGAATTATTTGTGGGCTATTGGGTCACCCACATATAATCATGGACCAGGGGTCCAATGGGCTTGACTTAACCTCCAAGTAATCCTATAAAGATTAATATTGGAAACCAAGTAAAACCCTAAGCCATAGGGGATATGTATATATATATATGATATATACATAAGAGATACAAGGATATACAATCTCTCTTTCTATCCCCCAAAACCTGCGGCTGTCTCTCCCTCTCTCCTTTGGTGTTCGTTTATCTCTCTAACTTTAATCACACAAGAAGCTTGGGACTCAGAACGTGGATACAAAGGGGGTGTCTCTAGTAGAAATTCTCACGACCAGTTTGAAGCCTAAGAACGTACATAGAGGTAGTCCAATCGCAGCTAATCGTGAGGTTCTTGCCTGGTTTGTAACAACGCCGTCAAATCGATCTGTCGGGTTAATTCCTCTACGTACGTCCTATACCCGACCCATATGCATGTGTGTGTACATTATTTACATTGGTATTAGAGCCTTAGGTCGTTGATTCACCCATGTATAGCACCCAAAGCGAATCTGTCGTTGATGAGTTTTGAAGTTCTTTAGAAAATTATCAAAACTTGATTTCAAAGTGGGTTTACGTAAAAACTTTAATATTTTTCGAATTTTTTGTGTTGGATCTATTCTAATACATCATAAGAGTCCTCCTATGAAGTATCATCCGTTAGTTATCTCCATGGTGCAAGAAATTGCAAACCTTAATTTTTTGGATTTAAAAATTAAGTTTTTTTTTTTAAAAACTTTGAGCCTTTTTTTTTTTTCCCGAAAAATCCAGACAATGATGCTTTTTTATAGCATAATCTGAATCTATGTCGCAAGGGCTTTCCAATGATATAAAATTTGTCAAATTTGGATAAATAACGAAGCAGATACGAGTCCTCAAAGTAGCCCCCTCGAAGCAGCTAGTCTGCATTTTTTTCTTCTTCAAAGAAGAAGATGAACCAAAACTAGACACCCCCACTCGCGCTGGCGACGCACGGCGCGCATGCAATGGCTCCGGTAGTGGCACGGGATCCACTCCGGCGAGTGGGGGTCCCCCTCTGGACCCCGGACCTCAATATATTTTTTCTGGAAACTTTATTTGTTTATTAAATAATTAAAATCGCTATTTAAATAAATAGTTTTTTATTGATTTAATAAGTTTTAATTGCTTTAAAATTCAAGAAAATTAAGGAATTTTTTTTTCCTGTATTTAGAACACTCTAAGGGATCATAAATAATTTATAAGTGAATTATTTCATTGTTTTATATTTTTTTAGAGCATTAAAGATGTGTTATATACGTGTTTTTAATTGCTTAAAATATCCAAAATAGAAATACACTATAAGGGGATATGAATTTTTTTTTTATAATTGTCTCACATATTTATGATGTTTTAGAGCATTCAAATCGTGATTAAGGCATTATTTTAATTGCTTAAAATATCTAAATATTATTATTAATTTTTGTAATTAATATAATGTGTTTTGTACACTATTTGGGACCATATGAAACTTAAGAGAGATTCTGATTCCTTAAAATATTGTATTTTTGAGAATTTAGTTACTTTTGTTAATTTGTTTAACAAAAACAATTTAATTGGTAAAATTGTTTTAATTTTTTTTGCTTATAACCATTGATTCTGGAAATTCTTTGTTAATAATGGAAAATCAGGTATTTCAGTTATTTGAAATTTTCATGTGGTTTTAAATTATTTTGTTAATTTATAAGCCATTGGTTTAATTGGTTTTAAATAAATTTAAAACCTTAAAATTGCTTTAATAATTGAAAGAAAAATTTAGAAATTTTCCTTAGCTTATGGAAGCTAACCGGACAGTTTCTTTTATTATTGCAATTGTATTTAGAGGCTCATTGCATTGTTGATCACGTTTATATTACCTTTGTTTGTGATTGGTTGACCCCAAGACCTCTAATCCTCCTCCTTAAATGGAACGAAGGATTAGTCCATTCATTTAATTAGACTGTATGAGTGCTTGTTGTGTGCGATTAATTCACTAATTAATCTAGAATAAATGAATAGACATTTAACTTACAGTTTGTAGAGCTTGTGTTGTCATTGTTATATGTTTAAGGTTATTCTTGTATATGTTTAGAAACAAAGCATCCCTATTCTTTTTTGGGCTATAAATATAATGTGAGGATGAGTGTTCTTTACTTCTTATATTGGAAAAGTCTGTTTATAAAGGGATTATTTTCTTTGTTCATATTTCATACACTTGAATTACCTTAGCATAAGCTCTAGGTTGTCAATTCAGACCCATAGGGGGTCCTTGCGCATTTATGTGTGTATGACCATTTATTTATTTTAATCACTGTGGATGATGTTAGATTAGTAACGAACTATCTATACATGTTTGTTTAGAAAAATCAATTGTGGAATATTTTCTTAAATTACAAAAGTAAAGTGATGACTACGAGCATAGCAAATTTTCGATCCTGAAATTGTAATAAGAGAAAATGTTTTTTATAATTGAATTTTATAACAAATTTTTTGAAATGTGCAATATAATAATGTCAAAACCTTGTGCATGTTTATGAATGTAATAATGGCCACCAATCAATTAGTTGCTGAACTTACAAAAAGATAACAAATTGAATGGACTTAACTATGACCTATGGAAGATCAAAGTGGACTTTCTATTGAAAGATCAGGAGTTGTTGCAGCACACTGAGACTTCAATGGTCCAATCTGTTATGCCAGAAGATGGGCCTATGGCCAAATATCGTAGAGATCTCAAAATCTAAAATGCTTGGCATAAACGGGATAGTTGTGCACGCAACATATTGTTGAGTAGCATGAACAACAATATCATGGTAGAGTATCAACACCACCAAGTTACCAAAGAATTGTGAGACAAATTAAAATATTTGCTTTTGGAGGGACATCAACAACTAGGCTTAGGAGTCTGGTGTTGAAGTTCGAGGTGTACCGGAAGGATCCTAAGCACTCGATGACTGAACATCTTAGGATGATGTCTCGTATGATTTGTGAGCTTAGGACCGTTTGTAACGCCCTCACAGATGAACAACAGATTCAAGCTGTGATTCGTTCCTTTCCTGAATCCTGGGTCCACATGAAGCAGATTTTAACACACAATGAGAGTATCAAGAATTTTGCAGATATTTCTCGACATGTGGAGTTGGAGGCAGAGCGCCAGGAGGCGAACCGCATCACTGCAATTATGGCTAGGACTTCCATTGGTGGAGGTGACCGAAAGGCTAATGGGCCTAAAAGGAAAGCCAAAGGTAAAAAGGTGCCAAGACAGGGTGGGGCCAATAAGTTGGCTCCAAAGGCTGATAAAATTAAGAAGCGCAAAGGGAAGCGTGCTGGCAAGAAAGACCCTTCCAAGCTAAAATGCTTCAATTGTGGTGAAAGGGACACTTCGCTCATGATTGCACTGAGTTGAAGAAGGTAACTTTTCAACCAAACTTTCTCCGTACTTTGGTAAGTTCACATGTCTTAATTGCTCATTCGCCGTATGATTGGATTGCAGATACGGAGCAACCCGACATGTTGATGGAAAAATTAGGTTTAAAATGATTTTAACACGCAGCGAAAAGATTAAGTTTCAAAAACTTATTGGTAGCCCAGGATCTACTACTCGTCAATTCCTTAGATGCGTACAAAATGGGACAAGAGTTATACCTTTGTGTCTTGAACCCAATTCTAAAATCTTCAACCTTCTTGATGATGCAACGGCTTTCATTAGGTTGTCTTCACCCTTATGACTCCTGTGGATGCTGCCGGAGAGGCTAGAGTTGGTGGGAACTCCAACGGGGAGGATAAGAAGGCTTGGAAAACTATAAAAAGTCTCTATAGCTTTCGTATAGGAAAAACGACGATTATTTAACCATGTACGCAGCTGCCCTATTTATAGAATTCCAAAACTGACTTTATCCTTCGACCGATCGAAGTGGCTTCGATCGAACGAACCTTCGATCGATCGAATTCGATCGATCGAACCATATTCGAGCAATCGAACCTGTCTAGACTTCAATCGTTCAAAACTAATTCGATCGATCAAACCTGTCTTGACTGGATCCTCATGTGCCTTTCCAAGCATCCTAGCGGAGCTAAGAGTGGGACCTCCTAGGTTCTTTATTGTTGGCTCAGATCAGTTGAGAATTCCCATGAACAAACTCTTTGATCAGCAAACTAACCAACTAATTAGCTAACATTTACTCCACTATAGAACGATAACTGAACGCTAATGCAAAAGAACAAATCCGAAGCAATGACTAGACTTGCATAGCGTACTAATTTTCTTCTACCTTCAGCATTCGTAATCATATTCAGGTAGTCAGATAACTGTTACTGTCAACTTGAATCATGATTACTTCTTGTACTTCTTGAGTCTCATTCACCACTCATGATTACCAAACATGTGATCACTACTTATTAGCAAGAATGCAGTTTTCAGTAATCAACTTGGTGAGATTCTCGAGGGAATGCTTACTCTATATCAGGGAGTAGATTCTATCTTAACAATATATGTTCACAACCCTATGAGCATGACATACCCAAGATACCCAGGTGTTGATCTTTTATAGACCACACTGATTGGTAAGTCAAAGTAGTCATATCCATAGTCTGTGTTCATAATCATCTCAAGATTGAGAACACGTACCTTATACAAGTTATGAGTTCCTATCGATTGTTGACAGCCTTGAGTATCAATAGGAAAGCTCAGGTCCGCTAATGCACTATAAGCACTAGCATATTAACTAAGAGTTACACTCTAGTGATTGAGATTCATCACTTCATCCAATGGTAGTTAATCATGCTACAATGTAAACCTGATGAGGTATCCAGTCTCATCATCCACTGTGATAAGTTTTTATCCGTATCTCAATTATATGCATCTCATACACACATAAATCACTTACTATGATACTTAAGGATTAACAATCATCTCATAAAAGAAACATACATAATGAAATGTAAAGCTAATTTCCATATATTAAAATGTCAATGTCTCATAAAGTAATGGTTTGAGGGCATAAACCCAACAAACTCCCACTTGCACTCATAACCATTCAGGACTACATCTGAGACGTAAAATATCTAGATGATGATCAAAGATCTTCTGTGGTAAGGCCTTTGTAAAAGGATCAGCAAGATTGTTAGCGGTGGTAATCTTGGTGACAGTCACATCTCCACATTGAACAATATCTCGAATTAGATGATATTTCCGCTCTACGTGCTTTCCATTTCCGTGGTTTATTGGCTCCTTGGACTGAGCCACTGTTCCACTATTATCACAATAAAGCATAATAGGTGACAGCGACGCTGGTACCACCCCAGGCTCCATAAGGATCTTCTTGAGCCAAACAACTTCCTTTGCGGCTTCATAAGCAACCATATACTCAGCTTTTGTAGTTGAGTCTGTAATGCATTTCTGCTTAATGCCCCTCCAACTAACAGCACCACCTCCCAAGGCAAAGAGATGTCTGGATGTCGACTTTCTCGAATCTTTATCTGACATAAAGTCCGAGTCAGTGTATCCTACTGGGATTAACTCACTACCGCCGTGTTAGGAATATATACTAAAAGCCATGCTTTAGGTAGTTGATTTATTATTCATTTAATAAAACTAGTTAATCCATTTTTATGAGAATCTGTGTGGGCAATATTGTATTATATTGTTTATTTAATATTATGCATGTGTGTCTTTCATTCTACATAGTATGTGGTTTGGTGTGTAGAGTTCGGCTTACACACGGAAGATCAGACCATCGGATCTTGTAGAATATAAGATTTTGGTTTACAGTCTTAGATGGATTGGACACACCTTCGGTAGGACTGCAGTATGGTGTTATAGTAGGTTTGTCTTGACTACAGGAAATGGTATAGTTTCAACTCACCATGCTGGTACACTTTGTGTATTAAACGGGACCGACTTGGAGTAATTATCTTTATACTGACTTATAAGATAATTAATACTTCATGACTATTATGAGTGCTTATGCTCTAAATCCTAAGTTAATTTATAGACACGTACATTTGATACTTACACTTTGATCCCTAAAAGGGTGAGATCCTTAAATGGGTCAATATCTCATTGGATTGGGTGACAATATTAATTGTGTGGTGGATATTAATTATTGATGGAATCCATGACTCAATTTTGGGATTGATGATATCCCCTTGAGAAAGCTTATAAGTTTTGATTATGTCAAACCCTGCAGGTGAATTTTGTATCCGACATATCAGATAAGTTAAGCAGAGGATCTCAAGGAATTTTAAGAGATTAATTAAATATGATTGTCAGTAATTATATTTAATTAATGGATATCTGCAATCTTAACATGGGGAGATAATAAGCATTTAATAACATGGAGCTCGAAATATATTTTTGAGATAAGGGTAGGAGTGTAATTATAATTCTTTAGTAGTATAAATTATAATTTATGGAAATAGGAATCTGATTCAGTTCGAATTAGGGTTTCCTAATTCCATAAGGAAGCCTATTCATTATTGACTTCTTATGGTCCTTATTGTAGCCTATATATATGCTGCTTTGGTTCTCTCCTCAGTTTGCGTTTTTCCATCAAGAGCATTATAACTCGGAATAGAAAAGAGAGCATAAAAAGAGAGAGTAGAAACATAAAGGATTTCGAAGGAGCCCATACTCAGTTCGATATTCTGGCAGTAAAGGAATACAGTAGAAGATCGTGAGCTGTTATCGAGCCCGTGTTCTCGATTCGTCTACTATAGCAATCCGTTTTAGCAGTTTAAGGTAACCCTAGTTCCGTCCTTATAGGGTTATTGTAGTTTTCACGTAATTTTTGTAGTACCAACTTATAAGCGCTGTCAACGGATTCAGGGAACGCAGTTTTCTAACAGTGATATCAGAGCAACGTTGATTCTGCGTATGGGTTTGGCGCAACCATGTTGTCCAATAAAATAGATCTTATGCGTGTTTCGATGGATGGATAGAACGTAGAACTGTGTTAACCCTTGTTTTGCAGCGTTCTTATTCCACTATTATGGTCACTGATTTTGTGTGATTGGATCCCATGATGGTTTTATCCGTGGTTAATCTTTCTGTTTTAATATAGCATGTGAACTCCTTTATGGAGGCATAGTATTTGTGTATATTGGATCCCACGCTTGATTGATGTGTGGTTAATTTACTGCAAAGAAATAGCATGTGAACTCCTTCATGGAGGCATAGGGTTTATGTAATATATCTCAAGTAAATCCGTGAAGACAGTTCGTGAAGACAATTTACAAGCAGTTTCAGAAAGCAATCTGGAAGCAGTTTCTGAAGACTGTTTCAAAAAAAAGTTTTGGAAGACAGTTGCTGATGGTAAATCGGATTTAGCTTCCGGGACGCTACCCCGAAAATCTTGCGAGGGGCGCTGCCCCCTCGACCCCTGTGAGCTGACCGGGCAACTCGACCCCCATGCGTAGTGGCGACATAGAGCTAATCGGGTTCAATGAAGATTTTTCACAAGAGTTGTAGCTTGACCATAATAGTGGGATTCCTATTTTATTGTGGTTTTCCTATTTCAGATGTCTAGCTGCATGCTTAATTTATATTAATTTAAAATGATGGACAACTACATGCGTATTTAGAAATAAAACAAATTTCATAATTTGAAAACATAAGTACTTATTTTCTAAAATCATGAGAATATAATAATTTTATTATCTACACATGTGGGTTTGACAAGTAAGGATGAATTAATCCTTGTCAAGTATTCCATTAATTTTTATTAATTAAATTAAAAGTTTTTCTAGAAATTATAACCCTCAAATATTTTTTTTTAAAATTCTAAGTGGGAGAGGGAATTTATCAAGTATAAATCTCATGGTCTATCGGGAGAAAACAAATCCTAATTACATGCCTTAATTCACATTTGTTAGCATATTTTATCCTGTTTTTATGTATTTTTATTTCCTTTTCTATTTTAGAGCAGGTTTTGGAAGAAAACACTAATCCAGGCTAAATAAGGAGAAAAAACTAGCTGAAAGAAGCTGAAAAAGCCACCTCGCGCGCGCGGCCCGCTCGCGCGAAATACCAGAAATCGCTCATGCGATCCGCTCGCGCGACCTCTTAGAATTGCGCTCGCGTGGCCCGCTCGCACGACCTATGCAAAAAAGTGAAAATGCGTATTTCAGTATTCTGAAGACTCTTACGCGAACGAAACTGCCTAATTATGTCTGGAAAACTAAATATAGCAGTTTTAGTGCGAATTGATTTAGGAAAGCATCCAAAACTTGATCTAAATCTATAAATACTCAATTATAATTTATTTCTTGGGTTGGCAATTAATATACATACAATATACAACTAAAACTTTAGCCATTGAAGGGAGGGAAGCAAGGAGAAGAAGAAGAAGACCAAGGATTTCTATGGCCTCCTCTCTCAACTACTTGCCATCTACCGCTTCTATGGATAACTAAACTCAAGATCTAGGGTTTCAATGAAACCCTAGCCAAGTAATAGGGTGTATTTTATGTTTTTATTTTAGTTTTATTATGTATGGAAGACAGTTACATGTTCCGAGGATTTTTATAAATAAATCGTGCTTTTATTGATTAAATCATTACTTTCAAAGTTTACTCTTGTTTTAGATCTATTTTGATGGTAGTGTGCTCAATGATCTATGCTTGCTGTGTTTAGATTATTTACATGTAATGGTGCTTAAATTGAATTGTGCTATCAAGTATCCGAATAGTCCATGCCAAGATTAGACGAATTATACCACAACCCTAGTTTAGTGTGGGATAATTCGTGCTAACCGAAGATGGATTATGTTAGTGCTTGAACCATAGTTATTTTCTTGACGGAGGAATTAGGCTTGTAGCTACAATTCCCCATTATCATCCAACTTAATAAGCTAAAGTAATTCAGAAATACCCTTATTATGAAGCTAGTGGTGGATTTGAAATCCTAGGTTCCTTAAACTTATTATAAAAATAAATATTTAATTGCTTTCATAATTTATATTTACTTTTATTGTTATTAGTTTAATTCAAATTAAATCCAAAATCCGTTTTTCTTAATTAACTATATTTAGGTTTTAAAAATTAAAGTGTGTAGTATTCAATCTCTGTGGGTTCGACCTTTACTTCCACACTGCAAATCTTTTGAAAGTAAAGCATAAGTTAAGCATGCTTTTCTATCTTGATTTTGACAATATCAATTTTTGGCGCCGTTGCCGGGGATTGCAATTCACTACCTTTAATTTTAGAATTTTAGTTTAGTTAGTTTGTTTTTGTTTTAAATTACTAACTCTTTCTTTTTCTTTTTTTTTTTTTTTTTTTTTTTTTTTGTAGTTTTTCAAGTCTTCAAGTTCTAGCGTTTCGGAGAAGAGCAGCTGTGCACGTCAAAGGAGCTTACGCGAAAATAAAAAAAATAAATAAACTAAATCGCTTCCTTTGAAATTTGCTTCCAACCACTGTAAATCAGGGCATTGAGACGCACTATTTGCATTAGTTTAGGAGTGAGTGTTCACGTACATTAGCTAGGAAACCCGGGGCGCTGGGCTTGACGCGGTCATTGCATTGCAGGATAATATTCATGTATCATAGTAGTTGTGTGCCTACTGCCTTATTTGCGTGATTTTGTCTTATATTTGTGGAGTCAGTTTTTGTCTTAGTGGCTATTTTCTTTTTAGTTTATGTTTGGTACACGTTCTAGTTAACCTGAATTACAAACTTTTGATACTGAACTTGAACGTACCTTAAGAATTAATAGATCTTCAACCCAAGCTTCTAGAGCTCAATTGAAAATAGACGACGAGTCGACTCCAAAACCATCGTCATTGTTTCAGGCTAAAATTCAAAGCACCCGTAAACGTTTAAGAAAAACTCAAACTTTGAACATAGAACCTATTCCAATGGCCGACATTGGAAACAACAGAAATAATGGAAATAACCCTAATATACTGCCACCTCCTCCACTTAAAGATTATTTATTCCTACGAACTACACGCCTCAAGCATGTATCGAATTACCGGAGGCAATGACATCTCACTTTGAGATAAAGTCGTCTACCATCTTGCTACTTCCTTCATTCCATGGCCGTTTAAATGAAGATCCATACCAGCACTTAGGAGATTTTCAAGATATTTGTTCCACTTTAAAAATCCAGAATTTCACTGATGATGAATTAAAACTGCGTCTCTTTCTATTCTCTTTAAGAGATAAAGCAAAGTATTGGCTTCAATCACTTGAGCTAAACACAATTAAAACATGGGAAACCTTACACAACGCATTTTTACAAAAGTTCTCAATCACAAGAACTAATCAAATAAGAAAAGCCATAACAAATTTTGTCATGCAAGATGGGGAAACACTTTATGACACATGGGAGAAATTTAAAGAATTATTACATTCCTGCCCACATCATCAAGTTCCTAAGTGGCAGTTGGTACATGTCTTTTACGAGGGACTTATTCCCTCTGTTCATAATACTGTCGACGCCGTTTGTGCGGGTACATTCCTACACAAAAGCGCCGATGTGGCTTGGAAAAATTTTGAAACATTAAGCGAGAACTCGATGCATCAGGCTGCGTCAGTACGTTCTGAGGGATATCTTTCGTAACCTAAGAGAGAGGTAAAGTTCGAGTCAAGTCACTCAATTGAATTTCAAGAACTATCTAAAAAACTTGAACGACTTTTGACAATAAACCGAACGTCAACCCCACCTCCTTCTGAAGTATGTGCATTATGTTCTGATCCTTCACATTCTATACTTGCATGCCTGTCAGCGTCTCAATTTTTGGAATTCGTGGAGCAACACATTAATTCTCTTCAACAATTCCCACGAAATAATTTTAATCCTTTGACTAATAATCCGGACATGCCATGGAGAAATCATCCTAATTATTCGTAGAAAAATAATAATAATCATAATAATAATGAGGCGACTAATTTCCCTAATGCTTACCGACCCAATTTTCAACAAAGTCAATACCAACACCCGCCTCTTAATCCTAACCCTCCAAGGGTTAACGCTTTTGAGGAGACAGTGTTGGCATCCCATAAGAATATCGAAACACAAGTACAAGCACAAGCACAAATAGTGCACTCTCACAATCCCGACGACAATATGGGAATGGGGGTTCGAATGAACAAGTGAACGCCATCTCGACTAGGATGACTATTCGAGACGAGGAAGTTGTTGACGTGCCACATGAGAGTGAGAAGGAAGGGAACATTAACTCTAATAAAGAAAAGGGTGGAGAAACGAGTAAAAATAGGAAAGAAAATGTAACAACCCCGACGACGTATATTCCAAAACTACCTTTTCCACCAAATATTGAGGAACCGTCAAATTTTTCAAAGAAAACGTCAAAAAATGAAGATATACTCGAGGTATTTAAACAAGTAAAAATTAATATTCTATTCCTTGATGCGATAAAACAAATTCCCACTTACGGTAAATGTCTAAACGACCTATGCACTCAAAAGCACAAGCTGCGCAGTCATATTCCGAAAAAGGTCTTCCTCACGGAAAAAGTAAGCTCCATTTTCCAACACGCTACTCCGAAATATAAAGATCCTGGTATGCCTATGATTTCATGTGTTATAGGTGACACAAATATTCATCGGGCTCTCCTTGACTTAGGAGCTAGTATTAACCTCTTACCTTATCACGTCTATAAACAATTAGGACTAGGTAAACCTCAACCTA
The DNA here is from genome assembly GCA_033977485.1 of Hydrangea macrophylla. Lineage (NCBI taxonomy): Eukaryota > Viridiplantae > Streptophyta > Magnoliopsida > Cornales > Hydrangeaceae > Hydrangea > Hydrangea macrophylla. The sequence continues at coordinate 66,473,188 of CM066982.1, forward strand.
CGGTTGCTACAATACAATTAGTGGATCATTCTATTAAAATACCTAGAGGAATCGTCGAGGACGTCTTGGTTAAAGTTGATAAATGCTATTATCATGTCGACTTCATGGTCCTTGACACTGAACCCGTGCTAGATGCTAGGAAACACACTCCTGTCATCTTAGGCCGTCCATTCTTAGCAACCGCTAATGCTCGTGTTAACTGTCGGATGGGGGTAATGAAGGTGTCATTTGGGAACATGAACTTAAAATTAAACGTTTTTAATGCTATGGATCTACCTCCTAAAGACGACGATTACCTATATGAGGCGAAATGTGAGGTAAGATGAAATATTAAGCCTAACAAAGAACTGAATATGGGTGAGGAAAATAATATAATTTGTAATGAGCGGATGAATCCTGATAACCATGACCCGAATGATGAATTTACTCGTAAGGTTAGAAATCGATTTGAACATAATTCGGGAGAACCGTCGGTTGAATTAATTCAAAGCGACGTTATTTATGCTTTCCACCGAAATCTTCCTAATATCCTAAGGGGTACAAAGTCTGATTTTCAACCTCCATAAATCTTGAGCTATAACGGTCTAGCTAAAGACGTAAAAGATAGCGCTTCTTGGGAGGCAACCCAAGCTTTAGTTCGTCTATTTCTATTGTTTTTGGTCGTTTTTGGGTCCTTTTGAGTCAGTTTTGATCATTCTGAACAGGTTTGGGGGTCGGAGTAAACTTATTTTCAGCTTATATAAAAAAAATAAAGAAAAAGAGGAAAAATAGAAACTCGCGCGCGCGGCCCGCTCACGCAAGCTTGCCCCTTAGTTAAATTTTTTAAAAAACCTTATGTGATATATAGCCTCAGTATCACCTCGCGTCGAAATTCGCACACGCGAGGAGGTCGCTCGATCGGTCCGCTCGCGCGATCTGGGGACTTAGAAATCTTTCTTTTATAAAACGTAAAACATGCTTCTGCTTAAACTCGTGGAGGGATTCGCGCGAGCGACGCTTGCTCACGCGGTCCACTTGGATGAGGTGGGGATTTCTCAATTTTTCTCTTTGTTCTTTGACCTTCTGTTTCCCGCACTTGGTTAGTTATTTTTCTTTTCTAATTGTTCTTTTCAGTTCTTCTCATTTCAGTTTGTCTTTGTTTAGATAGTTTTGTTTTTATTTGTTTTCTTTTCATTACGTTCTTTTACTTATAGTTTAGTTTCTAATGTTTAAAATAAAAAAATAAAAAAAAATAAATGTATTATATATTAGCTTTTATGATTTATTTGTTTGTTAATTTTTCTTTTGTTAAGTATTGACAGGTGATTAGTAGCTCTTTATGGAGCCATTGAATTTTATCATCATATTTATATGTTCACCTGGTTTGTGGTTGTCGAAATCGAGGTACTATCGTTCTTTTTCTACGTACTTTCATTTCTTTCATTTTATTGTTTCATTGGGGGCAATGAAAGATTTAGGTTTGGGGGTATGCACACACATCTGCACATTATTACACTAAATTTTCAAATTTTTTCGATTCTTGTGCTTAAATAAATGATGTCACATACGGTTTTGCAATCTCTAGTCGGTACATTTTGTTATGTAACTTGGATTGTTATAGAATGGTAAACATAAGAAGATGTGATTAAATATTTGTTGAAGTCATGATATGACGTTTTAGGTCATGTATTGTTTGAATCTTAGTTTTATATCATAGATTTGCACACAAACCTATGCGCTGCATGTAGTCACTTGTAACAACCTGCATTTCCACTTAATTTAAAATTCATGTCCATATTTAATTTATTTGTATTTGCATTGGCATATTTAAATTCAGTTAGCATTGTCTGCTTTTATTTTAATTTCAGTCACATGTTTGGAATATTAATTTCTTATCTAATTCACATTTAAATTTTATTGGGGTCAAACTGTAATTTTATAAAATTTAGCAATACCTGTGTTGGATTTCAAACCTTTATTTCAAAACGGTGAGAATGTTTTCTTTTAATTCAATCAGTATTTTTATAGAACCAGAAAATCATTTCGTAAGTTAAAATGGACTTTCTGTATTGTTGTGGTGAACACCGCGCCACGAAAATACCAGTTTACTTTCAAAACTGTCCGCGCTGTGCTAAAACTTCCACAGATTTTTTTTGGAAGTGACGTAAAGTATGACATGACTTGTACTTTATTTCTATTAATGGAAGCTCATCATTTGCTTAGGCCTTGTTTGGCAATGCCTTGTGTGAGTGTGTTATCTTAAGGCCACAAGCTTCTTTCCCAAACACCTCATCTTGGCCCCTATTAGCCTACTTGGCTCTTCAACATCTGAGAATGTATATACGTATATACATATCTGTGAGTGAGTTGCATTTTTAATTTGGAAATCATATTGAGATTGTTGAGTGTAGGTGGTGGTTCTTGGTGGCCAAGATAAGGAATCTCTATATATATTCATATACACTCTCTTCACAATACACACATTCTTAGAGACTGAAATCACAGAGAGAAAAGAGTGAGTTTGAGAGTTATTTCAGAATTCTTTTAGAGGAAGAACTTCATCCTCCATAACCAAAAGCTTGAGTTTGGATTTCCTATATTGCTCTTCTTTCTTAAACAATCTCTTCTACACTTAGCACAGTGAGTATTTCAAACTCACTCTTAATGTAAAAGTCATGTCTATTTACTGTTTATATGTGTACATTTGTAACTACTATTGCCAATTTCGTCCATGGAAGCTTGAGCTTCAAAATCATGATTTTTCAAACCTTAACCAAAACTTGTTTTTAGAGATGATTATGAAAGATCTTACATCATATATGCTATGTTTGAAGTTTTAGAGCCTAATTCATTCACATGAGAAAGTATATTAGAAAATAAGTTTTGACATGTTTTAGTTTTTCATAAAATTGAAGAGCTACAGTTTGATTCATAGTAAATTGATTTCATATTCTTCATCCTTGTTAGAAAAGGAAGAGATCCATATATTGTATGACATGTATAGCCGCAGAATTGAAATGGGTCAATTTAGACCCTGTTTTGCTGAAACAGAGCAGTTTCTACGGAGAAGATGAAGCCTCTGCTTCATCTCGCGCCATGATCGCGCGCGCGAAGATCGCGCGAGCGGCCCGCATGAGAGATCCTCGTTTCCACAGGCAGACAGAAGAATTTTATTATAAAAATGAAATTCAGGCAGGTCGCGCGAGCGAGGGTCGCGCGAGAATCCCTTCGCGCGAGCGATCCGCGCGCGCGACCTTGGCTGTTTCAGGCAGATAGAAAAGTTTATATATAAATAAAAATTTGGCATTGATGTTGTCAATATCAAGATATAAAAGTATTCTTTACTTTTCAACAGATTTGCAGTGTGGAAGTAAAGGTCGAACCCACAGAGATTGATTAACTACCGTGTTTTAATCTTAAAACCTAAATCTAATTAATTATAAAAACAGATTTTGATTTGAATTTAATTAAACTAATAACAATAAAAATAAATCTAAACTATGAAAGCAATTAAAGTTGTTTAAATGATGTTTAAGGGAACTTAGGATTGCAAATCCACCACTAGCTTCGTAATAGGAATATTTATGAATTACTTTAGCTTACTAAGTTGGATGATAATGGGGAATTGTAGCTACAAGCCCAATTCCTCCGACAAGAAGATATTCATGGTTCAAGCACCAACATAATCCATTTTCGGTTAGCACGAATTATCCCACACTAAACTAGGGTTGTGATCTAATCCGTCTAACCTAGGCATGGACTATTCGGATACTTGATAGCACAAATCAATAAAGCACCATCACATGTAAACAATCTAAACAAGCACAGCAAGAATAGATCGTTGAGCACATCACAGTCAAAATAGATCTAAGACAAGAATAAATTCTGAAAGCAATGATTTAATCAATAGAAGTACGATTTATTTATAAAAATCCTCTAAACATGTGACTGTCATCCATACATAATAAAACTAAAATAAAAACATAAATAAAACCCTATTACTCGACTAGGGTTTCTTTGAAACCCTAGATCTATGATCTAGCTGTCCATGGAAGTAACAGATGGCAAGTAGTTGATGGAGGAGGCCATGGAAACCCTTGGTCTTCTTCTTCTTCTCCTTGCTTCCTTCCCTTCAATGGCTGGAAGTATGTGTGTATAATAATTGCTAATAATGTCTAACCCTTCAATTGTAATAAAATAGGGTATAAATAGATTTACAACAAGTTTTGGAAGCCTTCCTAACCCGAAACGAACTGAAACTGATGTAATTTACAGTCTAGACGTCGTTCAGCAGTTTCGTTTGCACAGGAGTCTTCAGTATACTGAAATACGCAACTTTGGTTTTTACACATATCGCGCGAGCGGACCGCGCGAGCGCGACAATTGGTACCTCGCGCGCGCGGATCGCGCGAGCGATTCTGGGATTTTCGCGCGAGCGGATCGCGCGAGCGACTTTCTGGTTTTTGCGCCCACGGCTCGCGCGCGCGACTTGGCTTTTTCAGCTTCTTTTCTTCTGTTTTTTCACCCTGTTTAGCCTGATATACTTGATTTCTTCCAAAACCTGTCTAAAAATAGAAAACGAAGTAAAAATATACAAAAATAGGATAAAAAGGAACTAACAAATGTGAATTAAGGCGTATAATTAGGATTAGTTCTCTCCCGTGCACACCCCCAAACCTACATTTTGCTAGTCCTCGAGCAAAACTAAAATAAAAACTAACTACTAATAAAATACTACTCCATTTTCGCATGGATCACGATTGCATTTAGCATATGCAACAAGCCTTTTAAACCTCTAGGTGTCCCTAGTCGGACGGGTGAAGTCTCGTGAGGGTTCTCATCAACAAGTCACCCACAACCATCTTTATTAACTTAGAAATTTAAAAGGTTTTATTAAAAACTAAAAACTAATAAACAATACTCCTTATTACAAAACAATGATTTGAAATAGAATAACGAACAAGAAGAAACAGAATCAAACGTCTACCTACATCATGAAAAACAATCTCAAGCACATGCAATGTACGAATCAATAGAGTTCCTCATAAGATTGCACGTGTGTGATGTGATAGTCAAGTAAACACGCGTATGTCATGAACATGGAATATAACTCGGATAACCATCCAACTATGCTTCGACTACTCACAATTAATTACACTCTAAAATGAAACACTCAGAAACAGGTGTAATTTTTCTAATATATGTGAGTCAAGGAAATATCTTTTCAAAACGAGAAATGCTCACATATGACTCAAAAAAGACGCATGACATGAAAGAACAGTAGTCTCATGGATAGAATGCCAATAATCAAGAAAAATTAATCATTACCATGTTTTAATCCCCTCCCATCGTTTTCATATCCGAACCATGTTTCCTAGGATCAAATAGGACTTTTCAAAGGTTGTAATGTGGCTCAGGCAATGAAAAAGGATAGAAAGGATTTATCAAGTAGTTTCAGAATGGCATTGTAAGGCATGTTCGATTTCTTTCATTCTTCTTCTCTACCAACTTTCTCTTCTTTCATTCTCTTTTCTCATTCATTTTTTTTTCAACCTTCTTCTTTTTATTTTCCAATATATTTCTCTTCTCCTTTTCCTTTTCTTGCTTCTCAAATGATTATTCATCGAATACCAAGCAACTACCCCAATAGCATCTTATTTTCTTCTTCCTTTTCAACACATCACCTTAACACTACTAAAAGGTGACAAATCTCTCAGTGGTGAACTCCGAGTTTGTCAAGTCGGAGCAAAAACAAGGATAATGGTAATCAAAGAAAGAAATGGCATTTTAACGGCTCAAAGGGCGAACTAAGGAAATTTATAATTCTTCGGTCGGTGGTAAACAAAGAGGGCCTAAAATCATTTCCTATAGTTATATGGTTCTTCAACGTTTACGACGGAAGATTATTTAGCATGGTAACAACTATTTTAACTTGATTATCAACCAAAACAAGAATAATGAGACTAAACAACAAGTAGATGCGCTATTTCAATGAAATTCGACAAACACAAGATGTATTTATAACCCTCAAAATAGAAAAGATAGGCACAAAAGCTCACCGGGTCTAGTCTCCACCTTGTGTTATCTAGAAATCCGAATCATATTATAGTTCACATCAAACATGTATACAATGACTACGTGCAGTGCATAACTTTGTGTGCAAATTTATGATATAAAACTACGATTCAAACGATACATAACTTAAAACATTTCAACATAACTTCAGCAAATGTTTAATCACATCTTCTCTTGTTTATCATTCTATAACAATCATAGTTACATAACAAGAAGTATCAAATTGATATTGCAAAAACGTCGGTAATCATCGTTTATTTAAACATACTTATTGAAAAATTTTAAAATTTTGCATAAAATAATGTGCATGTGTGTGCATACCCCCAAACCTAAACCTTTCATTGTCCCCAATGAAACAATAAAACGAAAGAAAGGAGAGTACATAAGAAAGGAACGATAGTACCTCGATCTCGACAAGCATAGAACAGGTGAACACAAAGGAATATGGCTATAAAGTTCAATGTTAACTGTTAATACTAGATAAACGAAAAGAAACTAACAAAAGAATATTAAAGATAAATGAAACCTAAATATAAAATATAAATCTAAAAACTAAGCTAATACTAAACTAAACGAGCAAATGGAAAAGAAATAAAACGAAAAAGTATAAATGTAACAAGGAAAACAACGAACACGAACTAAACTGAACCAAATAAACAAAAACAGAAAAGAAACACAAATAAAATAGGTAGGGGGGAAGATATAGAAAATAAAAGGGAAAAAACAGGAAAATGAGGAATCGCGCGAGCGGTCTGCGCGAGCGGCCGTCGCGCGCGCGAATTCCCAAATTTTTTTATTTTTATTTTTATTTTTATTTTTATTTATTTATTTATTTTTTCTGAAAATTCGCGCCAGCGAGGTTCCTCGCGCCCGCGAAACCAGGCGCGAGGAGAACCTGAGGGCTCATATAAAGAAAACGAAAGAAAATCATCTAAGGGGCAAACTCGCGCCAGCGGGCCGCGCGAGCGACTTCTCGCGCCAGCGGGCCGCGCGCGCGATTTGGGTGTTTTCCATTTTTTAGTTAAAATTATGTATATAATATTAAAATAAATTAATTCCGACCCCCAAACCAATCCAGAATGTCCAAAACAGACTCAAAAACGACCAAAAATAAGAAAAACGAACAAAATAAAGCTTGGGTTGCCTCCCAAGAAGCGCTAACTTTGGCGTCTTCAGCTAGACCATTCTAGCTCAAGAATCATGGAGGCCGTAAATTGGACTGTGTACCCCTAAGAATATCAGGTAGAGCTCGGTGGTAAGCAGAAATCACGTCGCTTCGAATTAATTCAATCGACGGTTTTTCAGTATGTTCAAATCGATTTCTTACCTTCCGAGTAGATTCAGCATTAGGGTCCAGATTATTAGGGTTCATCCACTCATCATCAGCTATATCTTTGTCGTTACTCACATTTATTGCTTTGTGAGGCTCAATATTCCGTCTTACCTCACCTTCCGCCTCACATAGGTAATCGTCATCTTTAGGAGGTTGATCAATAGCGTTAAAAACGTTTAATTTTAAGTTCATGTTCCCAAACGACACCTTCATTACCCCCGTCCGGCAGTTACCACGTGCGTTAGCGGTTGCTAAGAATGGACGGCCTAGAATGACAGGAGTGTGTTTCCTAGCATCTAGCACGGGTTCAGTGTCAAGGACCATGAAGTCTACAGGATAATAGCATTTATCAACCTTAACCAAGACGTCCTCGACGATTCCTCTAGGTACTTTGACAGAACGATCCGCTAATTGAATAGTAGCGGCCGTAGGTTTAAGTTCACCTAAACCTAGTTGTTTATAGACGTGATAAGGTAAGAGGTTAACACTAGCTCCTAAGTCAAGGAGAGCCCTATGAATGATAGTGTCACCTATGACACATGAAATCGTTGGCGTACCAGGATCCTTATACTTTGGAGGAGCGTGTTGAAAAATAGAACTTACTTTTTCCGTGAGGAAACCTTTTTCGGAGTATGACTGCGTATTTTGCGCTTTTGTGTGCATAGGTCTTTAAGACATTTAGCATAAGCGGGAATTTGTTTAATAGCATCGAGGAAAGGAATATTAATTTTAACTTGTTTAAATACCTCAAGTATATCCTCAACCTTAGACTTTTTATTTGTAAGATTAGACGGCTCCTCAACATTAGGTGGATATGGCATTCTCGGAATATAATTTGTTGAGACCGGTTCATTTTCTTTTCTACTTTGATTCACGTCCTCACCCCTCTCTTTATTAGAGTTGATATTCATATCTATCACATTCTCATTCTTATTAGGGGTTTCTATCACCTCCTCTCGTGTAGTCATCCTAGTTGAGACGGCGTTTACTTGTTCATTCGACCCCTTAACCTCATATTGTCCCTTAGGGTTTTGAATTGTTTGACTAGGCAACGTCCCCTCGTTTCTACGACTCACTACAGTAGCTAATTGTCCCATTTGGAATTCAAGCTTCGCAATGGATTGTGTATGTGAGTGCACTATTTGTGCTTGTGCCTGTACTTGCGTTTCAATTTTATTAAGGGATGCCAACACCTTTTCCTCAAAAATGTTACCTCTTGGAGGGTTCGGATTAGGATGCGGTTGTTGGTATTGATTGGGTTGAAACTGAGGTCGATATGCATTAGGAAAATTAGTCGCCTCATTAGGATTATTATTATTATTTTTCCACGAGAAGTTAGGATGGTTTCTCCATGGCGCGTCCGGATTATTATTAGTCGAATTATAATTATTCCGTGGGTATTGTTGAATAGAGTTAATGTGTTGCTCCACGAATTCCGGAAATTGACTCGCCGATGGACATGCAAGTATCGAATGTGAAGGATCAGAACATAATGCACAAATTTCATGAGCGGGTGGGGCTGTCGTTTGGTTCATTGTTAAAAGTCGGTCAAGTTTGTTAGATAGTTCTTTTATTTCAATTGATTGACTTGACTCGAACTTTACCTCCCTCTTAGGTTGTGGGTATCCCTCAGAACGGACAGACACCGCTTGGTGCATCGAATTCTCGCTTAACGTTTCAAAAATTTTCCAGGCCTCATCGGCGCTTTTGTGTAGGAAGGTACCCGCACAAACAGCATCGACGGTGTTACGGACCGAAGGAATAAGTCCCTCGTAAAAGACCTGGACTAACTGCCACTTAGGAACCTGATGATGTGGGCACGAACGTAATAATTCTTTAAATTTTTCCCACGTGTCGTAAAGTGATTCCCCATCTTGCATCACAAAGTTTGTTATAGATTTTCTTATCTGATTAGTACGCATAATCGGGAAAAACTTTTGTAAAAATGCGGTGTGTAAGTCTTCCCATGTTCTAATTGTGTTTGGCTCCAAAGATTGAAGCCAATATTTAGCTTTGTCATTTAAAGAGAATGGAAAGAGCCGCAATTTTAATTCATCATCAGTTAAGTTTTGGATTTTCAAAGTAGAACATATATCTTGAAAATCTCCTAAGTGTTTATATGGATCTTCATTTAGACGGCCATGGAAAGATGGAAGTAGCGAGATGGTAGACGACTTTATCTCAAAGTGAGATACCGTCACCTCCGGTAATTCAATACATGTTTGTGGCGTGTAAGTCGTAGGAATAAAATAATCTTTAAGTGGAGGAGGTGGCGGTATATTAGGATTATTCATATTCGCACCATCATTTTGATTGTTATTGTTATTTCCACCGTCAGCCATTTTAATCGGTTCAATTTGAAAAGTGCGAGTTTTCCTTAACCGTTCACGGGTACTCTGAATTTTGGCCTCAAACAATGACGACGGAATCGGAGTTGATTCGTCGTCTTGCAACCTAGCTCTAGAAGCTTGGGTTGTGGACTTACTAGTTCTTAAGGTACGTTCAAGTTCAAGATCGAAAGATTTTAACTCTGGTTTATTTGAACGTGTACCTAACATAAACTAAAATAAAGTCAACTAAAAACAAAAACTGACTCAACTAAAAAAAAAAAAAAAAAACAAATAGCAATCACTCAACTACTGTGATGCATGAATATTATCCTGTAATGCAATGACCGCGTCAAGCCCAGCGCCCCGGGTTTCCTAGCTAATGCAGTGCAATTAACCCTAAACTAATGCAAATAGTGCGTCACAGCGCCCTGACTTACAGTGGTTTAAAGCGAGTTTCACAAGAAGTAATTTACTTAATTTTTATTTATTTTATTTGCGTAAGCTCCTTTGATGTAATTAGCTACTCCACTCGGAAACGTTGGAATTTGATGACTCGAAAACCTATAAAATAAAAGAACAAGTTAGTAATTTAAAACAAAAATAGAAAATAAGAAGAATAAGAACTAATCTAATATTTACGAATTAACTAAACTAAGATTATAAAATTAAAGGTAGTAACGCAATCCCCGGCAACGGCGCCAAAAATTGATGTTGTCAATATCAAGATATAAAAGTATTCTTTACTTTTCAACAGATTTGCAGTGTGGAAGTAAAGGTCGAACCTATAGAGATTGATTAACTACCGTGTTTTAATCTTAAAACCTAAATCTAATTAATTATAAAAACGGATTTTGATTTGAATTTAATTAAACTAATAACAATAAAAATAAATCTAAACTATGAAAGCAATTAAAGTTGTTTAAATGATGTTTAAGGGAACCTAGGATTGCAAATCCACCACTAGCTTCGTAATAGGAATATTTATGAATTACTTTAGCTTACTACGTTGGATGATAATGGGGAATTGTAGCTACAAGCCCAATTCCTCCGACAAGAAGATATTCATGGTTCAAGCACCAACATAATCCATCTTCGGTTAGCACGAATTATCCCACACTAAACTAGGGTTATGATCTAATCCGTCTAACCTAGGCATGGACTATTCGGATACTTGATAGCACAAATCAATAAAGCACCATCACATGTAAACAATCTAAACAAGCACAGCAAGAATAGATCGTTGAGCACATCACAGTCAAAATAGATCTAAGACAAGAATAAATTCTGAAAGCAATGATTTAATCAATAGAAGTACGATTTATTTATAAAAATCCTCTAAACATGTGACTGTCATCCATACATAATAAAACTAAAATAAAAACATAAATAAAACCCTATTACTCGACTAGGGTTTCTTTGAAACCCTAGATCTATGATCTAGCCGTCCATGGAAGTGATAGATGGCAAGTAGTTGATGGAGGAGGCCATGGAAACCCTTGGTCTTCTTCTTCTTCTCCTTGCTTCCTTCCCTTCAATGGCTGGAAGTATGTGTGTATAATAATTGCTAATAATGTCTAACCCTTCAATTGTAATAAAATAGGGTATAAATAGATTTACAACAAGTTTTGGAAGCCTTCCTAACCCGAAACGAACTGAAATTGATGTAATTTACAGTCTAGACGTCGTTCAGCAGTTTCGTTTGCATAGGAGTCTTCAGTATACTGAAATACGCAACTTTGGTTTTTACACATATCGCGCGAGCGGACCGCGCGAGCGCGACAATTGGTACCTCGCGCGCGCGGATCGCGCGAGCGATTCTGGGATTTTCGCGCGAGCGGATCGCGCGAGCGACTTTCTGGTTTTCGCGCCCGCGGCTCGCGCGCACGACTTGGCTTTTTCAGCTTCTTTTCTTCTGCTTTTTTACCCTGTTTAGCCTGATATACTTGATTTCTTCCAAAACCTGTCAGAAAATAGAAAACGAAGTAAAAAAATACAAAAACAGGATAAAAAGGAACTAACAAATGTGAATTAAGGCGTATAATTAGGATTAGTTCTCTCCCGTGCAGGCATATCGCGCGAGCGGCCCGCGCGCGCGAAGTCTGGCAGTTTCTGTTTTTGTCTGTTTTCTGTTAAGGGACTATTTGGTTCAACCTTTTTGTACTGTTAAGGTTCTGTTTGGGATATTTAGTTAATCAGAACTCTATTGGTTATGTTTGAAAGATTAAAACATTGTATTGCAAGTTATTAATCCCCGTACGCATGTTGTATTTATATTTTAGTAAATTACCGCATGTTTAAGGTTCATGACATACATGTGGGGTCAGTGGTACATGCATGTGGGTGTCAGTCTGTGTGGGAAAGGGTAATGGTAGTGTGGAAAGAGTATGAGTTTGAGTTTGTGGTTGAGTTTGAGTTTGTGGTTGAGTTTGAGTTTGTGGTTGAGATTGTGGTTGTGGTTGTGGTTGTGGTTGTGGTTGAGATTGTGGAGAGGGTATCTTTGAAATGCTACGGTGGCAAATATGGACACTCCCTGACGCCCATGGAAGCGTTAAAGTGTGTGAAGCCGAACTTGGACATTCCCTGGCACCCATGGTAGTGCTAAAGTGTGGCCTACGGACACTCCCTGATACTCGAGTCTGGATACTGCGTGAGGGGTTGCCCCGGTATTTGCATGGTGGTTAGGGTATTCAAAGTGTGAGGCATTGGACACTCCCTGGTACCCCGGACCAAAGTGTGAGGCAAACTGGACACTCCCTGGTGCCCCATTGCTAAAGTGTGGCTATCTTAGTGTTTCAAAGATACCAGAAGTAAGATAGTGGGTTGTTGTGGCTGTCGAGAGAAAAGAGTTGGCAAGATGAGTGTGGTGCATTGTCTCATTACACGAGTATCTGTTTTTTTATGAATGAACGACCTTTAATATATTCCTTGTTGTTTTATAAATGAATTCTTCCTGCGGTTTAACTATTGATTTATACAAATTGAAAAATGGAAAAAGGTAAATGGGTATGTTTTACATTCAAGTCACGTTTTTAATACTCACTAGCTTCTTGAAGCTGACGACGTTGATGCGTCCTGGACATTCGTGTTCATGCTTTTCAGGTTATAACCAGGAGGAGTCGTATGACTACGCTAATTGAGAATGGCTGCTTTTTGGATGAGAAAACCGTCTATTGATTATATGTTTTAAGTTATGAACTATTTTGTTTTATAAGGATGACTGTATCAGATACTAAGTTATTGTTTTATTTTAAGGCGGTCTGTGCCTTAGTTGACCCCGTATAATAAGATGTAATAAGTTAGAAAATTTTTGTAAGCCTTGATTGCTTTACTCTGATTATTATGTTTTGTTGTTCGACGTTTGGGACAGAATCGATCCTTCAAACTGTCGCGACCTACGGGTCCATAAAGGATATTAAACGCTTTCCTTATTTATGCTACGTCGGGGCGTGACAGGATTTAGTGGTATCAGAGCCAGGTTATGATTTATCTCAAGATAGTTTAGCCAGGTTAGGGTTTACCAGTATAGACCCGATTCCACATTCCATTAAGTGTTACATACCCGATGATACGACAGGGAGGATAGACTCAGAACCCAAACGCCTAAGATTATTCTGTTCTGACTTAAGTAGCACCTTTTCAGGTATGGATCCAGCTCAGCCCCTGTTTGTACCTGATGCTTTTGGAGGGCATTGGGTTACTGTGGGAGCAATAGTGCCGGCTTCGGCGACCCTTTATTTCACTGCTGTTGGGCAACGTGCAGCTGCTACTGTCGAGTTGGACCTCTGGCATCAGATTCACATATTAGGACTGGTCGACCTGTCTCGTGCTCGCCTCGAGATTCTTTACTTCATAGAGATTCAGCGCTTAGTACTCGTTGAGATGGTTCGCTTGGTTAATAGCGATGCCTTCTATTTTTCCCTTGAGGTTCAGGTTGTGCAGGCCCACCTTGCACAGCTGGAGGTACCTCCACCGGTCATCCCCGCTGTTGAGGATGACGGTGACGTTGACGTTGTGTTCGCTCCTATTTCCGAGGAGGATGGCTTAGGATGGGACGGCTTTGCAGTCGACCTTGAGGAGGCACTTGCACTTGAGCCAGCCTTGCCTGAGGCAGATGTCCCTGGACTTGCTTCACTGATGACCTCTCACAGTTGTAACTTTGGGGCAGGCCCCTCCCATGTTCAGCGACTGCATCAAGCCGACTCGCTTGACCTGTTGATGGCTACCTACGGCGATGACTGACCGTTTAGATATCGCCTTGTACATATTGACTGTTTTGACTTTTAGCTCTATCTCTTTTTGCAAATTGTAATTACATGCATTAGAGTATAGGGCGATGACCCATTTTTGTAACATTAACTCTTACATGCGTCCTAACCCATACAGATAGGGTAGGCATTGATCTGATCATACATGCTTTTGTATCTACTTGACAGAAGTTATATATATAAGATATACTCTTTTGAATATTGTCGTCATTTGAATTACTTCATAGCACTGTTGCATGCATGTTTCTCATTCTACTACCACTATCATGCATAGAATGGCTGGAGGAGTCAGGAGGAACAGGAACCTGATCGAGGGAGCACCCGAGGCTGCCGATCCTACAGGGATGTTCGAAGCGTTTATCAGACGGTTGGAAAGAATCGGTAATATGAACGACAACCGACGAGACCGTCAAACTGGAGACAAATTGCTAGAGAGATTCCGTGCACTAAGGCCTGAGCAGTTTGTGGGTACCGCGGGACCCTGGAAAGCGGAACAGTGGTTAAGACAGATGGACCGCATGTTCGAAGCTGTCCAGTGCAATGAGATGGACAAGAGAAGATTGGCCACGTTTCAGTTGACCGATGCTGCCGCAGATTGGTGGGATTCGGTCATAGCTACTATCGGGAATGGAGCTGCGATGGGGATGACGTGGACTGCGTTCAGGGGGAGATTTTTAGAGAAGTACTTCCCGGCTACAGAGAGGCACAGAAGAGAGAAGGAATTCATGGACCTGAAGCAAGGAACCAAGTCGGTGCAAGAGTACACCACACAGTTCGAAAGACTGTCTCGGTTCGCTCCACACCTGGTTGATACTGAAGAGAAGAAGATCCGTAAGTATAACCAAGGGCTGACACCGCAGATTCGTCGCCTGACTCTCGGCCACTTGGATAAATCGTTTGAAGGACTTGTTGGTTTGGCTACCGACCTGGAAGAGGATGCTCGAGTGAACCGAAAGCAATTTGAATTCCGCCCGCCTCAAAGGGGTAATTTTGGGAATAGACCACCAATGAACCGTACTCAAGGGCAGAAGAGGAATTTTGACGGAAGCAAGAAGACCCAGGCTATTACCTATCCAACTCAACCCCGAGTAGGAGAAGGAAGTAGTAGTGGAAAGTGCTTCAACTGTGGCAACCCTGGTCATCTGGCTCGTGATTGCAAGGCACCAAGGCGTGCTACTCAGCAAGGGATAGTCTGCTTCAACTGTGGTGAACCAGGTCACATCAGTAGGTTCTGCACTGCCCCTAAGCAGGTGACTTATGGTCAACAAGGACAGACTCGCTTGAATGTTGTTATCCCTAATGCCGCTGGATATGATGGAACTGCGTATGAAGAAGGAGATTATGGAGAAGCTCAACCTGATCAACAAGCAGTGGAAGGTACATTAACTCTGTTTAACTCCCATGTTAAAGTATTATTTGATACGGGTGCTGCTCTTTCGTTCATATCTGTTAATACAATTCGGAGATTAGGTATCTTACCTCATCGCTTAGAGAAAGCTTTGAAGGCTACTTCGCCACTAGGAGTTGCAGTCAGATTAGGACATGTGTGCAAGGTTTGTCCCTTACGGTTAGGAGACCGAGAAATCCCTGCGAGATTGATCGTCCTATCGATGAAGGAGTTTGACATGATCCTAGGAATGGATTGGCTCTCTCAGAATCAAGTGAAGTTGGATTGTGCGAGGAAGAGAATAACATTCCCCGACAATGAGAATCAACCCTTTGATTTTCAATGTAACCCTTCGGGAGATATGTTCCTCACGAGATGTTTAGCTAACATCGAAGTCGTCAGTACAGAGGTGACAGCTTCATCTATACCTGTAGTCAAGGACTTCGAAGAAGTATTTCAAGACGTTTCTGGTTTGCCGCCCGAGAGAAGTATAGAGTTCTGTATTGAGCTTATACCGGGTACTGTACCGATCACCAAGGTTCCCTACAGAATGGCCCCCACAGAACTATTAGAATTGAAGGAACAAGTTCAAGAGCTCGAGAACCTAGGTTTTGTACGTCCAAGTACATCGCCTTGGGGAGCACCGGTGTTATTCGTGAAGAAGAAGGATGGGACACTCAGATTGTGTATCGACTACAGAGAATTGAACCGAGTGACTATCAAGAACAAGTATCCCTTACCTCGGATCGACGATTTGTTTGATCAACTACAAGGAGCTACGACATTTTCTAAGATAGACCTAAGGTCGGGATATCATCAGTTGAGGGTACAGAAGGAAGACATACCTAAGACTGCTTTCAGAACCCGATATGGTCATTATGAATTTCTGGTGATGCCGTTTGGAATGACGAATGCCCCGGCAGTGTTTATGGATTTGATGAATAGAGTGTTCAAGCCTTATTTGGATTAGTTTGTCATCGTCTTTATAGATGATATTTTGATCTATTCTAAGTCAGGAGAAGAACACGAGCAACATCTACGAATTGCGATGCAGACGCTCAAGGACCATCAGTTGTATGCCAAGTTCAGTAAGTGTGAGTTCTGGTTACAAGAAGTGAAATTTTTGGGACACAAGGTGTCATCTCAAGGAATTTCTGTAGATTCATCCAAGACCGATGCTGTGTCCAACTGCGTTAGACCGAGCAACCCTACAGAAGTTTGGAGTTTCCTTGGACTCGCAGGCTATTACAGAAGATTTGTTGAGGGATTTTCTAAGATAGCAGCACCTTTAACTGGGTTGACGAAGAAGAATTTGAAGTTCGAATGGGCAGAGAAGCATGAGCGGACCTTTCTAGAGTTGAAAGAGAGACTCACTACCGCGCCAGTACTAGCAATACCCAAGCCTGATGAAAAGTTCACTATCTTTAGTGACGCATCATATCAAGGGTTAGGGTGTGTACTTATGCAAGATGGCAGAGTTATAGCCTATGGATCCAGACAGCTGAAGCCGAATGAGTTGAACTATCCCATTCATGATTTGGAGTTGGCAGCAATGGTATTTGCACTCAAGATTTGGAGACACTATCTCTACGGTGAGAAGTTCGATTTATTCTCCGATCACAAGAGTTTGAAATATTTGTTCACACAGAAAGAGTTGAACATGAGGCAACGCAGATGGATGGAGCTGATTAAAGATTACGACTTCACATTAGAATACCACCCGGGTAAAGCCAATATGGTTGCTGATGCCCTGAGTCGACAGACTCGTGAGACGATCGCCACCTTAATGGTGAGAGAGTGGCGAGCGTTGGAGATCTTGGCGGAGTTCGATGTACAGAGTGCTGAAGAAGGAAAAGGACAATTGTTCGGATGTCTTACCCTACAGCCTGTTCTTATCGACCGTATTATTGGAGCCCAGAAAGAAGATAAGGAGTTCCAGACATGGTTCGTGAAGATGTCAGAGAAAGACCCGACAGAATGGAAAGTGGGAGTCGATGGAGGATATCGGTGTAGAAATAGATTATGTGTGCCAGGTGATGGAGAGTTAAGGAAGGATATCCTGGAAGAAGCACATAAATCAAGGTATATAGTTCACCCGGGAGGAACTAAAATGTACAAAGATTTGAAGAGAAATTTCTGGTGGGAAGGTATGAAGAAAGACGTGGCCGAATTTGTATCTAAGTGTTTGACATGTCAGCAAGTCAAAGCTGAACATCAGAGACCGTCAGGATTGTTGCAACCGCTACCTAATCCTGGTTGGAAGTGGGAGCACGTTGGAAGTGGGAGCACATTACGATGGATTTTGTAGTAGGATTGCCTCGATCGCAGTAGAATCATGACGCCATATGGGTAATAGTGGATCGATTGACGAAGTCTGCTCATTTCATCGCTTACAGTATGACATACCCGGTAGAAAAGATGAGCCGGATGTACATACAACAAGTTGTGCGACTTCACGGTGCACTGGTGTCAATTGTGTCAGACCGTGACGCACGTTTTACTTCTGGATTTTGGGAAAGTCTGCAAGAAGCTATGGGAACCTCGCTCAAGATGAGCACTGCTTTTCACCCTCAAATAGATAGACAAACTGAACGTGTTAATCAGATCATGGAGGATATGCTCAGGGCTTGCGTGATCAATTTTGAGGAATCTTGGGAGACGCACTTGCCGTTGGTAGAATTTGCCTATAACAACAGTTATCACGCAAGTATCGGTATGGCTCCGTTCGAAGCATTGTACGGACGACCATGTCGTTCCCCATTGTGTTGGGCAGAGGTTGGGGACACAGAGTTGTTGGGACCAGATTTGATTAGAGAAACCAACGAGAAGATTTCTTTGGTCAAGGAAAGAATGAGGACCGCTCAAAGCAGGTATAAGAGTTATACCGATCGATGTCGGAAAGATTTAGAGTTCAGTGTTGGAGATCACGTACTTCTTAAGGTTTCCCCAACCCGAGGAGTAGTACGCTTCGGCCTCAAGAGAGGGAAGTTAGCTCCGCGTTTCATCGGACCGTTCGAGATTTTGGAACGTGTCGGGAAAGTGGCTTATCGACTCGCGCTACCACCAAAGATGTCTGGGGTTCACAACGTGTTTCACGTGAGTATGTTGAGGAAGTACATACGAGACCCCTCACATGTGGTTAGTTATGACGACATTGAGACGAGTCATAACGTATCTTACAAGGAGAAACCTGTGAAGATTCTAGATCAGAGTATCAAGAAGCTGAGGAATAAGGATATCCCGTTGGTGAAGGTTCAGTGGAATCACCATGACGAGAACGAAGCCTCGTGGGAAGTTGAAGCTGATATGAGGATTAAGTACCCGGAGTTATTTCATGACTAGTTGGTCTTGATTTCGGGGACGAAATCCTGTTTAAGGGAGGAAGGGTGTAACAACCTGCATTTCCACTTAATTTAAAATTCATGTCCATATTTAATTTATTTGTATTTGCATTGGCATATTTAAATTCAGTTAGCATTGTCTGCTTTAATTTTAATTTCAGTCACATGTTTGGAATATTAATTTCTTATCTAATTCACATTTAAATTTTATTGGGGTCAAACTGTAATTTTATAAAATTTAGCAATACCTGTGTTGGATTTCAAAACCTGTATTTCAAAACGGTGAGAATGTTTTCTTTTAATTCAATCAGTATTTTTATAGAACCAGAAAATCATTTCGTAAGTTAAAATGGACTTTCTGTATTGTTGTGGTGAACACCGCGCCACGAAAAATACCAGTTTATTTTCAAAACTGTCCGCGCTGTGCTAAAACTTCCATAGATTTTTTTTGGAAGTGTCGTAAAGTATGACATGACTTGTACTTTATTTCTGTTAATGGAAACTCATCATTTGCTTAGGCCTTGTTTGGCAATGCCTTGTGTGAGTGTGTTATCTTAAGGCCACAAGCTTCTTTCCCAAACACCTCATCTTGGCCCCTATTAGTCTACTTGGCTCTTCAACATCTGAGAATGTATATACGTATATACATATCTGTGAGTGAGTCGCATTTTTAATTTGGAAATCATATTGAGATTGTTGAGTGTAGGTGGTGGTTCTTGGTGGCCAAGTTAAGGAATCTCTATATATATTCATATACACTCTCTTCACAATACACACATTCTTAGAGACTGAAATCACAGAGAGAAAAGAGTGAGTTTGAGAGTTATTTCAGAATTCTTTTAGAGGAAGAAGAACTTCATCCTCCATAACCAAAAGCTTGAGTTTGGATTTCCTATATTGCTCTTCTTTCTTAAACAATCTCTTCTACACTTAGCACAGTGAGTATTTCAAACTCACTCTTAATGTAAAAGTCATGTCTATTTACTGTTTATATGTGTACATTTGTAACTACTATTGCCAATTTCATCCATGGAAGCTTGAGCTTCAAAATCATGATTTTTCAAACCTTAACCAAAACTTGTTTTAAGAGATGATTATGAAAGATCTTACATCATATATGCTATGTTTGAAGTTTTAGAGCCTAATTCATTCACATAAGAAAGTATATTAGAAAATAAGTTTTGACATGTTTTAGTTTTTCATAAAATTGAAGAGCTATAGTTTGATTCATAGTAAATTGATTTCATATTCTTCATCCTTGTTAGAAAAGGAAGAGATCCATATATTGTATGACATGTATAGTCGCAGAATTGAAATGGGTCAATTTAGACCCTGTTTTGCTGAAACAGAGCAGTTTCTGCGGAGAAGATGAAGCCTCTGCTTCATCTCACGCCACGATCGTGCGCGCGAAGATCGCGCGAGCGGCCCGCGCGAGCGATCCTCGTTTCCACAGGCAGACAGAAGAATTTTATTATAAAAATGAAATTTAGGCAGGTCGCGCGAGAATCCCTTCGCCCGAGCGATCCGCGCGCGCGACCTTGGCTGTTTCAGGCAGATAGAAAAGTTTATATATAAATGAAAATTTGGCATATCGCGCGAGCGAAGATCGTGCGAGCGGCCCGCGCGCGCGAAGTCTGGCAGTTTCTGTTTTTGTCTGTTTTCGGTTAAGGGACTGTTTGGTTCAACCTTTTTGTACTGTTAAGGTTCTGTTTGGGATATTTAGTAAATCAGAACTCTATTGGTTATGTTTGAAAGATTAAAACATTGTATTGCAAGTTATTAATCCCCGTACGCATGTTGTATTTATATTTCAGTAAATTGCCGCATGTTTAAGGTTCATGACATACATGTGGGGTCAGTGGTACATGCATGTGGGTGTCAGTCTGTGTGGGAAAGGGTAATGGTAGTGTGGAAAGAGTATGAGTTTGAGTTTGTGGTTGAGTTTGAGTTTGTGGTTGAGATTGTGGTTGTGGTTGTGGTTGAGATTGTGGAGAGGGTATCTTTGAAATGCGACGGTGGCAAATATGGACACTCCCTGACGCCCATGGAAGCGTTAAAGTGTGTGAAGCCGAACTTGGACATTCCTTGGCACCCATGGTAGTGCTAAAGTGTGGCCTACGGACACTCCCTGATACTCGAGTCTGGATACTGCGTGAGGGGTTGCCCCGGTATTTGCATGGCGGTTAGGGTATTCAAAGTGTGAGGCATTGGACACTCCCTGGTACCCCGGACCAAAGTGTGTGGCAAACTGGACACTCCCTGGCGCCCCGTTGCTAAAGTGTGGATATCTTAGTGTTTCAAAGATACCAGGAGTAAGATAGTGGGTTGTTGTGGCTGTCGAGAGAAAAGAGTTGGCAAGATGAGTGTGGTGCATTGTCTCATTACACGAGTATCTGTTTTTTTTATGAATGAACGACCTTTAATATATTCCTTGTTGTTTTATAAATGAATTCTTCCTGCGGTTTAACTATTGATTTATACAAATTGAAAAATGGAAAAAGGTAAATGAGTATGTTTTACATTCAAGTCACGTTTTTAATACTCACCAGCTTCTTGAAGCTGACGACGTTGATGCGTCTTGGACATTCGTGTTCAGGCTTTTCAGGTTATAACCAGGAGGAGTCGTACGACTACGCTAATTGAGAATGGCTGCTTTTTGGATGAGAAAACCGTTTATTGATTATATGTTTTAAGTTATGAACTATTTTGTTTTATAAGGATGACTGTATTAGACACTAAGTTATTGTTTTATTTTAAGGCGGTCTGTGCCTTAGTTGACCCCGTATAATAAGATGTAATAAGTTAGAAAATTTTTGTAAGCCTTGATTGCTTTATTCTGATTATTATGTTTTGTTGTTCGACGTTTGGGACGGAATCGATCCTTCAAACTGTCGCGACCTACGGGTCCATACAGGAAATTAAACGCTTTCCTTATTTATGGTACGTCGGGGCGTGACATCACTGAATACATGTTTGATGTGAACTATAATATGATTCAAATTTTTAGATAACACATGGTGGAGACTAAACCTGGTGAGCTTTTGAGCCTATCTTTTCTTTTTAGAGGGTTATAAATACATTGTGTTTGTCGAATTTCATTGAAATAGTGCATTAACTCGTTGTTTAGTCTCATTTTTTTTTTCTTGTTTTGGTTGATAGTCAAGTTAAAATATTTGTTACCATGCTAAATAATCTTCCGTCGTAAACGTTGAAAAATCGTATCATCATAGGACATTATTTTAGGCCTTCTTTGTTTTCCACCCTTTTGACCTTTGTCCTATCCAGTTAAATGATAAAAATTTCCTTAGTTCACCCTTTGAGCCATTAAAATGCCATTTTTTTTTCTTTAATTACCATTATCCTGTTTTTGCTCCAATTTGGCCAATTTGGAGTTCACCCCTGAAAGATTGATCAACTTTTAGTGGTGCTAAGGTGATGTGTGATTGAAAAGAAAAATAAAATAAGATGGTGTTTGGGGTGGTTGCCTTTTTTATTTATTGAATATTCGTTTCAAAAGCAACGAGGAGGAAAAGAATAGAGAAAAAGAAAAAAAAAAAGAATAAGGTTGAAAAAAAAAAGAAAAAGAAACAGAAGGAGAAAAAATTGGAAGGAATGAAAAGAAGAGAATGAAATTATGAAGTTAGTGGAAGAGAGAATGAAAGAAATCAAACATGCCTTACAATAGCATTCTAAAACTACCTAATGAATCATTTCTATCCTTTTTCATTGCCCGAGCCACATTACAACCTTTGAAAAGTCCTATTTGATCCCAAAAACATGATTTGGATATGGAAACGATGGGAGGGGGATTAAAACATGGTAATGATTAATTTTTCTTGATTGTTGGCATCCTATCCATGAGACTACTGTTCTGTCGTGTCATGCATCTTTTTTGAGTCATATGTGAGCAGTTTCTTGTTTTGAAAATGTAATTCCTTTGCTCACATATTTTAGAAAAATTACACATATTTCTGAGTATTTCATTTTAGAGTGTAATTAACATTGTGAGATTCGTAGTCGAAGTATAGTTGGATGGTTATCCGAGTTATATTCCAAGTTCATGACATGCGCGTGTTCATTTGACTTCCATATCACACACGTGCAATTTTATGAGAAACTCAATTGGTTTATACGATGCATGTGCTTTGGATTGCTTTTCATGATGTAGGTAGACGTTTGGTTACGTTTTTTCTTGTTCGTTATTTTATTTTAAATCATTGTTTTATAATAAGGAGTATTGAATATTATGCTTTTCATTTTTAATAAAACTTTTTGAATGTTCAAAATTTAAACAAAATTTTCTTGTTATAAGTTAAAATTTTCTTTTTATAAGTTAATAAAGATGGTTGTGGGTGACTTGTTGATGAGAACCCTCACGAGACTTTACTCATTCAACTAGGGACACCTAGGGGTTTAAAAGGCTTGTTGCATATGCTAAGTGCAATCGTGATCCATGCGAAAATGGAGTAGTATTTTTATTAGTAGTTTAATTTTTATGTTCTTTTTGCTCGAGGACTAGCAAAATGTAGGTTTGGGGGTGTGATCGGGAGAGAACAAATCCTAATTACATGCCTTAATTCACATTTATTAGCATATTTTATCTTGTTTTTATGTATTTTTATTTCCTTTTATGTTTTAGAGCAGGTTTTGGAAGAAAACACTAATCCATGCTAAATAAGGAGAAAAAGCAAATTGAAAGAAGCTGAAAAAGCCACCTCGCGCGAAATACCAGAAATCGCTCACGCGATCCGCTCGCGTGACCTCTCAGAATTGCGCTCGCGCGACCCGCTCGCGGGACCTATGCAAAAAAGTAAAAATACGTATTTTAGTATTGTGAAGATTCCTACGCGAACGAAACTGCCTAATTACGTTTGGAAAGCTAAATACAGCAGTTTTAGTGCGAATTGGGTTAGGAAAGCTTCCAAAACTTGATCTAAATCTATAAATACTCAATTATAATTTAATTCTTGGGTTGGCAATTAATATACACACAATATACAACTAAAACTTCAGCCATTGAAGGGAGGGAAGCAAGGAGAAGAAGAAGAAGAAGAAGACCAAGGATTCCCATGGCCTCCTCCATCAACCTCTTGCCGTTCATCAATTCTATGGCTAACTAAACTCAAGATCTAGGGTTTCAATGAAACCCTAGCCAAGTAATAGGGTGTATTTTATATTTTTATTTTAATTTTATTATGTATGGATGACAGTTACATGTTCCGAGGATTTTTATAAATAAATCGTGCTTTTATTGATTAAATCATTACTTTCAATGTTTACTCTTGTTTTAGATCTATTTTGCTGGTAGTGTGCTCAATGATATATGCTTGCTGTGCTTGTTTAGATTATTTACATGTAATGATGCTTAAATTGAATTGTGCTATCAAGTATCCGAATAGTCCATGCCTAGATCAGACGGATTATACCACAACCCTAGTTTAGTGTGGGATAATTCGTGCTAACCGAAGATGGATTATGTTGGTGCTTGAACCATGGTTATTTTCTTGGCTGAGGAATTGGGCTTGTAGCTACAATTCCCCATTATCATCCAACTTAATAAGCTAAAGTAATTCATAAATATACTTATTATGAAGCTAGTGGTGGATTTGCAATCCTAGGTTCCTTAAACTTATTATAAAAACAAATATTTAATGCTTTCATAATTTAGATTTACTTTTAATGTTATTAGTTTAATTCAAATTAAATCCAAAATTCATTTTTCTCAATTAACTAAATTTAGGTTTTAAAAATTAAAGTGCGTAGT
The DNA here is from genome assembly GCA_033977485.1 of Hydrangea macrophylla. NCBI lineage: Eukaryota > Viridiplantae > Streptophyta > Magnoliopsida > Cornales > Hydrangeaceae > Hydrangea > Hydrangea macrophylla. The sequence goes on from CM066982.1 coordinate 66,497,662, forward strand.
ATTCAATCTCTGTGGGTTCGACATTTACTTCCACACTGCAAATCTTTTGAAAGTAATGTTGGGTTTGTGCCCTCAAACCATTACTTTATGTATGAGACATTAGCATTATAATATATGGATATCAGCTTTACATTTCATTGTGTATGTTTCTTTCATGAGATGATTGTTTTGTCCTTAAGTATCATAGTAAGCAATTCGTGTGTGTATGAGATACACACAAGTGAGATACGAATTACTATTCTTTGATACTTAGAATATGTCACAGTGGATGATGAGACTGGATACCTCATCAGGTCTACACTGTAGCATACTTAACTACCATTGGATGGAGTGATTAATCTCAATCACTAGAGTGTAGCTCTTAGTTGATATGCTAGTGCTTATAGTGCATTGACGGACCTGAGCTTTCCTATTGACGCTTAAGGCTGTCAACAGTCAATAGGAACTCATAACTTGTATAAGGTACGTGTTCTCAATCTTGAGATGATTATGAACACAGACTATGGATATGGCTGCTTTGACTTACCAATCAGTGAGGTCTATAGAAGATCAACACCTGGGTATCTTGGGTATGTCATGTCCTTAGGGTTGTGAACATATATTGTCAAGATAGAATCTACCCTCTGATTCAGAGTAAGCATTCCCTTGAGAATGTCACCAAGTTGATTACTGAGTACTGCAGTCTTGTTGATAAGAGTTATCAACATGTTTGGTAATCATGAGTGATGAATGGGACTCAAGGAATACAAGAAGTAATCATGATTCAGGATGACAGTAACAGTTATCCGACTACCTGAATATGATTACGAATGCTGACGGTAGAGGGACATTAGTACACCATACAAGTCTAGTTATCGCTTCGGATATGTTCTTTTGCGTTGGAGTTCAGTTATCGTTTTATAGTGGAATAAACGTTAACTGACCAGTTAGTTAGTTTGCTGATCAAAGAGTTTGGTCATGGTAATTAACAAACTGGTCTGAGCCAACAATAAAGAGCCTAGGAGGTCCCACTCTTAGCTCCGCTAGGATGCTTGGAAAGACACTTGAGGAAGCTGTTAAGACAGGTTCGATCGATCGAAGTATGTTCGATTGATTGAAGTCAGCAGGTTCGATCGATCGAGAATGGTTCGATCGATCGAAGTCACTTCGATCGATCGAAGTCTAGGTCGGTTCTAGAAATCTATAAATAGGGCAGCTGCGTTCTGGAAGTAAGTGATCGTCGTTTTTATACGCAGAAGCTGCAGAAACTATCATAGTCTTCCCAAAACCTTCCTATCCTCTCTATTAGGGTTCCCACCAACCCTAGTCTTTCCGGCAGGCATCCGCAGGAGTCATAAGGGTGAAGATCATCTAGTGGAGGCTGCTGGAAGTTAAAGTTTCAGAATTGGGTTCAAGACACTAAGGTATAATTCTTGCACCTCCTTGTACGCATCTATGGAATTGACGAGTAGTAGATCCTGGAATACCAAAAGTTATATAACTTAACCTATTTTCGCTGCGCGTTTAAACTCTAACTTTAAACCACTTTTCCTTCAATTTGGTATCAGTGCCACGCTCGTTTGGATCTATAGATGCGTTTTTGGAACCCTAGTTTTGATTTGCATGTTGATTTTAGAACTGTTTTCGAAACTGCATCGTCACAGATCTGTTTCTGCAGTATTATCGCAGCAGAATACAAAACTGTGATTGCATAGGATGCAAGGTGGGTTCGATCGATTGAACTTGTTTCGATCGATCGAACATTCTGTTCTCAATCGATCGAACAGTCTTCGATCGATCGAACCTTCTGGCATTCGATCGATCGAATGAAGTTCGATCGATCGAGATTAATACTTTGTCAGGTTCTCTGTTTCACAGTTTTAAAGTGTTTTGAAATTAAAAACTTTAATTTTAAAATATTCTGTAAAATTTTCAAATCATTTTGTGAAACAGAATGTTCAAGCGATTGAACAGTGTTCAATCGATCGAAGGTTCGAGCGATCGAACGGTCTTCGATCGATCGAACTGTGACAGAGAAGTAAGATGCTGTTTTAAGTTCTAATTCAGTATGTAAAGTGTTTATATACTGTGTGAATCAATTAAGTGTTCCAATAGTTGCATATATTTGTTATGTATGTGTGGATGTGTGTACGACTAACCCTTTTGCAGCAAAATAAGTCGCTATCTCCCATGGCACCAAGTCGTTTAAATATTTATATTTAAATTGTTTGAGATTGGTGCATGTTGTAATTTATTAATGGTTTGGTTTTAAGGCGTATGTAAAGGGCGCTGCGGCTTCAATCCTACGAAAAGGAAAGTCGCACCGGTTTCCCTAGCCTTTTATTTCATTTTTGCTATTTCTTTTTTTTCTAGATAAATTGTAAGCTTCAAAAGAAGCATAAGTCCAATGTAATAGAATTAGAAATTCCATGAAGATGGAGCAAGGAGCCGTTGTCCATCAAGATGGAGCCGGAGGCGACCAAACCAAGGAGGTGTTCTATGGAAATAGAGCCATGGGAGATAGAGGCATTGTTTGAATGCCTATATTTCATTTTAGTTTTTTGTTTTATGTGCTTGTTTTGTGATTGGCGTATAATACATTGTTGCATGCACTTAAAACAAGTTTTCTAAAATAAAATTCAAAAACCATTTTCAACACATTAGTAAACATTTGATGTTTATGGGTAGTGTGTGGAAACATTTTTCAAAAGCAAAATCCTTAATTTACTAAATCTAGTGGGAGAGGGTCTTATCAAATAACACCCACGATCTTCCATTAACGGTTCATTGTAAGATGAGTAGTGTATTCTGTGTCACCTCGCCAGGGGTGATCATTCCATACGGAGGGTACACTGCTCATTGGTTACTAGATGTGAACTTCCTATGGATAGGATCAATCAGACGTGTTAGAGGGTGACCACCACACGGAGGCGCTACTTGAGACGGTTGTGATTGGATCCTAGTTAATGGTACACACTAGCTAAGCTATGGATAAGGGATCCCACACGGGGCATTATTCAGAAACTTAGAGATCAAATAGGTTCGGGAGTCATGGCTATTTTGCAAGAGTTGCATAGCGGATAAGTCATGATAAATCGAAAGATCGAACATTGACCACCACACGGAGGCTTTATTCTTTCGTTTCGATATTCCGGCGACTTTGTTTTTAAATAAGAGTTTTAAGGATTCTTTTATTTCAAACTGTCAATTCCGATATCCATATTTATTTTGTTTGTTTGATTTTCAGTAATCATAATGTCTGGATCTGCATTTAGTCCACTTGCCACCATACTCACTCAAAACAAGTTAACTGGAAATAACTACACTGAATGAAAATGTAACCTTGACATCGTTTTAACTGCGGAGGATCACATATATGTCCTCACCACCCCAAGCCCTGAAGAACCCGCGGCAAATGCTTCGGCAGCTGCCAGACGCGAGTTCGACAAATGGAAGAAGTCAAATGGAATGGCCCGTTGTTACATTCTAGCCTCAATGGCTGGTGTGTTACAACACCAATTCCAATCGAACGATTCTGCCAGTGACATTATCACATCCCTGAAAAAGATGTTTGGGGAGCATGGCAGGCCTGCCAGACAGGTAGCCATGCAGAAGATAATGAGTGCAAAGATGTCGGAAGGTACTCCAGTCAAAGAACATGTTTTAAAAATGATTGGTTATTTAAACGAACTGGAGACCTTGGGAGCCAACATCGATGCACAGACCCAAGTTGATATGATCCTCAACTCGCTGTCGCCATCATTCACTCAATTCAAACTTAACTATAATATGAATCAAATGGATTTTTCAATGAGCGAATTAATGAGTTCTTTACTGGCAGCAGAAGGGGTGATCAAACCTGGGGGCAGCGTTTTAAACGTTGAGAAAAGCGCTTCTTCTTCCCGATCTACACCGAAAGGTAAGAAAGGAAAGAAGAAGGCTGGCACTGGTGGTTCAAGTGTTGGACCGATCCCTAAGATTGCAAAATCTAAGGGAAAAGGTAAGGGCAAAGGGAAGGTGGGTGGCCAAGGCAAAGGAAAGTGTTTCCAATGCGGTGAGAAGGGCCACTGGAAGAGGAACTGTCCAGAATTCTTAGCTACAAGAGTTCAAGGTATGATTGAATCACATGTGATTGAAGTAAGTTTTATTACGGATACTTCAAACACTTGGTGCATTGATTCTGGTGCGACTAACCATATCTGTAATTCGTTGCAGGGGTTCAGATCAACCAGGAAATGCAGTGATGGGGAGATCGTGCTTACTCTAGGTTCTAGCGCAACCGTATCTGCGGTTGCTATAGGAGTCGTAGTTTTAGAATTTTCAGACAATAAAGTTTTGATTTTATCAGATGTACTTTACGTCCCTTTAATGAGACGTAATTTAATTTCAGTTTCTAATTTAACGAATAATGGTTATTCCTTTCATTTTGGAACTGAAGTTGTCATTAAAAGAAACAGTTCTTTTATATGTTCTGGTGTTAAATCAAATGGTTTGTATGTGATTACTCCCAATATTTCAAAAGATTCTTGTTTGGAACTTAATAACTCAGTGGTAACTTTACCATCTAAAAGAAAGGAATCTTCCACTAATCCAACAAGGCTTTGGCATATGAGGCTTGTCCATATCAATCTGAATAGGATTGGCAGACTAGTCAAAGAAGGGGTCTTAGGCGATTTGGTTCTCGAACCAATGGAAGTCTGCGAGTCTTGTTTGGAGGGTAAGATGACCAAAAGGCCCTTTCCTACAAAGGGCAATAGGACCAATGCATTGTTGGAATTAGTTCATACTGATGTGTGTGGACCAATAAATATTAGAGCAAGGGGTGGTTATGAGTATTTCATAACATTTACCGATGACCACTCTAGGTATGGATATGTGTACCTAATGCAGCACAAGTCTGAAGCCTTTGAAAAGTTCAAAGAGTTTAGGGCTGAAGTGGAGAAGCAATCGGGCACACATATCAAGGCCATTCGATCTGATCGAGGTGGCGAGTACCTCTCTAATGAGTTTATTGATCACCTCGTACAGAATGGGATTCTGTCACAGTTGACTGCACCTGGTACGCCTCAGCAGAACGGTGTAGCGGAGAGAAGGAATCGGACTCTTTTAGACATGACTAGGTCGATGATGAGTTATTCAGAGTTGCCATTATTCCTTTGGGGTTATGCTTTGGAAACCGCTGCATACATACTAAATCTAGTACCAAGCAAATCTGTTCCCAGGACACCACGAGAGATGTAGATTGGGCGCAAGCCTTCTTTGCAACATCTCCGGATATGGGGGTGTCCGGCACATGTGCTCAAAGGAAAGATGAGCAAGTTGGATTCTAGATCGGAAGTATGTTACTTTGTAGGGTATCCAAAGGGTACTTATGGATGGTATTTTTATGATCCAAGAGAACAGAAAGTGTTTGTTAGTACAAATGCTGTTTTCTTGGAGGATGATTATATCATGAACCATAAACCTAAGGGAAGGATAGATCTTAGAGAGATAGAAGGAGAGCCCTCAGTCCAACCCGCAGTTGATAACGATGAAAATCAAGAAAATACCACTTCTTCACCCATTTCCGCACCGGTACCTCGTCGTAGTGGGAGGATTATCAGCCAGCCTGATAGATACATGTTCTTAGGAGAAGTTTTTGAAGCTGTCTCCATAGAATCTGAATCTGATCCTACCATTTACGAAGAGGCAATGGCTGATGTTGATTCAGCTCATTGGATTAAAGCTATGAAGGCTGAATTGGAATCTATGGATTCCAATCAGGTCTGGGATCTTGTAGAACTTCCAGCCAATATTAAACCCATTGGCTGCAAGTGGGTCTATAAGAGGAAAAGAGGATCTGATGGAAAGGTTGAGACCTTTAAGGCAAGGCTTGTGGCGAAAGGCTATACTCAGAGGGAGGGCATTGACTATGAGGAAACCTTCTAGCCGGTAGCCATGCTCAAGTCCATCAGAATACTCTTATCCATTGCTGCATGCCTAGATTATGAAATCTGGCAGATGGACGTCAAGACTGCATTCTTGAATGGCAATCTTGAGGAGAACATCTATATGCAACAACCAGAAGGGTTCATAGCTGGTCGGAAAGGTAACTTGGTATGCAAGTTGCAAAAGTCCATTTATGGGCTTAAGCAGGCATCCAGAAGTTGGAACATCCGATTTGACCAAGCGGTCAAGTCGTTTGGTTTCATACAGAATCTGGATGAGCCTTGTGTATACAAGAAATGTGAAGGGAAAGTAGTGGCTTTTCTTGTGCTTTACGTTGACGACATTCTACTCATTGGGAATGATGTAGCGGCGCTGTCAACGGTCAAGGTTTGGCTAGCTAGTACTTTCGATATGAAGGATCTAGGAGAGGCGAGCTATATTCTTGGGATAAAGCTCTTTCGGGATCGCAAGCGAAAGATAATGGGATTATCTCAAGCTGGTTATATCAAGAAAGTGCTAACTAGGTTTTCAATGGATAATTCGAAGAAAGGTTTGTTACCTTTCAGGCATGGTTTAGCGTTCTCCAAGGACCAGTGTCCAAAGACACAAGAGGAGAGGAATCGCATGGCAGGAATTCCCTATGCCTCGGCAGTGGGAAGTCTCATGTATGCGATGTTATGCACTAGACCAGATATCTGCTTTGCCGTTGGCATGGTTAGCAGGTATCAATTGAATCCTGGTCCAGAGCACTGGACATCCGTTAAGCACATTCTTAAGTACTTGAGAAGAACTAAAGATTACATGCTTATGTACGGCGGTAGTGAGTTAATTCCAGTAGGATACACTGACTCGGACTTTATGTCAGATAAAGATTCGAGAAAGTCGACATCCGGACATCTCTTTACCTTGGGAGGTGGTGCTGTTAGTTGGAGGAGCATTAAGCAGAAATGCATTGCAGACTCAACTACAGAAGCTGAGTATGTGGCTGCTTGTGAAGCCGTAAAGGAAGCTGTTTGGCTCAAGAAGTTCCTTATGGAACTCGAGGTGGTACCAGCGTCACTGTCACCTATTACGCTATACTGCGATAATAGTGGGGCAGTGGCTCAGTCCAAGGAGCCAAGGAACCACGGGAAGGGAAAGCACGTAGAGCGGAAATATCACCTAATCCGAGATATAGTTCAACGTGGAGATGTGACTGTCACCAAGATTGCCACCGCTGACAATCTTGCTGATCCGTTTACAAAGGTCTTACCACAGAAGGTCTTTGATCGTCATCTAGATAGTCTAGGTCTTAGATGTAGTTATGAATGATTGTGAGTGCAAGTGGGAGTTTGTTGGGTTTGTGCACTCAAACCATTACTTTATGTATGAGACATTAGCATTATAATATATGGATATCAGCTTTACATTTCATTGTGTATGTTTCTTTCATGAGATGATTGTTTTGTCCTTAAGTATCATAGTAAGCAATTCGTGTGTGTATGAGATACACACAAGTGAGATACGAATTACTATTCTTTGATACTTAGAATATGTCACAGTGGATGATGAGACTGGATACCTCATCAGGTCTACACTGTAGCATACTTAACTACCATTGGATGGAGTGATTAATCTCAATCACTAGAGTGTAGCTCTTAGTTGATATGCTAGTGCTTATAGTGCATTGACGGACCTGAGCTTTCCTATTGACGCTTAAGGCTGTCAACAGTCAATAGGAACTCATAACTTGTATAAGGTACGTGTTCTCAATCTTGAGATGATTATGAACACAGACTATGGATATGGCTGCTTTGACTTACCAATCAGTGAGGTCTATAGAAGATCAACACCTGGGTATCTTGGGTATGTCATGTCCTTAGGGTTGTGAACATATATTGTCAAGATAGAATCTACCCTCTGATTCAGAGTAAGCATTCCCTTGAGAATGTCACCAAGTTGATTACTGAGTACTGCAGTCTTGTTGATAAGAGTTATCAACATGTTTGGTAATCATGAGTGGTGAATGGGACTCAAGAAATACAAGAAGTAATCATGATTCAGGATGACAGTAATAGTTATCCGACTACCTGAATATGATTACGAATGCTGACGGTAGAGGGACATTAGTACACCATACAAGTCTAGTTATCGCTTCGGATATGTTCTTTTGCGTTGGAGTTCAGTTATCGTTTTATAGTGGAATAAACGTTAACTGACCAGTTAGTTAGTTTGCTGATCAAAGAGTTTGGTCATGGTAATTAACAAACTGGTCTGAGCCAATAATAAAGAGCCTAGGAGGTCCCACTCTTAGCTCCGCTAGGATGCTTGGAAAGACACTTGAGGAAGCTGTTAAGACAGGTTCGATCGATCGAAGTATGTTCGATCGATTGAAGTCAGCAGGTTCGATCGATCGAGAATGGTTCGATCGATCGAAGGTTCGATCGATCGAAGTCACTTCGATCGATCGAAGTCACTTCGATCGATCGAAGTCTAGGTCGGTTCTGGAAATCTATAAATATGGCAGCTGCGTTCTGGAAGTAAGTGATCGTCGTTTTTATACGCAGAAGCTGCAGAAACTATCATAGTCTTCCCAAAACCTTCCTATCCTCTCTATTAGGGTTCCCACCAACCCTAGTCTTTCCGGCAGGAATCCGCAGGAGTCATAAGGGTGAAGATCATCTAGTGGAGGCTGCTGGAAGTTAAAGTTTCAGAATTGGGTTCAAGACACTAAGGTATAATTCTTGCACCTCCTTGTACGCATCTATGGAATTGACGAGTAGTAGATCCTGGAATACCAAAAGTTATATAACTTAACCTATTTCCGTTGCGCGTTTAAACTCTAACTTTAAACCACTTTTCCTTCAAGTAAAGCATAAGTTAAGCATACTTTTATATCTTGATTTTGAAAAGATCAGTCTCCATCACTGGTTTATAGATGATATGATTAATTTTGTGTGATGGCTTAAGTGTCATCCTTTCCATAGGATGTAGTTCATCATGGAATCATCAGTACAAACTTCTTTAAAAGAATGTTTTGGATGATTGTTAGTGTGGGCCACCTCTCCATCAGAGGTGTTCTTCACGGAACTCTTGACCTAGAATTAAGTGATGGTATACACTTAGCTATAAATAATAATATCTTCTCCATCTGAGTCACTATTGTTATTTATAGGATCAAAGCAAGTTAGCAGTTTAATTTTACTAGGCAAGGTACATTGCTTGGATAGTAAAATTAAAAAGGCAATTGCCTATATGAACAAATGATGGATAGTATATGGCTTCCCATCGAGTCATACTATCACAGTGTATCAGGTTGCTGGCAGATTCTTTTCAAATATGATAGAGGGAACTAATATTTTCAACTCGAATTCATAGTAATTTTTACCCAAATGTAATTATTTATATTATGTGATTCTTAGGCTTTTAAATGGGTTCTTTCTATCCATTCACTGTTATACTTAAAGAAAACAAACTTATTGGACCAAACTATATAGACTGGAAAAGGAATTTGGATATTGTGTTAACTGCTGAAGAGTACAAGTTTGTGCTTACTCAAGAATGTCCTGAGCAACCTGGTGAGGGGGCAACCGCTGAGAAAACTCAGGCTCACAAGAAATGGGTCAAGGCTGATGAGATGGCGCGATGTTACATTTTGGCATCCATGTCAAATGTGCTGCAACATTAGCATCAGTCAATGGTCAGCGCCTATGACATGATAGAGAACCTCCGAGAGATGTTCGGGGATCAAAGTCGTGCTGCTAGGCAGGTTGCCATAAAAGACTTGATAAACACAACTATTGCTGAGGGGACGCCTATAAGGGATCATGTTCTTAAGATGATATCTCTTCTTAATGAACTAGAGATCCTTAGAGCTAAAATCGATTGGAAACCCAGGTTGATATCGTTCTCCAGTCACTGAAAGAATCTTTTAAGCAATTCTGCCTCAATTACAACATGAATAAATTTAAATATACCTTGGCGGAGCTGCTTAAAGAACTCTAGGTAGCTGAGGGTCTCAACAGAAAGTCAAGGAGTGCTCTTATTTGAGAAAGGTTCTGCTTCAAAGCTAAAAGGCAAGAAGAAAATGAAAAAGGCTCAAAAGAAGGCCGCGGGTCCTCAGCCAATCCAAAGGCCAAGAGGACAACCGGGAAAGCCTAAAGGCAAATGTTTTGTTTGCAAGCAGCCAGGACATTGGAAGAAGCAATGTCCGGTATATCTCGCCAGACAGAAAAATCAAGGTAAATCTCATTTACTAGTTGTTGAATAATGTTTAACGGTTCGATCTACCGGTACCTGGTGTGTAGATACGGGAGCCACTGATCATGTATGCAATTCTTTGTAGGGGTTCCAAGGAACCAGGCAGCTCAGTGATGGAGAGATTTATCTATATATAGGAAATGCTATGAGAGTAGCAGCAGTTGTAGTAGGAGATCTACGTCTTAGTTTTGGTAGAAATAGGATTTTAATATTAAGAAATTGCCTTTATGTACCTTCTATTAGAAGAAAGTTAGTTTCGGTTTCTAGTTTAGTAAAGAATGGATATTCAGTTCATTCTAATAAAGTAGTAGTTATTAAAGAAAATCAATATTTTATTTGTTTTGGTTAATTAGTGGATGATCTTTATATTATAAATCTCGTCTCTCCTATACTGCAAATTAATGAATTGAATAACACAAATAGTTTGCCATTTAAGAGAAAAGAACATTCGAGGATGAACCAAACGCATATTTGGCACTTATGCCTTGGTCATATTAATTTGAAAAGGATTCAAAGACTGGTTCAAAATGGGCCATTAAGCTCATTGGAAGTGCCTCCAGTCTGTGAATCCTGCTTGGAAGGTAAAATGACCAAGAGGCCGTTCTCGGCCAAGGGCTATAGAGCAAGAGAGCTGTTGGAACTGGTTCACTCTGATTTGTGTGGTCCTATGACTGCCCAAGCAAGAAGGGGATTTGAGCACTTTGTCACTTTCATCGATGATTACTCAAGGTATGGGTACTGATGTTGTTAGTATCAAGATATAAAAAGTATGCTTTACTTTTCTAAAGATTTGTAGTAGTGAAAGTAAATGTCGAACCCACAGAAATTGAATTACTACAGCTCTTAATTTTAAAACCTAAATCTAATTAATTATGAAAATGGATTTTGACTTTGAATTTAATTAAACTAAGAACAATAAAATAAATCTAAACTACGAAAACAATTAAAGATTGTTTTTATAAATATGTTTAGGGAACCTAGGATTGCAAATCCACCACTAGCTTCATAATAAGGGTATTTATGAGTTCAATTAGCTTATTAAGTTGGATGATAGTGGGGAATTGTAGCTAAAAACCCAATTCCTCCGTCAAGAAGATAGCTATGGTTCAAGCACCAACACAATCCATCTTCAATTAGCACGAATTATTCCACACTAAACTAGGGTTGTGCCATAATCCGTCTAACCTAGACATGGACTATTCGGATACTTGATAGCACAATTCAATTAAGCACCATTACATGTAAATAATCCATACAAGTACAGCAAATATAGATCATTGAGCACATCACATTCAAAATAGATCTAAGACAAGAATAGATTTTGAAAGCAATGATTTAATCAATAGAAGTTCGATTTTATTATTAAAATCCTCTAAACATGTAATCATCATCCATATATAATAAATCTAAAAGAAAAGCACAAAATACACCCTATTACTTGGCTAGGGTTTCATTGAAACCCTAGATCTTGGTTTAAGCGGCCATGAAATCAAGCATTGGCAAGAGGTTGATGGAGGAGGCCATGAGAATCCTTGGTCTTCTTCTTCTTCTCCTTGCTTTCCTCTCTCTTCAATGGCTGAAGTTTTTGTTGTAAATAGATGTATTTAATGTTGTGTAATGATTTGTAACAACAAAATTGATTTAGAATAGGATTTATATACAGTTTGGTAGGATTTAGGAAGCTTTTCTAAGCTAAATCGAACTGCTATTTTTACGTTTCTGGACGTATTCAGCCAATTCGGATCGCACAGGGCTCTTCAGGACCTCAAAATATGCAACTTTGACTTTTTCAACAGGTCGCTAGCGTGGGTCACGCGAGTGGGTCGCGCACACGGGTCGCTCCAGTGACCAGGCCATTTTCCAACTTTTTAAAGATTTTTCGCGACTCTGCGTACCGATCGTAGAATTGAGATAACTTTTGACTCGGACCTCGTATTGACTCACCGTTTATGGCCACACGTCCGTAATTCAAAGATCTACATTTTATGTCTTTGGAAAAATTTCTCAAATCTCAAGTATTCTTTGTCAAAAATGCAATTTTCTAAGGCTGCTACTACATTCAGCTTTCACCGGAATCACCGTTTGAGCCCAGAATGACTTCCAAAGCCACTAATCATTGGATTTTTGTGCATTTTCAAGTTAAAGCTCCAAAACCTATAACATTTAGAATGCTTATTAAAAAATAACTAATAACTACATGAAATGGGCTAACAAAGCGTATTTTTAGGACTATAAACGGCAACTATTCGTCACCGATAACACCCGCAAACCTACTCTTGCTAGTCCTCGAGCAAAAAGAACAAAAAAATCAAACTACTACTACAAATACTACTCCATTTTCACATGGATTACGATTGCATCTAGCATATGCAACAAGCCTTTTAAACCTCTAGGTGTCCCCAGTCGGACGAGTGAAGTCTCGTGAGGGTTCTCGTCAACAAGTCACCCACAACCATCTTTATTAACTTATAAAAAGAAAATTTTAACTTATAACAAGAAAATTTTGTTTAAATTTTCAACATTCAAAAAGTTTTATTAAAAAGGAAAATAATGATATTCAATACTCCTTATCATAAAACGATGATTGAAATAGAATAACGAACAAGAAAAAACAGAATCAAACGTCTACCTACATCATGAAAACAATCCCAAGCACATGCATCGTATAAATCAATAGAGTTTCTCATAAAATTGCACGTGTGTGATGTGGTAATCAAATGAACACACGCTTGTCATGAACTTGGAATATAATTCGGATAACCGTCTAACTATGCTTCGACTACGAATCTCACAATGTTAATTACACTCTAAAATAAAACACTCAGAAACATGTGTAATCTCTCTAATATATGGGAGCAAAAGGAATATATTTTCAAAACAAGAAATGCTCACATATCACTCGAAAAAAAAACGCATGACACGAAAGAGCAGTAGTCTCATGGATAGGACGCCAATAGTCAAGAAAAATTAATCATTACCATGTTTTAATCCCCCTCCTATCGTTTTCATATCCAAACCATGTTTTCTAGGATCAAATAGGACTTTTCAAAGGTTATAACGTGGCTCAGGCAATGAAAAAGGATAAAACGGATTCATTAGGTAGTTTTAGAATGGCATTGTAAGGCATGTTCGGTTTCTTTCATTCATCTCTTCTACCAACTTTTATCTTTTCATTATCTTCTTTTCATATATATATATATTTTAATTTCTTTCGTCTTCTTTTTTTTTTCAACCTTCTTTCCTTTTCTTTTCAACCTTATTCTTATTCTTTTTTTCCGTTGCTTTTGAAATGACTATTTATTGAATACCAAAGCAACTCCCCAAACACCATCTTGTTCTCTTCTTCTTCTTAATCGACATATCGCCTTAATACCACTAAAAGTTTATCAATCTTTCAGTGATGAACTCCAAGTTGGTCAAGTTGGAGCAAAAACAAGGATAATGGTGATTAAAGATAAAGGGCATTTTAACGTCTCAAAGGGTGAACTAAGGAAATTTTATTATTTTTTGGGATAGGTTAAAGGTCAAAGGAGTGGAAAACAAAGAATGCCTAAAATCATTTCCTAGGGTGATACGGTTCTTCAACATTTATGACGGAAGATTAGTTAGCATGGTAGCAAATATTTTAACTTGACTATCAACCAAAAAAAGAATAATAAGACTAAACAACGAGTAGATGCGCTATTTCAATGAAATTCAACAAATACAATGTGTATTCATAACCCTCTAAAAAAAAGATAGGCTCAAAAGCTCACCGGGTTTAGTCTCCACCTTATGTTATCTAGAAATCCGAATCATATTACAATTCACATCAAACATTCATTCAAGCGACTACGTGCAGTGCATAGGTTTGTGTGTAAATCTATGATGTAAAACTACGATTCGAATGATACATAACCTAAAACGGCACATCATGACTTCAACAAATATTTAATCACATTTTCTCATTGTTTACCATTCTATAATAATCCAAGTTACATAACAAGAAATATCGAATCGAGATTGCAAAAATGTAGGTAAAATCATTTATTTAAGAACAAGTATTAAAAATTTTAAAATTTTAAAAAATTGGTGCAGTGCGTGCATATGTGCAAGTGAGTGCATACCTCCAAACCTAAACCATTCATTGTCCCCGATGAAACAATAAAACAAAAGAAAGGAGAGTACGTAAGGAAGGAACGACAATACCTCGATCTCGGCAATCACAAACAAGTAAACGTATATGAATATGGAAGGAAAATTCAAATGCCCCTAATGGAGCTACTAATCACCTGTCAATACTTGAGAACAAAAAAAACATACAAAAGAAAAAGAACTGGATATGCATATATGTTTTTTTTAATAGAAACTAAACGATAAGTAAAAGATGCAAAGAAAATAATTAAAACAAGCATAAACGTATTATGAAAACAAAGAACTCGATCTAAAAGGAACCTAAGTAACCAAATAGAAAATATAAACAGCTGACCAGGTTCGGGAGAAAAGGAATAAGAAATCAAAGAGAAAATTTCAGAAAAACTCCCCCTCATGAGAGCGAACCGCGTGAACGAGCTTCGCGCGCTAGCCCCTCCGCGAGAGAATGCAGAGGCATATTTTATAAAACTTAAAAGAAAATCTCTAAGTCCAAGAATCGCGCGAGTGGGTCGCGCGAGCGAACCCCTCGCGCACGGAAATTCTAGGCGCGAGATGAAGCAGAGAGCTCATATAAAAAAGTTTAAAATTTTTCTCTAAGAGGTAATCTCGCTCGAGCGGGCAGCGCGAGTGAAGCATCGTGCGTGCAGGCCACGCGTGCGATCTACCGTATTTCCCTTTTTTCACTTGTTTCATGTAAATAATGTGAAAATAACTTAACCTCGACCCCCAAACCTGTTCAAAATGGCCAAAACTGACTCAAAACTGAACAAAAATAAGATAAACGGACGAAATAAAGCTTGGGTTACCTCCCAAGAAGCACTGTCTTTTCAATCTTTAGCTAGACCATTCTAGCTCAAGACTCAAGGAGGTCGTAAATTAGAGTTTGTACCCTTTAGGGCATTAGGGAGATTTCGGTGGAAAGCCAAAACAAGGTCGCTATTCGTTATTTCATTTGACGGATATCTTTTATTGTGTTCAAATCGATTCCTAACCTTTCGAGTAAATTCGTCATTAGGGTCCGTATTATTCAAATTCATCCGCTCATTTTCCACTATATTATTCTCCTCACTCACCTTTATTATGTTATTAGGTTCAATCGTTTGCCTTACCTTACTCTCCGCCTCACATAGGTAATCGTCATCCTTGGGAGGTTGATCAATAGCTTTAAAGACATTTAGTTTTAAGTTCATGTTCCCAAATGACACTTTCATTACCCCCGTTCGACAATTGACAAGAGCATTAGCTGTAGCTAAGAATAGATGACCTAGGATGACAGGAGTGTGTTTCCTATCATCTAACACGGGTTCGGTGTCAAGAACAATGAAATCAACAGGATAATAACATTTATCAACTTTAACCAAAATGTCCTTGACGATTCCTCTAGGAATTTTAACAGAACGATCCGCTAATTGTATAGTAACGGCCATAGGTTTAAGTTCCCCTAGACCTAGTTGTTTGTAAACGTGGTAAGGTAAGAGATTAACACTCGCACATACCTCAAGGAGAGCCCGATGAGTGACAGTGTCACCTATGATACATGAGATCGTTGGTGTATCGGGATCCTTATACTTTGGAGGTGCATTTTGAAAAATAGAACTTACTTTTTCAGTGAGAAAGACCTTTGTATGAGTATGACTACGTAATTTGCACTTTTGAGTGCATAGGTCTTTTAGACATTTAGCATAAGCGAGAATTTGTTTAATCGCATCAAGGAATGGGATATTTATTTTAACTTGTTTAAACACCTCGAGTACATCTTCCATTTTCGACCCTTTCTTAGAAAAATGTGAAGGTTCGTCGACGTTTGGTGGAAAGGGCATTTTCAGAATATAATTTGTTGGGGTTGGTTCATTTTCTTTTCGAATTTTACTCGTATCCTCACCCTTTTCTTTATTCGAGTTAATGTGTACCTCTTTTTCTCTCGCATTCGGAATTTCAACAATTTCCTCCTCACGAATAGTCATCCTAGTTGACACAACGTTCACTTGCTCATTCGTACCACCTACCTTGTATTGTCCCTTAGGTTGTTGAATAGTTTGACTTGGCAACTTACTCTCGGTCAAACGATTTAGTGTATTAGCTATTTGTCCTACTTGGGATTCCAGCTTTGCGATGGATTGTGTGTGAGAGTGTACTAACTGAGTCACTGACCCAAAATTTTTAAGTGAGGTCAACACTTTCTCCTCAAATGCATTATTGCGTGGAGGTGGAGGAGGTAGAGGGTTGGGTTGTGTATATCCATATTGTTGAAATTGGGGTCGGTACGTATTAGGAAAATTATTCAGCATAGGATTATAATTATTTCATGGGAATTGTTGAATAGAGTTTATGTGTTACTCTACGAATTCCGGAAATTGAGAAGCGGAAGGACATGCAAATATATTATGAGAAGGTTCGAAACATAATGCACATACTTCGTAAGAGGGTGCACTAGTCGTTTGATTCATTGTCATAAGTCGGTCAAGTTTTTTAGATAGTTCTTGTATTTCAATTGACTAACTCGACTCGAAACGCTCCTCTCGCTTGGGTTTAGGTGGAAGATATCCCTCAGGTCGAACCGACACAGCTTGGTGCATCGAATTGTTGCTTAATGTTTCAAAAATCTTCCATGCCTCATCGGCGCTTTTGTGTAGGAAGGTACCCACACAAAAAGCATCGACGGTATTACGTATTGAGGGAATAAGTCCCTCGTAGAAGACCTGAACCAATTGCCACTTGGGAACCTAATGATGTGGACAAGAGTGTAATAATTCTTTAAATATCTCCCATGTGTCATAAAGTGTTTCCCCATCTTGCATGACAAAATTCATTATGGATTTTCTTATTTGATTTGTACGCATAATAGGGAAAAACTTTTGTAAAAATGCGGTGTGTAAGGCTTCCCATGTTTTAATTGTGTTTGGCTCAAGTGATTGGAGCCAATAAATCGCTTTATCTTTTAAAGAAAATGGGAAGAGACACAGTTTTAATTCATCATTAGTGAAATTTTGGATTTTTAAAGTAGAGCATATATCTTGGAAATCTCTTAAGTGTTGATAAGGGTCTTCTTTAATACGGCCATGGAATGAGGGAAGTAGGGTGATGGTAGATGACGTTATCTCAAAGTGAGATGTCGTCACCTCTAGTAATTCTATGCTTGCCTGTGGCGTATAGGCCGTAGGAATGAAATAATCTTTAAGCGGAGGAGGCGGGGGTATATTAGGATTATTTACATTATTTCCGTTGTTTCCGTTGTTTTCTATGCTGGCCATTGGAATCGGTTCTATGTTAATGACATGTGGTTTCTTCAGTCTTTTTAGGGTACTATGTATTTCAGACTCAAACAACGATTACGATTTTGGTGTTGAATCGTCTTCTAGCATCAACTGAGCTCTAGAAGCTTGAGTTGAGGACCTAAGGACTCTAAGTGTACGTTCAAGTTCAAGATTAAGAGGATTTAATTTAGATTTACTTGAACGAGTACCAAACATAAACTAAAAGAAAATAAACTAAAACGACTGACTCAACAAAAATGAAAATAACTACGCAAGTAATCAAGCACGCAAGCACACAGTACTACTATGATGCATGTAATTATCCTTATGCAGTGATTCGCGTCAAAGCCCAGTGCCCCGGGTTTCCTAGCTAATACAGTGCTCACTCCACACCTAACCTAATGCAAGTAATTACGTCTCAGCGCCCTGACTTATAGTGATTTGATGCGAAATTTAAAGGAAGCAATGCATATTTATTTAATTTATTTTAACTACGTAAGCTCCTTTGGTGTGCTAAGTTTTTCCACTCCGACACGCTAAAATTTGATTACTTGAGAAACTACAAAACAAAAAGAAAAATTAGTAACTCAAAACAAAAATAGAAAATAATAAAAATAAAAACTAATATAATATTTACGAATTAACTAAACTAAGATTTTAAAGCTAAAGGTAGTGAATTGCAATCCCCGGTAACGGCGCCAAAAATTGATGTTGCCAGTATCAAGATATAAAAAGTATACTTTACTTTTCTAAAGATTTGTAGTAGTGAAAGTAAAGGTCGAATCCACAGAGATTGAATTACTACAACTCTTAATTTTAAAACGTAAATCTAATTAATTATGAAAACGGATTTTGATTTTGAATTTAATTAAACTAAGAACAATAAAATAAATCTAAACTATGAAAACAATTAAAGATTGTTTTTATAAATATGTTTAGGCAACCTAGGATTGCAAATCCACCACTAGCTTCATAATAAGGGTATTTATGAGTTCAATTAGCTTATTAAGTTGGATGATAGTGGGGAATTGTAGCTACAAACCCATTTCTTCCGTCAAGAAGATAACTATGGTTCAAGCACCAACATAATCCATCTTTGGTTAGCACGAATTATTCCACACTAAACTAGGGTTGTGCCATAATCCGTCTAACCTAAGCATGGACTATTCGGATACTTGATAGCACAATTCAATTAAGCACCATTATATGTAAATAATCCATACAAGCACAGCAAATATAAATCATTGAGCACATCACATTCAATATAGATCTAAGACAAGAATAGATTTTGAAAGCAATGATTTAATCAATAGAAGTTCGATTTTATTATTAAAATCCTCTAAACATGTAATCATCATCCATACATAATAAATCTAAAAGAAAAGCATAAAATACACCCTATTACTTGGCTATGGTTTCATTGAAACCCTAGATCTTGGTTTAAGCGGCCATGGAATCAAGAATTGGCAAGAGGTTGATGGAGGAGGCAATGAGAATCCTTGGTCTTCTTCTTCTTCTCCTTGGTTTCTTCTCTATTCAATGGCTGAAGTTTTTGTTGTATATGGATGTATCTAATATTGTGTAATGATTTGTAACCACAAAATTGATTTAGAATAGGATTTATATAGAGTTTGGAAGGATTTAGGAAGCTTTCCTAAGCCAAATCGCACTAAAATTGCTGTTTTTATGTTTCTGGACGTATTCAGCCAATTCAGATCATACAGGGCTCTTCGGGAGCTCAAAATATGCAACTTTGACTTTTTCAATGGGTTACTCGCGCTGGTCGCACAAGCGGGTCGCGCGCGCGTGTCGCTTCAGCGACCAGGCCATTTTCTAACTTTTCTAAAAATTTTCTTTACTCTGCACACCGATCGTAGAATTGCAATAACTTTTGACTCAAACCTCGTATTGACTCACCGTTTATGGCCATGTGTCCAAAACATGAAGATATGCATTTTATATCTCTAGAGAAATTTCT
The DNA here is from genome assembly GCA_033977485.1 of Hydrangea macrophylla. NCBI lineage: Eukaryota > Viridiplantae > Streptophyta > Magnoliopsida > Cornales > Hydrangeaceae > Hydrangea > Hydrangea macrophylla. Next base: position 66,517,174 of record CM066982.1, read on the forward strand.
CAAATTTGAAGTATTCCTTGTCAAAATGCAATTGAATGACTTCCAAAGCCACTATCAAAATGCAATTGAATGACTTTCACCGGAATCACCGTTTGAGCCCAGAATGACTTCCAAAGCCACTAATCATTGAATTTTTGTGCATTTTCAAGTTAAAGCTCAAAAACCTACAAAATTTAGAATACTTATTAAAAAACAACTAATAACTACATGAAATGGGCTAACAAAGCGTATTTTTAGGACTATAAATGGCAACTATTCGTCACCGATTAGGTACATTTATTTGATGCGGCGTAAGTCTGAATGCTTTGAGAAATTCAAAGACTTTAAGGCTGAAACAGAGAAGCGTCTAGGTAAGTATATCAAGACACTACGATTTGATCGTAGTAGAGAGTACCTCTTGGGAGAGTTTAGGGAATACTTATTAGAGCAAGGGATTACATCCCAGTTGTCTGTACCCCGTATGCCTCAGCAGAACAGTGTAGCAGAAAGAAGGAACATGACTCTCATCGACATGGTAAGATCTATGATGAGTTATTCGGATTTACCAATTTCCTTTTGGGGACACGCATTAGAGACAGTTGCATACATTCTAAACTTGGTACCTTCTAAGTCAGCACCTACTACTCTCACGGAATTGTGGACTGGGCGAAAGCCTAGTCTGCGGTATGTTCGGATCTGTGGTAGTCCAGCACATGTGCTGAAAGGGAATGCAGAAAAGTTGGAATCAAGAACAGAAGTATGTTTCTTTGTTGGGTATCCAAGAGGAACTAAAGGTGGTCTGTTTTATAGTCCTAAGGATCAGAAGGTTATTGTTAGCACCAATGCCAAATTCTTAGAAGAGGACTATGTTATGGACCACAAGCCCAGAAGCCGTATTGTTCTAGAGGAAATGAGAGGAGAGACACTGACACATACTTCTTCGTTACCATCGGTACGAGAAGAAACATCACAAGACAGAGTTATCGATATTCCATTATCGCGTCGTAGTGGGAGGATTATCGAAACTCGTGTAGATCCCGAACCAACCATTAACACTCAGGTTCCTGAACCAGTACAGCATGCAAATAATGGTGTATTAGGTTCAGAATCTTCACAACGAAATATCATTGATACACAGACATGGGTTGTGCCTCGTCGTAGTGGGAGAGTTATTATTCAACTTGACCGGTATATGTTCTTGGGAGAGTCTTATGACCGGGTCCCTGATGAACAAGGTACCGATCCCTGTTGATTCAAGGTGAAAAGTGCATGTTCATAGCGTATTACATGATTTTTTATGCATACTTTTATCCCCAAAGTGCCTACATTTAGGTGCATTCTAATAACAATGTTCTTTTTATTGTGTTAATGTTAAAATATATGTTTATGTGTTGTTTTATAGGTATTAGAATGCAAATCAATGAAGTGAAGCTAAAGAAAAGTGATTCTGGTGAAGAGAATAATGGAAGTAGCTGAGAAAACGCCAATTTTGACAATGAAGACTTCAGATTTGTAAGATTTTCCTAGAAATACAAAATGTAGATCTTTGTGTTACGGTCATGTGGCCACAAATGGGAGGTCAATCCAAGATCCGAGTGAAAAGTTATGGCCATTCTCCCATCGGTGTGCAGAGCTGTCAAAGTCAAAGAGTTCAATCGATCGAACCTTCGATCGATCGAACTAAGCTCGATCGATTGAACTTCACATTCACCCAAAAGTTGCGTAAACTCTGCAGGAACCCTATATATAAGTCGTTTTGACGCCAGACGAAGGGAGGACTCTCCAGAACGCAGAAAACAATAGTTTTAGGGTAGTTTTAGGGTTAGATTAGGAGTAGATTAGGTTAGATTCTTATTTTTCTTCCTCTTTTTTATTATTATACTGAAGATTATTGAAGGTTCAAGATTATTACAAGTTATTTTCAGATTTATTCTAGGTTTTACTTTCTCTTTTCTTTATTTGATTGTTTATGACTCTAGTTGTTATGATTGTTTGGTTTTACTATTTCTGTATTAGTTTAATCATTTTTCTGTAGTTTAGACGTTGGGAATATGTGTTGAAACATTGATTTCCAACCTCTGCCATGCAATCTTTAGAAACCTTGGGCTCGATCGATCGAAGGTATTTCGATCGATCGAACCAGAGCCATAGTCAAGCGATCAAAGGCATTTCGATCGATTGAAGGATGATGCAGTCCGATCGATCGAGAGCGCTTCGATCGATCGAACTTGTTGATTCCTGAGATGATTCTTCTAAGTATTCCATGATTTTTTGTTTTAGAAATCTATCATCAAATTGTCCCAATAAGCTCAGTTTGTCACAACAGTTTTTAGAACTTAAAGCCTTAAGGCTATTTTCTTCAATGACTTTTGAAAACCACTTTGAATGCTAACACCATTTAGAGTGCAGGTAATAACCATTGTTTTAAACCGTCTTCTAAGTATTTTAAATCACTTGTGATGATATAGTCCCGGTCATGAAAGGGCTATTGATTCTTTATCTTTAGAAAAATTCGGAATGCTGAAAAGGAATGAACTCCATCGAACGTTAATGAGTATGCATGGTAGATGGTTAGGATCAATGTGGATTCACGTATTTCTAACACCTTTAGTTTATTTATTTAATTATTTATGTTTCTATATGTTTAGTTTATTATTTAGTTTAATTTAATTAATTAGGATTCGTTAGAACTTTCACCCCTAGATTCATATTTTTCTTTTTTCTTTAGGTTTTAACTTAGTAGATATTCTTTCTATTCCTTCCCTATGGGATCGACCTAGACTTCCAGTACTATATTACTTGCACGATCACCTACACTTGGGTGTTGCACAAGAGTGCACAACTATTTAGTCGTGTCTCCTGTAACTACAATGAAGCACTCCAAGATAAAGATGCAGATCTTTGGCAAAAGGCTATGAAGTCTGAAATGGAGTCCATGTACTCCAATCAAGTCTGGGATCTTGTAGAACTACCCAATGAAATAAAACATATTGGATGTAAGTGGATCTATAAGAAGAAGAGAGGAGAAGACGGTAAGGTGGAAACCTTTAAAACAAGGCTTGTTGCGAAAAGGGTTCACTCAAAAAGAGGGAATCGATTATGAGGAAACCTTTTTGCCAGTGGCCATGCTAAAGTCTATCAGGATTCTCTTATCCATTGCTGCACATTTCGATTATGAAATCTGGCAAATGGATGTCAAGACAGCATTTCTTAATGGGAATCTTGACGAGTGCATCTATATGATGTAACTAGACGGGTTCATTGTGAAGGGCCAAGAACACATGTTGTGCAAGCTTAAGAAGTCCATTTATGGACTTAAGAAGGCATCTAGGTCTTGGAATATCCCCTTTGATAAAGCAATCAAGTCTTTTGGTTTTGATTAATGTGCGGATGAATCTTGTGTGTACAAGAAACATGATGGAAGCGTGGTGGTGTTCTTAGCACTATATGTGGATGATATCTTGCTAATCGGAAACGATGTGGGGGCATTATCTTCTATAAGGGTATGGTTGTCCACTCAATTTGATATGAAGGACTTAGGAGAAGCCGGTCACGTCCTAGGGATCAAGCTTATGCGAGATCACAAGAATAGGATATTGGGCTTGTCATAAGGCACTTATATCGACAATATTCTTGCAAGGTTTGGCATGCACGATTCCAAGAAGGGATTGCTTCCTTTCAGACATGGAAATACTCTATCTAGGGATCAGTGTCCTAAGACACCTGATGAGATAGAGAAGATGAAGGCAGTTCCTTATGCCTCGGTAGTAGGAAGCCTAATGTATGCTATGCTATGTACTAGACCTGACATCTGCTTTGCTGTCGGCATGGTTAGTAGATATCAGTCTAATCCAGGGCAAGAACATTGGACTGTAGTAAAAAATATTCTCAAGTACCTGAAAAGGACTCGAGACTATATGTTAGTTTACCAAGCAGACAGTCTTGTACCCATTAGGTACACGGATTATGATTTCATGTCAGATAGGGATTCCAGAAAGTCTACCTCAGAATATGTGTTTACCCTAGGAGGTTGAGCCATTAGTTGGAGGACTATCAAGCAGTCGTGTATTACTGATCCCACCATGGAAGCCGAGTATGTGGCTGCTTCGGAACCTACTAAGGAGGCCGTTTAGCTCAGAAACTTCCTTATGGATCTAAGAGTAGTACCTGCGGTACAATCAGATATTACCCTTTACTGCGATAAGAGCGGAGCGGTTGCTAACTCAAAGAAACCTAGGGCACATAAGAAGGGAAAACACATTGAGCGTAAGTATTACCTGATACGAGAGATCGTGCAAAGAGGTGATGTTGAAGTGACCAAGATATTATCAGCAAATAACCTGGCAGATCCTTTCACCAAGAGATTACCGGCCAAAACTTTTGATAGTCATGTAGAAGGGATAGGAGTGAGGTGTGTCGCATCATGGCTTTGAGTCTAAGTGGGAGATTGTTAGGGATATATACTAAAAGCCATGCATTGTGTAGTTGATTTATTATTTATTTAATAAAACCAGTTAATCCATTTTTATGAGAATCTGTGTGGACAATATTTGTATTATATTATTTATTTAATATTATGCATGTGTGCTTTTCATTCTACATAGTAGGTGGTTTGGTGTGTAGAGTTCGGCTTACACACGGAAGATCAGACTGTAGACACCCCATTTTGTCGGCTATCAGATTTAGGAGACCCATAGCTTGGTGGTTCACAATGATCGTAAAAGACTCAAAAGGACTCTCGGAAGTCAGCTCTATCTCTCAGAATGCTCAGGATGACCAAAATGCCCTTGAAAGTCCGAAAGTTCCCAGATTTGGTCCCAAAGTTCTGAAAATATACTACGTCGTAAGAAAAGTGATAAAATGAGCTTTTAAATAAAACCGGAAGAAATCGTCAGCTCTCAGAGACCCCCGGAAGTCCTGGAAGTTCCCCGAAAGTCCCCGTTGACCGGTTTGACCAAGGTTTGACCAAGGTTTGACCAGGTTTGACCAGAGTTTGAGCAAGTTTGACCAGATTTGACCGAAATTGTCTGAATTCACCAGAACCATTCTAAATCATGAGAAAAGTATTAAAACAAGTTCCAAAAGAAAATCGAGCGAAAACATCAGCTCCTGGGAGCTCCCAGAGGTTCCCAGAACTTCCCGGGAATCCCAGGTTTGACCAGTTTGACCAAGATTTGACTTTGGAATCGGGGCACCGAAACAATTTTCAAATATTTTTCATGGATACTAGAGGTCAATAGCTTTCCAACGGTATATCGCACATAATTTCTGGATTTAAAACGAATTTATTATGAATTTCCAAAGGCGAAAAAGGCGATCAAATCGGCTTTTATCGCGAATACCGCAAAACTTTTCGAAGTGACCTATCCCCGAACTTTTTTTTATGTAAAGTAGACTCCATTACCTTTCCAACGGTATATCACAACCTCAATTTGGAGTTCGTATGCATTTTCTGTGAATTTCGGACGAAATAGGGCCTTTTCGCGAATACCGGAACTTCGGGGGGCCTAAACAGCATTATCCAGACGAAGGGAGGAGCAGTGCCGCCGCGGCACTCCCCTCCAGAACAGTAAGTTTTTGTAAATATTCTTGTGGTCCCATTTTGATTAATTAAAATCCAAAACGACGTGGTTTCATGATTTCAGATGTTTGGGACCAATGGGAGTACTTTCTAAATCCCAAAAACACCCCAAGTTGGCCTATATAAACACCCCATTACTCCTCATTTTGGGAGAGTCAAATGCAAGTTTAGAGAAAGTTTGGGAGAGAAAGTGTAGAGATAAGTTTAGAGTGGAGAGAAAAGAAGCTTTCTTCTTTGATTTTTCAAAACAAAAGTGAGTTTCTAACTTTGTTTTTACTTCATTACTTCCATTTACTTCAACATTCAATACTCCCAACCACCATTTTAGTGAGCATTCAAGAGTGTGGAAGCTTCTTCCATGTCTAGTGTCATTACATATGAGTGATACACCAATCTACAAGTCTCATGCTTCATGAATATCATCTATTGATTATCATCTACTTGCTTGATTATATATATGTTCATCTCTCCTTATCTCATTTCTTTTTCTTTTCTTTATTTACTTACTAGTTCATCATCATCTAAGTGATGACATGAAGTTTGGGGTGAGTGAATCCTTATGGATAGTAGCTCTTGACCTCAAAAACATGTTTGATAGATGATGATTATAACCTCAATACTTCCAAGGTATTCTTGGAATGTATTGAAGTTATGCCCCAAAAATAAAATAAATCTCTCCAACAATCTTGGGGGTTCTTAAATGATGAGTTTGATGTAGGTATTCTAAGTGGCTATGATCCTCATTGAGTGTTGAAAACATGTTTTCAAAACATCTATTTCAAAACCCCTCTCAATCCCTCTCATTTGGTTTCAAGAAACTAAACTTTGTCTTCTCCAAAATCTTCAAAACAATGAGTCAAAACAGTGAGTGAGTTGAGTTCAAAGATTTTTCTAGAACACAATACTCAACATATGGATACAAGGCCACTTGGAAAGTCTTCCTAACTCATTGGAGAACACCCATGATTTTTGGTTTGACTTGGAAGTACTTAGAAATGATCTATTTGGGTCCCAACATTCCTTCCAAACATTCTGTTTTTGCTGTCACAGCAGCTAGGTCAACTTACGACCTCTTTTACAGAAAACTTTTCCAAAAGGGGTGGTCCTAACTTATTTTTCCCTTAAAATTCAATGTCATAGGAAACCTTCTGTATATAATGGGCCTCTAGATCATTCTTTTTCATTTTCTAAGATTTTCTAACATTTCGGACGACAGTACGAACTCTGTTTCTGAGTGACCTCTATTGTTTGTGTAATTTCTCTCAATCTGTGATAGTTATTCAAGATTGGCTTTTTGGGTTGTGTTCTAGACACAATAAGGAACATCTCAATAAAAAATCATGCATTGAAAACATTCCTAACCCCTCTTTTCATTTTCTACAAGATCATGTTACTGTTCTGTCCACTATTCACAGCAAACACCTTTTAACTTTCATTCTTTGATTTGATGCTTACATGAACTCCAAATTAGTTCATATCTTAGGAAGTAGTTCATACTACATTTGTACACATCCCATGTTGATTTCATTCATCCATCCATACACATTTTTAGACTTCTAAGTCATTCTAGAAATCCATGTACACAAAACACACTACAACCTTTGTACACTTTAGATACATACATTGCATTCATGCAAGATTTGGGGTTTTTGTAACTCTTAATCTAAGGAGATTATAAGGAATGGTCAAGATCACACGTTCATGCTTCCCCTTTGATCTAATCATCCTTTCTCATCCGTCCCGGGGATTGAGAGATTTTCTTTTCTAAAAAATAACATGCATCATACTAGCTTGTTAAGCATATTTTTATTTCTTTGTTTATTTGTTTCAATAACAATTCATGCCCCCATTAGATTAGGAAACTTGATTAATTGATATATGATTAGACGATTTTTCCTAGGTTTATTTGTGTGATTTTCACTTTACATTGTATGATATTTGACTTAGATTTTATGAATGATATCCTATCTTTTGATTTTCAATTTCAAGATTCTTATGTGATGTAATATACTATCATAGTATTAATTGCCGAACCAAACCTAGTATAAGATGATTATTTGGATGCTAATTGAGGCCCGTCGAAAGACGGGGCGAGTTGAGGGTGTTTTAGTCGCGACAAAGGCTCCTTCCTCTCTCGTACCAAAACCCCGAACCAAGTTCTTTGGTTATGAAGGGCCGGTGCCCTTTATCCATTTGGGTGAGTCAAAATTAGGTTTCTTGGTTCCTTAAAGACCAAGTGGCGACTCTGTACCTGTTTTCAACAGACCTTTTCTTTTCCTTTTCAAACCAATCTCAAACAAGAGAGAAGCGGTGGAAGTCCGGTATCCACAATCTGGCGACTCTGCTGGGGACTTTATTTTAAAACAAAATAATACAGAGGTTTGACTCATAAGAAGCATCCTTAAAATCATCTTTTTACTGTGTTTGGTTCACCGCATTGCACTCTTGCATTTCCCCCTCCGACTGTGTCTGAAACGCGGCGATGACATTGTTCAGGTCTTGCTGTGCCAGGGCACAAGTCACCGTTGATACTGTACCTTCCAAGGTATATCAAAAAGAGTAAAAACCTCCGTACTGTCTCCCCGACGGTATATTGGAACTCTCGTCAACGGACCCTCTTTGACTAAACCCAGCCTTTGCATATAGATTCCTGTAGAACCTTTCATAGGACTGTTCATTTATCTTTTCAGATAGGACAACATGATATAACTGCTGTATGCCCTGATGGGATTACCTGAGCGATGTAGACGCTTGTGTGACATAGAACAGAACCTCTTTCTTATGATTCCCAAGGCAATCACTCACATGTGGTCACATTGAGTTGACCTGCCTAAGCATCATGACAAGGATGTCTGCTCCATGCTCGCAAAGATATACACCGCAAACCTTGTTTGTCGGTCTTGAGACATAGGAGTATGAAAACCTGCTAGAGAGTATGATCACTATAACCGTACTTACCAGTTTCTCCTAGAAACTCTGTCCGAATATCCCAGATATGACCACATTAACCAGTTTCTCCCAGAAACTCTGCCCAAATATCCCAGATATGACCACATTAACCAGTTCCCCCCAGAAACTCTGTCCGAATATCCCAGATATGACCACATTAACCAGTTTCTCCCAGAAACTCTGTCCGAATATCCCAGATATGACCACATTAACCAGTTTCCTCCAGAAACTCTGTCCGAATATCCCAGATATGACCATATTGACCAGTTTCCCACAAAAACTCCGTCCAAAATTTCCGGAGTATCTCGGAAATCCATGTCATCCCTCGGTGATCATACTAGAAAGTAAGGTTAGCACACTCTATATAGCTAAGACCTTATTTGTTTAGCTGCTATCTATTAGAAATAGGAGCATCATATAGATTAGGGCTTACATCCGCATGTTTGTCCCATTTGCATGCACCATTCCCCATCAATTTGCACGCACTATTTCGAGTCGGTCCACATCACTATCTTCGTCTGCCTAGAGTCACCACTGTCAAAGATCTAATCTAGCCCTTTCAAAATCTGTCAGGTCAGTATAGATTCCCAAGGTCAGCAGTCAAGGTCTTATTCGTGGGTCAGAAGTGCGGATAATCGGTTAATCAGAATCAGTCCGACAGCTTACGTCAGCATGAATAGGGAAGAGTTGGAGAACAAGGTTACTGAATTGGGAGCGACTATAAGCCAACAATCAGACAGTCTAGCCCAAGTCCTAAAATTCATGGAAGAACTGAAACAGCAACAGCAGCGACCTCCGCCCGAGTTTCCGCCACCAGGGTTTGAACCTCCTCTACATGAGAATAATGGGGAGGAAAACTGGTTTCAAGGGGTCCCACCGCTTACGTATGAGAAGAAGCTCCAAGAAAAATTGGACAAGGTCGATAAACTGGAAAGCGTACTCAGAAAGAGCAAGGGTATCGACGATTACATGTTGGATCTGGAAGGCCTCTTCGAGCCTGTCAAGCTGAAAGTGCCAGAGAATTTCAAAATGCCTGCCATCGATCGCTTTGATGGAACGGGAAACCCGAAAAGCCACGTGAAGCTATGTATGAGTATCTTCCAGTCCATGGGTTGCACCCACGAGCACATTGCGATGCTATTCCCGCAAACTCTGGCAAAATCTGCACTATCGTGGTTCCTAACCTTGGAAGCCTCCAAAACCCGGGCCTGGGAGGACATTGTCCGAGTCTTTGTCGATCATTACTCTTACAATCAAGAGCTGGACGTCACCGTCAGGGATTTGGAAACAACCCGGCAAGGCAACAACGAATCCTTCGCTGCATTTCTGAGCAGATGGAGGAACAAGGTAGCCCAAATGACCCACCGGCCAATCGAGAAAGAACAGGTAAGGATGCTCATCCGGAATCTGCAGCCGCTCTATCATGAGAAATTATTCTACCAGTCCATCTCCACCTTTGAGGAGTTATTTGAAGTCGGAACCCGAATCGAAGATGCTATCAGGGAGGGAAAGATCAAAAAGGAAGACCCTCCGAGTCAGCCAAGAAGGCCCAACTACTCTCGGAATCCCCCGGATGTCAATGCCCTTAGCAGCCAACCCATGGCATACCCTCCAAGACCCTACCAACCCTCCAACCAGGCAAACCCCTCCAGCCGCCCTTTCCAGAAAAAGCCCCCTCGCAATTTTGCCAAGCTAGAAATCTCCCTCTCCTCAGCCTTGGACCGCCTCCTCAAAAAGGGCCATCTCCAACTACTCCAGTCTCGAAATACCCCACCCCCGCCTAACTGCGATATGTCCAAACGATGCGCCTACCACCAAGCCCCCGGCCATAACACCGATGACTGCATGCGCCTTCGCCATGATATCCAAGACCTTATTGATCAGAATATCATCGAGCCGCCCCCGAAGCAGCCCCATATCACCCAAAATCCCCTACCAAACCACCAAAATGTCAACCTCATCGAGTCCAACCCTATACCCTTCAACCCTGCCGCTTATATCACCCCCCTAGGACAACCCTTGCTTTACATTGACATCCCGGATTCTGAGGGGATTCATCTAATCGGAGGGGAGAATGACGAGTGGCAGCAGCAGCTTGACTACGAACAGGACTTGTTCTTCCTGGAAGAGCATGACCTAGGGGCGGTAGACCTCAAATGGTATGACCCTAACAACGAGAGTGATGCTTCCATCTGGAACGAGCCAGAAAAGCCCTTTGTGGGAACGGATTGTGATTGGTTCAAGAAGGATGGAACTATAGAAGGGCCTACTCCTGCCGAGATTGATCATCTGACCAGGTCAGGCCGTTATTACCAGCCTCCACAGCCTGCCACCGAAGCCATCGAAAAAGGTCCAGTTAAAGACAAGGGGAAGGGCAAGATGGATGAGGTCATCGAAGAAGACAATGAGCTGATCAAGCAGCTAAAGAAAACCCAAGCGCATCTCTCGATGTGGGATATTATGGTGACATCTTATAAGCACAGGCAAGCCGTGTTAAATGCCTTGGCTGGGATTGAAGTTCCCATCGACGTCGCGCCGGAGGACATGGTAGCTTTCTTGGGTGCACTTACCCCCGACCCCATCATTACATTCTCTGACGAGGACCTGCCGCCAGAGGGATCCGCGCACAACAAGGCGTTATACATTACTGTGGGATGTAAGGAGCAACAGGTGCCGTTTTGTCTAGTCGATACAGGTTCTTCTTTGAATGTTTGTGCCTTAAGAACTGCCACTGCTTTGGGGGTCAGTATCCTCGACATTACGCCATCTGTGCAATCCGTGAGAGCCTATGACAACACTAGAAGAAATGTGATGGGAACTGTTTCTCTCCAAATCCGGGTAGGATCTTTGGTGAGCACCGAGATTTTTCAAGTCATGGACATACCTGCCTCGTTCAATCTGCTAATTGGGAGACCCTGGCTTCACGCCAACAAAGCTGTATCGTCCACTGTGCATCAAATGATCAAGTACATTCATGAGAGGGAGGTAAAGGTCATCCTCGGTAATAGTTGGGGAAGTGAGGCCTTCCCAAATTACGCTCCCATTTTTGAAGTCCAAATACCTGAACTGGAAGAAGGAGAAATCGGAGGATTCTTCATGGAAGAAGTTCATGTGATCGAAGACGAAGACCGATTCCCTGAGGTCCACTCTGCAGTCGTCAACATTGTCCGTAAGATGAACTACTTCCCCGGAATGGGGTTGGGTCGACGCCAGCAAGGAATTCGGGAATTCCCGCAGATCAAAGGGCAACAAGGCACTTTCGGGTTGGGGTACAAGCCCACTGATGAGGACGTTGAGCTACAAAGGCCATGGAAGAAGAGGGTGAAGGGTCTCCCACCATACCGCAAGACTTTAAATGGACAATTCGTCAAGGAAGGGGATGATTTCCCTTACTTCGGGTTCCCTGAACCATGGATCCATCGAACCACCGGGAGAAGGCACCCTGGGCTTGAAATCTTCGCTGACTGCGAGAGGCCCCCGTATCAAGACCCGTTCTACCCCGAAGAAGTTGAAAAGACCCCAGAGGAAGACTGGTTAAAATACCTTGACACTGAGGCGATCAAGAAGATGTGGGAAGAATCCGCCGAAGAGGAAGAGAAGAAGAGGGCCAAGAGCCAGGATGATCAGATCAAGCCTGCTGAGGAGGGTCTGAGCAACCAGGCTGTAGAGTCATCTGTCTGTGTCTCCCAATCCCCTATCCCCCCGAAGTCTGTACTACCAGTTATCGAGTCTGTACTAGAGTCGGCTGCTGTAAGCCCACCACTATCCAATGTAATCACTTCACCTGTCATGAATGAAATGAAAGACGATTCTGCTTACTCCTCTGTGTCTGACACTTGTGAATGCACAGATCCCTCCGAGGATCTCCCAATCGAACTAAAGCAATTAATTGAAAAAACACCTGCTTATGAAATAATCGAAGATACTTTATCAGTTAACTTAGGTGAAATAGATAATCCACAGATTGTGCAAATTGGCTCAACCCTTAATAAAGAAGAAAAAGAAAAATTAACCCTCTTGCTAAAAGAGTTCAAAGATGTTTTTGCTTGGTCTTACGAAGACATGCCTGGGGTCGATCCCGACATCGTCCAACATCATATTCCTCTCCTCCCTAATTCTAAACCTGTCAAGCAGAAACTGAGGCGCATGAGACCGGAATGGGCACTCAAGGTTAAAGAAGAGGTGGAGAAGCAGTTCAAGGCAGGGTTCATCATTGTCACCGAATACCCGGAATGGGTTGCCAACATCGTGCCAGTCCCGAAGAAGGATGGAAAAGTTCGTGTGTGCGTCGATTTTCGTGATCTAAACAAGGCCAGTCCCAAGGATGACTTCCCGCTTCCCCACATTGACGTTTTGGTAGATAACACCGCAGGACATGAGCTACTGTCTTTCATGGATGGCTTCTCAGGGTATAATCAGATTCTAATGGCGCCAGAAGATCGGGAAAAGACGACATTCACCACCCCTTGGGGAACCTACTGTTATAGAGTAATGCCCTTTGGGCTCAAGAACGCAGGGGCAACGTACCAAAGAGCTGCCACCACTCTGCTGCATGATATGATTCACAAAGAGGTAGAAGTATATGTAGACGACATGATTGTGAAATCCAAGGATAGAGAAGGGCACCTGGCAAAGCTGGAAAAGTTCTTCGAAAGGTTGCGCAAATACAAGATGAGGCTGAATCCAAAGAAATGCACTTTCGGCGTAACCTCCGGTAAACTCCTGGGTTTTCTCATCACACAAAGGGGAATAAAGGTGGACCCCTCCAAGATCAAGGCAATCCTCGAAATGATGCCACCACGGAATGAAAAAGAAGTAAGGGGGTTCCTCGGAAGAATCCAGTTCATCAGCCGCTTCATTTCTAAGCTCACAGCTACATGCGATCCTCTGTTCCGATTGTTGAGAAAAGGGGAGAAGTTCCAATGGGATGACCAATGCCAAGCCGCTTTCGACAAAATAAAAGCCTACCTTCAAAATCCACCTGTCCTTTCACCACCCACTCCTCATAAGCCCTTATTCCTTTACCTATCTGTCTCCGAAAATGCCATGGGTTGCATGCTAGCCCAAGAAGGAGAAGAAAGCCACTCCGAAAAAGCCATATACTACCTCAGCAAAAGGATGACTGGGTATGAGCTCAACTACTCTACCCTTGAAAAAACATGTTGGGCCTTGGTTTGGTGTACTCGCCGACTGAGGCACTACATGCTAGCCTTTCCGGTTGTGCTCATATCCCGCATGGATCCTCTAAAATACCTTCTCGAAAAACCCGCCCTGACTGGTCGTATATCCCGTTGGTTACTTCTATTATCCGAATTCGATATCAAGTATGTTACGAGCAAGTCAGTAAAAGGGAGAACCGTAGCTGAGCATCTCGCAGAACATGCCGTTGACTCCGAAGAAAGTGGGGACTTTCCGTTTCCAGACGAGAGCATCATGGGAATCAAGGAAGAGCAGTGGAAGTTGTACTTCGATGGAGCAGCCAACATGAAGGGATACGGAGTAGGGATGATCCTAGTATCGCCGAGTGGGGACCACACTCCGTTGGCAGTCAAGCTCAATTATAACTCCACCAACAACACCGCTGAGTATGAAGCATGCATTCTGGGAATGGAAGCAGCCTTAGAGCTGAAAGTTCAGAAGTTGGATGTCTTCGGGGATTCAAACCTCATCATATCACAAGCCAGAGGAGAATGGAAGATAAAAGAAGAAAGGTTGAAGCCCTATCATGACCATCTCGACCAACTCAAAAGGCAGTTCGAAAATATCACATTCCTCTACTTGCCCAGGGAAGAGAACCAACTGGCAGATTCCTTGGCCACTCTAGCATCGATGATCAAAATTCCTGTGGGAGTCAGGATGATGCCCTTGGTAATTGAGCAGAGGTACGAGCCTTCGTTCAGCATGATCGCCACAATCGAAGAAGAAGAGAATGAAACACCGTGGTATCAGGACATCTGGAACTTCATAGAAAAGGGGATGTATCCCCAAGAATCCACCGAGAGAGACAAAAGGGCAATTCAAAGATTCGCAGCGCAATTCATCATTTGCAGCGGGAAACTGCTGAAGAAAGGATACAACGGTCACAACCTGACTTGCTTGTTTGGGAAGAGCTCCAGAAGAATGATGGAAGAAATACACGAAGGGGTATGCGGCCCACACATGAACGGCCACATGCTGGCCAAGAAAATAGTGAGACAAGGTTACTACTGGACAACATTGGAAAAAGATTGTTGCGAATACGTGAGAAAGTGTCACAAGTGCCAGATTCATGCAAATATGATGCACGTGCCGCCATCTCTTTTATACAGCATGACCTCGCCTTGGCCATTCTCCACCTGGGGAATCGATATTATTGGAGAAATCGTTCCGAAGGCCTCAAATGGAAATCGATATATTCTGGTGGCCATAGACTACTTCACAAAATGGGTAGAAGCTGCATCTTACACCAAGTTGGGGGCCAAGGAAGTGGCCAAATTCATCAAGAGAAATCTCATCTGCCGTTATGGAGTTCCTCATGAGATTATTTCGGATAACGGAAGTCATTTCAAGGCAGAAGTCAGGGACCTGTTCGAGGAATACAAAATCACCTATCACAAGTCATCGCCATACCGACCACAGACCAATGGGGCAGTCGAAGCTGCAAACAAGAATGTCAAGGCCATACTGCAAAAATCAGCGGATACCTACAAAGACTGGCATGAAAAGCTACCATTTGCACTTTGGGGATACAGAACATCGATAAGAACATCCACAGGAGCGACTCCTTACTCGCTAGTGTATGGGATGGAAGCGGTACTGCCGGTGGAGATAGAATTACCATCCCTACGCGTGATGGCGGAGTGTGAAATTTCTGAATCAGATTGGTTGAGAGAAAGGTATGAAGAATTGGCCCTCTTAGATGAAAAGCGTCTGGCGGCAGTCGACCATGTCCGAATCTATCAGAAGAGGATAGCCCGCGCCTTCAACAAAAGGGTTCGCCCAAGGAAGATTGTCAAGGGCGACCTTGTCCTTAAGGAGTTGCGAGCTCCGATCTTTGATCCCCGTGGGAAGTTTAAGCCAAAATGGGTCGGCCCTTATATCGTCAACACTGTTCTTTCCGGAGGAGCAACTTATCTCATGGACCTCGACGGTGTCGAATTCAAAGAACCGATCAACATGGATCGCCTCAAAAAGTACTATGCTTGACTATCCAATAACCATTCCTTTCAAGCCTTGCCTTGAACTACGCTCGACCTGATTCCCACTCGGGGATACGTAGGCAACCACATCGGTTCGGTCGCTCCGCCAACAAAAATAACCTTTCCTTTCAAAACCTTGGCCCGAACTACGTTGGACCTGATCCCCGCTCGGGGGTACGTAGGCAGACTTTCAAAAAGAAAAAAAAGGGGATGGCTCGCTAGGTCGAAAATCCGAAAGGACGCCTAGGCAAAAATTAGAGCTAAATCCAAAGTGAGCAATAACAAAAGAGAGAAAATAGCTCGCTAGGTCACCTCCTTGGTGCCTAGGCAAAAATTATGAGCATGTGAGAAAATAAAGTCGCGGTCCTTACCATAACCCAAAAACCACCCTCCACACTAGGGGCAAACTTCGGCCACTCGCCTCGTTTGCCTGAACCTCTTCTAAACTAGGGGCAAACGTCGGTCATCTACCTCGTTTGCCTCACAACCATATATATACCAAACTAGGGGCAAACTTCGGCTACCCGCCTCGTTTGCCTCTAACAACCCCAGCATGCTCAAGCAAGTACCAAAAGCAACAACTAATTGAAATCTCAAGTTACAACATGTTTTCAGAAAGCTAAAATGCATAAAATGAGGTTCCCAAAATAACCAAGGTTCACCGATAAACAAACTTCGAATATTACATAAGCAGGAATAATCAAAGAAATAAAAAAAGTCTTTCAAAAAGCAACCACATGTTCAAAGACGCTTGGAGGAATGAGCAGAATCAGTCAGGACTAGTGTTGTCTTAGTGTCTTTTATTTCTTTTTTAGAAGTAGGCCTTTACTCGGTCAGTCCAACCATCAATAAAAGCAGCAATAGTGGTAGCTCTGATCCTGGAAGCAAAGACCCTCTCAGTAAACCCCCGGGGAACCTCCTGAACCTGTCCATACTGTCGGGCCAAGCGGCGAGGATGATAGAAAGAAGTCTCTCTCAGACCCATCAACCACACTCTCTGATGACCCCTGAGGCTCGTGGTGATAGCATAGAGGCCCCAACGCCTCACGATCCAGCAAATGTCAACCTCAGATAAGGTGCTCATCATGCCCACCCAATCGGCAAAGGTATAGTGAGAATGAAGCACGGCTCGACGAAAGTAAACTGGTGGTATATGGCCCGTCCACAGCTGAAGGCGCTCGTAAAGCCAAGCCTGTAACACCAAAGGCGCCCCAGAAAGAAGAGGAGTCCCTTGATTGAGGGCATTATCCAGACCGTTCAGAGTTTCAGCTAGAACCATGGCCATGGGATTCCTGCTAAGTTTCAGCCCGAGGCACACATGCACCAAGTCAACAGAAGTGCTCGAGAACAGGAAGTGCGAAGTCATGCACAATATCAAAGCGGCCCCACGGGAAGCATCATACATGCTGGGATTCCCAGGACTGGCATACCGGGCAATAATAGAAGCAATGTTGAGAACCTCACCCTGAATCGGCCGGCGGGAAAGAGTGACAGAGCAATTCAGGTATTCAGCCAAGGCCCGCGTAGGGCTGAGGGTATCAGCAGAAGGGAGAATCAAGTCCGAGTCAGAATCATAGCCGAGAATAGCGCAGAACTCCTCAAGCATGGGGCATATTTCCAGGCCGTTGAAGTTGAAGACATGGTTCACTGGGTCCCAGTAAGCAATGGCAGCACGCAAAAACTCCGTATCCAGGGTCATCTGGCGAAGAGAAAACAGCTCGGTCAAGCCATAGCTGAAGAGGTTGATCCGCTCCACGCCATCCGTAATGTTCAGCCAAGCTGTGAGATGAGCAGGATCATACAAAGCCATATTTTCTGTCGCGGCTCTAGCAAAATTCAAAATTTCGGCAGCACCTCCCCGTTTCACGGACTATCCCACCTGCAAGGCAAAAGCACTCACTATCACAAAACTGCCCATCGCAGTAACATCCAGCAATCACAATGCACATATATCAACAAGCACACAACTGCGCCTCTAAACCGGAAGATATCCGGCCTAGGAGGCAAAACATCATAATACTCTGTCAAAAGGTCACAAATTGTGCTACACATCATCCTACACTGTCCTAATAATCATATCCTCAGTACAACCCAATCGAAAACAGGAAAAGAAAATAAAATAATAATTCCCGCTTGGGAAGCCTCAGTCCTCCTCTTCTTCGTCCTCCGTCGGACCACCCGGAGTGTACGTCGGCGACGGCCTCCTCCTACCGCCTCTACATCTTGGACCAGTCCTCGATGAGCCAGCCCCGCCTCCACGATACTGCACACACAAATAAAAAATGAGGGCAATCAGTAAGGGAACAACAAAAAGTACAAAAACAGAGTCGAGTCAGAGACTTACCAAGGACGCCATCTGATTGGCGGCAAACTGCCGCATACCATCCATCTGTCAAAATAAAAATCCAGGGTTAGAACCTCGTAACCTTAAGAAAAGTGCAAAATTAGAGACATACCCGGTGGTCTCGTGTAAGGACCAGGGACCGTAGGCTAGCTGCCAAGGCGTGACCCTCCTCAGCGTAACTCCAAGGAACATTGAGGACGCCCGCTGGCTGAGTAGGGTACCCACATGTGACTCGCGGCACCTCCATCATTTGGGGGGTGCCATCGGCGCCTAGAACATTGACAGTCCAGTCCCAAGGAGGAATAGGGTCGGGAGCCTGAGGAGCCTGTCTCCTGTACATCTCGCGAAGCTAAAGGCACAGAATAAGTTAGGAAAAGATAAATCAAAAACATGGACAATGAATATAAACAAAATACAAAAAAAAAAAAAAAAAAAACTCACCTCCAGGAGTGGGAAGTTAGGCATCAGGAAACGGCCACGGTAAGCCTCATAACTGGTCTCAGAAAGAAAGTGGTCCCAAACATCGGTACCAGCTAAAGCCGCCAGCAGAGCATCTCCAGAAAGGTCACTAGCATCCATCACAGGAGGATCATGAGGGACGCGATACTGGGAACCACCAACCACCTGCCGAGACACCCGCTCACCAAGGAACCACTGCCTGCACTCAGTACTCTCCAGCAGAAGGCGGCAAGAGGTAAGAGACTTAACCGCTTGTATCTCCTCAGTGGCGGCATAAGCGACGCCCTCCCAAGGCGTCCAATCAACACTAGAGGCTGTCAACCCAGTTAAGAAGTTCCGAAGCAAAACAATCCGATGGGCCCCACTCTTCACCCCAACAACGTCCCTCCGCCATCTCAAGCCTCGTGGGAATAGAGGCACAGGAGCCATACCATCCTCATCTTCGCCTGACTCATCCGCTGGGGAGGGAGCCAGCATCTTCAAGTATTCAAAACTCCAAAGCTGCACAGACAAAGGAGAAATCAGAACAGGTATGAAAATCAAAGAGATGGAAAATAAAAGAAGAAGCAGTGCATACCTCCCAAGCTCGCCAGAATCCCCCAGTAGATTTAACATCGCCCCGAGAGACCTCCCCCATATGTTTGTAGAGATGAGCCAGGGCAGCACCGCCCCAGTTGTAGGAGGGGATCTCATCAATGGTCGCCAGGCAAGAAAGGAGCCTCAAGCTCACCCGGTCGTTCCTTGTCGCAAAGATGGAGCACCCGAGGACATACAGAAGGTAAACCCTCAAAAGCTGGGAATTGTTCAGATTGTGATTACCTCTACCATAGGCCCGGTAAAGCCAGCCACAGGGGAACCAATGCCTCTCCAAGTTGGGGGGAACAGCCCCAATCAACATCTCCACCGCCTCCGGGTCAATCTCATAAAAATAGTCCAGAACCAGGCGCTTCCCGCCGACCCTCAAGCCCGTGATCATGGAGAAATCAAAAGGCGTCATAGTCATCTCTCCGAACGGCAAGTGGAAAGTATTGGTGGTGTCCCACCACCTCTCGGCCAATGCATAGAAGTGAGCCAGATCGTTGCTACTTTTCGAAACCAAGCGGACGAAGCCTCCGAACCCGGCATCATCAACCATCCTCTTAACGGTGGGCGAAAGCTGGGTATACCATAAGAAAGCATGGGCGAGGCTACCATGGCCTTTCAAGGCCACTTCCGGCACCTGCACACAACAAAGGCAACAAAAGATGCACAAAATCACTATTCACAACCCGAGAGCAAAAATTCACAAAATCAACATTTGAGCACAAGTCGAGCTTCTAACGGTCTCTAAGTGCACACCACGGCTCACAAAACTAGCATAGTACATAAAAGTGGTCCTAAAATGTCGAAAGTTTCACATACCAAGCTCGCTAAAGCCGCGGCCGAAAGATGGTGTTGGGGGTCTCGCAAAATCACGTCCGGGGTGTGCACCTCGGCCTTCATCCGTCCTTTGGCCTTCTTGGACGGTCTCCTTGAGCTCGAAGCCATGGATCTACAAGAAAAATGGAAGTCACATTTTTAACTTTCTTCTTGAAAATTTGGGCAAACCAAAACACCAATCAAAAATCCAACTACGGGGAAAGATTACTCACCTGAGCACGCACAAGCTGCGTTTTGGTGAATTTTGGCTTCAAAAACACCTCAAAATGGCCAAGAATGAGCTTGGGGAGCTCAAAAACCCGAGATATAAGAAGATGAAGTCCGGCCACCCAGTACCGCCGCGGCACTGGCCAATTGCCGCCGCGGCACTGGCCCAGTGCCGCCGCGGCACTGCTCCCCGTGGGCCCCGCTTTGCCCCGCGTTGCTCCGTTTCGCCCCGTTTTGGCCCGTTTTGGCCTTTTTCGGCCCGTTTTTGGCCCCGATCAGCCCCGATGGCCCGTTCCAGTCAAGATTTATGAGGTTTTACCCCAAGCAGACTAAAAGTTGTCAGAACTACCTCCAGCAGGCAAAAACTGGGAAAAATCGGCTCCCGAAGACCCGAATCGGTCGTTTCAGGACAAATCGTCGCAAATTCCGATAATTCTGGTAACTGATCCTGGTTTTTAGTTATTGCACCGAAGAAAGAAAAGAGATTCCCCGTGAACCCTGCATCATCCTCCGAGGACAAAAGCAGACAGATACCAGCTCCCAGAGGCCCTGACAGGCTCTCTTGGATTGAGCACCAAAAGAGATTCCCCGTGAACCCTGCATCATCCTCCGAGGACAAAAGCAGACAGATACCAGCTCCCAGAGGCCCTGACAGGCTCTCTTGGATTGAGCACCAAAAGAGATTCCCCGTGAACCCAAAGAGATTCCCCGTGAACCCTGCATCATCCTCCGAGGACAAAAGCAGACAGATACCAGCTCCCAGAGGCCCTGACAGGCTCTCTTGGATTGAGCACCAAAAGAGATTCCCCGTGAACCCAAAGAGATTCCCCGTGAACCCTGCATCATCCTCCGAGGACAAAAGCAGACAGGTACCAGAGACCCCGGCAGGCCCGAAAGATTCGATCAAAAGGAGCAGTTGAAAAGGGATCCTAGAAAGTATCGCTTCATCCCCAGCAGATTCAGATTAATCCTCAGCGGGTTTATACACCGTCAGTAGTCCATTGTCGACTCGTCATCGTCGGTCCATCGCTCTCATCACACCATTAGGGCCTCCATGTTCATCATAGGACATCCCAGGATGTCACGTTCGTCCCATGGCTTCCATGTCAGTCTCTTAATTTCCGGAGCCCCTGTGTCCGTCAGTTATTTGCCAAAAGACATCTTCGGTCATAGTCCTCTGAGACCCCACATCCAGTTACATTCGCCCGCAAAGCACACTTCCAGAAGTTTGCCCCTAAAACCCGAATCTTCTAGACTTCAATGCCCTTATCTGAGTCACCCACCACGTCACAATCACAAACACTAGCACAACACTAGCCCACTCGGAGCGGCACACCCCTTGGCACCTGCTCACCCTAGGATCAGAAAACTAGGCATGATAGGACTCATGTATGAGATCATATCACATCCACACACAGCATATCATCCTCATATAGCATAGCATCCGCCTGATTGTTGTGTATGCGCATATGTAATTTATCCCTTTCGTGTCCTGAACTACGTCCTGGTCTGATTCCCCTTGGGATACGTAGGCAGCTCACGCGGAGCACGACCAGCATCATCCTTGCATCTTTTGCAACGTTTTTATCCTAAATCTATAGCCTCCAAAAAGTCCTGTCTCTTCAAAACTTTGGCACTCGCTTGCGACATGCGTTGCCTCGCAAGTTCCTGCCAAAGAGGGGCAAACTGTAGACACCCCATTTTGTCGGCTATCAGATTTAGGAGACCCATAGCTTGGTGGTTCACAATGATCGTAAAAGACTCAAAAGGACTCTCGGAAGTCAGCTCTATCTCTCAGAATGCTCAGGATGACCAAAATGCCCTTGAAAGTCCGAAAGTTCCCAAATTTGGTCCCAAAGTTCTGAAAACATACTACGTCGTAAGAAAAGTGATAAAATGAGCTTTTAAATAAAACCGGAAGAAATCGTCAGCTCCCAGAGACCCCCGGAAGTCCCGGAAGTTCCCCGAAAGTCCCCGTTGACCGGTTTGACCAAGGTTTGACCAGGTTTGACCAGAGTTTGACCAAGTTTGACCAGATTTGACCGAAATTGTCTGAATTCACCAGAACCATTCTAAATCATGAGAAAAGTATTAAAACAAGTTCCAAAAGAAAATCGAGCGAAAACATCAGCTCCTGGGAGCTCCCAGAGGTTCCCAGAACTTCCCGGGAATCCCAGGTTTGACCAGTTTGACCAAGATTTGACTTTGGAATCGGGGCACCGAAACAATTTTCAAATATTTTTCATGGATACTAGAGGTCAATAGCTTTCCAACGGTATATCGCACATAATTTCTGGATTTAAAACGAATTTATTATGAATTTCCAAAGGCGAAAAAGGCGATCAAATCGGCTTTTATCGCGAATACCGCAAAACTTTTCGAAGTGACCTATCCCCGAACTTTTTTTTATGTAAAGTAGACTCCATTACCTTTCCAACGGTATATCACAACCTCAATTTGGAGTTCGTATGCATTTTCTGTGAATTTCGGACGAAATAGGGCCTTTTCGCGAATACCGGAACTTCGGGGGGCCTAAACAGCATTATCCAGACGAAGGGAGGAGCAGTGCCGCTGCGGCACTGGCCCACTGCCGCCGCGGCAGTGGCCCAGTGCTGCCGCGGCACTCCCCTCCAGAACAGTAAGTTTTTGTAAATATTCTTGTGGTCCCATTTTGATTAATTAAAATCCAAAACGACGTAGTTTCATGATTTCAGATGTTTGGGACCAATGGGAGTACTTTCTAAATCCCAAAAACACCCCAAGTTGGCCTATATAAACACCCCATTACTCCTCATTTTGGGAGAGTCAAATGCAAGTTTAGAGAAAGTTTGGGAGAGAAAGTGTAGAGATAAGTTTAGAGTGGAGAGAAAAGAAGCTTTCTTCTTTGATTTTTCAAAACAAAAGTGAGTTTCTAACTTTGTTTTTACTTCATTACTTCCATTTACTTCAACATTCAATACTCCCAACCACCATTTTAGTGAGCATTCAAGAGTGTGGAAGCTTCTTCCATGTCTAGTGTCATTACATATGAGTGATACACCAATCTACAAGTCTCATGCTTCATGAATATCATCTATTGATTATCATCTACTTGCTTGATTATATATATGTTCATCTCTCCTTATCTCATTTCTTTTTCTTTTCTTTATTTACTTACTAGTTCATCATCATCTAAGTGATGACATGAAGTTTGGGGTGAGTGAATCCTTATGGATAGTAGCTCTTGACCTCAAAAACATGTTTGATAGATGATGATTATAACCTCAATACTTCCAAGGTATTCTTGGAATGTATTGAAGTTATGCCCCAAAAATAAAATAAATCTCTCCAACAATCTTGGGGGTTCTTAAATGATGAGTTTGATGTAGGTATTCTAAGTGGCTATGATCCTCATTGAGTGTTGAAAACATGTTTTCAAAACATCTATTTCAAAACCCCTCTCAATCCCTCTCATTTGGTTTCAAGAAACTAAACTTTGTCTTCTCCAAAATCTTCAAAACAATGAGTCAAAACAGTGAGTGAGTTGAGTTCAAAGATTTTTCTAGAACACAATACTCAACATATGGATACAAGGCCACTTGGAAAGTCTTCCTAACTCATTGGAGAACACCCATGATTTTTGGTTTGACTTGGAAGTACTTAGAAATGATCCATTTGGGTCCCAACATTCCTTCCAAACATTCTGTTTTTGCTGTCACAGCAGCTAGGTCAACTTACGACCTCTTTTACAGAAAACGTTTCCAAACGGGGTGGTCCTAACTTATTTTTCCCTTAAAATTCAATGTCTTAGGAAACTTTCTGTATAAAATGGGCCTCTAGATCATTCTTTTTCATTTTCTAAGATTTTCTAACATTTCGGACGACAGTACGAACTCTGTTTCTGAGTGACCTCTATTGTTTGTGTAATTTCTCTCAATCTGTGATAGTTATTCAAGATTGGCTTTTTGGGTTGTGTTCTAGACACAATAAGAAACATCTCAATAAAAAATCATGCATTGAAAACATTCCTAACCCCTCTTTTCATTTTCTACAAGATCATGTTACTGTTCTGTCCACTATTCACAGCAAACACCTTTTAACTTTCATTCTTTGATTTGATGCTTACATGAACTCCAAATTAGTTCATATCTTAGGAAGTAGTTCATACTACATTTGTACACATCCCATGTTGATTTCATTCATCCATCCATACACATTTTTAGACTTCTAAGTCATTCTAGAAATCCATGTACACAAAACACACTACAACCTTTGTACACTTTAGATACATACATTGCATTCATGCAAGATTTGGGGTTTTTGTAACTCTTAATCTAAGGAGATTATAAGGAATGGTCAAGATCACACGTTCATGCTTCCCCTTTGATCTAATCATCCTTTCTCATCCGTCCCGGGGATTGAGAGATTTTCTTTTCTAAAAAATAACATGCATCATACTAGCTTGTTAAGCATATTTTTATTTCTTTGTTTATTTGTTTCAATAACAATTCATGCCCCCATTAGATTAGGAAACTTGATTAATTGATATATGATTAGACGATTTTTCCTAGGTTTATTTGTGTGATTTTCACTTTACATTGTATGATATTTGACTTAGATTTTATGAATGATATCCTATCTTTTGATTTTCAATTTCAAGATTCTTATGTGATGTAATATACTATCATAGTATTAATTGCCGAACCAAACCTAGTATAAGATGATTATTTGGATGCTAATTGAGGCCCGTCGAAAGACGGGGCGAGTTGAGGGTGTTTTAGTCGCGACAAAGGCTCCTTCCTCTCTCGTACCAAAACCCCGAACCAAGTTCTTTGGTTATGAAGGGCCGGTGCCCTTTATCCATTTGGGTGAGTCAAAATTAGGTTTCTTGGTTCCTTAAAGACCAAGTGGCGACTCTGTACCTGTTTTCAACAGACCTTTTCTTTTCCTTTTCAAAGCAATCTCAAACAAGAGAGAAGCGGTGGAAGTCCGGTATCCACACAGACCATCGGATCTTATAGAATGTAAAATTTTAGTTTACAGTCTTAGATGGATTGGACACACCATCGGTAGGGCTACAGCATGGTGTTGTAGTGGATTTGTCTTGACTATGGGAAATGGTATAGTTTCAACTCACCATGCTGGTACACTTTGTGTATTAAACGGGACCGACTTAGGGTAATTATCTTTATACTGACTTATAAGATAATTAATACCTCATGACTATTATTAGTGCTTATGCTCTAAATCCTAAGTTAATTTATAGACACGTACATTTGATACTTACACTTTGATCCCTAAAAGGGTGAGATCCTTAAATGTGTCAATGTCTCATTGGATTGGGTGACAATATTAGTTGTGTGGTGGATATTAATTAACGATGGAATCCATGTCTCAATTTTGGGATTGATGGTATCCCCTTGAGAAAGCTTATAAGTTTTGATTATGTCAAACCCTGTAGGTGGATTTTGTATCCGACATGTCATATAAGTTAAGCAGAGGATCTCATGGAATTTTAAGAGATTAATTAAATATGATTGTCAGTAATTATATTTAATTAATGGATATCTGTAATCTTAACATTAGGAGATAATAAGCATTTAATAACATGGAGCTCAAAATATATTTTTGAGATAAGGGTAGGAGTGCAATTATAATTCTTTAGTGGTATGAATTATAATTTATGGAAATAAAAATCTGATTCAGTTCGAATTAGGGTTTCCTAATTCTATAAGGAAGCCTATTCCTTATTGACTTCTTATGGTCCCTATCGTAGTCTATATATATGCTGATTTAGCTCTCTCCTCAGTTTGCGTTTTTCCATCAAGAGCATTATAACTCGGAATAGAAAAGAGAGCGTAAAAAGAGAGAGCGGAAACATAAAAGATTTCGAAGGAGCCCACACTCAGTTCAATATTCTGGCAGCAAAGGAATACGGTAGAAGATCGTGAGCTGTTATCGAGCCCGTGTTCTCGATTCGTCTACTACAGCAATCCGTTTTAGCAGTTTAAGGTAACCCTAGTTCCGCCCTTATAGGGTTATTATAGTTTTTACGTAATTTTTGTAGTACCAACTTATATGTGCTGTCAACGGATTCTGGGAACGCAGTTTCCTAACACGTCGTACATAAGCATGTAATCTTTAGTCCTTCGCAAGTACTTAAGAATGTCTTAACGACTGTCCATTCCTCTAGACCTGGATTCGATTGATATCTACTAACCATGCCAATGGCAAAGCAGGTATCTGGTCTAGTGCATAACATCGCATACATGAGACTTCCCACTGCCGAAGCATAGAGAACTCTAGCCATGTGATTCCTCTCCTCCCTTGTCTTTGGACACTAGTCCTTGGAGAACGCTAAACCACCTGAAAGGTAACAAACTTTTCTTTAAATTATCCATTGAAAACCTACTTAGCACCTTATCAATATAACCAGCTTGAGATATTCCCATTATCTTTCACTTACAATCCCGAAAGAGCTTTATCCCAAGGATATAGCCCGCCTCTCCTAGATCCTTCATATCCAAAGTACTAGCTAGGCAAACCTTTACCGTTGACAACGGCGTTACATCATTCCAGATTCTGTATAAAACCATACGACTTGACCGCTTGGTCAAAACATATGTATGTTCGAACTCCTAGATCCTTGCTTAAGCCCATAAATGGACTTTTGCAACTTGCATACCAAGTTACCTTTCCTACTAGCTATGAACCCTTTTGATTATTGCATATATATGTCCTTCTCATGATTGCCATTAAAGAATGCAGTCTTGACGTCCATCTGCTAGATCTCATAATCTAGGCATGCAGCAATGGATAAGAGTATTCTGATGAACTTGAGCATGGCTACCGGCGAAAAGGTTTCCTCATAATCAATGCCCTTCCTCTGAGTGTAACCTTTCGCTACAAGCCTTGCTTTAAAGGTCTCAACCTTTCCATTAGATCCTCTTTTCCTCTTGTAGACCCACTTACAACCAATGGATTTAATATTGGCTGGAAGTTTTACAAGATCCCAGACCTGATTAGAATCCATAGATTCTAATTCAACCTTCATAGCTTTAACCCAATGAGCTGAGTCTATATCAGCCATTGCCTCTTCATATGTTGTAGGATCAGATTTAGATTCTATGGAGACAGCTTCAAAAACTTCTCCTAAGAATATGTATCTATCAGGTTGGCTGATAAATCTCCCACTACGACGAGGTACCGACGTGGGATTGGGTAAAGAAGTGATATTTTCTTGTCTTACATCGTTATCAACTGCGGGTAGGACTGAGGGCTCTCCTTCTATCTCTCTAAGATCTATCCTTCCCTTAGGTTTATGGTTCATGATATAATCATCCTCCAATAAAACAACATTTATACTAACAAACACTTTCTATTCTCTTGGATCATAAAAATACCATCCATAAGTACTCTTTGGATACCCTACGCAATAACATACTTCCGATCTAGAATTCAACTTGGTTATCTTTCCTTTCAGCAAATGAGCCGGACACCCCCATATCTGAAGATGTTTCAAAGAAGGCTTATGCCCAATCCATATCTCCCGTGGTGTCCTGAGAACAGATTTGCTTCGTACTAGGTTCAGTATGTACACAGTGGTCTCCAAAACATAACCCTAAAGGAATAATGGCAACTCAGAATAACTCATCATCAACCTAGTCATGTCTAAAAGAGTCCGATTCATTCTCTTCGCTACACCGTTTTGTTGAGGCATACCAGGTGTAGTTAACTATGACAGAATCCCATTCTATATGAGGTGATCAATAAACGCATTAGAGAGGTACTCGCCATCTCGATCAGATCAAATGGCCTTGATATGTGTGCCCAATTGCTTCTCCACTTCAGCCCTAAACTCTTTGAACTTTTCAAAGGTTTCAGATTGTGCTGCATTAGGTGAACATATCCATACTTAGAGTGGTCATCAGTAAATGTTATGAAATATTCATAACCATCCTGTGCTCTAATATTTATTGGTCCACACACATCAGTATGAATGAATTCCAACAATGCAATGGTCCTGTTGCCCTTTGAAGGAAAGGGCCTTTTGGTCATCTTACACTCTAAACAAGACTCACAGACTTCTATTGGTTCAAGAACCAAATCGCCTAAGACTTCTTCTTTGACTCGTTTGCCAATCCTATTTAGATTGATATGGCCAAGCCTCATATGCCAAAGCCTTGTTAGATTAGTGGAAGGTTCCTTTCTTTTAGATGGTAAAGTTGCCACTAAGTTATTAAGTTCCATACAAGAGTC
Organism: Hydrangea macrophylla; assembly: GCA_033977485.1. Taxonomy (NCBI): domain Eukaryota; kingdom Viridiplantae; phylum Streptophyta; class Magnoliopsida; order Cornales; family Hydrangeaceae; genus Hydrangea; species Hydrangea macrophylla. Next base: position 66,545,528 of record CM066982.1, read on the forward strand.
TTTAGAAATATTGGGAGTAATCACATACAGGCCATTAGTTTTAACACTAGAACATATAAAAGAACTATTTCTTTTAATAACAACTTCTATTCCAAAAAGAAAAGAATAACCATTATTCGATATTTGAAACTGAAATTAAATTACGTCTCATTAAAGAGTCATAAAGTACATCTGATAAAACTATTGTCTTATTGTCCAAAAACTCTAAAATTACTACTCCTATAGCAACCGCAGAAATGGTTGTGCTAGAACCTAGAGTCAGCATGATCTCCCCATCATTGCATTTCCTGGTTGATCTGAACCCTTGCAACGAATTACAGATATGGTTAGTCGCACCAAAATCAATGCACCAAGTGTTTGAAGTATCCTTTATAAAACTTATTTCAATCACATGTGATTCAATCATACCTTGAACTCTTGTAGCTAAGAACTCTGGACAGTTCCACTTCCTGTGGCCCTTCTCATCGCATTGGAAACACTTTCCTTTGCCTTGGCCACCCACCTTTCTTTTGCCCTTACCTTTTCCCTTAGATTTTGCAATCTTAGGGACCGGTCCAACACTTGGACCACCAATGCCAGCCTTTTTCTTCCCTTTCTTACCTTCTAGCATAGATTGGGAAGAAGAAGAGCTTTTTTGAACGTTCAGAACGTTGACCCCAGGCTTGATCACCCCTTTTGCTGCCAAAAGAGAACTCATCAATTCGTTCATTGAAAAATTCATTTGATTCATGTTATAGTTAAGTTTAAATTGAGCGAATGAAGGTGACAGTGAGTTGAGGATCATATCAACTTGGGTCTGTGCATTGATGTTAGCTCCCAAGGTCTCCAGTTTGTTTGAATAATCAATCATTTTAAAAAATGCTCTTTGACTAGAGTCCCTTTCAACATCTTTGTACTCATTATCTTCTGCATGGCTACCTATCGGGCAGGCCTGCCATGCTCCACAAACATCTTTTTCAGGGATGTGATAATGTCACTGGCAGAATCGTTCAATTGAAATTGGTGTTGCAACACACGAGCCATTGAGGCCAGAATATAGCAACGGGCCATCCCATTCGACTTCTTCCATTTATCGAACTCGTGTCTGGCAGTTGTAGAAGCATTTGCCACAGGTTCTTTGGGGCATGGGGTGGTGAGGACATATATGTGATCCTCCGCAGTTAATACGATGTCAATGTTTCGTTTCCATTTTGTGTAGTTATTTCCAGTTAACTTGTTTTGAGTGAGTATAGTGGCAAGTGGACTAAATGTAGGTCCAGACATTATGATTTACTGAAAAATCTAAAGACAAAATAAATATGGATATTAGAATTTTACAATTTAAAATAAAAGAATCCTTAAAACTCTTATTTTTAAAACAAAGTCGCAAGAATATCAAAACGAAAGAATAAAGCCTCCGTGTGGTGGTCAATGTTTGATTTTTTGATTAATCATGACTTGTCCGCTATGCAACTCTTGCAAAACAAGTTATGACTCCCAAACCTATTTGATCTCTAAGTTTCTAAATAATGCCCTGTGTGAGATCCCTATGATTAGAAGGAAGGTTAATGTAGTATGTTTACAAGAAACAAAGTGGGTTGGAGAGAAAGCTAAAGAGGTAGAAAAGACCGGGTATAAGATATTCTATACAGGGAAAGATAGGCATAGAAATGGTGTCGGAATCGTGGTTGACAAGAGCCTCAAGGATAAAGTTGTGACAGTCACGAGGAAAGGAGACAGAATATTGCTTATCAAACTGGTAGTTGGAGTGGATATAATTAATGTGATTAGTGCATACGCGCCCCAAGTAGGATTGGATGATCACACTAAAAAACAATTCTGGGATGAGTTGGACGCTTTAATGCAAGAAATACCGGGAGGAGAGAAGATAATTGTAGGTGGAGATTTTAATGGCCATGTAGGCAAAGATAGAACTGGATATGAGAGGGTGCATGGGGGGTATGGTTTTGGAGATCAGAACGAGGCAGGGGTGAGTATTTTAGATTTCGCAGTAGCATATGATCTTGTAGTAGCAAACACATTTTTTAAAAAGAGGGAAGAACACTTGATAACCTTTAAGAGTGGATCTAATAGAAGCCAGATCGATTTGTTCCTTATGAGAAAGGCAGACTGCTTAGCATGTAAAGACTGTAAGGTCATCCCAGGAGAGTGTTTAACATCTCAACATAGACTTACTATTTTAGATATCCATATAAAAGGACAATGTCATACTAGAAAAGACCCTATAAACCCACGAACTAGGTGGTGGAACCTTAAAGGCGAGAAACTAGCAATATTCCAAGAGAGAATGTATGCAGAAGCACCTTGGAATTTGGAAGATGGAAGCAATACTATGTGGGATAGAATGGCAAGGTGCATCACGAGAATATCGAAGGAGGTCCTCGGAGAGTCGAAGGGAAGAGGGTTGGCTTCTAAAGATACTTGGTGGTGGAATGAAAAGGTACAAGCTGCAGTAAAAACCAAAAAGGATTGCTTTAAGAAGTGGCAAAATGATAGAAGTGAGGAACACTTCAAAAGCTATAAATGTGCAAATAAGGAGGTTAAAAGGACAGTCAGAGTTGCTAAAATGGAAGCCTATGACGCCTTCTACATCAAACTAGACACTAGAGAGGGAGAAAAATGTATTTATAAGCTTGCTAAGTCGAGAGAAAGGAAAACAAGAGACATTAATCAGGTTAAGTGTATAAAAAACGATGACTCTAGGGTATTAGTGAACGACGAAGAGATTAAGGAGAGGTGGAAGAGCTATTTTGAGAAGTTACTGAATGAAAAACATATGGATAACACAATGGAAGAAGAAACTGGAAGTTACGATGAAACTAGAGAATACAGATTCTATCGGAGAATAAGGAAGTTTGAGGTGGATTTTGCTTTGAAGAAGATGAAACCCAACAAGGCCTTAGGACCAGATGGGATCCCCATTGAAGTTTGGAAATGCTTGGGAGATGTGGGGGCATCTTGGCTTACAAAAGTTTTTAATAGGATTTTAATGACTAGAAAAATGCCTGATGACTGGAGGAAGAGCATCATAGTGCCTATATATAAGAGTAAAGGAGATGTACAACAATGCAACAACTATAGAGGTATTAAGTTGATGAGCCATACTATGAAGCTATGGGAGAGAGTGATGGAGCATCGCTTAAGAGGCGCAACATCAGTCTCAGAAAATCAGTTTGGATTTATGCCTGGGAGATCAACTATGGAAGCAATTTATTTACTTAGAAGACTAATGGAAAAGTATAGAGAGAAGAAAAAAGATCTACATATGGTTTTTATTGATTTAGAGAAAGCTTATGATAGGGTGCCTAGAGATTTAATTTGGTAGGTGCTAGAGAAGAAAGGAGTGACTAAGGGTTATATTGACGTGGTGAAGGATATGTATGATGAAGCGGTTACTACAATTAGATCACCAGCTGGAGAAACAAGCGAATTCCCAATTACCGTAGGCCTGCACCAGGGGTCGGCCTTGAGCCCTTATTTGTTCGCCCTAATTATGGATGAATTGACTAGACACATTCAAGATGAGGTCCCATGGTGTATGTTGTTCGCAGATGATATTGTCTTGGTTGATGAGACTAAAAGGGGACTCAACACTAAACTAGAAGCTTGGAGAGAAGCACTGGAGACTAAGGGGCTAAAGATAAGTAGGACGAAAACAGAATACATGGAATGTACTTTTAGCAATAGTGGAAGTAGAGACAACGAAGCAGTGAAGATCGAAGATCATGAGATCCCAAAGAGGGAACACTTTCGCTATCTAGGTTCAATAATCAGTAGAGACGGAGAGATTGGTGATGACGTGACCCATAGAATTAAAGTGGGCTGGCTTAAGTGGAGGAGTGCTTCTGGAGTATTATGTGATCGGAGAATACCAGCAAAATTGAAAGGAAAATTTTATAGGACAGCTATTAGGCCAGCTATGCTCTACGGGACAGAGTGTTGGGCAACTAAGAAACAACACATTAGCAAAGTGAGTGTAGCGGAGATGAGGATGCTAAGATGGATGTGTGGTAAGACTAGAAAAGATAGAATTAGAAATGAGTACATCCGAGAGACTGTAGGAGTGACACATATTAAGGACAAGTTGAGGGAGAATAGACTTAGATGGTTCGGCCATGTGCAACGAAGACCTGTAGATGCACCTGTGCGAAAGAGTGATAAGATCGTAGTGCTTGGAATGGTTAGAGGGAGAGGTAGACCTAGACTGACTTGGGAATATGTAGTGCAACAAGATATGAATATATATAATTTAAATGAGCATATAGCTCTTGATCGTGCAGAATGGAGAAAAAGGATTCATATAGCCGACCCCAATTGATTGGGACACAAGGCTTGGTTTGGTTTGGTTAATTTGGTTTGGTTTGTGAGATCCCTTATCCATAGCTTAGCTATTGTATACCATTAACTAGGATCCAATCACAACTGCCTCAAGTAGCGCCTCCGTGTGGTGGTCACCCACTAACACGTCTAATTGATCCTATCAAAAGGAAGTTCACGTCTAGTAACCAATGAGTAGTGTACCCTCCGTATGGAATGATCACCCCTGACGAGGTGACACAGAATGCACTACTCATCTTACAATGAACCATTAATGGAAGATCGTGGGTGTTACAAATAAGACCCTCTCCCACTAGATTTGGTAGTAAAGGATTTTGCTTTTAAAAAAAAATTATTTCTACACATTTCCCATAAACATCTAATGTTTACTAATGTGTTGAAACGATTTTTGAATTTTATTTTAGAAAACTTGTTTTACGTGCATGCAAGTAGTAACAATATAATTAAATGTCAATCACAACCAAGCACATAAAATAAAAAACTAAAATTAAAACAAAGGCATTCATATGCCTCTATCTCCCATGGCTCTATCTCCATATAACCTCCTTCTAGGTTTGATCGCCTCCAGCCCCATCTTCATGGGTTTCCTAATTCTATTACAATGGTCCTATGCTTCTTTTGAAGCTTACAATTTATCTAGAAATAGAAATCAACAACAAAAAAATAAATAAAGCTAGGGAAACCGGTGCGACTTTCCTTTTTGTAGGATTAAAGTCGTAGCACCCTTTACACATGCCTTAAAATCAAACCAATAATTAAATACAAAAATCACCAAACACAAACATTGAAATACAAAATAAAATATTTGTTGATGATCGGTGCCATGGGAGATAGCGGACTAATCTTGTAGTAAAAGGGTTAGTCGAACACACATCCATGCATATATAACAAATATGTGTAACTATTGGATCCCCTAATTGATTCACATAGTGCATAAACTCTTTACGCACTGAATTAACTCAAAACAGCATCTCACTTCTCCGTCACACTTTGATCGATCGACAATGGTTAGATCGATCGAACCTTCAATTGATTGAACATTGTTCAATCGAGTGAACTATTCAATTTCACAGAATGATTTGAAAAAATTACAAAATATTATAAAACTAAAGTGTATAATTTTTAAAACTTTAAAAATGTGAAAAAAAACACCTAGAAAGAAAATCAGTCTCGATCGATCGAACTCCATTCAATCGATCGAACAAAACAAAGTTTGATCGATCAAAATGTGTTCAGTTGCTTGAGAACAGAATAGGTTCAATCAATTGAAACTACTTCGATCGATCGAACCCACCATGCATCCAATGCAGAAACAGATCTGTGACGATGTAGTTTCAAAAAATAGTTCTAAAAATAACATGCAAATCAAAACTGGTGTTCCAAAAAGCATCTATAGATCTAAACAAGCGTGGCTCTGATACCAATTAATGGAAAAATTAGGTTTAAAATGATTTTAAACACACAGCGGAAAGATTAAGATTCAAAAACTTATTGGTAGCCCAGGATCTACTACTCGTCAATTCCATAGATGCGTACAAGAGTGGACAAGAGTTATATCTTGTGTCTAGAACCCAATTCTAAAATCTTCAACCTTCTTGATGATGCAGCAGCTTTGGCTAGGTTATCTTCACACTTATGACTCCTATGGATGCTGTCGAAGAGGCTAGAGTTGGTGGGAACTCTAATGGGGAGGATAAGAAGGCTTAGAAAATCCTAAATAGTCTCTGCAACTTTCATATAGGAAAAATGACGATTATTAAACCCTATACGCAACTGCCCTATTTATAGATTTCCAAAACTGACTTTAACCTTCGACCGATCAAAGTGGCTTCGATTGATCGAACCTTCGATCGATCGAACCATATTTGAGCGATCGAATATGTCTAGACTTCAAGCGATCGAAACTACTTCGATCGATCGAACCTATCTTGACAGGATCCTCATGTGCCTTTCCAAGCATCCTAGTGGAGCTAAGAGTGGGACCTCCTAGGTTCTTTATTGTCGACTCAAATCAATTGTGAATTCCCATGACCAAACTCTTTGATCAGCAAACTAACCAACTGATCAGTTAATGTTTACTCCACTATAAAACGATAACTAAACTATAACGCAAAAGAACAAATCTGAAGCGATGACTAGACTTGTAAGGCGTACTAATGTCCCTCTACCTTCAACATGCATAATCATATTCAGGTAATCGGATAACTGTTACTGTCAACCTAAATCATGATTACTTCGTGTACTCCTTGAGTCTCACCACTCATGATTACCAAACATGTTGATAACTACTTAGCAGCAAGACTGCAGTTCTTTATAATCAACTTGGTGACATTCTCAAGGGAATGCTTACTCTGTATCAGAGGGTAGATTCTATCTTGACAATATATGTTCACAACCCTATGACATTACATACCCAAGATACCCAGGTATTGATCTTTTATAGACCTCATTGATTGGTAAGTCAAAGCAGTCATATCCATAGTCTGTGTTCATAATCGTATCAAGATTGAGAATATGTACCTTATACAAGTTATGAGTTCCTATCGACTGTTGAGTGTCTTGAGTGTCAATAGGAAAGCTCATGTCCGTCAATGCACTATAAGCACTAGCATAATAACTAAGAGTTACACTCTAGTGATTGAGATTCATCACTCCATCTAATGGTAGTTAATCATGCTACAGTGTAAACCTGATGAGGTTTCCAGTCTCATCATCCACTGTGACAAGTTCTAAGTATCAAAGGATAGTAATCCGTATCTCAATTGAATGTATCTTATACACACACGAATTACTTACTATGATACTTAAAGATTAATAATCATCTCATGAAAGAAACATACATAATGAAATGTAAAACTAATATCCATATATTAAAATGTCAATGTCTCACAAAGTAATGGTTTGAGGGCATAAACCCAACACATGTAACAAGAGATAGAAGCGGGTTTATAGATTATCGAAGAGTTACAGTTGGTAGCAGTAGTGTGTACATGGGGAATGGGACTTATGAAGAAGCATTGGGAGTCAGTTCGTACCAGCTCCAATTGCGCACTGAGCACACCTTACCTCTACATGATGTGCTCTACGTCCCTGGAATTCAATATAATCTACTTTCAATTTTAGTACTTTTAGACTTAGGATATGTTTTTCATTTTGGTAGTAGCAGGATGGATATTTTATTTGATGGTAGTTTTTTTGGACATGGTTATTTATAAAATAATTTCTCTAGAGTTGATTTGTTAAATTTAATTTCATCTTTTTTTATTGCTGTTGATTCAAATAAGAATGTTGACTTTGTGACATGGCATGCTAGACTTGTACACATATGAAGAGAGGATGACCAGATTAGCAAGAGGACTTTTGGGTCCACTCACTAAGGTTGACCTACCTACGTGTGAGTCTTGCCTCGCTGGTAAAGCATGCAGCAAGCCTTTTGGTAAGGCTACCAGAGCTACTCATGCACTAGAACTAGTTCACCCCGAAATATGTGGTCCAATGAATGTGAAGGCCCGTCATGGCGCTTCCTACTTCCTTACTTTAATCGATGACTACACGCGATATGGGTATGCCTACCTGATTTCTCACCGCTATGAAGCATTAAATTGTTTCAAATGCTTTATAGCAGAGGTAGAGAATCATAAACAAAATTCTTTAAAATCTTTTTGAACTGACACAGATTGCAAGTACTTATCTGATCAGTTCAAAGAACTGTGTGAAAAAAAGGGATAAGCAGACAACTCACTATTTCGGGAACTCCGCAACAAAATGGTATTGCAAAGAGAAGGAATAAAACATTTGTAGATATGTCTAGATCTATGATGGCGCAGGCCAACCTCCCAATATCATTCTAGGGGGATGCACTTTTGACTGCAGCCAACATATTCTATAGAGTGCCTTCACAGTCAGTTCTTTCTACCCCCTATGAGCTCTGGAAAAGGGAAAAGCCTAATTTGGAGCATTTATGACCTTGGGGCTCATCAAGATATGTTCACAATACATCCCATAAGTATGAGTGGGAGTACACCGCTAAGATGCTAGTGGGAGTATACCAGATAGTAGGAGTGCACCATTAGGCACCCAAGATTCTTAGATGGTAAACCATAGCAGACGAGGAAGAGTTCCACGTTCGCAGTTTGAAATTGAGGGAGAATTTCTTATATGTGCAGTAGATGATGATGAGCCTGCTTCCTATAAAGAAGTACTTTCTTCTTTTGCCAAGTTTGAGTGGATAGTTGCTATGCAAGAAGAGATGAGCTCTATGGACAAGAACAAGGTTTGGGAGTTAGTTGATATCCCATTTGAGTGTAAGACCATTGGGAATAAGTGGGTTTTCAAAGTCAAACGCAAGACAGATGGTTTAATTGACAAGTCTAAAGCACACTTAGTGGTGCAAGGTTATACCTAAAGGGAGGGTTAGACTTAGAACTTTTCCAAATGGACATCAAAACTACATTTCTCAATAGAGAACTAGGCGAAGAGATCTATACCGTTGGCTTCATAACCAAAGGGAATGAGTGCAAGGTGTGCTATCTCAAATGATCCATTTACGGTATCAAGCAATCATTGAGGTAGTGGTAGTTGAGGTTCCATGACTCAATCACCTCTTTTGGTTTTGAAATGATAGAGGATGACTACTATGTGTACATAAAATAGTCTAGGAAGAGTGTTCTAATTCTTTTTTTGTATGTTGATGACATCCTTCTAGCGTGGAATGAGATGAGTTCAATTGTCGCCACTAGAGAGTGGTGGTCCTCTCAATTTGAGATAAAGGACATGGGTGAGGCCAACTATGTGTTGGGTGTTAAGATTGTGAGAGATCGTTCCAAGAAACTCTTTTGTTTGTCTCGAGAGACTTATATAAGGAAGGTTTTAGAACATTTCCGCATGAATAAAGCAAAACCCATAGATACCCTGGTAGAGAAGGGATTCGCCTTAACCTTGGATCATTGTCCTAAGAATGAAGAAGAAAAGAGAGTAATATCCAATGTACCTTATGCATCTGCTATAGGGAGTCTGATGTATGCTATATTGTATACACGTTCGGACATTTGCCATGCAGTCGGTCTAGTTAGTCATTACGAGAGTAACCCTGGTCTATATCACTAGATAGTAGTGAAGAGGATCCTGTGATACCTACGCGGGACTATGGACCTTGCCCTTTGTTATCAGGGTGGAGATTTGAAGCGAAGATGATATAGTGACCCTAATTGGGCTAGCGATAGAGATGAGTGCAAGTCCACATCTGGTTATGGATTCATACTGGGGGTGGAGCGATTTCTTGGTACAGTAAGAAGCAGACGTGCATCGCTTTATCCACGATGGAGGCAGAGTGTATGGCATGCTCGGTAGTCGTTCAAGAGGCTGTATGGTTGAGGAGGTTTTGTGGCATCTAGGCTCTTCATCTTATAGAGATGATGTCGTGCTTATTCACTGTGACAGCACATTGTCCTTGGCCTATGGAAAAGACCCCAAGTACCATGGGAAGTCCAAGAACATTGACATCCGTCACCACTACATTCAAGATTTGGTTGCACAAGGGGAGGTTGTCTTGAAGCACATCTCCACTGGCAACATGGTGGCTGATCCTTTGACCAAGCTAGAGATGTGTTCTTTTCCCCATTAGTTCCATGGGACTTCATAGGATTTTATGTGCTTAGATATGTAATACCCTGTATTTTCAGATTCTTATATACCCCTAGTACCTTTCTTAGTCTTTAGTGAGTTTGAGAGCCCAATCGATTGCCCTTAATACAATTGATTGCCATCCCAATCGATTGCCCTTAACCCAATCGATTGACCTACCAATCGATTAGATTTATACCAATCGATTGCCTTACTGCCGACGTGAACCCATGACATGGCCCATACCAATCGATTAGCAAAGTCAGAATTTGCCTCCTCATTTGGTTTGTGTGGTTGTGATTGTTTCCCTCTCCCTATATATACCCCTCCCCCTTATACTTGTATATGTTTGGTTTGGGTGGGTTTTAGAGAGAGAGATATATTCTCATAAATATACACACTTATATATATATCTGTATATATACACACACTACACTCTCGGGTTAGAGAGAAAGAAGAAGAAGAAAAAGAGGAAGGATGAGGGGAGACCAGAGAGAGAGAAGAGCCAGACAGAGAGAGATAGAGAAGAAAGAAGGAGAGGATACCACCATAGCCGCCGCAGAGCTCGGGACGCCGTCACCGGAATGCCAGGACAAGGTGAGTTTCATTAACTCACTCAAGAGATTGTTTTTGGGATGCTTATGTGTGTTTAAATAACGTGTATGCAAGAGAGAAGGAATCCCCAACATTTTTATATATAAAACCAGCAGTTTCTAAGGAAGAAGACAGAGTTCAATCGATTACCATTGGATCCAATCAATTGGATTTATTCCCAATTAATTGCCATGTGTTCCAATCGATTGCTATGCTAATCGATTGACATTTTGTCCAATCGATTGGATAAGAGCTGAATGTTGTTTATATGTTGTTATATGTTATAAGTTAGTTATGATATACCTGAGTTCTTATTAATGGGTAATTGTACCATATATAATAGTGATATCTGGATATAATAATGGTCAGTACAAGGTATGTCAGAATTAGACTTATATGATGCTGATGTTCATATTATAAGGTGAACTGTTTAACTGCCAGATGTTGTTGTTGATAAACTGAATAATAGAATGGAATACAACTACATGTTAATAATCTGTTAAAGAGTAGAAATATTGAAAACAGAGCATGTGATAGTCCTGTATCTCGAGCATGAGTATTACACTACATATGGTCAGCATGCATGGGGAAGTGGTATGTGAAAAGATGAGAGAATATGATGAGAAATGGGAACTGTGACTTATGTGGGATATGAGATATGTATACTTTGGATCCGTGGGATTAAAGTGCTGACGAGCTGGGTGGATGTGGGATGGTTAGAGTTCCTAGTGCGCCTCTCGTTATTGAAGATATCAGTGATGTGTATGCACTGTTGAAGACGTCTAGTGTTCCGTTGAAGATGTCCGGCTAGTGCTCTACTATATTCTCAGCTGTGTAGATGACCAGTGAGGATATACTCATCGTTGAAGATGTTCGATGTGCTACTTCCATTGTTTATAAATAGGTGGTACCATGTAGATGACTAGTAACCCTATCAAGGGATCGTAGGACCTACTGACTAGTCGGGTGATTCCGATTGGTATTATTGTATCGATGTATGGATATCAGAATTTATATTATGGTATCGACTTATGGATATCAGAGCTTATATTATGGTATAGACGATTGGATACAGAGTTGTATTATGGATACAGAGATGGATAGAGATATGAATACGAAAATGGATATGAATATGAGAATGATTAGTAAGATGATCAGTCGTAGATTCAGCATCCTGATGTAAAGGTAGATGCATGGGTGGTTGCATGGGTTACATGCATGGATTTGGTGAATACGTGATGAGATATTTATACCATGATCGTTATTATTGTTTTCATTTAATATGTTCCTACTATCATTGAATTCATAAATAGTTTAATGAGACCTCTGCTATGTCCGTAAGTGATGTCATTGTTAAGAGATTAACCGCATTTTAAGATGTTGAACAATAACGGCGAGGAGTGTTGTTTAGTGTACTCACTCAGCTTTACATTCAAAGCTGATGGCATTTGTGTCCTGGACATTCTAATGTCTAGAGCTTGGAAGGCCTTGAGGATGGAGACTGATGTTCCTCTGGACTTAGAGCTGAAGGCTTGAAGACGAAGGCGTGCTGCTTTGTATTAGTTAGCTGGTATATCTGTTGTACTTCTGTTAATTATTGTTATAGGCTTCAGACTCTAAGCCAACTGTTGTAATAGTTTTAGTAAACTTTTATAATTGGTATTTGGGCATATGTGTTGGGTTTGTGCCCTCAAACCATTACTTTATGTATGAGACATTAGCATTATAATATATGGATATCAGCTTTACATTTCATTGTGTATGTTTCTTTCATGAGATGATTGTTTTGTCCTTAAGTATCATAGTAAGCAATTCGTGTGTGTATGAGATACACACAAGTGAGATACGAATTACTATTCTTTGATACTTAGAATATGTCACAGTGGATGATGAGACTGGATACCTCATCAGGTCTACACTATAGCATACTTAACTACCATTGGATGGAGTGATTAATCTCAATCACTAGAGTGTAGCTCTTAGTTGATATGCTAGTGCTTATAGTGCATTGACGGACCTGAGCTTTCCTATTGACGCTTAAGGCTGTCAACAGTCAATAGGAACTCATAACTTGTATAAGGTACGTGTTCTCAATCTTGAGATGATTATGAACACAGACTATGGATATGGCTGCTTTGACTTACCAATCAGTGAGGTCTATAGAAGATCAACACCTGGGTATCTTGGGTATGTCATGTCCTTAGGGTTGTGAACATATATTGTCAAGATAGAATCTACCCTCTGATTCAGAGTAAGCATTCCCTTGAGAATGTCACCAAGTTGATTACTGAGTACTGCAGTCTTGTTGATAAGAGTTATCAACATGTTTGGTAATCATGAGTGGTGAATGGGACTCAAGGAATACAAGAAGTAATCATGATTCAGGATGACAGTAACAGTTATCCGACTACCTGAATATGATTACGAATGCTGACGGTAGAGGGACATTAGTACACCATACAAGTCTAGTTATCGCTTCGGATATGTTCTTTTGCGTTGGAGTTCAGTTATCGTTTTATAGTGGAATAAACGTTAACTGACCAGTTAGTTAGTTTGCTGATCAAAGAGTTTGGTCATGGTAATTAACAAACTGGTCTGAGCCAACAATAAAGAGCCTAGGAGGTCCCACTCTTAGCTCCGCTAGAATTCTTGGAAAGACACTTGAGGAAGCTGTTAAGACAGGTTCGATCGATCGAAGTATGTTCGATCGATTGAAGTCATCAGGTTCGATCGATCGAGCATGGTTCGATCGATCGAAGGTTCGATCGATCGAAGTCTAGGTCGGTTCTGGAAATCTATAAATAGGGCAGCTGCGTTCTGGAAGTAAGTGATCGTCGTTTTTATACGCAGAAGCTGCAGAAACTATCATAGTCTTCCCAAAACCTTCCTATCCTCTCTATTAGGGTTCCCACCAACCCTAGTCTTTCCGGCAGGCATCCGCAGGAGTCATAAGGGTGAAGATCATCTAGTGGAGGCTGCTGGAAGTTAAAGTTTCAGAATTGGGTTCAAGACATTAAGGTATAATTCTTGCACCCCCTTGTACGCATCTATGGAATTGACGAGTAGTAGATCCTGGAATACCAAAAGTTTTATAACTTAACCTATTTCCGCTGCGCGTTTAAAATCTAAATTTAAACCACTTTTCCTACAATTGGTATCAGAGCCACGCTCGTTTGGATCTATAGATGCGTTTTTGGAACCCTAGTTTTGATTTGAATGTTGATTTTAGAACTGTTTTCGAAACTGCATCGTCACAGATCTGTTTCTGCAATGTTATCGCAGCAGAATACAAAACTGTGATTGCATAGGATGCAAGGTGGGTTTGATCGATCGAACTTGTTTCGATCGATCGAACATTCTGTTCTCAATCGATCGAACAGTCTTCGATCGATCGAACCTTCTGGTATTCGATCGATCGAACGAAGTTCGATCGATCGAGATAGATACTTTGTCAGGTTCTCTGTTTCACAGTTTTAAAGTGTTTTGAAATTAAAAACTTTAATTTTAAAATATTCTGTAAAATTTTCAAATCATTCTGTGAAACAGAATGTTCAAGCGATTGAACAGTGTTCAATCGATCGAAGGTTCAAGCGATCGAACGGTCTTCGATCGATCGAACTGTGACAGAGAAGTAAGATGCTGTTTTAAGTTCTAATTTAGTATGTAAAGTGTTTATTTACTGTGTGAATCAATTAAGTGTTCCAATAGTTACATATATTTGTTATGTATGTGTGGATGCGTGTACGACTAACCCTTTTGCAGCAAAATAAGTCGCTATCTCCCATGGCACCAAGTCGTTTAAATATTTATATTTAAATTGTTTGAGATTGGTGCATGTTGTAATTTAATAATGGTTTGGTTTTAAGGCGTATGTAAAGGGCGCTGCGGCTTCAATCCTACGAAAAGGAAAGTCGCACCGGTTTTCCTAGCCTTTTATTTCTTTTTTGCTATTTCCTTTTTCTAGATAAATTGTAAGCTACAAAAGAAGCATAGGTCCAATGTAATAGAATTAGAAATTCCATGAAGATGGAGCAAGGAGCCGTTGTCCATCGAGATGGAGCCGGAGGCGACCAAACCAAGAAGGTGTTCTATGGAAATAGAGCCATGGGAGATAGAGGCATTGTTTGAATGCCTATATTTCATTTTAGTTTTTTGTTTTATGTGCTTGTTTTGTGATTGGCGTATAATACATTGTTGCATGCACTTAAAACAAGTTTTCTAAAACAAAATTCAAAAACCGTTTTCAACACATTAGTAAACATTGGATGTTTATGGGTAGTGTGTGGAAATTTTTTCAAAAGCAAAATCCTTAATTTACTAAATCTAGTGGGAGAGGGTCTTATTAAATAACACCCACGATCTTCCATTAACGGTTCATTGTAAGATGAGTAGTGTATTCTGTGTCACCTCGCCAGGGGTGATCATTCCATACGGAGGGTACACTGCTCATTGGTTACTAGATGTGAACTTCCTATGGATAGGATCAATCAGACGTGTTAGAGGGTGACCACCACACGGAGGCGCTACTTGAGACGGTTGTGATTGGATCCTAGTTAATGGTACACACTAGCTAAGCTATGGATAAGGGATCCCACACGGGGCATTATTCAGAAACTTAGAGATCAAATAGGTTCGGGAGTCATGGCTATTTTGCAAGAGTTGCATAGCGGATAAGTCATGATAAATCGAAAGATCGAACATTGACCACCACACGGAGGCTTTATTCTTTCGTTTCGATATTCCGGCGACTTTGTTTTTAAATAAGAGTTTTAAGGATTCTTTTATTTCAAACTGTCAATTCTGATATCCATATTTATTTTGTTTGTTTGATTTTCAGTAATCATAATGTCTGGATCTGCATTTAGTCCACTTGCCACCATACTCACTCAAAACAAGTTAACTGGAAATAACTACACTGAATGGAAACGTAACCTTGACATCGTTTTAACTGCGGAGGATCACATATATGTCCTCACCACCCCAAGCCCTGAAGAACCCGCGGCAAATGCTTCGGCAGCTGCCAGACGCGAGTTCGACAAATGGAAGAAGTCGAATGGAATGGCCCGCTGTTACATTCTGGCCTCAATGGCTGGTGTGTTACAACACCAATTCCAATCGAACAATTCTGCCAGTGACATTATCACATCCCTGGAAAAGATGTTTGGGGAGCATGGCAGGCCTGCCAGACAGGTAGCCATGCAGAAGATAATGAGTGCAAAGATGTCGGAAGGTACTCCAGTCAAAGAACATGTTTTAAAAATGATTGGTTATTTAAACGAACTGGAGACCTTAGGAGCCAACATCGATGCACAGACCCAAGTTGATATGATCCTCAACTCGCTGTCGCCATCATTCGCTCAATTCAAACTTAACTATAATATGAATCAAATGGATTTTTCAATGAGCGAATTAATGAGTTCTTTACTGGCAACAGAAGGGGTGATCAAACCTGGGGGCAGCGTTTTATACGTTGAGAAAAGCGCTTCTTCTTCCCGATCTACACCGAAAGGTAAGAAAGGAAAGAAGAAGGCTGGCACTGGTGGTTCAAGTGTTGGACCGGTCCCTAAGATTGCAAAATCTAAGGGAAAAGGTAAGGGCAAAGGGAAGGTGGGTGGCCAAGGCAAAGGAAAGTGTTTCCAATGCGGTGAGAAGGGCCACTGGAAGAGGAACTGTCCAGAATTCTTAGCTACAAGAGTTCAAGGTATGATTGAATCACATGTGATTGAAGTAAGTTTTATTACGGATACTTCAAACACTTGGTGCATTGATTCTGGTGCGACTAACCATATCTGTAATTCGTTGCAGGGGTTCAGATCAACCAGGAAATGCAGTGATGGGGAGATCGTGCTTACTCTAGGTTCTAGCGCAACCGTATCTGCGGTTGCTATAGGAGTCGTAGTTTTAGAATTTTCAGACAATAAAGTTTTGATTTTATCAGATGTACTTTACGTCCCTTTAATGAGACGTAATTTAATTTCAGTTTCTAATTTAACGAATAATGGTTATTCCTTTCATTTTGGAACTGAAGTTGTCATTAAAAGAAACAGTTCTTTTATATGTTCTGGTGTTAAATCAAATGGTTTGTATGTGATTACTCCCAATATTTCAAAAGATTCTTGTTTGGAACTTAATAACTCAGTGGTAACTTTACCATCTAAAAGAAAGGAACCTTCCACTAATCCAATAAGGCTTTGGCATATGAGGCTTGGCCATATCAATCTGAATAGGATTGGCAGACTAGTCAAAGAAGGGGTCTTAGGCGATTTGGTTCTCGAACCAATGGAAGTCTGCGAGTCTTGTTTGGAGGGTAAGATGACCAAAAGGCCCTTTCCTGCAAAGGGCAATAGGACCAATGCATTGTTGGAATTAGTTCATACTGATGTGTGTGGACCAATAAATATTAGAGCAAGGGGTGGTTATGAGTATTTCATAACATTTACCGATGACCACTCTAGGTATGGATATGTGTACCTAATGCAGCACAAGTCTGAAGCCTTTGAAAAGTTCAAAGAGTTTAGGGCTGAAGTGGAGAAGCAATCGGGCACACATATCAAGGCCATTCGATCTGATCGAGGTGGCGAGTACCTCTCTAATGAGTTTATTGGTCACCTCGTACAGAATGGGATTTCGTCACAGTTGACTGCACCTGGTACGCCTCAGCAGAACGGTGTAGCGGAGAGAAGGAATCGGACTCTTTTAGACATGACTAGGTCGATGATGAGTTATTCAGAGTTGCCATTATTCCTTTGGGGTTATGCTTTGGAAACCGCTGCATACATACTAAATCTAGTACCAAGCAAATCTGTTCCCAGGACACCACGAGAGATGTGGATTGGGCGCAAGCCTTCTTTGCAACATCTCCGGATATGGGGGTGTCCGGCACATGTGCTCAAAGGAAAGATGAGCAAGTTGGATTCTAGATCGGAAGTATGTTACTTTGTAGGGTATCCAAAGGGTACTTATGGATGGTATTTTTATGATCCAAGAGAACAGAAAGTGTTTGTTAGTACAAATGCTGTTTTCTTGGAGGATGATTATATCATGAACCATAAACCTAAGGGAAGGATAGATCTTAGAGAGATAGAAGGAGAGCCCTCAGTCCAACCCGCAGTTGATAACGATGAAAATCAAGAAAATACCACTTCTTCACCCATTTCCGCACCGGTACCTCGTCGTAGTGGGAGGATTATCAGCCAGCCTGATAGATACATGTTCTTAGGAGAAGTTTTTGAAGCTGTCTCCATAGAATCTGAATCTGATCCTACCACTTACGAAGAGGCAATGGATGATGTTGATTCAGCTCATTGGATTAAAGCTATGAAGGCTGAATTGGAATCTATGGATTCCAATCAGGTCTGGGATCTTGTAGAACTTCCAGCCAATATTAAACCCATTGGCTGCAAGTGGGTCTATAAGAGGAAAAGAGGATCTGATGGAAAGGTTGAAACCTTTAAGGCAAGGCTTGTGGCGAAAGGCTACACTCAGAGGGAGGGCATTGACTATGAGGAAACCTTCTCGCCGGTAGCCATGCTCAAGTCCATCAGAATACTCTTATCCATTGCTGCATGCCTAGATTATGAAATCTGGCAGATGGATGTCAAGACTGCATTCTTGAATGGCAATCTTGAGGAGAACATCTATATGCAACAACCAGAAGGGTTCATAGCAGGTCGGAAAGGTAACTTGGTATGCAAGTTGCAAAAGTCCATTTATGGGCTTAAGCAGGCATCCAGAAGTTGGAACATCCGATTTGACCAAGCGGTCAAGTCGTTTGGTTTCATACAGAATCTGGATGAGCCTTGTGTATACAAGAAATGTGAAGGGAAAGTAGTGGCTTTTCTTGTGCTTTACGTTGACGACATTCTACTCATTGGGAATGATGTAGCGGCGCTGTCAACGGTCAAGGTTTGGCTAGCTAGTACTTACGATATGAAGGATCTAGGAGAGGCGAGCTATATTCTTGGGATAAAGCTCTTTCGGGATCGCAAGCGAAAGATAATGGGATTATCTCAAGCTGGTTATATCGAGAAAGTGCTAACTAGGTTTTCAATGGATAATTCGAAGAAAGGTTTGTTACCTTTCAGGCATGGTTTAGCGTTCTCCAAGGACCAGTGTCCAAAGACACAAGAGGAGAGGAATCGCATGGCAGGAATTCCCTATGCCTCGGCAGTGGGAAGTCTCATGTATGCGATGTTATGCACTAGACCAGATATCTGCTTTGCCGTTGGCATGGTTAGCAGGTATCAATCGAATCCTGGTCCAGAGCACTGGACAGCCGTTAAGCACATTCTTAAGTACTTGAGAAGAACTAAAGATTACATGCTTATGTACGGCGGTAGTGAGTTAATTCCAGTAGGATACACTGACTCGGACTTTATGTCAGATAAAGATTCGAGAAAGTCGACATCCGGACATCTCTTTACCTTGGGAGGTGGTGCTGTTAGTTGGAGGAGCATTAAGCAGAAATGCATTACAGACTCAACTACAGAAGCTGAGTATGTGGCTGCTTGTGAAGCCGCAAAGGAAGCTGTTTGGCTCAAGAAGTTCCTTATGGAACTCGAGGTGGTACCAGCGTCGCTGTCACCTATTACGCTATACTGCGATAATAGTGGGGCAGTGGCTCAGTCCAAGGAGCCAAGGAACCACGGGAAGGGAAAGCACGTAGAGCGGAAATATCACCTAATCCGAGATATAGTTCAACGTGGAGATGTGACTGTCACCAAGATTGCCACCGCTGACAATCTTGCTGATCCGTTTACAAAGGCCTTACCACAGAAGGTCTTTGATCGTCATCTAGATAGTCTAGGTCTTAGATGTAGTTCTGAATGATTGTGAGTGCAAGTGGGAGTTTGTTGGGTTTGTGCCCTCAAACCATTACTTTATGTATGAGACATTAGCATTATAATATATGGATATCAGCTTTACATTTCATTGTGTATGTTTCTTTCATGATATGATTGTTTTGTCCTTAAGTATCATAGTAAGCAATTCGTGTGTGTATGAGATACACACAAGTGAGATACGAATTACTATTCTTTGATACTTAGAATATGTCACAGTGGATGATGAGACTGGATACCTCATCAGGTCTACACTGTAGCATACTTAACTACCATTGGATGGAGTGATTAATCTCAATCACTAGAGTGTAGCTCTTAGTTAATATGCTAGTGCTTATAGTGCATTGACGGACCTGAGCTTTCCTATTGACGCTTAAGGCTGTCAACAGTCAATAGGAACTCATAACTTGTATAAGGTACGTGTTCTCAATCTTGAGATGATTATGAACACAGACTATGGATATGGCTGCTTTGACTTACCAATCAGTGAGGTCTATAGAAGATCAACACCTGGGTATCTTGGGTATGTCATGTCCTTAGGGTTGTGAACATATATTGTCAAGATAGAATCTACCCTCTGATTCAGAGTAAGCATTCCCTTGAGAATGTCACCAAGTTGATTACTGAGTACTGCAGTCTTGTTGATAAGAGTTATCAACATGTTTGGTAATCATGAGTGGTGAATGGGACTCAAGGAATACAAGAAGTAATCATGATTCAGGTTGACAGTAACAGTTATCCGACTACCTGAATATGATTACGAATGCTGACGGTAGAGGGACATTAGTACACCATACAAGTCTAGTTATCGCTTCGGATATGTTCTTTTGCGTTGGAGTTCAGTTATCGTTTTATAGTGGAATAAACGTTAACTGACCAGTTAGTTAGTTTACTGATCAAAGAGTTTGGTCATGGTAATTAACAAACTGGTCTGAGCCAACAATAAAGAGCCTAGGAGGTCCCACTCTTAGCTCCGCTAGGATGCTTGGAAAAACACTTGAGGAAGCTGTTAAGACAGGTTCGATCGATCGAAGTATGTTCGATCGATTGAAGTCATCAGGTTCGATCGATCGAGCATGGTTTGATCGATCGAAGGTTTGATCGATCGAAGTCACTTCGATCGATCGAAGTCTAGGTCGGTTCTGGAAATCTATAAATAGGGCAGCTGCGTTCTGGAAGTAAGTGATCGTCGTTTTTATACGCAGAAGCTGCAGAAACTATCATAGTCTTCCCAAAACCTTCCTATCCTCTCTATTAGGGTTCCCACCAACCCTAGTCTTTCCAGCAGGCATCCGCAGGAGTCATAAGGGTGAAAATCATCTAGTGGAGGCTGCTGGAAGTTAAAGTTTCAGAATTGGGTTCAAGACATTAAGGTATAATTCTTGCACCCCCTTGTACGCATCTATGGAATTGACGAGTAGTAGATCCTGGAATACCAAAAGTTTTATAACTTAACCTATTTCCGCTGCGCGTTTAAAATCTAACTTTAAACCACTTTTCCTACAATATGTTGCTTCCACACCTTTTATATTTCTAATGCAGCCTCTGATTATGTTAATAAGATATGTTTTGTGAATAGTATCCTCCCTATCATTGTATTTGTTGGTTTGAGTAGACAATGCAGTTATTCACTAGGCCTGAACCTACGGGACCAAAAGGAACTTGCATTCTGTATTTTTGCTTCTCCAGGGCGTGACAGGATTTTTTATAACAAAGAAGGTTTTAGTTGTTAACTGCTTGTCTTTTGTGATTAGAACCCAAGTTCTAAGTTAATATCGATAGCATGAGGATTAGCTGAGATGAGAAGGAGCTGTTATCTTGTCACTCAGACGAGAAGTTAGATGAATCCATCTGAGGATGTTTCTTTGGAAGGTAGTAACTACTGGAGTTAATAAGGAATCCTTAGAGTTGTTGATAGCTGAGTTCACGGAGAACAAGGCATCTAGAGTTTGTTGGGGTTGTGGAGATCATAAATATAGAACCGTTGGATTTTAGACACTGACAAATTCCTGAGCGATTGTGGAACAGTCAGTATGACCTAGAAGTAGAAAGAGGATATGGATAAGATAATCCTATTACCTTGAGCCACATGTTAATTGAGTGGTCTCACATGTTAGTTGAGCAGCATTCGTAGTCTGGAACCTGGGAATAGAAATAGAATGTTTAGATTTGACGTTACGCTTTGAACCTGTAGTTTTGTGACCTTTGTTTTGAACCTAGATACCTTTGAGAATATCTGGTAGGTAGACTGACCTCTATGGTTATATTATTATATTCGTATTGCTTGATGTGATTATATTATATAGTGGTACCATATGTTTGTTACCGCATGTTCTTGCTTGAGCTATAAGATAGAATACGTTTGATCGATTAGTTTTCCATTTGAAGGTAACGACACTGAACACTACCAGCACTCGTTATGGTTAGAACGACTCGAGGAAACCCGGGCTAGCTGAATGGAGTACCTGATGTAGTACCTTCTGAGATAGATCCAACAGGAATGGTCAGAGCCTTCATCCGTCGTATGGAACAAGTTATGAATCGTGCTGATCGTGTTACTGGCAATGAAGCACCAGTACATCAAATGAGAGTCAAGCTACTAAAGGAATTTCGTGCTTTTCAACCAGGTACCTTTACCGGATTAACTGGAGTATGGAAAGCTGAGCAATAGATTTTCCAGATAGAATTGATATTTAAGACACTTGAATGTACTGACACTAAGAAAAGACATTTGGTCGTATTTCAACTGACATTCTCAGCAGTAGATTGGTGGGATACAGTGAAAGCTACGATAGGTGAAGAATTGTATGAAGAATGACTTGGGAATCATTCAAGACTCGATTTCTAGAGAAGTACTTCCCAGAATCTGAGAAGAACAAAAAGGAGGTAGAATTCATACAATTTGTCCAAGGTAGTTTTACAGTGCCAGAATATACAACTCAATTCGAGAGACTATCACGATTTGTACTGCATATGATCGATACCCCAAGAAGGAAGATCAAAAGATATCATCAGGGACTAGTTCTACATGTCTGTCACATGAGTATAGGACATTTAGATCAATCTTTCGAAGCTCTGGTAGAAATGGCAATGAAATTAGAAGACGACACTCAGATTAGTGAAGGGCAACGATTTGATCTAGCATTTCCAGAGTATGATCAGTTTTTCCTAACGGATCAGAGAGGAAGGGACAGCCAGGATGTGTTGGCAGCTAACCAAGTTCAACAAAGAAACACAGAGAGAAGTTACATGGGCAATCGCTAGAAGCGTAAGAGATTGGGGAACAACAAGAAAGAATCCAAACTAGTGGCGACTCCAACACAGCACAGATAATTAGATATCTACTATAATTGTGGATTACTAGGAAACCATTCCCAAGAATGCAGAGCGTTAAGGAAATCTAATAGACGAGGAGTACGATGTTTTAACTGTGGTAAAGTTGGTCATGTCCGTGAGTTTTGTCCAGAACTAAAGATGCAATACAATGTTCCATCGCAACCAGTATCACGAGGGCAGACCCACTGAACAAGTAATGGATCTCGACTTAGACAAGGATGATAGATAGAAGGTACAACCCTCATCATCTACATTTTCTATTACATATGATCCCGACATGCAGGAAGTTGGCATTCTTTTGTTTTAAATGTAAGAGGATTAGCCTACACCATAAATGGAAGATACCTGAACAATTCATTTGACACTGATTGACAGTAGTTATCCAAGTATAGATATAACATCAATTGCATCCCATATGACTTCTTTGCATCCCCATAAGACGTCAATTGTATCCTTATCTGACATTATTAGTCTCCCTACATGAAAGACTACGCCAACCATTGGTATGTTGGACAGAGATGAGGAATCTCAATTTTCTTGAAAAGAAAGGACAAACTAGAAGATTACAAGTCTACAAGAGAGGATATGAGTAACGCAGAGACGACACCAGAATTTCAAATAGAACCACGGAGGGTCACTTATGAACACTAATTGTATGTTGCTTCCATCTAGTCGAGATGTTATATAGTAGGTCGACTCACAATATCAGTGTATAGCCCTGCCTACCTATTTAGTTAGTATGCGAAAGCAGAACGAACATTCAACAGATTGTACAACCTCAAAGAGATGATTATATCAATAGTACATAAAAAATTGGAGACGTGAGAAAGTTTAAATCACTAACTACGGTGCCAGAGTCACGATACTTTTAAGTCAACATACTAAAGGATGATGATGACAACACTAGGGTTAACAAGGATATCGCAAAACATCATGTGCAACAAGAGATTGACTAAGGATGCTGACGATCATAACAAGGAGTCCAGAGATGGAAGACAACCAACTGATGATACAAGACATCGTTAGCACAGTTTGAAGCATCATTAAAGACGGGAGTAGACAGCAATGCTTCGCTACAACTTAGATGAGATTAGAACACTTGATCAATAGAATCCTCACACCGTAGAGTTTGACCTGAGGGGGGAACCTCATGTGCTTGGAGACTAGCCATTTCAGATTTGTGAGATGATTAGATTGTGCTACCTAGAACCTTTTTCCTGAAGTTCAACATACAAATTTCGTATGGTTAAAACCTGAGATTGGTAGTTATCACCCTAGTACTCATAGATCTTTGATCTTTTTATATCGCATGTTTTGAACTTAACCCTTTGGCTGCTGATGTGATCACTTATGTAAAACGAGAACTTGAGCATTTTTAGAGTATGTGTTACGAGATGCTTTCTTTTTTTTTGTAGGACTCCTGCTTCAGATTTTGAGGATGAAATCTTTTGATAGGTGGTGGGTTATGTAATACCTTGTATTTTCATATTCTTATATACCCCTAGTACCTTTCTTAGTCTTTGGTGAGTTTGAGAGCCCAATTGATTGCCCTTAACACAATCGATTGCCATCCAACCGATTTCCCTTAACCCAATCGATTGACATACCAATCGATTGGATTTATACCAATCGATTACCTTACTGCCGACCTAAACCCATGATGTGGCCCATACCAATCGATTGATGCCTGATCCCAATCGATTGGCAAAATTAAAACTTGGCTACCTCGTTTGGTTTATGTGGTTGTGATTGTTTCCTTCTCCCTATATATACCCCTCCCTCTTATACTTGTATATGTTTGGTTTAGGTGGGTTTTAGAGAGCGAGATATACTCTCATATATATATACACTTATATATATATTCATATATATATACACACACCACACTCTCGGGTTAGAGAGAAAGAAGAAGAAGAAGAAGAAAAAAAAGAAGAAGGAGGAGGGGAGACCAGAGAGAGATAGAGAATAAAGAAGGAGAGGAGACCACCATAGCCGTCGCGGAGCTCGGGACGCAGGGACTAGGTGAGCTTTATTAACTCACTCAAGAGATTATTTATGGGATGCTTATGTGTGTTTAAATAACGTGTATGGAAGAGAGAAGGAATCCCCAACGTTTTTATATATAAAACTAGAAGTTTCTAAAGAAGAAGACAGAGTTCAATCGATTGACATTGGATCCAATCAATTGGATTTATTCCCAATTGATTGCCATGGGTTTTATTCGATTGCTATGCGAATCGATTGACATTTTTTCTAATCCATTGGATAAGAGCAGAATGTTGTTTATATGTTGTTATATGTTATGAGTTAGTTATGATATACTTGAGCTGTTATTAATGGGTAGTTGTACTATGTATAATAGTGATATTTGGATATAATAATGGTCAGTACAAGGTATGTCAGAATTAGACTTATATGATGTTGATGTTCATATTATAAGGTGAACTGTTTAACAACCAGATGTTGTTGATAAACTGAATAATAGAACAGAATGCAACTGCATGTTAATAATATGTTAAAGAGTAGAACTATTGATAATAGAGCATGTGATAGTCCTATATCTAGAGCATGAGTATTACACAACACGTGGTCAGCATGCATGGGGAAGTGGTATGTGAAAAGATGAGAGAATATGATGAGAAATGGGAACTATGACTTATATGGGACATGAGATATGTGTACTTTGGATCCGTGGGATCAACAGCAAACGGTCCGGGTATACGTGGGATGGTTAGAGTTCCTAGTGCGCCTCTCGCTGTTGAAGACGTCCAGTGATGCATATGCACTATTGAAGATGTCCAATGTACCATTAAAGACATTCGGCTAGTGCTCTACTGTATTCTCAGTTGTGTAGACGACCAGTGAGGAAATACACATCGGTGAAGACGTTCGATGTGCTGCTTCTATTGTTTACAGATAGGTGGTACCATGTAGACAACCGGTAACTATATCAAGGGATCGTAGGACCCATTGACTAGTCGGGTGATTCCGATTGGTATTATTGTATCGATGTATGGAAATCATAATTGGTATTATGGTATCGACTTATGGATATCAGAGCTTGTATTATGGTATAGATGAATGGATACGGAGTTGTATTATGGATACAGAGATGGATAGAGATATGAATACGGAAATGGATATGAATATGAGAATGATTAGTAAGATGATGTTCAGTGGTGGATTCAGGATCTCGACGCAAAGGTAGATGCATGGGTGGTTGCATGGGTTACATGCATGGATTTGGTGAATACGTGATGAGATATTTATACCATGATCGTTATTATTGTTTTCATTTAATATGTTCCTGCTATCATTGAATTCATGAATAGTTTAATGAGACCTCTACTATGTCCGTGAGTGTAGACACCCCATTTTGTCGACTATCAGATTTAGGAGACCCATAGCTTGGTGGTTCAC
The DNA here is from genome assembly GCA_033977485.1 of Hydrangea macrophylla. Lineage (NCBI taxonomy): Eukaryota > Viridiplantae > Streptophyta > Magnoliopsida > Cornales > Hydrangeaceae > Hydrangea > Hydrangea macrophylla. The sequence goes on from CM066982.1 coordinate 66,571,678, forward strand.
AATGATCGCAAAAGACCCAAAAGGACTCTCGGAAGTCAGTTCTATCTCTCAGAATGCTCAAAATGACCAAAATGCCCCTAAAAGCCCGAAAACTCCCAGATTTGGTCCCAAAGTTCTGAAAACATGTTATATCATTAGAAAAGTATCAAAATGAGTTTTTAAAAGAAATCGGGTGAAATCGTCAGCTCCCAGAGACCCCCGGAAGTCCCGGAAGTTCCCGGAAAGTCCCCGTTGACCGGTTTGACCAAGGTTGGACTAGGTTTGACCAAGGTTTGACCAGGTTTGACCAAGTTTGACCAAGTTTGACCGAAATCGTCCGAATCATTTTAAATCATGAGATAAGTGTTAAAACAAGTTCCAAAAGAAAATCGAGCGAGAACGTCAGCTCCTGGGAACTCCCGGAGGTTTCCAGAACTTCCCGGGAATCCCAAGTTAGACCAGTTTGACCAGAATTTGACTTTGGAACCGGGGCACCAAAACAATTTTCAAATATTTTTCATAGATACTAGAGGTCAATAGCTTTCCAACGGTATATCGCACATAATTTCTGGATTTAAAACGAATTTATTATGAATTTCCAAAGGCGAAAAAGGCGATCAAGTCGGCTTTTATCGCAAATACCGCAAAACTTTTCAAAGTGACCTATCCCCGAATTATTTTTTATGTAAATTAGACTCCATTACCTTTCCAACGGTATATCACAACCTCGATTTGGAGTTCGTATGCATTTTCTGTGAATTTCAGACAAAATAGGGCCTTTTCGCGAATACCGGAACTTCGGGGGGCCTAAACAGCATTATCCAGACGAAGGGAGGAGCACTGCCGCCGCGGCACTGGCCCAGTGCCGCCGTGGCACTCCCCTCCAGAACAGTCCATTTTTGTAATATGTTTTGTGGTCCCATTTTGATTAATTAAAAGCCAAAACGACGTAGTTTTATGATTTCAGATATTTGGAGCCAATGGGAGTACTTTCTAAATCCCAAAAACACCCCAAGTTGGCCTATATAAATACCCCATTACTCCTCATTTTAGAGAGTCAAATGTGAGTTTTGAAAAAGTTTGGGAGAGAAAGTTATAGAGATAAGGCTAGAGTAGAGAGAAAAGAAGCTTTCTTCTTTGATTTTCAAAAACAAAAGTGAGTTCTAACTTTGTTTTTACTTAATTACTTCCATTTACTTCAACATTCAATACTCCCAACCACCATTTTAGTGAGCATTCAAGAGAGTGGAAGCTTCTTCCATGTCTAGTGTCATTACATATGAGTGATACACCAATCTACAAGTCTCATGCTTCATGAATATCACATTGATCATCATCTATTGGTTGCTATTTACTTGCTTGTTTATTTATTGTTCATCTCTTCTTATCTCATTTCTTTTTTATTTTCTTTATTTACTTACTAGTTCATCATCATCTAAGTGATGACATGAAGTTTGGGGTGAGTGAATCCTTATGGATAGTAGCTCTTGACCTCAAAAACATGTTTGATAGATGATGATCATAACCTCAATACTTCCAAGGTATTCTTGGGATGTATTGAAGTTATGTTCAAAAATAAATAAATCTCTCCAACAATCTTGGAGGTTCTTAAATGACAAGTTTGATGTAGGTATTCTAAGTGGCTATGATCCTTATTGAGTGTTGAAAATATGTTTTCAAAACATCTATTTCAAAACCCCTCTCAATCCCTCTCATTTGGTTTCAAGAAACAAAACTTTATTTTCTCCAAAATCTTCAAAACAATGAGTCAAAACAGTGAGTGAGTTGAGTTCAAAGATTCTTCTAGAACTCAATACTCAACATATGGATACAAGGCCACTTAGAAAGTCTTCCTAACTCATTGGAGAACACCCATGATTTTTGGTTTGACTTGGAAGTACTCGGAAATGGTCCATTTGGGTCCCAACATTCCTTCCAAACATTCTGTTTTTGCTGTCACAGCAGCTAGGTCAACTTACGACCTCTTTTCCAGAAAACTTTTCCAAAAGGGATGGTCCTAACTTATTTTTTCCTTACAATTGAATGTCTTAAGGAACTTTCTGTGTAAAATGGGCCTCTAGATCATTCGTTTTCATTTTCTAAGATTTTCTAACATTTCAGTCGACAGTACGAACTCTGTTTCTGAGTGACCTCTATTGTTTATATCATTTCTCTCAATCTGTGATATCTATTCAAGATTGGCCTTTTGGGTTGTGTTCTAGACACAATAAGGAATATCTCCATAAAAAATCATGCATTGAAAATATTCCTAGCCCCTCTTTTCAAATTCCAAAAGATCATGCTACTGTTCTGTCCACTATTCACAGCAAGTACATTTCAACTTTCATTCTTTGATTTGATGCTCATATGCATTCCAAATTAGTTCATATCTTAGGAAGTAGTTCATACTACATTTGTACACATCCCATGTTAATTTCATTCATTCATTCATACACATTTTAGACTTCTAAGTCACTCTAGGAATCCATGTACCCAAAACACACTACAACCTTTGCACATTTTTAGATACCTACATTGCATTCATGCAAGATTTGGGGTTTTTGTAACTCTTAATCTAGGAAGATTATAAGGAATGATCACGATCACACGTTCATGCTTCCCCTTTGATCTAATCATCCTTTCTCATCCATCCCGGGGATCGAGAGATCTTCTTTTCTCAAAGAATAACATGCATCATACTAGCTTGTTAAGCATATTTTCATTTCTTTCTTATTTGTTTCAAGAACAATTCATGTCCCCCTTTAGATTAGGAAGCCTTGATTATTTGATATATGATTAGACGATTTTTCTTAGGTTTATTTGTGTGATCTTTCACTTTACATTGTATGATATTTGGCTTAGATCTTATGAATGATATCTTATCTTTAGATCTTCCATTTCAAGTTTCTTATGCAATGTAGTATACTATCATAGTATTACTTGTCGAACCGAACATAGTATAAGATTATTATTTGGATGCTAATTGAGGCCCGTCGAGAGACGGGGCGAGTTGAGGGTGTTTTAGTCGCGACAAAGGCTCCTTCCTTTCTCGTACCAAAACCCCGAGCCAAGTTCTTTGGTTATGAAGGGCCGGTGCCCTTTATCCGTTTGGGTGAGTCAAAATTAGGTTTCTTGGTTCCTTAAAGACCAAGTGGCGACTCTGTATCTGTTTTCAACAGGCCATTTTCTCTTTCCTTGATTCAAAAATCAAACGAATTTCAAAACATAACAAAGAGGTGGAAGCCCGGTATCCACAATCTGGCGACTCCACTGGGGATTTTTATTTTAAAACAAAATAATACAGAGGTTTGACTCATAAGAAGCATCCTTAAAATCATCTTTTTACTGTGTATGGTTCACCGCATTGCACTCTGCATTTTACCCTGACATTGTTCAGGTCTTGCTGTGCCAGGGCACAAGTCACCGTTGATACTGTACCTTTCAAGGTATATCAAAAAGAGTAAAAACCTCCGTACTGTCTCCCTGACGGTATATTGGAACTCTCGTCAACGGACCCTCTTTGACTGAACTCAGCCTTTGCATATAGATTCCTGTAGAACCTTTCATAGGACTGTTCGTTTATCTTTTCAGATAGGACAATGTGATATAACTGCTGTATGCCCTGACGGGATTACCTGCGCGGTGTAGACGCTTATGTGGCATAGAACAGAACCTCTTTCTTATGATTCCCAAGGCAATCACTCACATGTGGTCACATTGAGTTGACCTGCCTAAGCATCATGACAAGGATGTCTGCTCCATGCTCGCAAAGATATACACCGCAAACCTTGTTTATCGGTCTTGAGATATAGGAGTATGAAAACCTGCTAGAAAGTATGATCACTATAACCATACTTACCAGTTTCTCCCAAAAACTCTGTCCAAATATCCCAGATATGACCATATTGAGCAGTTTCTCCTAAAAACTCTGTCCAGATATCCCAGATATAACCGTACTTACCAGTTTCTCCCAGAAACTCTGTCCAGATATCCCAGATATAACCGTACTTACCAGTTTCTCCCAGAAACTCTGTCCCAGTCAATCAGAAATATCTGAAAACCCCTATTATCCCTTGGTGATCGTACTGGAAAGTAAGATTGGCACACTCCATATGGTTAGCACCTTAATTGCTTAACCTCTATCTGTTAGAAATAGGAACATCATACAGATTAGGGCCTACATCCGCATGCTTGTCTCCCATGCATACACCATTCTCATCTCTCTGCACGCACTGTCTCGAGTCAGTCCATGTCACGGTCTTTGTCTGTCTAAAAGTCGTCACTGTCAGGATCTGATACACCCCTTTCTCTCAAAATCTGTCAGGTCAGTATAGATTCCCAAGGTCAGCAGCCGGAATCCTCGTCTTGGACCAGGAGTTCAGATAATCGTCTGGTCAGAATCAGTCCGACAGCCTACTTCAGAATGAATAGAGAAGAATTGGAAAACAAGGTTACCGAGTTGGGAGCAACTATAAGCCAACAGTCCGGCAGTCTAGCCCAAGTCCTGAAGTTCATGGAAGAACTAAAGCAGCAGCAGCCGCAACCTCCGCTCGGGTTTCCGCCACCAGGGTTCGAACCTCCTCTACATGAGAATAATGGGGAGGAAAATTGGTTTCAAGGGGTTCCACCGCTTGCGTATGAAAAGAAGCTCCAAGAGAAAATGGACAAGGTCGACAAATTAGAGAGCGTACTGAGAAAGAGCAAGGGAATCGATGATTACATGCTAGACCTGGAAGGCCTTTTTGAGCCTGTCAAGTTGAAACTGCCGGAGAACTTCAAAATGCCTGCCATCGACCGTTTTGACGGAACTGGAAACCCAAAAAGTCACATGAAGCTATGTATGAGCATCTTCCAATCCATGGGTTGTACCCACGAACACATTGCGATGTTGTTCCCGCAAACCCTTGCAAAGTCTGCACTATCGTGGTTCCTAACCTTGGAAGCCTCCAAAACCCGGGCCTGGGAGGACATTGTTCGAGTCTTCGTCGATCATTACTCCTACAATCAAGAGCTGGATGTCACCATCAGGGATTTGGAAACAACCCGGCAAAGCAACAATGAATCCTTCGCTGCATTTCTGAGCAGATGGAGGAACAAGGTAGCTCAAATGACCCACCGGCCAATCGAGAAAGAACAGGTAAGGATGCTTATCCGGAATCTGCAGCCGCTTTATCATGAGAAATTATTCTACCAGTCCATCTCCACCTTTGAGGAGTTGTTTGAAGTCGGAACCCGAATCGAAGATGCTATCAGGGAGGGGAAGATCAAAAAGGAAGACCCTCCGAGTCAGCCAAGAAGGCCCAACTACTCCCGGAATCCCCCGGATGTCAATGCCCTTAGCGGCCAACCCATGGCATACCCTCCAAGACCATACCACCCCTCCAACCAGGCAAATTCCTCCAACCGCCCTTTCCAGAAAAAGCCCCCTCGCAATTTTGCCATGCTAGAAATCTCTCTCTCCTCAGCCCTAGATCGCCTCCTCAAAAAGGGCCATCTCCAATTACTCCAGCCTCGAAATACCCCACCCCTGCCTAACTGTGATATATCTAAGAGATGCGCCTACCACCAAGCCTCCGGCCATAACACTGATGATTGCATGCGCCTCCGCCATGACATCCAAGACCTCATCGACCAGAATATCATCGAGCCACCACCAAAGCAGCCTCATATCACCCAAAATCCCCTACCAAATCACCAAAATGTCAACCTCATTGAGTCTAGCCCCGTACCCTTCAACCCTGCTACTTATATCACCCCCCTAGGACAACCCTTGCCTTGCATTGACATCCCGGATTCTGAGGGAATTCATCTGATCGGAGGGGAGAATGACGAGTGGCAGCAGCAGCTTGACGACGAGCAAGACTTGTTCTTCCTGGAAGAGCATGACCTAGGGGCGGTAGACCTCAAATGGTATGATCCTAACAACGAGAGTGATGCTTCCATCTGGAACGAGCCGGAAAAGCCATTTGTGGGAACGGATTGTGATTGGTTTAAGAAGGATGGGACTGTAGAAGGACCTACTCCTGCCGAGATTGATCATCTAACCAGGTCAGGCCGTCATTATCAGCCTCCACAGCCTGCCACCAAAGCCATCGAGAAAGGTCCAGTTAAAGACAAAGGGAAGGGTAAGATGGATGAGGTCATCGAAGAAGACAATGAGCTGATCAAGCAGCTAAAGAAAACCCAAGCACATCTCTCGATGTGGGACATCATGGTAACATCCTTTAAGCACAGGCAAGCTGTGTTAAATGCTTTGGCTGGGATTGAAGTCCCCATCGACACCGCGCCGGAGGACATGGTAGCTTTCTTGGGTGCGCTTACCCCCGACCCCATCATTACATTCTCCGATGAGGACCTGCCGCCAGAGGGATCCGCGCATAACAATGCATTATACATTACCGTGGGATGTAAGGAACAACAGGTGCCATTTTGTCTAGTCGACACAGGCTCGGCCTTAAATGTCTGTGCCCTGAGGACTGCCACCGCTTTGGGGGTCAATATCCTTGACATCACGCCATCTGTGCAATCTGTGAGAGCCTATGACAACACTAAAAGAAATGTGATGGGAACCGTTTCTCTCCAAATCCAGGTAGGATCTTTGGTGAGCACTGAGATCTTTCAAGTCATGGACATACCTGCCTCGTTCAATCTGCTGATTGGAAGGCCCTGGCTTCATGCCAACAAAGCTGTATCATCCACTGTGCATCAAATGATCAAGTACATTCATGAGCAGGAGGTAAAGATCATCCTCGGTAATAGTTGGGGTAATGAAGCTTTCCCAAATTACGCTCCCATTTTCGAAGTCCAAATACCTGAGCTAGAAGAAGGAGAAATCGGAGGATTCTTCATGGAAGAAGTTCATATGATCAAGGATGAAGACCGATTCCCTGAGGTCCACTCCGCAGTCGTCAACATTGTCCGCAAGATAAACTACTTCCCCGGAATGGGGTTGGGTCGACGTCAGCAAGGAATTCGGGAATTCCCGCAGATCAAAGGGCAACAAGGCACTTTCGGGTTGGGGTACAAGCCCACTGATGAAGACGCCGAGCTACAGAGGCCATGGAAGAAAAGGGTGAAGGGTCTCCCACCATATCGCAAGACTTTGAATGGACAATTCGTCAAAGAAGGGGATGGTTTCCCTTACTTCGGGTTCCCTGAACCCTGGATCCATCGAACCACTAGGAGAAGGCACCCCGGGCTTGAAATCTTCGCTGACTGCGAGAGGCCTCCATATCAAGACCCGTTCTATCCCGAAAAAGTTGAGAAGACCCCAGAGGAAGATTGGTTGAAATACCTGGACACCGAAACAATCGAGAAAATGTGGGAGGAATCCGCTGAGAAGGAGGAAGAAAAGAGGGCCAAGAGCCAAGATGATCAGATCAAGCCAACTGAGGAGGGTCTGAGCAACCAGGCTGTAGAGTCATCTGTCTGTGTCTCCCAATCCCCTATTCCCCCGGAGTCTGTACTACCAATTATCAAGTCTGTACTGGAGTCGGCTGCTGTAAGCCCACCACTATCCAATGTAATCACTTCACCTGTCATGAATGAAATGAAAGACGATTCTGCTTACTCCTCTGTGTCTGACACTTGTGAATGCACAGATCCCTCTGAGGATCTCCCAATCGAACTAAAGCAACTAATTGAAAAACCACCTGCTTATGAAATAATCGAAGATACTTTATCAGTTAACCTAGGTGAAATAGATAATCCACAGATTGTGCAAATTGGCTCAACCCTTAATAAAGAAGAAAAAGAAAAATTAACCCTCTTGCTAAAAGAATTCAAAGATGTTTTTGCTTGGTCTTACGAAGACATGCCTGGGGTCGATCCCGACATCGTCCAACATCATATTCCTCTCCTCCCTAATTCTAAACCTGTCAAGCAGAAACTGAGGCGCATGAGACCGGAATGGGCACTCAAGGTTAAAGAAGAGGTGGAGAAGCAGTTCAAGGCAGGGTTCATCATTGTCACCGAATACCCGGAATGGGTTGCCAATATCGTGCCAGTCCCGAAGAAGGATGGAAAAGTTCGTGTGTGCGTTGACTTTCGTGATCTGAACAAGGCCAGTCCCAAGGATGACTTCCCGCTTCCCCACATTGACGTCTTGGTAGATAACACCGCAGGACATGAGCTACTGTCTTTCATGGATGGTTTCTCAGGGTACAATCAGATTCTAATGGCGCCAGAAGATCGGGAAAAGACGACATTCACCACCCCTTGGGGAACCTACTGTTATAGAGTAATGCCCTTTGGACTCAAGAACGTGGGGGCGACTTACCAAAGAGCTGCCACCACTCTGCTGCATGATATGATTCACAAGGAGGTAGAAGTATACGTAGACGACATGATTGTAAAATCCAAGGATAGAGAAGGGCACCTGGTAGCGCTGGAAAAGTTCTTCGAAAGGTTGCGCAAATACAAGATGAGGCTGAATCCAAAGAAATGCACTTTCGGCGTAACCTCTGGTAAACTCCTGGGTTTTCTCATCACACAAAGGGGAATAGAGGTGGATCCCTCTAAGATCAAGGCAATCCTCGAAATGGCGCCACCACGGAATGAAAAAGAAGTAAGGGGTTTCCTCGGAAGAATCCAATTCATCAGCCGCTTCATTTCCAAGCTCACAGCTACATGCGATCCTCTGTTCCGATTGTTGAGAAAAGGGGAGAAGTTCCAATGGGATGACCAATGCCAAGCCGCTTTCGACAAAATAAAAACCTACCTTCAAAATCCGCCTGTCCTTTCACCACCAATACCTCATAAGCCCTTATTCCTTTACCTATCCGTCTCTGAAAATGCCATGGGCTGCATGCTAGTCCAAGAAGGAGAAGAAAGCCACTCCGAAAAAGCCATATACTACCTCAGCAAGAGGATGACTGGGTATGAGCTCAACTACTCTGCCCTCGAAAAAACGTGTTGGGCCTTGGTTTGGTGCACCCGCCGACTGAGGCACTACATGCTAGCCTTCCCGGTTATGCTCATATCCCGCATAAATCCTCTAAAATACCTTCTCGAAAAACCCGCCCTGACCGGTCGTATATCCCGTTGGTTACTTCTATTATCCGAATTCGATATCAAGTATGTTACGAGCAAGTCAGTAAAAGGGAGAACCGTAGCTGAGCATCTCGCAGAACATGCCGTTGACTCCGAAGAAAGTGGGGACTTTCCATTTCTGGACGAGAGCATCATGGAAATCAAGGAAGGACAGTGGAAGTTGTACTTCGATGGAGCAGCCAACATGAAGGGGTACGGAGTAGGGATGATCCTAGTATCGCCGAGTGGGGAACATACTCCGTTAGCAGTCAAGCTCAATTATAACTCCACCAACAACACTGCTGAGTATGAAGCATGCATTCTGGGAATGGAGGCAGCCTTAGAGCTGAAAATTCAGAGGTTGGATGTCTTTGGAGATTCAAACCTCATCATATCACAAGCCAGAGGAGAATGGAAAGTAAAAGAAGAAAGGTTGAAACCCTATCATGATCGTCTCGACCGACTCAAGAGGCAGTTCGAAAATATCACATTCCTCTACTTGCCTAGGGAAGAGAACCAGCTGGTAGATTCTTTGGCCACTCTAGCTTCGATGATCAAAATTCCTGTGGGAGTCAGGATGATGCCCTTGGTAATTGAGCAGAGGTACGAGCCTTCATTCAAAATAATCGCCACAGTCGAAGAAGAAGAGAATGAAGCACCATGGTATCAGGATGTCTGGGATTTCATAGAAAAAGGGACATACCCCCAAGAATCTACGGAGAAAGACAAAAGGGCAATTCGAAGATTCGCAGCGCAATTCATCATTTGCGACGGGAAACTGCTGAAGAAAGGATACAACGGTCACAACCTGACTTGCCTGTTCGGAAAGAGCTCCAAAAGAATGATGGAGGAAATACACGAAGGGGTCTGTGGCCCGCACATGAACGGTCACATGCTGGCCAAGAAAATCGTAAGACAAGGGTACTACTGGGCAACATTAGAGAAAGATTGTTGTGAGTACGTGAGAAGGTGTCACAAGTGCCAGATCCATGCAAACATGATGCATGTGCCACCATCTCTTCTATATAGCATGACCTCGCCTTGGCCATTCTCCACCTGGGGAATCGATATTATTGGTGAAATCATTCCAAAGGCCTCAAATGGAAATCGGTACATCCTGGTGGCCATAGACTACTTCACAAAATGGGTAGAAGCTGCATCCTACACCAAGTTGGGGGCCAAGGAAGTGGCCAAATTCATCAAGAGAAATCTCATCTGCCGTTACGGAGTTCCCCATGAGATTATTTCGGACAACGGAAGTTATTTCAAGGCAGAAGTCAGGGATCTGTTCGAAGAATACAAAATCACCTATCACAAGTCGTCGCCATACAGACCACAGACCAATGGGGCAGTCGAAGCTGCGAATAAGAATGTCAAGGCCATACTGCAAAAATCAGCTGATACCTACAAAGACTGGCATGAAAAGCTACCATTTGCACTTTGGGGATACAGAACATCGATAAGGACGTCCACAGGAGCAACGCCTTACTCATTAGTATATGGGATAGAAGCAGTACTTCCGGTCGAGATAGAACTACCGTCCCTACGCGTGATGGCAGAATGTGAAATTTCGGAATCAGATTGGTTAAGGGAAAGATATGAAGAATTGGCCCTCATAGATGAAAAGCGCCTAGCGGCAGTCGACCATGTTCGAATCTATCAAAAGAGGATAGCCCGTGCTTTCAACAAAAGAGTTCGCCCAAGGAAGATTGTCAAGGGCGACCTTGTCCTTAAGGAATTACGAGCTCCGATCTTTGATCCCCGTGGGAAGTTTAAACCTAAATGGGTCGGCCCTTATATCGTCAAGACTATTCTTTCCGGAGGAGCAACTTATCTCATGGACCTCGATGGTGTCGAATTCAAAGAACCAATCAACATGGATCGTCTCAAAAAGTACTATGCTTGACTATCAAACCAATTTCCTTCAAGCCTCGCCTGGAACTACGCTCGACCTGATTCCCGCTCGGGGATACGTAGGCAACCACATCGGTTCGGTCGCTCCACCAACAAAAAAAAAATAATAATAATAATAATAACCTTTTCTTTCAAGCCTTGCCTTGAACTACGCTCGACCTGATTCCCACTCGGGGATACGTAGGCAACCGCATCGGTTCGGTCACCCCACCTACCCAAAAATCAACCCGCTTCTTCCCAACCATGCCCGAACTACGTTGGACCTGATCCCCACTTGGGGGTACGTAGGCAGACTTTCAAAAAAAAAAAAAAAAAAGGATGGCTCGCTAGGTCGAAATCCGAAAGGACGCCTAGGCAAAAATTAGAGCTAAATCCAAAGTGAGCAATAACAAAAGAGAGAAAATAGCTCGCTAGGTCACCTCCTTGGTGCCTAGGCAAAAATTATGAGCAGGTGAGAAAAATAAAGTCGCGGTCCTTACCATAACCCAAAAACCACCCTCCACACTAGGGGCAAACTTCGGCCACTCGCCTCGTTTGCCTGAACCTCTTCTAAACTAGGGGCAAACGTCGGTCATCTACCTCGTTTGCCTCACAACCATATATATCCCAAACTAGGGGCAAACTTCGGCTACCCGCTTCATTTGCCTCTAATAACCCCAGCATGCTCAAGCGAGTACCAAAAGCAACAACTAATTGAAATCTCAAGTTACAAAATGTTTTTAGAAAGCTAAAATGCATAAAATGAGATTCCCAAAGTAACCAAGGTTCACCGATAAACAAACTTTGAATATTACATAGGCAGGAATAATCAAAGAAATAAAAGTCTTTCAAAAAGCAACCACATGTTCAAAGACACTTGGAGGAATGAGCAGAATCAGTCAGGCCTAGTGTCTTTTATTTTCTCAAAGGTCTTTAGAAGTAGGCCTTTGCTCGGTCAGTCCAACCATCAATAAAAGCAGCGATAGTGGCAGCCCTGATCCTGGAAGCAAAGATCCTCTCAGTAAACCCCCGGGGAACCTCCTGAACCTGTCCATACTGTCTGGCCAAACGGCGAGGATGATAGAAAGAAGTCTCTCTCAGACCCATCAACCACACTCTCTGGTGACCCCTGAGGCTCGTGGTGATAGCGTAGAGGCCCCAACGCCTCACGATCCAGCAAATGTCAGCCTCAGATAAGGCGCTCATCATGCCCACCCAATCAGCAAAGGTATAGTGAGAATGAAGCACGGCTCGACGAAAGTAAACCGGTGGTATACGGCCCGTCCACAGCTGAAGGCGCTCGTAAAGCCAAGCCTGTAACACCAAAGGCGCCCCAGAAAGAAGAAGAGTCCCTTGGTTGAAGGCATTATCCAAACCATTCAAAGTTTCAGCTAGAACCATGGCCATGGGATTCCTGCTAAGCTTCAGTCCGAGACACACATGCACTAAGTCGACGGAAGTACTCGAGAATAGGAAGTGTGAAGTCATGCACAGTATCAAAGCGGCCCCGCGGGTAGCATCATACACGCTGGGATCCCCAGGACTGGCGTACCGGGCAATAATAGAAGCAATGTTGAGAACCTCACCTTGAATCAGCCGGCGGGAAATAGTGACGGAGCAATTCAGATATTCAGCCAGGCCTCGCGTAGGACTGAGGGTACCAGCAGAAGGGAAAATCATATCAGAGTCAGAATCATAGCCGAGAATAGCGCAGAACTCCTCAAACACAGGGCATATCTCCAGGCCATTGAAGATAAAGACATGATTCACCGGGTCCCAGTGACCAATGGCAGCACGCAAGAACTCAGTGTTCAGGGTCATCTGGCAAAGAGAGAATAGCTCGGTCAAGCCGTAGCTAAAGAGGTTGATCCGCTCCACGCCATCCGTAATGTTTAGCCAAGCTGTGAGTTGGGCGGGATCATACAAAGCCATTTTTTTTTCTCTGTCGCGGCTCTAGCCAAAATTCAAAATTTCGGCAGCACCTCCCCGTTTCACGGACTATCCCACCTGCAAGGCAAAAGCACTCACTATCACAAAACTGCCCATCGCAGTAACATCCAGCAATCACAATGCACATATATCAACAAGCACACAACTGTGCCTCTAAACCGGAAGATATCCGGCCTAGGAGGCAAAACATCATAATACTCTGTCAAAAGGTCACAAATTGTTCTACACATCATCCTACACTGTCCGAATAATCATATCCCCAAGTACAACCCAATCGAAAACAGAAAAAGAAAGTAAAATAATTAATTCCCGCTTGGGAAGCCTCAGTCCTCCTCTTCTTCGTCCTCCGTCGGACCGCCCGGAGTGTACGTCGGCGACGGCCTCCTCCTACCACCTCTACATCTTGGACCAGTCCTCGATGAGCCAGCCCCGCCTCCACGGTACTGCACACACAAATAAAAAACAGAGGCAATCAGTAGGGACACCATAAAAAAAAAAAAAAAAAAAAAGAAAAATATAAAAATGGACTCAAGTTAGAGACTTACCAAAGACACCATCTGGTTGGCAGCAAATTGCCGCATACCGTCCATCTGTCAAGGGTAAAATCTAGGGTTAGAACCTCATAACTTTAAGGAAGTGCAAAATTAGAGACATACCCGGTGGTCTCGTGTGAGGACCAAGGACTGTAAGCTAGCCGCCAAGGCGTGACCCTCCTCAGCGTAACTCCAAGGAACATTGAGGACGCCCGCTGGCCGAGTAGGGTACCCGCATGTGACTCGTGGCACCTCCATCACTTGGGGAGTGCCATCAGCGCCTAGAACATTGACGGTCCAATCCCAAGGAGGGATAGGGTCGGGAGCCTGAGGAGCCTGTCTCCTGTACATCTCGCGAAGCTGCGAGCACAGAATAAGTTAGGAAAAGATAAATAAAAAACATGGGCAATGAATATAAACAAAAATACAAAAAAGAACTCACCTCCAGGAGTGGGAAGTTAGGCATCAGGAAACGGCCGCGGTAAGCCTCGTAACCGGTCTCAGAAAGAAAATGGTCCCAAACATCGGTGCCGGCTAAAGCCGCCAGCAGAGCATCTCCAGAAAGGTCACTAGCATCCATCGCAGGAGGATCATGAGGGACACGATACCGGGAACCACCAACCACTTGCCGAGACACCCGCTCACCAAGAAACCACTGCCGGCACTCGGTACTCTCCATCAGAAGGCGGCAAAAGGTAAGAGATTTGACCGCTTGAATCTCCTCTGGGGCAGCATAGGCGACGCCCTCCCAAGGCGTCCAATCAACACTAGAGGCTGTCAGCCCAGTTAAGAAGTTCCGAAGCAAAACAATCCGGTGGGCCCCACTCTTCACCCCAACAACGTCCCTCCGCCATCTCAAGCCTCGTGGGAATAGAGGCACAGGAGCCATACCATCCTCATCCTCGCCCGACTCGTCTGCTGGGGAGGGAGCTAACATCTTTAAGTATTCAAAACTCCAAAGCTGCACAGACAAAGGAGAAATCAGAACGAGTGTGAAAATCAAAAAGATGGAAAATAAAAGAAGAAACAGTGCGTACCTCCCAAGCTCGCCAGAATCCCCCAGTAGACTTAACATCGCCCCGAGAGACCTCCCCCATATGCTTGTAGAGATGGACCAGGGCAGCACCGCCCCAGTTATAGGAGGGGATCTCATCAATGGTCGCCAGGCAAGAATGGAGCCTCAAGCTCACCCGGTCATTCCTTGTCGCAAAGATTGAGCACCCGAGGACATACAGAAGATAAACCCTCAAAAGCTGGGAATTGTTCAGATTGTGATTACCTCTGCCATAGGCCCGGTAAAGCCAGCCGCAAGGAAACCAATGCCTCTCCAAGTTAGGGGGAACAGCCCCGATCAACATCTCCACCGCCTCCGGGTCGATCTCATAAAAGTAATCCAGAATCAAGCGCTTGCTCACCGACCCTCAAGCCCGTAATCATGGAAAAGTCGAAGGGCGTCATAGTCATCTCTCCGAACGGCAGGTGGAAAGTGTTGGTAGTGTCCCACCACCTCTCAGCCAGTGCATAGAAGTGAGCCAAATCATTGCTACTTTTCGAAACCAAGCGGACGAAGCCTCCGAACCCGGCATCATCAACCATCCTCTTAACGGTGGGCGAAAGCTGGGTATACCATAAGAAAGCATGGGCAAGGCTACCATGGCCTTTCAATGCCACTTCCGGCACCTGTACACAACAAAGACGACAAAAGATGCACAAAATTACTATTCACGACCCGAGAGCCAAATTCACAAAATCAACATTTAAGCACAAATCGGACTTCTAACGATCTCTAGGTGCACACTACGGCTCACGAAACTAGCATAATACATGAAAGCAGTCCTAAAATGTCGAAAGTTTCACATACCAAGCTCGCTAGAGCCGCGGCCGAAAGATGGCATTGAGGGTCCTGTAAAATCAAGTCCGGAGCTTGCACCTCGGCCTTCATCCGTCCCTTGGCCTTCTTAGACGGACTCCTTGAGCTCGAAGCCATGGATCTACAAGAAAAATGGAAGTCACATTTAAACTTTCTTCTTGAAAATTTGGGCAAACCAAAACACCAATCAAAAATCCAACTACGGGGAAAGATTACTCACCTGAGCGCGCACAAGCGGCGTTTTGATGAATTTTGGCTCCAAAAACACCCCAAAATGGCCAAGAATGAGCTTCAAAAGCTCAAAAACTCGAGATATAGGAAGATGAAGTCCGGCCACCCAGTGCCGCCGCGGCACTGCCCCCCGTGGGCCCCGCTTCGCTCCGTTTTGCTCCGTTTTGCCCCGTTCTGGTCCGTTTTGGCCTTTTTCAGCCCGTTTTTGGCCCCGATCAGCCCGGTGGCCCATTCCAGTCGAGGTTTATGAGGTTTTACCCCAAGCAGATTAAAATTTGCCAGAATTACCTCCGGCAGGCACAAACTGAAAAATATCGGCTCCCGAAGACTCGAATCGGCCGTTTCAGGACAACCGTCGCAAATTTCGATCAAACGCGAGAATTCAGGTAACGGATCCTGGTTTTTAGCTAATGCACCAAATAAAGAGATTCCCCGAGAACCCTGCATTATCCCCCAAGGACAAAAGCATACAGATACCAGCTCCCGGAGGCCCTGACCGGCTTTCTCGGATTGAGCGCCGAAAGATTTAATCAACCGTGAGAGGTTCAGAGATGGATCCCGGTTCCCGATCAAGAAAAGAGATTCCCCGAGAACCCTACATTATCCCCCGAGGACAAAAGCAGACAGATACCAGCTCTCGGAGGCCCTGACCGGCTTTCTCGGATTGAGCGCCGAAAGATTTGATCAAGCGTGAGAGGTTCAGAGATGGATCCTGGTTCCCGAATCAAGAAAAGAGATTCCCCGAGAACCCTGCATTATCCCCCGAGGACAAAAGCAGACAGATACCAGCTCCCGGAGGCCCTGACCGGCTTTCTCGGATTGAGCGCCGAAAGATTTGATCAACCGTGAGAGGTTCAGAGATGGATCCTGGTTCCCGATCAAGAAAAGAGATTCCCCGAGAACCCTGCATTATCCCCCGAGGACAAAAGCAGACAGATACCAGCTCCCGGAGGCCCTGACCGGCTTTCTATGATTGAGCGCCGAAAGATTTGATTAACCGTGAGAGGTTCAGAGATGGATCCTGGTTCCCGATCAAGAAAAGAGATTCCCCGAGAACCCTGCATTATCCCCCGAGGACAAAAGCAGACAGATACCAGCTCCCGGAGGCCCTAACCGGCTTTCTCGGATTGAGCACCGAAAGATTTGATCAACCGTGAGAGGTTCAGAGATGGATCCTGGTTCCCGATCAAGAAAAGAGATTCCCCGAGAACCCTGCATTATCCCCCGTGGACAAAAGATACCACCACTAGCCAGAACTGATCCCCGAAAGTCGGCCGTCAGGAACAATCAGAGCATTGCCCACATCCAGATCTCCTGATTATCAAGAATTTTCTCACAGCTTTACCATAAGATCCCTCGATCACCTTTGGCTATCGTCTTCTGAACAAAGCGCATCTGATCTGTCTCACTTATTCCAGAAGTTTGCCCCCAGACCCGGAGTCTTCTAAACTTCGATGTCCTTATCCGAGTCACCCACCACGTCACAGTCGCGAACGCTAGCACGACACCAGCCCACTCGGAGTGGCACACCCCACAGCACTTGCTCATACTAGGGTCACATGATATCACATCCATGCATTGCATATCACTCTTATTGCATAGCATCCGCCTGATTATTGTGTATGTACATGTGTGATTTATTCCTTTGAGCCCCGAACTACGTCCTGGTCTGATTCCTCTTGGGGATACGTAGGCAGCTCCCGCAGAGCACGACCAGCACTAACCTCATCATCCTTGCATCTTTTTGCAACGCTTTTTATCCTAAATCTATAGCCTCCAAAAAAGTCCTGTCTCTTCAGGGCTTTGGCACTCGCTTGCGACATGCGTTGCCCCGCAAGTTCATGCCAAAGAGGGGCAAACTGTAGACACTCCATTTTGTCGGCTATTAGATTTAGGAGACCCATAGCTTGGTGGTTCACAATGATCGCAAAAGACCCAAAAGGACTCTCGGAAGTCAGCTCTATCTCTCAGAATGCTCAAAATGACCAAAATGCCCCTAAAAGCCCGAAAACTCCCAGATTTGGTCCCAAAGTTCTGAAAACATGCTATATCATTAGAAAAGTATCAAAATGAGTTTTTAAAAGAAATCGGGTGGAATCGTCAGCTCCCAGAGACCCCCGGAAGTTCCCGGAAAGTCCCCGTTGACCGGTTTGACCAAGGTTGGACTAGGTTTGACCAGGTTTGACCAAGTTTGACCAAGTTTGACCAAAATCGTCCGAATCATTTTAAATCATGAGATAAGTGTTAAAACAAGTTCCAAAAGAAAATCGAGCGAGAACGTCAGCTCCTGGGAACTCCCGGAGGTTTCCAGAACTTCCCGGGAATCCCAGGTTTGACCAGTTTGACCAGAATTTAACTTTGGAACCGGGGTACCAAAACAATTTTCAAATATTTTTCATAGATACTAGATGTCAATAGCTTTCCAACGGTATATCGCACATAATTTCTGGATTTAAAACGAATTTATTATGAATTTCCAAAGGCGAAAAAGGCGATCAAGTCGGCTTTTATCGCAAATACCGCAAAACTTTTCAAAGTGACCTATCCCCGAATTATTTTTTATGTAAAGTAGACTCCATTACCTTTCCAACGGTATATCACAACCTCGATTTGGAGTTCGTATGCATTTTCTGTGAATTTCGGACAAAATAGGGCCTTTTCACGAATACCGGAACTTCGGGGGGCCTAAACAGCATTATCCAGACGAAGGGAGGAGCACTGCCGCCGCGGCACTGGCCCACTGCCGCCGTGGCACTGACCCAGTGCCGCCGTGGCACTCCCCTCCAGAACAGTCCATTTTTGTAATATGTTTTGTGGTCCCATTTTGATTAATTAAAAGCCAAAACGACGTAGTTTTATGATTTCAGATGTTTGGAGCCAATGGGAGTACTTTCTAAATCCCAAAAACACCCCAAGTTGGCCTATATAAACACCCCATTACTCCTCATTTTAGAGAGTCAAATGTGAGTTTTGAAAAAGTTTGGGAGAGAAAGTTATAGAGATAAGGCTAGAGTAGAGAGAAAAGAAGCTTTCTTCTTTGATTTTCAAAAACAAAAGTGAGTTCTAACTTTGTTTTTACTTAATTACTTCCATTTACTTCAACATTCAATACTCCCAACCACCATTTTAGTGAGCATTCAAGAGAGTGGAAGCTTCTTCCATGTCTAGTGTCATTACATATGAGTGATACACCAATCTACAAGTCTCATGCTTCATGAATATCACATTGATCATCATCTATTGATTGCTATTTACTTGCTTGTTTATTTATTGTTCATCTCTTCTTATCTCATTTCTTTTTTATTTTCTTTATTTACTTACTAGTTCATCATCATCTAAGTGATGACATGAAGTTTGGGGTGAGTGAATCCTTATGGATAGTAGCTCTTGACCTCAAAAACATGTTTGATAGATGATGATCATAACCTCAATACTTCCAAGGTATTCTTGGGATGTATTGAAGTTATGTTCAAAAAATAAATAAATCTCTCCAACAATCTTGGAGGTTCTTAAATGACAAGTTTGATGTAGGTATTCTAAGTGGCTATGATCCTTATTGAGTGTTGAAAATATGTTTTCAAAACATCTATTTCAAAACCCCTCTCAATCCCTCTCATTTGGTTTCAAGAAACAAAACTTTATTTTCTCCAAAATCTTCAAAACAATGAGTCAAAACAGTGAGTGAGTTGAGTTCAAAGATTCTTCTAGAACTCAATACTCAACATATGGATACAAGGCCACTTAGAAAGTCTTCCTAACTCATTGGAGAACACCCATGATTTTTGGTTTGACTTGGAAGTACTTGGAAATGGTCCATTTGGGTCCCAACATTCCTTCCAAACATTCTGTTTTTGCTGTCACAGCAGCTAGGTCAACTTACGACCTCTTTTCCAGAAAACTTTTCCAAACGAGGTGGTCCTAACTTATTTTTCCCTTAAAATTCAATGTCTTAGGGAACTTTCTGTGTAAAATGGGCCTCTAGATCATTCTTTTTCATTTTCTAAGATTTTCTAACATTTCAGTTGACAGTACGAACTCTGTTTCTGAGTGACCTCTGTTGTTTATATCATTTCTCTCAATCTGTGATATCTATTCAAGATTAGCCTTTTGGGTTATGTTCTAGACACAATAAGGAACATCTCCATAAAAAATCATGCATTGAAAACATTCCTAACCCCTCTTTTAAAATTCCAAAAGATCATGCTACTGTTCTGTCCACTATTCACAGCAAGTACATTTCAACTTTCATTCTTTGATTTGATGCTCATATGCATTCCAAATTAGTTCATATCTTAGGAAGTAGTTCATACTACATTTGTACACATTCCATGTTAATTTCATTCATTCATTCATACACATTTTAGACTTCTAAGTCACTCTAGGAATCCATGTACCCAAAACACACTACAACCTTTGCACATTTTTAGATACATACATTGCATTCATGCAAGATTTGGGGTTTTTGTAACTCTTAATCTCGGAAGATTATAAGGAATGATCACGATCACACGTTCATGCTTCCCCTTTGATCTAATCATCCTTTCTCATCCGTCCCGGGGATCGAGAGATCTTCTTTTCTCAAAGAATAACATGCATCATACTAGCTTGTTAAGCATATTTTCATTTCTTTCTTATTTGTTTCAAGAACAATTCATGTCCCCCTTTAGATTAGGAAGCCTTGATTATTTGATATATGATTAGACGATTTTTCCTAGGTTTATTTGTGTGATCTTTCACTTTACATTGTATGATATTTGGCTTAGATCTTATGAATGATATCTTATCTTTAGATCTTCCATTTCAAGTTTCTTATGCAATGTAGTATACTATCATAGTATTACTTGTCGAACCGAACATAGTATAAGATGATTATTTGGATCCTAATTGAGGCCCGTCGAGAGACGGGGCGAGTTGAGGGTGTTTTAGTCGCGACAAAGGCTCCTTCCTCTCTCGTACCAAAACCCCGAGCCAAGTTCTTTGGTTATGAAGGGCCGGTGCCCTTTATCCGTTTGGGTGAGTCAAAATTAGGTTTCTTGGTTCCTTAAAGACCAAGTGGCGACTCTGTATCTGTTTTCAACAGGCCATTTTCTCTTTCCTTGATTCAGAAATCAAACAAATTTCAAAACATAACAAAGAGGTGGAAGCCCGGTATCCACAGTGAGTGACGTCATTGTTAAGAGATTAACCACATTTTAAGATACTGAACAATAATGGTAAGAAGTGTTGTTTAGTGTACTCACTCGGCTTTGTATTTAAAGCTGATGGCATTCGTGCTTTGGACATTCCAATGTCTAGAGCTTGGCAGGCCTTGAGGATAGAGACTGATGTTCCGCCGGACTTGGAGTTGAAGGCTTGAAGAGGAAGGTGTGCTGCTTTGTATTAGTTAGTTGCTACATCTATTGTACTTCTGTTAATAATTGGTACTTGGGGCATATGTTGCTTCCACACCTTTTATATTTTCACTGCATCCTCTGATTATGTTAATAAGATATATTTTTATGAATAGCATCCTACCTATTGTTGTATTTGTTGGTTTGAGTAGATGATAATGCAGTTATTCACCAGTCACGAATCTACGAGACCAAAAAGAAACTAGTTTTCTCTATTTTTGCTTCTCCGGGGTGTGACAAGATATTTTTTAGTTTGTATTTTGATATTATTATCATTATTATTAGTTAATAATATAGTTGGTTTCCATACATATTTGTTGTTTAAAATGGATTGGATGCACATTTATTTACTGTCACCGAGCTTAAATCGACCTGCTCACATGGGTGATTCACCTTGGCGCTTAGATAGCGAATCTGGAGATATGTGTCCATAGCACTTAGATCGCGAGCAAGATGAGACACTTATGGTCATGGCTTTTTGGTACCTATCTAGGACATGTGTGTCCATAGTGCTAATAAGACGAGCTGGAACACTTATATCTACGTAGTGTAAGAGTAGCGAGCAAGATATAAATCTTATTATCTTCATACGTTACCTTAGCTTAGAGCTAAGATAAGATCTAAAGTTTGGTCCTTGGTCGAATATAGAGAGCACCCACAACTCTATGTAGCCTATATATAGCCGAATATGAGTTTTCAGACAGATGCTGGTTGGAGCGACTGTGCTGGAAATATTAGGTTAGACGTTTATGTAACGTCTAGACTAAAATTCATATGGCATTACTTTTACCACGAAGTGACATGCCCATTTATATGGAAAAATGCCATAGCATACATATCATACTGTATGTGCTCTTTTGTTGTGGTTTGTGGAGCAATGGATTAATCCTTATTTTATTGTTGAGTGAGCCACGTAGTCTCCCTGTAACGGGGATTCTGCACCAGTTGCCTTATGACCCGAGACTATGTCATGAAGAGGATACTTGATGATGCTACTTTAGCGTACCATCCTGGGATGAAGAGACAAATACTGTCCCATGGGGCACGTTTAGGAAAGCGATTGAGTGAGTTGGATTAGCATTAGTAGGCAGGGAAGACTCTTTGATAACGCACCATGTTTTGTGACTCATTAGCTAGCCAGCGACAATCGTACACGTACTGAGTGTCATGGCTACATTACATAGATGAGGTGTAGCACTGCTTTTCTAATGGGTTAAGAGTGCTAGATCCGGTGTGGTTGAACATGTCTAGGTAAGTACACGAGAAGCCTCTGAGTGATACGTTTGGCTAGTTATGTTATTGACTTAGCATCTCAGCTCCTGTCGCTGTATGTTTCTTTTCGTGAGGTCACATGTTCTATTTCCCATATGAAGAGACGATAAAATTTGGAACCAAAGGGATTTGTTTTAGACAAGCCCTATGTGGGTGAGTGGGAGATGCTAGAATTATTTGTGGGCTATTGGGTCACCCACATATAATCATGGACCCGGGGTCCAATGGGCTTGACTTAACCTCCAAGTAATCCTATAAGGATTAGTATTGGAAACCAAGAAAAACCCTAAGCCATGGGGGATATGCATATATATATATGATATATATACATAAGAGATACAAGGATATACAATCTCTCTCTCTCTCTCCCAAAACCTGAGGCTCTCTCTTCTTCTCTCCTTTGGTGTTTGTTTCTCTCTATCTTTAATCACACAAGAAGCTTGGGACTTAGCACGTGGATACAAAGGGGGTGTTTCTAGTAGACATTCTCATGACCAGTTCGAAGCCTAAGAATGTACACAGAGGTAGTCCAATCACTGTTGTTCGTGAGGTTCTTGCCAGGTTCATAAAAACGTCGTCAAATCGATCCGTCGGGTTAATTCCGCTAGGTACGTCCTATACCTGACCTGTATGCATGTGTGTGTACATTATTTATACATATTAAAGTCATTAACTCAAGGACAACCACATATCAAGTCAAATGGAAAGTCATAAACAAGTTTTAGGTAGTCTCATAGATAAACTTCTTAATCTTAGCATTGTGATTGGAAGTTTCACAAGTGTTTTGAAGAACTCATCTCCAACCATTTATCTATACCTATTTATATATGTATATATAGGGGTGTAACAAAACCAACCGAACCGATCAGTTCGGTTTTTAAACACTTCATGCAGTGTAAAAATCGAGCTGAACCAAAAATTTACACTAAACTGAACTGCATCGAAATAGATTAGTTTGACTAAAAATTGCACTAAACTGAACCGAACCGAACCGTTTGCACCCCTATTTACATATGCATCTATTATATGATTTTCCTTCCTGTGTTACTTCAACGTTGAAATCTTTTCATTATATAATTCTCCTTCATGTGTCACTTTCTTTATGTTTTTTTGACTGAGCACTACCACATTCACTTTCTCTCCTAACTCTCTATCTATGTATCTCTCTCTCAAAATTCTCACTTTGCGCTTTATATGATTTGTTTTTAACCAGTGTATTTCATTTTGCAGAGATGAAAGAATATACTACTAGAGAATATGAAGACGATTATAGCAACGAATTGTATAGTTGGGGAATAGGTTAGTTTTCTATTTTATCTATTTTTTTTTAAAGTTAAGTTTTGATAATGAATATTGATTAAGATATACAGACTAAAAAATACAGTTAGATAACTCAAATTTGTAATGTGTAAAAATGGTGATCATTTTTTTCAAGTTTCCCTTATAAGAAAAAGTATGTAACTACAAGTCCAGTATAATTAAGATCACAAGAAAAAGATAAATTATGCTAAGTTACTATGAAAGCCAAAACTTTCCGTTTCACAATCTAAGCACCTATGAATCATTGTGTATAATTTAGATCAATACAATTTATAGAAATTCTAAATGCTCTACATATAACATAAAACACATTTACTAACTTTAGATTTGAATTTTGAAATTTATTTAGATTAATTAGATATGGAGATTAGATATATATATACACACACACATCACAGATTGTTTTAATTGTATCACACTTTTATAATTTAAATTCAAACAATATCATACAAACTATCTTCTAGGAATGTTGATCCACAAGTTCGTCTGTAACTTTCGGATTAATGGTATATTATGAAAGTGGGAGATTAAAAAGAAGAAAAATAAATAAAAGAAATATATTGCCTAATTAATATATAAAGCAAAAAGAATATTCTTACATGGCGGTTCACATCAAGAGGTTGTGCAGACAAACTGCATATTTCTACTATCTCTATTAAAATATTTATGTTTGAGTTGACTATTTCTCTATAACAATATAAATGGAACAAATTTGTGATTACTTTCCACATTTGTGTTATATATGAACAATATTTGAGTGTATTTTACACAGAAGGAGTGATGCTACTCGGAGCTTCAAAACTCATAGGTGTTGATTTAAATCTTGATAAATTTAAAACCAGTAGAGTCTTGATTAACATTTTCCCTTAATTTTTACTCACAGTATATTCTCTTCTATTATATACACAATTATACCACACATTAATTCTCCATCAGTATGCTTAGAGGATGTGTATTTTATTAGATAAGATATGATGCAGATAGAGTAAAAATCTATGGTAGAACCATTTTATATTCATTTTTTCAATTTTTTTTAAAACTTATTAGTAGGATATGGTATGGATTAAGTATATTAGACATTTTATATTCCAATCAATTTGGCCAATTTCAATCTTTAGTTTTTTAGGCATTTTCATGATTTGAAAATTTTGTCCTTCAAGTTTTTCTAGTGCTCCAATTTTAAGGTGTGGTATTCCTTTTTTTTCCCCCCCTTCTATAAGCAGTTCATTAGTATTTTATGTAACACATTCACAATTGTTTTAATTTATAGAATTAATATAGTAATTTTACAAATTATTTTTAACATGTTAGATCCCGTGCATTGCACGGGTATACCACTTGTTATATATTTAAGGGAATACTGCTACACTTCTGACTTTTAATCCCAAATTTAGTTGCCACCAAATGCTTTGCCAGTTATGCCATATGTGCTGATTCTTGTAATTTAGGACATTGTTTTGTATTGAGATAAGCCATGATTGATTGAGTATAGTCATGGATTCCTTTTAATCATGTTGAGATTGTACCATCTTTATATGGACACTATATCGGCTCCTAGTTGAGACTTGTATATCTATAGAAGTGTTGTAATTTCAACAAATTGGAAGGAATTCATGATTTTGGTCAACTTTCTCAATGATTGTTAGATTAAAGCTTGGAGTTTGGTATAATATTTAGAATTTGATATTATATTGTGTTCAAAGCATGTGGACTAACCCTTTGATTTGTAGTGTTAGAGAGGTACAATTTCTTGACTTTTCCCTAGTTTATTTTATTTCTTGATTTTATAGATTTTCAACTTTATGCGCGACACTTTAGATTAGGATTTACCTTATGTGTATATATGTGTTAGAGACCCTTTTTCTAGGTTTTCTATTTGTCCATATGCATTGCACGTCTCTATATTATAACTGGATCCCGGGTAAGTTTTCTTGATCCCTATTTGCATGTCATCTTACTTGCTATTTGAATTATGTGATTTTGTATGCCTTTTATCGTTAGCAATCTTATACCCTTTTCAACATGCTTTTGGGATGTATATTTAATATATGTATTAATTGAGGGCATGCTTAGATTAAAATTTTGATTAAAAAAGATGTTGAGTAGAGGCCTATCACGAGATAGGATGAGAGGGGATGTTTCAGTCCACCGGACTCCTTCCCCTCTCATTCCATAATCCCCGAGCCTGGAAATCTCTAGATTCCAAAAGATCAATTTACTTTTAAAATGGTTTCTTAATTTTCCTTTAAAAAAATTAAGTGACAACTCATATTTGAATTTGAAAAAGTTAAAGCATGGCTAGCCCACAATATCCACATGGAGCTGTGTCCATTCCACTCCATAGCCACTCAATTAATCAACGATTTTGATGACGGCACAGTTGGTCATATCCTAAGGTTGACCAATTGGGATGCCGATAGGCTTGCTAAGGCCTGTTCGGGATCAATACAGGAGGTTGAGGAGAAAAGTATTACTATCCTTCAATGGTTACTACCTTTAGTGGCTAAAAGGGAATGGTTTGTTGAGTCCTCCTCCATTCTACTCAAGCAGGATAATTGGAGGACACCAATCAGGGAATATCTTAATCACCCCAATATGAAGGTAGACCGCCAGACTAGGATGTTTGCAGTTCAATTTGTTCTTTTAGACGGATAACTATTCAAGAAAGTCATTAGGGATGATATCATCCTAAATTGTTTGGACAGAAATGAGGCCATGAGAGTCATGTCTAAAGTCCATAAAGGGATTTGTGGAGCCCATCAGGCCGGCATCAAAATGAAATGGTTGATAAGAAGATATAACTTTTACTGGCAAGCCATGTTGAAAGATTGTATCAATTATGCCAAAGGATGTCAGGTATTTCAGAAGCGTGGTCCTATTCAAAGGGTGCCAGCTAAAGTTCTACACCCAATCATTAAGCCATGGCCCTTTAGGAAAGTCCATCCAACTTCTTCTGGGCAACATTGTTATATCATAGTGGCCACTGATTACTTCACTATGTGGGTAGAAGCTATACCTGTAAGATCGATCACTCATGCCACTATTATTAGGTTCATTGAGCAACATATCATACACCAATTTGGCTTGCTAGAAACCATTACAGCCGACAAAGGCTAAGTGTTTACTAGAGTAGAGACCATAAATTTTGTAGAAAGTGTGGTTGTGAAAATTCTCATTTCAACCCCATACTACGCTTAAGCAAATGACAAGGCTGAGTCATCTAACAAAGTTATTAAAGGGATCCTGGGAAAAATGATAAAAGAAAATCCCAGGTCTTGGGATTTACTCCTTTTTGAAGCACTTTAGGCTTATCGGACATAAAAATGAACAAGTATAGGAAAGACACCATTTACGTTAACATATGGGTTTGATGCCATGCTACCCATGGAAGTCGCAGTCCGATCAATAAGGATGGCATTACAAAACCAGTTAGAGCCCACTGATTATACTAAGGTGATGATCACTGAACTAGAAGGGTTGGACGAGCTCAGACTAATGCTCTGAATTGCCTTAAGGTGTAGAAAAATCGTGCTGCCAGATCGTATGATAAAAAAGTGAGGGCAAAGTTATTTTGTTTGGAGGAGCTCATTTGGAAGGCCGTTCTTCTTATCGGTGAAAAAGATAGGAGGTATAGCAAGTTGTTCGTTAATTGGGAAGGACCATTTGTGATCTTCAAAGTTTTAAGAGGTGGTGCGTACCATTTGCGTGGCATTGATGGTGAAATTCATCCAAGATTAATCAGTGTTCAGTATTTAAAATCCTATTATCCTACACTTTGGAAACTACCGATTTAGAATTAAGACCAAATCTAGACATGGAGTATGAACTAGTCACTAATCAAGGGTAAGATGTGCCAAGGAAAGAGTAGGATATTTCATTCATTTTTTCAAGAAATTATTTACAAAGGAATCAAAAGAAGGAAAGATGTAAAGAGAGAAAAAAAAATTAAAAAGTAAGTAAGACCGATGAAGCTAGTCTTCATCAATCTGATCTACATCGAGCACCTTCTTTTGTGCCCTAGCTTCTAGACTTCTTGTCAACATCTTCAAGGCAGCCTGCCAGGAATTTTGCCTCTTCTTCCCACTTTTGCCTTCCTCTTCCACTTCCACTTCCCTCATTTGGAAAAGTCTAGAGAGCCCTCCAAGTAGGGGATCCTCCTCTGCAGAGCCCTCTCGTCAACCAATAGAGAAGCTGAAAGGACGTCATCCTTAAAATTAACAAAATCCGGGACCCAAACGTCCTTTGGCTCTGGAGCATCCTCGGCTCTAGGACCTCCTCAAGCTGGGAAGCTCCTCCCCTAGAGCTTTCTCCCACTTCAAAAGACCTTGGCTAGGCTGGGTTGTCATCATCATCAGCCCCATAGGCAGATCTTGCTTCATTATCAGAAGAGTCATCAGTCTCCAAGACGATGGTCTCATTGTTTTTGGTTCGAGCGGGGAAGCGAAGTCTCTACTCTTGGAGACGAGCAGATCTTCGTCATCCATCTACTAGAGGTACAGTTGGAGCCTCCTTGACCATTGCAGTGGTTGGTACATCATCTACCATTGGAGCTTTTGCAGGCTCCACTGGCACAACAGCACGACCAGAATGAACTGCTTAGTAAGGAACAATCCGAGGGACCAGACAGGTCTTTGAGGGCCCAAATTTCCAGTTCACTGGCAATATATTGCCCGAATGGCCCTATCAGGAAATCAGAGCCCAGTCGGGCTTGGATGGCCATCTTGGGAGCCTCATTTTGGTAATCTTTTTTCTGTGACCAAAGGGCCTTCATCCAGTCACAAAGGGCAGCATCATCAAAGGTACGGGGGAAGATACCCTGGTACTGAGCGAGCACAAAGTTGCCAAAAATCGGAACGTAAGGATATTTTCCCCAGTCTTTGTTGGGATGATTGAGCTCAGCTACTATATTGTACCCCCTTGAAGGCATGCAATAGATCTTTTCCCTAGTACAAAGGATCTGGTAGTAGTCTAGAATGGTTTATACCATTATGCTCAACCATAGACACTCGTTGAGCAGATCAAAACCACAGAACAAGCAGAGTGTGTTTGGGGTACACACGTAGAGTGCTAACCCCAGGGTTGTTAAAAAATTTGCCACGCCTGCAGAAAGAGGAAAGCGGACATCAACCACCAGCAACATATAGGCACTGATGAGGATAAAGTCCTCATAAATGACAGAGCCAGCCACGTACGGCTAGATGTGCATGCCATCAGGTATCTCACAATCAACCCTGAAACGGGCGCAAGCCTTTTTAGTGTTTAGGATATCTTTTGCCCTGGATGCTATGAATACAAAAGAAGAGAGACTTGAAGAAGTTAGGAGTTTTTAGTGAGGCAGAGAGAGAGAGAGAGAGAGAGAGAGAGAGAGAGAAAGAGTATTTGAAATTCTTGCAGGTGGGGGAAAATAAAAGTAACACAAAGGAATTTTAAAGGAGCAACGGTTCAGTTTGGGAACCACCCCTCCCTCTCCCCATCTTCTGAGAAGATCTTAGCCCTACACGTGCCCTCCTGTTTAATCGATCGAACAGTCATCATTAATCCCACTTGCTTTTTTCACGTGTAAAAGTGGCTGAAGGGACACGCCCATTTAATGAAGGCCATCATTAAGTTCATTTTTAAGGAGTGAATAGCCTGCCACAACCATCCACATGTCATGCTTAGGAATGAAGGCATCTTGCACACGTCAGTCGTATTGATTGATATAACGTTTGGAGTTGCAAAACTTAGACTAAGCCTACTAAGTAGACAATGGGCCTGGGACCTATCGGCCTTCAAGATTCTTAATTCATGTGGGAAATAAAGTGATAGCAAAATTGAAGATAATTAATACTTAGACAAATCATAAAGGACAAAAAGGGAATTCTCGTTCAAACAATTATGTTCATTACAAGGAAGCGATCAAACAAGATACATAAGTCATCGGCCACTAGGCTGATGAAAACCTTCCTAACTTCTCCTTTAGAACAACCCAAACTCCCCTTGCCTTCCATTCATCTTCTTCAATAAAACGTAGATTAGCACTCCAGTTTATCACTTTGGGACAAAGAGTTTGTAAATTCTCGGCCAAGGATTTTGCATCTTGACCTTTCCTGGTCACTACAGCATTAACAATGGCTAAATCCTCAAGACAAGCTTTCTCCCTAGCTTCATAGTCAGCCAATTTCTTGCATGGGCCCATAATTTCCTATTGAATCTTGTCAAGTTTTGTCATACGTTGGCCTCGTGTGATGGACACACCTTCAAACCATTACTTGGCTTCAGCCACTGTGTCCATGTCTTTATTGTAGGACGATAGCCTAGGCTCAAAAAAAGACTGAGCTTTGGCAGTAATGGTAAAAGTTATATGACAAGATGGGAACTGCTCCTTTAACTCTGTCAGGATTGACTTATGCTCAACATTTAGAGGATCCTGCTATAGGAGAAAGGTTGCAAAACTGACAACAAAAGGAGAAGGGGCCTCCTTCAGGGTGCTTTGGGAAAGCTTGTTACTGAATTCCCTAGTACGTTGAAAGTCTTCAAGTTTGGCTACTTGGACGGTGGGTGGTTTTACCTTTAGAACGTTCACATCCAGTTATTGAAAAAATACAGTAGGGTCAAAAGTAGTGGTGCCAGCAGGCTCCTGAAAAAACAATAGTGAGGTCTATATAGTCACTTGAAAGAATGGGAGTAACCTACACCATGGAGCTACAGAGGATAAACTAGTACCTGGGAAAGAGGCAGGCCAGCACCCGTCGTTACACCGAATTGGCCCACCATAATAGCCAATGGGGTCTCAGTCATATTAGCTAACTGAGATGACGTCCCCGCATCAGTAATGAGGGCATCATCAATGTCAGGAGCAGTGGTTGGAGGGATAGAAGTGGAAACAAGAGGACTGGAGCCAGAGGTGATTGAAGGATGCCGTGTATCCTCAAAAGTAGGAGAGGAGCCCAGGACTTCAGAAACAACCAGGTTCACCACCCGTGTGGTCTCGTCTAGTACATCCTCTCCTATGTTTCATCCTCGGCCACGTTCCCCTCTACCAAAGCTAGTTGTTCTCCTTACTCTTCTGATGCATCCTCTTACTCATCTGTCAAAGAAACCACTACCCTTCTACCCTTTACCGACAAAGTCAGTATAGGCTTTTATCTCAACCGTTTGGTCGGTGGAGGAATCATGTCTGGGGAGATAGAAGATGCTATATCATCTTTGTCGGCCTATTGTAAGGCCGATGAAGGGAACAATGTTGGAATAGACGAATGACTCCTTGTCATCCTCTTCGTCGTAGGAGGCTTGGCGGGGGCTACCACCTATCCAAAGCAAGAATTTTTTATATTTGGGCAAATCCAAGATAAGCTTAAACTACATACCAAGAAAATATCATTTACCTAGACTGAGGACTATTTTCTCATCTTAGACGGGGCTCTGGTTGTTCCTTTCTTAGCAGGAACGAAGGATGTAACGGAGGCTGAGTTTGTCTTCTTCTTCTTCTTCTTCTTCTTCTTCTTCTTCTTCTTCTACTTCTTCTTCTTCTTCTTTTCCTTCTTAGTTTCAGATGTTGTGATGATATCAGGTAGCATGGCTGTCCCTACTACATCTATAGAAAGTTTCTGAATTTAAATGGAAAAAGGTTCTCCAAAGATGAGACGGGAACTCTCGGCCCACCAAGCATTAAAAACAAGAGTAGTCCCTGAGAATGTGGTAAAGGGCTGGAAGGTGAAGCTTTTCTTGGCCAACTTAGAGGCCTCTTTCACTGGCTTCACTTGATCTTCGTTAATTAATTACACTGGGCTAATGAGATCTCCATTTACTGTTTGAAATGGGGGGATCGACACCATATGAGTCAACCCAAGCTGACAAGCAAGGGGCTGAGGATGCTAAAATTCAGCCCCACATTTATTATTGCTTTTGGGCACAACAGGGATGTAGATTATGTCTTGATGGACAAGGTGGCTGGAGAAAATTTGGCAATATAGGTCTTGTGTCCCCTGATCGTCACCATCATACCCAGTTGGGAATTTTAGAAAAAAAGGGAGATTTGAGAAAATGAAAAAGGCAAAAAGGAAGAAGGAAGGTGGAGTTAGGTCTCATAGAAAAATGAAAAGCAGGCATCAAAAGTATGATCTTTTGGCTCAAAGTCGGTAAGATGACGATCGAAGATTGCTGTGTCAGAAGGAGGGCCATCGGCCGGATGAACTCAAGGAAATAGAAATGAAGCCAAGGCTAAATAAGACATACAGGGCCGCTAGCATTTTTATAGCTCGAGATCAGGAAGTCTCTCACTCCTCTGCATAAATGAGACCATACCAGGGTAGCCAGAGCCATCAGCCTACCTTGGCTCAATGTTGAGGCAAGAGGGATGTGCACTTTTGCAATCACTTGGGCAGCCAAGCAAAAATGATCCAATTCAGCCAATATAGAAGAAAGGCCATGTCTTCCTCTTTTATTACCTCAGAACTTCCTTTCCCACAATTATGAGTAGCGAACTGTCTGTAGGAATGCACGGTCTTTTTGGAGGACGAATCCCTCTTTTCTGTGACGGCTTCGAGAAAGGTGAAGTAAGCTTGACCTTCATCGAAACCAGGAAAGACATTTTCTCCATGGGGGTAGAAGCCCAATAAAAGGCTGATATCCTAAATTATGGGACCCATTGGGCCCCATTTAAACAGAAAATAATTCTGGGATTGCGACCAGAACGCTAAAGCGGTAAAATAGAGCTCGATGAACAGGAAGTTTGTACTTGCTCAGTATGATGGCTTCATCAATGCCCGCTTTATCCCATACACTATTCTTCGCAGCAGCAACCCGGTCCACCCATTCTGCCAAACCATTGGCTGGTGCGGGCCAACCCCTCACTAGAATGGTCTGTTTATAAAATTACCAAAAATTCCCTAGATTGAAAAGAGAATCGCCTTCAATAGGGGAAAAGAAGGGAGTAAAATCTTCAAGGGCAGTCCCAAGAAAGGTAGGGCCTAACCTAACGATTGCAGAGGAAATCTCTGTTGCCTCTACGTTAATGAAGGATGAAAGAGAATGAGAAGTGGCATAGGACTTAGGAATGGCAGCGGGGAGGAGTGGAGTAGGAGCCGCCATTCTCCAACTCTACTCCGCTTATACATATGGTACTCCAACTCCACTCCACTCCTACACATAAGGTATACCAACTCCTACTCCGTTTAAAATTACCCACTCCTACTCCACTCCATTTCACTCCTACTCCATTTAACAATTTATAAATCAATTAAAAAACCAACAAAAAAGCCTATAATCCAATGACTTTGCAACAAAAAAAATATTTGAACCATAAAATATTACATCATACCAAAAAACATTCTGTAAAAATTGAAGTGTCACTTTGTAAACCAACTTATTGCTTATATATAGGTGATACAATTAGTAAAATGTGTAGAATAGTAAGGATAGTTTAATAATTGCTGAGTAAATCGGGTCAGAGTCGGAGTTTAAGGGGTCATACCAACTCCACTCCTACTCCTGTAGGAGTTTACTTTGCTCATACCAACTCCACTCCTATGTAGTTTTATTGGACTCCAACTCCTTACCAGTAGGAGCGAAGTGGAGCAGGTTACCGGCGAAGCGGGGGAAAATGCCATCCCTAATGGGATGCCATGAGGATTTGGATACGTTCAAAACGGGACATGTCGTTGTCTGGAACGACCGCACTGGATGAGGTTGAGGCCATTTCTGAACAAGGATAAGAAAAGAGAAGTTTAAAGGAAATTAGGGCAATCTGGAGAAAACAAAGGGAGAAGGAAGACAAAGGAGGAATGACAGGGGATATTTATAGCCTTCCCCACACTGCACGAAAAGCGAGGCACCCTTTCGTTTCAAATTTTAAACCTACTTCTCCCTAGGACGACACGTGGCATGCAAAGATTCAAAATGTTATAATAAACATTGCGACCGTTTAATGTCACGGTTTTTTTTTTGTTTTTTTTTTTTTTTTGGGGGGGGGGGGGGGCAAAGTTCAGTTGATCGTTAGTGAAACAAGCGACTGGATTATGTTTTGAAAACATTGTTTCTACTTCAAGTTTTCAGTCGACCGGACCCTTTTTCCAATCAGTTGATTGGATTACTGTGCAGAACAACAGTAACGGCTAGTTTTGAAAGGCCATTTATTTATCATTTTTCCACTAACGGCTATAATCTTTCAAGGCCTATAAAACATGTTTTCCCAAACCTTTTAGAGTTGACCATAAAATCGGAAAACATCATTTTGATTCACACAACTTGTTGATCTTTAATCATTCACTTTTGAGCCCTAGTTGTGTGAGTTATTCAATTTGCTCTAGTTCTTCATTTGTATATCTTTGTGAGAGTAAATTGTAGTGATCTTTCATTTATATCATCCATTCACTAAGGAGTTGTTGTGTCAAACCATTTGTAAAGAGTGAGGGTTGGTAACCCTTGTGAGCAAAGAAGAAGTGTTCTTCTTTGGGATAGTTGAAGACTCTTGTAACAGTTTGATCTACAACCATGAAGTAGGTCGGATTAAAGGAATCCTCAAGAGGTGCTCTTGAGGGGTGGATGTACGCCGCAGTGTACAGAATAACGAACTACTTGAAAACTCGGTTTGCAAGTGTCTTTTCCCTTCTCTCTTTACTTTATTGTTTGAAATTGTGTTTAATTTGCTACTAAGTTTTTAAAAGGTTAATTTTTCGCTAAAACCTTATTCACCCCCCCCCCCCCTTCTAAATTTTCCATTTCGGGCCAACACCTACATTAGGATGTATTAAAGAAATGATTTGCACTTTTCGTTTTACTCAATGTTATGTTGTTTTGATAATTAAAAAAAATTCAATTTTTTGAGTCATTTTAAGTCTTATACGCCAATGTAGAACATAGAGTGATAGAACAATTTAAAGTTGATCTATATATATGTAGGAGCAATGACTTTGATGATTATATACAATGCTTTACGTTTTGGACCTTTGATGTATGCCATCATCTAAGAGTCCATTCTCACATTTCACCACTTTCTTAAATTTATACAATATACAATTTGAAACACCCATAACTTTTACACATTTTGCATTTACCTCCCCTTCTTTCAGTTTAATATGATTAATTTAGAATTAAAAAAAAAATTAGCAGGGAGTATGCGTGTATTTAACTCTTAAAATTATGAGTGCCATGTATTTGAAAGTGATTTCTTATTGGTTTTTGATACCACAATAGAAAAATACAATGAATATTTTATGGGGATTAGGCCCATTTATTCATAACCTTTGCAGAGTTCAAATTGCAACACCTAATCTCTTTGTGGTCACATTTGAGTGCAATATTGGTTTTCTTTGATAGTGAATGTTAAAAGACCAAATTAATGTTGTAATATTACACAAATTAAAACTACCTATTCTGGATGTTTCAACCACAAAACCAATTGTCACAACTACTCTTTAAAGCCAAATAACCCTGCAATATTACACAAAGTAAAACCACAATTCTGCATTTTTCAACCAAACAAAACTAGATGTCACATCTACTCTTCAAAGCCATAAAAGATTCTCTAAATTTATTGTTGTGCGGGTGGTCAAGATCAATCACATTAACAAGATAATGCACATGAAACCAATAGCAAGAGCATACCACAAGAAGAATAAACAACACAAGACAAGAACACAGATTTTTACATGGTTTGACTAATCATGCCTACCTCTACACCAGACTCCTCTTTTATTGATTGTGATGAATACAAGCCACACTCTCTCTAAAGACTCACTGGTTACTCTCCTTTTCGCTAAAAATTTATGACCATGGCATTATAGCCATCTTCATCACCATTTTGTTGGGCCCAAGCCTACCGGTTGAGCCGAAGCTCCTCTCTCTCTCTCTCTCTCTCTCTCTCTCTCTCTCTTACTTGTGTTTCCTCAAGGACTTTGACTCTATTAGGATTGTGCCTAAAATTCCATTAGTAAAATAAGGATTCCTTTGATGGTGGAAGTTAGATATTTTATATAGGAATGTTTGTGAGAGTATTCCTTATTGTACAAGACTTACTGTAAGAAATATTATGGACCAAATGGGCACCCACATATTGTTGGACCAGGTCCAAAGAGGCCTTGCTTAGGCACCAAGCATTGGGATTTGGAGTCCTAAGCCTAGTAGTTTTTTATGTGCCTATATATACACATCTATATCACATAAAACATACTCTCTCCCTAATAATTTCGGTAGCCTCCTTTCCCTCTCCCTCTCCTTCTCCCTCTCTCCGGTTTTCTCTCTCTAAGTTCATCACCACATAGAGAACTTGGGATTTAGATCGTGGCATCATCGGAGATCACTCTCGTAGTCTTCTTCGTGACTAATACATATTATAAGGAAGTGCACGGAAGCACCAAAGTGCAGCAGTTTGTGGGTAAAGTCACTTGGCTTGTAACATCGCCATAGATGATCTGAATCGGGTATTCCGCTCAAGGTATACCTTGAACCCAACCCTATGCTTGTGTGCATATTTTATCTACATTGGTATCAGAGTAGTAGGTCGTTGATTCGCCCGTTTTTGAACCCAAAACGAAACTGTCATTAGAGGGTTTCAAGCTTTTTTTCAAAACATTGGAAAACCAATTTTCATGTGGGTCGAATACAAAATGCCAATAGGGATTCAAATTTTTTACATGGTTGTACTTGTGTCCTATATGGTCCCTAGAGTCCCCCCATAAGTCCCATGGCATGATTATCTCAAACAAGGGAGAAATCGCAGAACATAATTTTTGGGTTTTAAAAATAATTTTTTTCCAAACCTTAAAGTCTTTTTCTGGAAAATCCGCATGTGTAAACCCAATGTATTTCTTCATAAATCTATTCTATATCGTGAGGGCTTTCTAGCCATATAAAATACATAAAATTTCGATCAAAAACGAAACTGTGGCGGCATCGCGAAGTAGGCGCCGCGAGCAGCCTCATGGCTGTGTTATTTTTTGTTTTGCCCAAGATTGATGATGACCAGGCCAGGCCATGCCTAAAAGCGGCAGAGAGAGTGGGGCCCACTCGCCAGCTAGCATTGGTCCGACGACCATGGGTCCTGCGAGTGGAAGTCCGTCTCTGGGTCTCTATCCTTAACATATATTTTTTTAATTATTTTTCTGCAAAATTAATTATTTATTATATAATTAAAATTATTTCAGCTAATAAAATAAATAGATTTTAATGTTTTAAATATATTTTAATTGCTTTAAAATTCTAGAAAAATATGGAAAATTAAAATTTTATTTTTCCAATATTACGGACACTGTGTGAAACCAGAAATAATTTAATGGTAAATTATTTTATTATTTTTGTTATTTTAGAGCATACGAGTTTTTAATTGCTTAAAATATCCAAAAATGCATATTAATTTTTGAAATTAATATCTAGTGTGTAGTACACTGTAAAGACTCTAAGATAATTTTTGTGTAAATTTGCATATATTTATGATATTTTAGAGCATATAATTTATGTTTATGGATGTTTATTTAATTACTTAAAATAGCCATAATACATTATAAATTTTTGTAATTAATAAGGGACATTAAGGACACTGTTTTGAGATCATGTAAAATTTTGTGGGATCCATAGATAATTTTTGGTAAATTATCTAAATTATATTAATATTTTAGAGTATATAACTATGTGCTTTTGTACACGTATTAATTGTTTAAAATATTTTTATTGATTATTAGTTCAGGGAATTAACAATGTGTTTAGCACACTAGTGGTAGCTTTAGAAAATTTTTAGTGAATTTTTTTGCTCTTTGGGATATATATATATATATATATTAGAGCACATATTGTGTTAAGTACGCAATATTAATTGCTTAAAATATAACATAAAAAGTTGTTAATTCTTGAAATGAATAATTGGTGTTTTTGTACACTGTTTGGAGGTTTGAATTTTTATTTTTTTATCAATTGTCTCATTTTTGTTTTGGTATTTTAGAGCATAAAATTTATGCTTATGGGCATATTTTTTATTGCTTAAAATAGCAAAAATAGACTATTAATATGGGGTGTTTAGAATGCCATGTTAGACCAATGAATATCCTTGGAGAACAATTTCCTCAAAAGTTTTTTTTTTTTTTGAAAATTTATTTGCTCATGGTTAATTTTGTTTAACCAGATCATTTTATTTTGTTAAATTAGTTCAAAATATTTTTTGGGTGTTGATAAAATTCTGGAAATTTTATTTAAGTTGAAAAATTAGTTTTTTAGTTATCCAAATTCTGCTATGAGGATTTAAATTAATTTGTTAATTTAAAAGCCCTTGACTAATTGGTTTTAAAATGTGTTTTAAGACCTAAAATTGTGTTAAAATTAGTGAAAAATCTAGCATATTTCATTGATTTTACTTAGCTTATGGGAGTTATCCGGGCTTAGCAATGAATATGGTCATTGCATTTTATTATTTCTTAGAGGCTCACTGCATTGTTGGCCATGTTTAAATTACTGTTGTTTGTGATTGGATGACCCGAGGCCTCTAATCCTCCTCCTTAAATGGAGTGACGGGTTAGTCCATTCATTTTTAAATAAACCGCATAAGCGCTTGGTGTATTTGATTAATGCATTAATCTGGATCAAATGAATGAACAATTAATTGACAATTTATGGAGCTTGTGCCCTCACGATATATGTTTAAGGGTGTTTCTATGTATGTATATGAACAAAGAACCCCTATTTTTGTGGCTATAAATGTAATGTGAGGATGAGCGTTTAAATTTCTTGTATTGGAAAAGCTTATTTGTAAAGGGATGGTTTTCTTTGTTCATACATCATACACTTGAATTACCTTAGCATAAGCTTTAAGTTGTCAATTTAGACCCACGTGGGGATCCATGCGCACTTTTATTGTATGGAACACTTCATATCATTGTGGATGATCTAAGATAGGTAATTGTACCATCAAATTCATGTTTGTCTAGATAAATCAATTATAAAAGGTTTTTCTTGATTTACAAAAATTATGATTTGATTAATGAGCAATAGCAAATTTTTTGGTCTTAAATTGTAAAAAGGGGAAAATTCATTTGTAATTGGATTTTAAAACAAACTTTATGAAATGTGCAAATAATAATGTCAATCCCTTGCGCATGTTCTCAAATGTTTTTTAAACCACACTTTGTTGATTTTTAGCAAAGTTAACAAATTTAAAGGGAATTTTTTGTAATATGGCACTACAAAGTAACACACCTACAGAATGAGTAAGAGTCTATGGGTTTTAGACTTATTCTATGGTCCAACCTATTCAACCGAATAATGGGCCTCCCGTCCAACATCGTTATAACCTTGATAGCCTATAGCACTTGGCTCGAGTAGGATCATAACACGAGCTTTGTAATAAGCAGAATGCATCATGATCTTGTTGGGAAGTATATGTAGTACCCAATAGCCAAAGAATTGTCGTATTAGTTTAGATTTGCTTTCGATGGCACATTCACTACTAGATTGAGTATCTAGTTATGAAGTTTGGGAAAGTAAAAGAAACATTTTAAGTACACGATGACTGAACGTCTAAGGTCGATGTTAAGCATGATTCGTGATTTTAGATTAGTGGGAACATCTTTATAGCCAAACTACAGTTTCAGGCTTTGAGTAGTTCTTTGCTTGATTCACGAGTCCACGGGAAACAAATCATAATCCACAAAGGAAATGTTAATTTTTTGTTTTTGACATTTCCTGACATGTTGAGCTAGATACGAGACGCCAAAAGGTAAGGCGAACCGTATAGCTACACTCTTTACCACAACTTCCTTAAGTAGAAGTGAGCGCAAGGCTGATGGGCCTAAACCCAATGGTAAGGGTAAACACTCCAAGAGGCAGGGTGGGGCTAGCAAATTTGCGCCCAAGACTAACAAGGTAGAAGAGCACAGCCGAAGGCATTTTTCAATTTGGTTGTAATAGGATGGATATTTTTGGATAGTAGTGTTACTGGGACATGGTTATCTAGGGATAACTACTTAAGAGTTGTTTTAATTAATTCTAGTTTCCTTTGTTATTCATTTATTCTGAGAGATGGCATACTGGACTTGAACCCATAGGATATGATAGGATGACTTGATTATCTCGAGAAGCCCTTTTTGGGCCAACTCGCTAAGGTTGACCTACCTATATGTAAGTCTTTTAGTTGGCAAAGCATGCTGAAAGCCTTTTAGAGAGGCTATTAAAGCTACTCAAGCATTAAAGCTAGTTCACTCAAATATCTGTGGACCTATGGTTATAAAGGCACGTCATGGCGCAACTCATTTTCTCACTTTTGCATATGATTTCGCACAACATGAGGATCGCGAATACTTATCTAATCAGTTCAGGGAACTGTGTGAGGAAAAATAGGAACTCAGACAACTTCCTATTCCGGAAACGCTGCAATAATATGGTGTTGCAGAAAGAAGGAATAGGACATTCCTATATATGGCTAGTACTATGATGACGTAAGTCAACCTCCCAATGTTGTTTTGGGGGGTGTACTCTAGATTACTACCTACATACTAGAGTGCTTCTTCTTAATCAGTTCCTTCTACCCCCTTATGAGCTCTGGAAAGGCAGAAAGCTCATTTTGGAGGATTTGAGCCAATAGGGCTCATGAGGTTACATTCACTATACCTTGCATAAGTGTGAGAAACTACTCTAGAGAACTAGAAAGCCTACCTTTATAAGGTATTCTAATAGCTTGACAGGTTATGTTACGTATAATGAACAAATGGGTATAGGAATGACAGAAATGGTGTCATATAATATTGAAAATGACTTTCCCAGGTCGGTAATACCAAGAGATATCTTGACCTCTATGAGTTGGAGGATGTTGGAGACAACATACCATTTTTAAGCGAGGGTGGGAGATTGATATTCCACATCCAGTAATCGCTGTAAAATGGTACTAATCTCTAGCTGAGTGGGAGTACACTGCTAGATGCTAGTGGGAGTGTACCAGATAGTGGGAGTGCACCACTAGGCACTCAAAGTTCTCAGGTAGTACACCGTAGGTGATGAGGAAAAAATTCCCTATCACTATTTTGAAATTGAAGAAGACATTTTCATATGCATACATATGTGTGCACAAGTGGATGAGGATGAGCCTACTTCTTTTGTTGAAGCATTTTTCTGTGTCTGCCTGAGTGAATAGTTGCTATGCAAAATTGAGATGAGCTCTATGGCCTCGGATAAGGTCTGGGAGTTAGTTGATATTCCACATGTTTGTAAGACTATTGAAGACAAGTGTGTTTTCAAAATCTAACGCAGGGTAGATGGTTCAATTAACAAGTATAAGGTATGCCTTGTGGCGATAGTTTGTACCCAGAGAGGGTATAGACTATGGAAACATGTTCTCCCAAAGGGTGAGATCTGACTCCATTCACCTTATCCTACCAATTGTCACACATTTAGTTTTAGAACATTTTCAGTTGGATGTTTAAACTGTTTTTTTTTCTCAATGATGAATAAGACGACAAGATAAATTTGGATCATTCCATTGGTTGTGT
The DNA here is from genome assembly GCA_033977485.1 of Hydrangea macrophylla. Classification (NCBI taxonomy): domain Eukaryota; kingdom Viridiplantae; phylum Streptophyta; class Magnoliopsida; order Cornales; family Hydrangeaceae; genus Hydrangea; species Hydrangea macrophylla. The sequence goes on from CM066982.1 coordinate 66,612,593, forward strand.
GACCAAAGGGAATGAGCGCAAAGGTATGTCGTCTCAAACGTTCCATTTATTATCTCAAGCTAGTAATCGTCTAGGCAGTGGTACAATGTATGTACATTAAACGGTCCAAGAAAAGTATTCTAAATCTTTATATATTGTCGACATCCTTCTATTTGGGAATAAGATGAGTTCCATTGTTGCCACTTGAGGGTGTTTGTCCTTTCAGTTTGAGATTAAGGACATGGGTGATGCCAACTATGTGTTGGGAGTTTAGATTGTGAGATATTGTTCTCAAAAGCTCCCCTATTTGTCTCGAGGGACTTATAAGATGTAGGTTCTATCACGCCCCAACGTAGCATAAGTAACCAATTGTCCTTGCAACTCATAGGTCGTGACAAGTATAAGGCTGTGTTTGGATCATGGATTTTGTGAGGGAAAAGAAAAGATTCGGTGAGGGATTCAGTATCCTTTGTTTGGTTACTGTGGATTCTTAAGGGGAAAAGAAAAGATTTCCTTTTGCTTTCCCACACAACCAAAGGATTTTGTATCCTTCCATTTCCTTCCACTTTTCTTTCCTTTTCCCTTCACTTTTCTTTTCCCTCACGAAATCCATGATCCAAGCACAGCCTAAGTAACCAATTGTCCTTGCAACAAATAACTTAATAGCATTTCTACGAAAATGATACTACTAAACATAAAGCTCCAAATTAAAACTTACTAATCTATTACATCAGTCATTGTCTTAGGCACAAATCGCCTTATTCAAATTCTAATATCGAGTTTATTACATCTCTGAAAAGTAAAACATGAGTTAAGGTAAATCAGTTCTTCTGGACATCCTCCGATCTCTAACTAGCATAGTCGAAATACTCTGGTTGCTCCTGACCTAGAAAATCTGGACATAAAGTCTAGGGTGCATCAACGCCGTCAGCTTATGCAAGTTGGTGAGTAAAATAAACATGTACTCACAATGTACATATAAGCATATATAACAACATTACAGATTAAATTTAAACAATAATTCAAGGTGCCAACTTCAACTTTTATAACCACGGGAAGACAATAAGCAAATGAATATGTGACCGTGCATAAACAATGTAATATCTCATCTTACTGACATTTTTCTCTCGACAAAACATAAGATCACATCGCCCAAACTTCCTAATTTCTAGTACATTGAAATATTCGGGCAGCCACACTATAGTACAACGGGTACCAGGGAATATCTAGACAGCCTTGATCCACGGCATCATACTATAATACCACCATGGCATACCAGAGATAATCTCGATCAGTATCCAGAACTCGGGTATCAGGGAGTGTCCGTGGAGGTGTTAGACACTATAGCACTACCACGGGTGCCAGGGAGTGTCCAATTTGCCACCGTAATATTAAAAAGGCACCCTAGAAGCACATCATCATGACATCCATTACCTAGACCCATGGCATCACACTATAATACCACCAAGGCATACCAGAGATAATCTCAATCAGTATCCGGAACTCGGGTACTAGAGAGTGTCCATCGAGATAGCCACACCAACACATAATCTCTTATACTCTTTTCACACTTTCTTACAAACCATGAATGTTGACTCAACCTCGACCCTACCATGCATGTCAAAGTCCTGAATCGCAACATCATTTATTAATCATAAGGCCGAATATCCGTACGAACATAAACCTTAGTCTAAAACATTTTGATTAATCCAGATCTTAAGTATATCTTTTAAAACAGTTCCTTAAAACTTTCAAAACCTTTTCCAAACAGTCCCTTACTGAAAAATAAGCAAACTGCCAAAATGCCTGTCGCGTGAGCGATCAGGCTCTTTTCATTAAATCTGTTAAAAACTCAATTCTGTCCAAATTCGTACAAGTCACGCGAGCATGCTGTGCAAGCGAGGTCTTGTGCGAGCGGGTCGGGCGCGTGAGATGAATCAGAGTCATCTTCTTATTTGTTTTTCCCCTGTTTTGATTTCAAAACTCTATTTTAACCCATTTATGAATTCTGATTCAAGTAGGTATTGTAATATATGAGTTTTTTTAGTTTCCCGCGTAGTTCGGATTAAACATATATGGATTGTATCTCTTAAAATTTGCGATTGAAGTGAGAGTGTCAAAACTTAAAATCAACAATACGTCACGATACAGATGAATTACTTCATAGTATTTGAAGCATAGCTTATTGGGACTAAGGTCTTTCATTTTCAATTCACGGAATCGATTTTGGTTAAGTTTTATAAAACTCCAATCTCAAGCTCATCAATTATGTATATATTTTTCAAGCTTCAATGGTGTATGTATACATATACGTATATACACACACACATATATATACAAATATACATATATTCATGTTGGGAGTGAGTTTGAATAGCTCAGAGAGGTGTTTGAACTAAAATTTAGCACGCCGAGAAAACCGCTTCCGTCGTCTTGAAATTTTCTTCTCGTTCTCTCTTGATCTATATATATATGTGTGTGTCAAAGATTCTCTAAAGTGGGCCACCTCTCTTTATTAAAGAGAGGACCACTGTTTTGGCCGTAGGATTGTGTTTAAAAACTATAAAATGACAAAATTGTCATTAATGAAAACACGATCCGATGTCCAAAATAGAGGCCCTCTCTTTAATAAAGAGAGGGTGCCCTCTTTAGAGGCTGACTGTCTATGTATGTGTATGTGTATATATATACTAAAATCTATGTGTGTTCTTGAGAGAACAAGAGAGAATGAGAGAGGCAGAGGGTTGAGAGAAATTGTAAGACTGTGAGAGAATGAGAGAGAGTACAGTGATATATATATACAAAAATATGTTTGGGCTCCAAGTCAATCTGGAAGTTATCTTGTGAGGTCAAGTTCACGTGCTCCCTCATCCATGTCGTGATATAGTCGCAGTTTGAAATATAAATTGGTATTTATGTGGTTGAAATAAAAATATAGAAAAATAATTTTAGCGTAGGAAAAAAATTCCGGGTTGTACAAAAAGTATAGTTACATTTTTCAAATCTATAACAGGTATTTCTTTATTTATGAAAATCACGGTTTGATCCCAAATAAATATTTTCATATATTAAAAATACATTTCGCACCAAAAAGTCATTTTTATAGTCTCCAATATAAAATAAAGTTTGGAGATCATACCAAAGGGTTTTAATCATAGAAAGAAAAATAAATTATTTATTTATTAATGAAAATAAAAATTATAGGGTGTTACAGGTTCTTGAACGTTCTCACATGAAAAGCTTAATACCCATTGACATCCTAATTTTTAAAAAGGACTCACCTTGACCTTAGATCAATATCTTAAGAATAATAAAAAGAGTAAACAAATGTCCAGTTTGCCAGATGCGTCCGTAATAGGGAATGTGAAGTATGCTATATAGTATACTCTGTCAAATGTTGGCTATGCGGTTGGTTTAATTAGTTGTTGCCATAGCAACCATGGTCCTATCACTAGAGAATAGTGAAGAGAATCTTGTGATATGTTTGCAGGATGGTGGACCTTGCCTTATGTTATCCATGATGGAAGCATAATATATGGTATGCTCTGCGGCTGTTCGAGAAGCAGTTTTTTGGTTGAAGAGTTTTTACAGTGGCTAAATTTTTTACCTCATAGCGATGAGGTTGTACTCATCTATGATGATAGCACATACTCTTGAGCATATGCAAAAGATCTCAAAAATCATTCTAGCACGTGGACATTCATTTTTGTCACATTTGAGATGTAGTTTGCGCAAAGGAAATTTGTCTTGAGGCACATCTCCACATGAGGATTTTATATACTTATACATTTTATTGTGGTATTGACATTATTATTCAAGTTTTTGTTATCAGTTAATAATAAACTAGTTAGTTTACATATATATATATTTGTTATATGAATGGAATGAGTGCACAATTCTAATATGTCATCGAGCTTGGATCGACCTACTCACACGGGTGATTTGCCTTGGCGCCAAGATAGCGAACTAGAACATGTATGTCCCTGGTGCTTAGATGGAGAACAAAATGAGACATTTGTGTTCATGGCGCTTAGATAGCTAGCTAGGACGCGTGTCCATAGAGCTTAGAAAGCAAACGTGAACACTTATATTTACACAGTGTAAGAACAACGAGCTAGATATAAACCCTTATTATTTCTATATGTTGCCTTAGATGGAGCTAAGATGAAACCTTTATATTTGGTCAAACATAGAGAGATCCCACGACTCTATGTAGCCTGCTTTTAGCCGAATTAAGTTTTCAAATGGGCGCCAGGAGGGGTGACTGTGTTGGAAAACTCAGGTTAGACGTTTTGTGTAATGTCTAGACTAAGATTCGTATGGCGTTACTTGTTTTTTTTTCAAACACAGAATGACATGCCCATTTTTGTGGACGTACGCCATCGCATACATATCATACTCTATGTGCTTTTGTGATCGACTGTGGAACAGTAAATGGATTTCTCATCATTGCTCTGTGAGCCACATAGTATATCCAAGACATTGGTTATCCTACAAATTGGTTGCCTTCACTAACTGAGACTATGTCATGAAGAGGACATTTGATGACAGCTACTTTAGCATGCCATCCTAAGACGAAGAGATAATTCTATTCTATGGGGTGTGTCTGGGCAAGCGGTCAGTTTAGTCGGATTGACATGAGGGCTCAGGGAAGACCATTCAATAACACACTATATTTTATGACTCATTGCAGGCTTGCGACAATCGTATTTTTTTACTGTTATGTCATGAGTACATGACATTGAGGTGGTGCAATACTTCTTTTCACCGAGGGATTGAAAAATATTGTGTCCGGTGTGGTTGAACTGTCTAAAACACACATGAGAAGCTTCTAGGTGATGTGTCTTGCTGGTTATGGTGATGATTTGGCATTACACTCCTATCACTGTACTTTTTTTCTTAAGGTTGCACGTTCTATTTCCCGTATAAAGAGTTGAGAAGTTCTGTTGTCTGAGAGATTGGTTTTAGTACTAGTCCTATGTGGGTGAGTGGGAGATGTAAGAAGTCTTGTGGGCCAAATGGGCACCCACATATTGTTGGACTGGGTCCAAAGAGGCCTTGCTTAGGCACCAAGCATTAGGGTTTGGAGTCCTAAGCCTAGTAGGGTTTTGTGTGCCTATATATACACATTTATATCACACAAAACATACTCTCTCCCTAATAATTTTGGCAGCCTCCTCTCCCTCTCTCTCTTTCTCTTCGATTTTCTCTCTCTAAGTTCAGCACCATATAGAGAACTTGGGATTTAGATCATGGCATCATCGGAGATCACTCTCGAAGTATTCTTTGAGACTAATATGTATCATAAGGAAGTTCACAGAAGCACCAAAGTGTAGCAGTTCATGGGTGAAGTCGTTGGACTCGTAACAACGGCATAGACGTTTGAATCAGGTATTCCGCTCAAGGTATGCCTCGAACCCGACCCTATGATTGTGTGCATATTTTATCTACACTTACCATAGGAGTAAATCCTACTACAATTAGGAATGGGATTCTACAATACTCAAGGATTGAAAAGATTGGTTGGAAATCTTCTAAAAACCCACGTTCTACACACACAAGAAAGTGTTGCAAACTAGTAAGGGAGAGATTAGTTTCTAGCAATTGTGTGTGTCATATAACTTGGTTGGAGAGTTATACACGTGAGGTCTTGAGTGCATATAATATTCATAGTAATCGTAGTGATCGCCTTTGCACATGGACATAGGCATTGTTGGGCCGAACCACATTTAAATCTTGTTGAGTTGGTTTGCTTGATTTTTCTTTCGTGGTTGTGTCATTCTTGTTCTATTTATTTCTATCTTTGTGGGTGTGATTTTCTTGTTGTGATTGTGGGCTCATTCCCAACAGACTCACTTTTCAAGATACTCTTCTTTTGCACCATAGCCTCTTATTTATATAGAATACCTTGCTAAATCCTAATAGGATGAGTAAGATTACACATATGGCAATACTTCTCCACCAAGAAACCTCTTTTGCAAGTAATCCTATACAAATAGAAAACCTTTCACCTTTGAAAATCATCCCAATCTGTTGTCCCAATCAGATTAGGAAACCCAATCCTTGCCCAATCTCACTTGAGCTTCTCGCTCGAACGACTTTCTAGTCATTAAAAATTCAAGGTCAATTCCAAAAGTTCTTGATAAAGTAATCGACTTGAATAGGCTTGGCAATATGCACCAAAACCCGCCCACAAATAATTGATGTGGGTTGACATTTTTAGGACGCGGGTCAAGTGCGGGTTGCTAAACTGAAATCTGTGATTTCAATGGGTTTACATTGCGGGTGCCCACCAGTGTGTACGCAACTCACTTTATAGAAACTGACATCTATTCACATCTTGGGAAGTGTGGAAGCTTCTTATTGCTCAAGATTGGGAGTAGGGGCGGACCCATTGAGGGACCAACACTACAAGAAAAATGACCTTTCGCGACGGTTCAAAAATCGTCGCCAAATGTAGTAAAAACCGTGGGTAAAATCTTTTGTGACGGTTTTACCATGGGTTTTTCCACTTGTAGAATCTGCGACTGTGGTTCTTGGTATGCCACGGTTGGTAAACTGTGGCGAATATTTTTACCCTCGGTTTTTGCGACGGTTACACCCGTCGTAAATAATTGACCAAAAGTGTTGGATTCTTGTATTTTATGCGACGGTTGGGGTGATGGTAGATGAAACCGTGGGTATTGCCTGCTGTATTTACAACAGTCTCGAAATCGTGGCTAATGCTTCATTTAAATAACATACGGGAGGAATAGTCACAGTTTGTAAACCGTCGCTAAATGCACATTTTAATATTTCACCTATTTCAACAAACGTTACAATCATGATTGAAAGTTATAGTTGTGATGAATGAAATAATTTGTAATTATTTCTTGCATGGTATCTAACTAAACCTATTTCTCGAATTTATTTAGCTGGTAAATGCAAAAAAACATAACACCCAAATAAATTATAACCACAATAGTAATAAGTAATAGTCTACATCCCAAAACTTCGAAACATTAAAATCTCCACAATATCTTGATACATGAAAAGACATAAAAAGTCTAGAAGTGTTTCCTACTAGTTGGGAATAGAGTAAAACAAAAGATAACTGATGTAGAAATCTTGTGCTCCTTATTCCTCGTGAACCTATAAAACAAGAGTACAAAAAGAAACCATAAATACAAATTAGTTACAATGAGTATGTTTACATAAAACTTGAAAAAACTATGTTTGGTAATGAATGTATTACATTTGCAGATGGCCATACTATGTATTCATTTTCTTCTTCTTCAAGTGTAAGGATATCTCCAAATGGTCTCAATAGCTTTTCACGGCGGTTTGAAACATATGCCACAAAAACTTCGCAAAAACCTTGTCCAAGTGGTTCTCTTCCTACTATCTTTGATGGGTAGTTGCTAATAAGAAAACCCTTTGCCACAGACCACTATGCTGTGAATAGTGCAATGTGCAGAATGGTCAACTAGTGTTGATTTTTGGAGAGAAAACAATTAGAAAGAACATTCAAGAAAGAACTAAAGAAAGAGAATCCATCAGGTTGGGTTGGGGGAACTAGCATTAATCGCACAAAAAAAAAATCCATCGGGTTGGTGTTGTTGAGCTTTGCTCATTGTTGAATAAAACTCAGGTTAAATCAAAGAAAGAGAATCCATCAAGTTAGTGTTGTTGAGCATTGCTCATTGTTGAATAAAAAATCACCATGATGATACCTTAAACAACTTATGCATTGGCCAAGTCACAAAATGGAACTTCAAAACTCCATCTGGAAATGTAAGCAAACTTCAAACTTCAAAAATTATATTTGCTTACACAATACAAATGTAAGCAAATAAAAGTTTTTAATTGGTGTCAGAATATCATCAAGAAGTTCCAGATTTTAAGGATAAAATTACAATAAAAACTGTGAAAGAAACTTAAGAGAACTCTGGTTCCAAATCCTAGATTCAATTCCTTGGGAGCTAAAAACTGATATGACAACTTTTTAATCAGGACTCTAAAGATTCAATAGCAGAAGCACTCCTATACACTGACATGACTGAAATTACAAACAAATAAAATTCATGTATATAAATTAAATCAAACTGATCCTTGAAATGTATGTCAACCTTTTTTTTTATTATCTTTGGCTAATCTGTGTTTATCACAAAGAAAATCATGCATACATCTGTTGCTAGTACCGTGAGCTCAATCCTTGCCTCTTATTTGTTAAACTTGATAAACAGAGGTCACTCAGAAATTCTGATGACTCGCTGATTGTTTTTTTCTTCTCTAGGAAGGTTATTGTTGTTTTGTTCTCTCAGTAAAATAGGCCTTTTTTTCCCCTTCATGCATGTTATATGACACGTGTGCTGCATACTTTTTGTTCATATATATCCTTTTTCAAGAATTTACCCCAAGAAAATGAATACATACCAAGATTGTTGTCTTAGTTTGAGCTTACCCTATTTTTCCTTGCACCACGGATTTTCAAACACCTCAAACTATTTCTACACATACATTATATGGAAAAATCTCAGTAAGAGTCCCTTTTTTTTTAATATTATAATCCACTACACTTGTCCATGTAAAAGTAAATGGATAAACTTACCTTCAAACAATTAGATTTAACCAACAACAAGAACTAGAGATACTATAGTAATATCAGCACACCAGTAGAACATATATATATGCATCAAGAACTGAGAGAGGAAGAAGACCCAAACCTTGAAACCAGCAGAAATGCTTGGTGGAATCACTACAGCAACACGACTCCATATTCCTCCTGTCATTCTTCCAAGACTACAAAGCCCAGTGTCTGTTGAATATACTCTCATATATACGAGCGTCTTCCAAATTCAGAATCCTTTTATTTGAAAGTTTTGGAGGCAAAACCAGTTTGGACTTAACACCAAAGGTATGACTTTATTACCAAATAAGGTGAAACAAATTATGGAGTATTACCAAACAGCAAACTAACCAACTCTGAAATGCAACAACAAAATTACAAAGAAGCCATAAAAAAGCACAGCAATTTAACATAAAAAAGCACATCAAAATTCTGGCCCATAGTACCTGGGAACCCAACTAAGGGCAAGAAAAGGCTGCCATTGACCAATAAAACTAGAAAGGAACAATTTTATGGATGAACAAAGAATATGTGGTTGTCTAACTTGTATTGATGACATTCTATCTATAACTAGGTAACTTATTATACATTCGAAAGGGTTCGTCATACAACCTCAAGTTTGTGTATTGTTCATAGATTTAGTGAGCAAGAAATAAAGAGAATACTGAAGAAAACACTTTAATTTGTTTGGTTACTATAGGAAACAGTTGAGAAAAAAGATTAGAACAAGACAATAAGGTGAAAAAAATAAATTTATCATTTAGGCCGTGACTAGTGATAACAAGTTTTGGAACTGTATAGTTCATGGGGGATGTTTTCTTTTTCTTTTCTTTTTTTTTCAGGGCCCATGGAATTCTCTTTTTGTCTCTGTACAATATAGCTCCCCCCCCCCCCCCCCCCCCCCCCCCCTTCTTTGTTGATATATATAAAAGGTTTTGTTGCCATTAAAAAAAATGTTACCAAGTTTTGGAACTGTATAGTTCATGGGGGATTTTTTCTTTTCTTTTCTTTTTTTTTTTTTTTTTTCAGGGCCCATGGAATTCTCTTTTGTCTCAGTACAATGTAGCTCCCCCCTTCTTTTTAGATGACTTACCTAGATGACTCACGCCATACACACACGCACGCACAAACACATACACATAATGTAGCTCCCCCCTTCTTTGTTGATATATATAAAAGGTTTTGTTTCCATTAAAAAAAATGATAACAAGTTGACGTTTTCTTTGGACATCTGTATTTGCTTCTTAAAAAGTGATGTAACAGTAGTCATGGCATAAATCATGACACTGACTACCTCCTAGAATGAAATCTTTTAGCCTTTTCGGCCAATTTTTATCTTTACAAGTTTTGCTAGAATGAAATCTTAAAAAGTGGTATTAAACATAATCATAGAGGACGCCGACGCATAGATTCAGAGAACATAAATGTTCTAAAATGATCACTTTCTTAAATAGGAATTGGTTAGCAATGTCTATCAAATAATGAATCTCTCAAGAAACTAAAAAAAAACAAAGACTTGAAAATTAATTCAATAAATAAATAAAAATGAGGCTCTCTTTTTTCCTTTGCACGAATTTACAACTACAAAATTCAAACTAAACAAATACTAAGGATCATACTATTTGCAAATCCAACTAATAGAATGTATAATGACAACCTACACAACATTAGGCATATATCTCAAGTTGTTCTTTCTACATCCGGGGGCAAATGTAGCAAAAGAACGCTATAAATAGCAAATACACCAAACCAATATAGTAATCAGATCAAGGTGGCGATGGTGAGAGAGAGAGAGAGAGAAAGAGAGAGAGAGAGAGAAAGAGAAAGAGAGAGAGAGAAACCTGTTCAAGGCGAGGCGAGACGACGGCGACGGAGGTAAGGAGGTGACGGCGACGAGGAACTGGGCGGCTGGTGATAGATAAGTAAAACATCATTTTGATAGATAAGTAAAACATTCATTTGATAGATAAGTAAAACATAATTTTGATATTCCTAATAGTTGATCACGTTCAGTGAACTTGTTCTATAACAAGCACCCATATGTCTGTTCCAGTGTCCCCACATTCATGACTTAAGACTAGTCATATTTTATCAAATAAAATAAACAAGGCACATGTTAGTCTAACCAGATTATCAAAAGCCCAATTTAATAATCCTACGACTAAGAACAATTTTATAATAAAGCAACTGAGAAGTATATGGTCTTGTTCCTTAACTCTTTAAGTATATACATTCCCAACTTTAATTCTATGGACATATCATATAAATGTTAAACAACAATAATGATAAATATTAAACTTGCCATTTATTTATTAGAATTAGTTTTATTATCTTTAGGGTAGTTTAGTCTTTTCCTTTATATTAAGGTAATATTGTATACTGTATACCTAGATATTCTATTATTATTGTCTCTTCTTTTTCATTGTATTCATTCATTCAGTTTTTGTGTTATGAGAAACTCTAGCTCTCTATTCTCTTTCCCTTTGTTGTTTTCTTAATTATTTAATATATTCACATTATTAATATGAATCTGTTATTACAAAGTAATACTCCTAATAATACTACTCCAATCTAATTGGCTTTTAAGGCATACTTCTAACACATATACCATGGCAAAAGTGTTTTAGCGTGCAAGAAGAAAACAGTGAAACATATGCTCCCAAACCTATGTCCTTTGCAGCTTCATTATCTGTAAATGGACTGGAGTTAATTGCCTCACAACACTCCCACCAAAAAAAAATTTCGGATGATTCTGGTTCGTTGTTGGATTTCTCGCTGATTCGGATTCGTATTTAGATCTCGCACTGCTTCGCGCTCGTTTTTGGATCTGTCACTGATTCTGGTTCATTTGTTTTGTGTTTTTGGATCTGTCTTTGATTTTGGGTTCGATTGTTTTGTGTTATTTAATTGTTTCGTTTTCATAATGACTGCTGAACATGATGATTCGCTTCAAGCGATTAGTGTTAAACTCGATGGCAAGAATTTTGCACATTGGAATTATGTGATGAAAAATTTTCTAAAGGGGAAGAAGATGTAGGGTTATATCAATGGGGGTTTTAGTAAACCTACGAATGAAAATGCTGATAAATTTGCAGAATTACTAGATATTTAGGACACAAATAATTCGAAAATCATTACTTGGATCAACAACTCCGTTGCTCCCTCAATAGGTATGCAGTTGGCAAAGTTTGAATATGCAAAGGAGGTGTGGGATCATTTGGCTAAATTATTTACACAGTCCAATTTTGCGAAAAGGTACCAATTAGAGTGTGATATTCGTGCCCTTGAACAAAAAAATTTGAGTATTCAGGAGTTCTATTCTACAATGACAGATCTTTGGGATCAGTTAGCTCTCATGGAGTCGCCCGAATTGCGGGCCTTTGCACCATATATCGCTAGTAGGGAGGAACAACGTCTGGTTCAATTTTTGATGGCTCTACGTGATGATTTTGAGGGCCTTCGTGGGTTCATTCTCCATCGTAGTCCACTTCCGTTAGTTGATTCTGCTGTCCATGAGTTAGTGGCCGAGGAAATACGTCTCAAGACACAGTCTGGAAAGGGAATTTTCCCCGACTCTACTCTGTCTGTTTTCGCAGCCCCTTTTCGACCACAGTCCAACAATCAAAATAAGCCTTACTCGAGAGTTGGTAGTGATGTATGCAGCTACTGTAAGGAGAAGGGTCATTGGAAGGCTCAGTGTCCTAGGTTGGGTCGTGCAAACCAGCCCAATAGCAGCAACCAGTCCTCACATGGTCGACCACCACAACAACAGCAACCTCAATCTTCTCATTGGAAATCTGACAACCAATCTCAGCAGCGTTCATATAGGCCTCCACAGCCTAACACTGCAGCAGTTGTACCACCATCAGACTCATTTGGACCCGGTTCCCCTCCTCCATCTACTCCGTCCATGACCTCCCTTGCTGAGCAATTTCAGAAGTTCCTTGCCACACAGCCACATGCTATGGCCACCTCTTCACTAGGTATGTCTTCAGGAATGTCCTCAGGTATTTGGGTTTTAGACTCTGGAGCTTCTAATCATATGTCACCTAACTTGTCGTCTTTTGCTTCCTTATGTCCTGCTTCCTCTTTGCCTGTTATGACTGCTGATGGTACTCCTATGCCATTAGCAGGTGTTGGGTCTGTTGTCACACCTCATGTATCTCTCCCTAGTGTTTACCACATTCCCAAACTTACTATGAATCTTGTTTCTGTTGGTCAGCTTTGTGATGCAGGTTATTTAGTCTCTTTTCTTCTACTTTTTGTCATGTGCAAGATCCACAGTCTCAGACGCTGATTGGGACAGGCCGTAGGAAAGGGGGATTATACATCTTGGACAAGCTCAATGTACTAGTGGTTGCAGCTTCTAGTGTTGACTTGTCATCCTTTCGTTTGACTTCATCTTCGTCTAGTTTTTATTTATGGCATTCTCGCCTTGGTCATGTTTCAACCTCTCGTTTAAAATATTTAGCTTCTACAGGAAAATTAGGAGATTTACAAACTCATGACATTTCTGATTGTTGTGGTTGTAAACTGGCAAAATTTTCCGCTTTACCATTTAATAAAAGTATTTCTTATTCTCTTGCACCATTTGATTTAGTTCATTCTGATGTGTGGGTACCCTCTCTTGTTACTACAAGAGGGGGGTCTCGCTATTATGTATCATTTATTGATGATTGCACTCATTACTGTTGGGTTTATCTTATGAAACGCCGTTCAGACTTCTTTGATATTTACAATACCTTTCGTGCTTTTGTTAAAACTCAACATTCTGCTGTCATCAAATGTTTTAGATATGATTTAGGTAGAGAGTATACCTATCATAAATTTTGTGAGTTGCTTGCTTTAGATGGAACTATTCACCAGTCCTCTTGTACAGACACTCCTGAGCAAAATGGTGTTGCTGAAAGGAAACATCAGCATATTGTTGAAACTGCTCGCTCTCTTTTATTATCTGCATATGTCCCTAGTGATTTTTGGGGAGAGGCTATCCTTACTGCTATCAATCTAATTAATAAAATTCTGTCCTCTCACTGCTCAGGTCTGTCACCTTTTGAAAAATTGTATGGGCATGCTCCTGATTATTCTTCCTTAAAGGTGTTTGGTTGTACTTATTCTGTCCTTCGACCTCATGTAGAGCATACCAAATTGTCACCTGAGTCTGCTATTTGTATTTTTCTAGGTTATGGTGAGGGTCAGAAGGGATATCGTTGCTTTGACCCAGTTACTAAGAAACTATATGTCTCTCGCCATGTTGTGTTTCTCGAGCACATACCTTCTTTTCTATTCTTGATAATCATCATGAGTTGACTAAATCTGATCTCATCCATCTTGACCCATTCTCTGATGATACTGATAGTGTGCCCTCTCTCATCTCATGGTTCTACTTCTGCTGATACTGGTACCTTGCCGCTTGATGCTACCTCCCTTCTAGAGGCCACCCAAGCACCTACTGAGACTATGGAACCTCCTCGCTATCCTACTCGCACTCGTAAGTCTACTCAATCACCTGATTTTGTTTATTCTTGTCATTCGGATTCTTTTGCTTCATTTTCAGCTTCAGTTCATGATCTCTCTAAGCCTCTGTCTTATAAAGAGGCAACTCTTGATCCTCTTTGGCAACAGGTGTGGATACCGGGCTTCCACCGCTTCGTTATGTTTTGAAACTCGTTTGATTTTGAATCAAGGAAAGAGAAAAGGTCTGTTGAAAACAGATACAGAGTCGCCACTTGGTCTTTAGGGAACCAAGAAACCCAAATTTGACTCACCCAAATGGATAAAGGGCACCGGTCCTTCATAACCAAAGAACTTGGCTCGGGGTTTTGGTACGAGAGAGGAAGGAGCCTTTGTCGCGACTAAAACACCCTCAACTCGCCCCGTCTCTCGACGGGCCTCAATTAGCATCCAAATAATCATCTTATACTATGTATGGTTCGGCAATTAATACTATGATAGTATATTACATTACATAAGAATCTTGAAATTGGAAGATCTAAAGATAAAATATCATTCATAAGATCTAAGTCAAATATCATACAATGTAAAATGAAAGATCACACAAATAAACCTAGAAAAAAATCGTCTATTCATATATCAAATAATCAAGACTTCCTAATCTAGAGGGGGACATGAATTGTTCTTGAAACAAATAAACAAAGAAATCAAAATATGCTTAGCAAGCTAGTATGATGCATGTTAATCTTTGAGAAAAGAAGATCCCTCAATCCCCGGGACGGATGAGAAAGGATGATTAGATCGGGGGAAGCATGAACGTGTGATCATGATCGTTCCTTATAATCTTCTTAGATAGGAGTCACAAAAGCCCCAAATCTTGCATGAATGCAATGTATGTATCTAAAATGTGCAAAGGTTGTAGTGTGTTTTGGGTACATGGATTTCTAGAATGACTTAGAAGTCTAAAATGTGTATGAATGGATGGATGAAATCAATATGGGATATGTACAAATGTAGTATGAACTACTTCCTAAGATATGAACTAATTTGGAATGCATATAAGCATCAAATCAAAGAATGAAAGTTAAAATGTGCCTGCTGTGAATAGTGGACAGAACAGTAACATCATCTTTTGGAAATTGAAAAGAGGGGTTAGGAATGTTTTCAATGCATGCTTTTTTATGGAGATGTTCCTTATTATGTCTAGAACACAACCCAAAAGGCCAATCTTGAATAGCTATCACAGATTGAGAGAAATCATATAAACAATGAAGGTCACTCAGAAACAGAGTTCTTACCGTCGACTGAAATGTTAGAAAATCTTAAAAAATGAAAAAGAATGATCTAGAGGCCCATTTTATACAGAAAGTTTCCTAATACATTGAAGTTTAAGGGAAAAAAAAAAGTTAGGACCACCCCTTTTGGAAAAGTTTTCTGAAAAAGAGGTTGGAAGTGGACCTAGCTGCTGTGACAGCAGAGGCAGAATGTTTGGAAGGAATGTTTGGGTCCAAATGGACCATTTTCAAGTACTTCCAAGTCAAACCAAAAATCATGGGTGTTCTCCAATGAGTTAGGAAGACTTTCCAAGTGGCCTTGCATCCATATGTTGAGTATTGAGTCCTAGGGAAATCTTTGAACTCAGCTCACTCACTGTTTTGACTCATTGTTTTGAAGATTTTGGTGAAAACAAAGTTTTGTTTCTTGAAGCCAACATAAGAGGGATTGAGAGGGGTTTTGAAATAGATGTTTTGAAAGCATGTTTTCAATACTCAATAAGGATTATAGCCACTCAAAATGTCAACATCAAACTTATCATCAAGAACCTCCAAGATTGTTGGAGAGATTTATTTTATTTTGAACATAACTTCAATACATTTCAAGAATACCTTGGAAGTATTGAGGTTATGATCATCATCTATCAAACATGTTTTTGAGGTCAAGAGCTACTATCCATAAGGATTCACTCACCCCAAACTTCATGTCATCACTTAGATGATGATGAACTAGTAAGTAAATAAAGAAAATAAAAAAGAAATGAGATAAGAAGAGATGAACAATAAATAAACAAGCAAGTAAATAGCAATCAATAGATGATAATCAATGTGATTTTGGATTTGTAGCTTGGTGTTTCACTCATAGATTTTGACATTTGGACATGGAAGTAACTTCCTAACTCAAGAATGCTCAAGAATGGTGATTGGGGATGTTTGGAATGTGAAGTATAAGAGAGGTAATGGAAGAAAACAAGATTAAAACTCACTTTCTATAGCGAAATAGTAGGAGGAAGCTCCTTTTCTCTCTTCTAAACCTATCTCTATCTCTCTTCTTCTCTACAACTTTTCAAGCTTTTGCACTTGCCCCCCCCCCAAAATGAAGAGCAATGGGGGGTTTATATAGGCCAATTTGGGGTGGTTTTGGGATTTTAGAAGTGTTCCCATTGGTCCCAAACATCTGTGAACATAAAACTACGTCGTTTTGGCTTTCAATTAATCAAATTGGACCCCCAAAAAAATTACAAAAATAGACTCTGCGAGGGTTGAGTGCCGCGGCGGCACTGGGCCAGTGCCGCGGCGGCACTGCTCCTCAGAAGCCCAGAAAATTACGTTTAGGCCCCCAGAGGTTCCGGTATTCGCGAAAAGGCCTTATTTTGTCCGAAATTCACAGAAAATGCATACGAACTCCAAATTGAGGTTGTGATATACCTTTGGAAAGTTAATGGAGTCTAATTTACATAAAAAATAGTTCGGAGACAGGTCACTTTGAAAAGTTTTGCGGTATTCGCGATAAATGCTGATTTGATCGCCTTTTTCGCCTTCGGAAATTCAAAATAAATTCGTTTTAAATCCAGGAATTATGTGCGATATACCGTTGGAAAGCTATTGACCTCTAGTATCCATTAAAAATATTTGAAAATTGTTTCGGTGCCCCGATTCCAAAGTCAAATCTTGGTCAAACTGGTCAAACCTGGGATTCCCGGGAAGTTCTGGGAACCTTTGGGAGCTCCCAAGAGCCGACGTTTTCGCTCGATTCTCTTTTAAAACTCATTTTAATACTTTTCTAATGATTCCGGTGAATTCGGACGATTTTGGTCAAACTTGGTCAAACTTGGTCAAACTCTGGTCAAACCTGGTCAAACCTTGGTCAAACCAGTCAACGGGGACTTTCGGGGAACTTCCGGGACTTCCGGAGGTCTCTGGGAGCTGACGATTTCATCCAGTTTTACTTAAAAACTCATTTTATCATTTTTCTTACGACATAGCATGTTTTCAGAACTTCGGGACCAAATCTGGGAGTCTTCGGGCTTTCAGGGGCATTTTGGTCAATCTGAGCATTCTGAGAGATAGAGCTGACTTCCAGGAGTCCTTTTGAGTCTTTTACGATCATTGTGAACCACCAAGCTATGGGTCTCCTAAATATGATAGCCGACAAAATGGGGTGTCTACAGTTTGCCCCTCTTTGGCAGGAACTTGCGAGGCAACGCATGTCGCAAGCGAGTGCCAAAGTTTTAAAGAGACAGGTCTTTTGGAGGCTATAGATTTAGGATAAAAAGCGTTGCAAAAGATGCAATGATGCTGAGGCTAGTGCTGGTCGCGCTCTGCGTGAGCTGCCTACGTATCCCAAGGGGAATCAGACCAGGACGTAGTTCAGGGCACAAAGGAATAAATCACACATGCACATACACAACAATCAGGCGGATGCTATGCTATAAGAGTGATATGCTATGCATGGATGTGATATGAATTTGTCCTAAGTCCTATCATGTCTAGTGTTCTGATCCTAGCATGAATTGGTGTTGTGGGGTGTACTACTCCGAGTGGACTTGTGTCGTGCCTGTATTGTGTTCTAAAACGCTTGTGGTCCTAGTACATGTGTTCAGTGTATTTGCCACTCTCAGTGGGCTTGGTGATCTATGCTTCACTATGACTAATAGATTTGTGAGGGAGCTCGACCTGGAGGTCTTACTCAAGGAAGAGCGTGGTGCTCAAAGTGATACTGTGGTGCTCAAAAGAACGCTTATGGTATGTTTGCCACTCCAGTGGGCTTTGTGATTTGTGTGTGCCGCAACCGATGGGCTATGTGTCATGTTGGGTGAAGTGATTCTTGACTCGTGCTCCTCTTAGTCGTGACACTATGGACTCGGTGACTCCCAAAGTCTCAACGGTGCTTCTCAATCCTCAATTCTCAATGGCGCTTATGTTGTTCCTCGAATCTTTGACGGTGCTTTCTCAAGGCTTCTTGATTGTCAACGGTGTTCTTCAAATCTTAATGATGCTTCTCAACAAATCTGATATTCCTCAACTCATCTGATATTCCTCAACTCTTCAACGACGCTTCTCAATAAATCTGATGTTCCTCAACACATCCGATGTTCCTCAACTCTTCAACGATGCTTCTCAACAAATCTGATGTTCCTCAACTCATCCGATATTCCTCAACTCTTCAACGACGCTTCTCAACAAATCTGATGTTCCTCAACACATCCGATGTTCCTCAACTCTTCAACGATGCTTCTCAACAAATCTGATGTTCCTCAACTCATCCGATATTCCTTAACTCTTCAACGACGCTTCTCAACAAATTTGATGTTCCTCAACACATCCGATGTTCCTCAACTCTTCAACGATGCTTCTCAACAAATCTGATGTTCCTCAACTCATCCGATATTCCTCAACTCTTCAACGACGCTTCTCAACAAATCTGATGTTCCTCAACACATCCGATATTCCTCAACTCTTCAACGACGCTTCTCAACAAATATGATGTTCCTCAACACATCTGATGTTCTCTTCAACAATACTCTCTTCTGATGTTCCTCGACACATCTGATGCTCTTCCTCAACAACACACTTGGACTTTGGGCACTAAAACACATCTTATCAACACTCCTCATCAACACATCTAGACTTTGGGCCCTAAAACACCTCAACAACACGTCTCATCGACATATCTTATCAGCAATAGTTTCTCGGTGTTGGCGATATTTCCTCCAATCGGCCGCCTTGAGAAACAACTGTCGGTTTGTAGTTTGCAACCACTTACGAGTTTATGCCACTCGTACCTGGGACATTCTCATGTTGCGACCTTGACTGGTGTAGTAATAATGTTTGGCACTTCTGCTTATATCCAAAGTTTTTTTATAATTGGGAATCACCTTTAACCCACACATTTGAGACCATCAGGACAAATGGACTTAACAGCAACGACAAGGAAAGTTGGGTTAGTTTGTATGAAACCTTGGTCTCTGACACACTTGTGATCAGATTACTACTGACCCAAATAAAGAAGGATTGACTTGGACATGAAATTCTCAAATTACCACGATCCAAAGTGCCTTTACCATGAATGATGTACCGCTCATCTTTTATGTTCACTCCTCATCTTGATATGTCAGCACTTTGCTAATAAATCTGGTTTTTTGAAAATTCCTCCCTACTGATCTAATCAATTTCTTTGCTTCTCCCAAGATGTGCTTTGAATTAGTGCCTTAGCTTATAGAATAAAAGATGCTCCATTTCCATCTGTTCAAGACAATGTTTGTGACTTGAAGGCTTACCATTGGTGTATAGGGATCAGGTGGCAAACGAAGTTTGCCCCTAGTTTGAAGGGCATGAAGTGGGATCGGTAGGCAAATGAGGTAAATGACCGAAGTTTGCCCCTAGTTTAGAGGAAGGTTCATTGGAGATAGTAAAAGTCAGGCAAACGAGGCGGGTAGCCAAAGTTTGCCCCTAGTGTGGAAGGTGATTTCTGGCTTGAGGCAAGGACCGTGACTTTAATCTCTCAAATGCTCATAACTTTTGCCTAGGCACCAGTGAGGTGACCTAACGAGCTCTTTTCTCTCTTTTGTTATTGCTCACTTTGGATTTAACTCTAATTTTTTCCTAGGCGTCCTTTCGGATTTTCGACCTAGCGAGCCATCCTTCTTTTTTTTTTTTTTTTTTTTAAAGTCTGCCTACGTACCCACAAGTGGGGATCAGGTCCAACGTAGTTCGGGCCGAAGCTTGAAAGAAATTGGGCTATTTTTATGGGTGGAGCGACCGAACCGATGTGGTTGCCTACGTATCCCCGAGTGGGAATCAGGTCTAGCGTAGTTCAAGTCAAGGCTTGAAAGAAATCAGTTATTTTTTGTGAGTGGGGCGACCGAACCGATGTGGTTGCCTACGTATCCCCGAGTGGGAATCAGGTCGAGCGTAGTTCAAGTCAAGGCTTGAAAGAAATCAGTTATTTTTTGTGAGTGGGGCGACCGAACCGATGTGGTTGCCTACGTATCCCCGAGTGGGAATCAGGTCGAGCGTAGTTCAAGGCAAGGTCTTGAAAGAAATCGGTTTGGTTATGATGGTGTCGACCGAACCGATGTGGTTGCCTACGTATCCCCGAGTGGGAATCAGGTCGAGCGTAGTTCAAGGCAAGGCTTGAAATAAGGGGTTTGAGGTATGAGGGTTTTTCAAACCAATCGTCAAAGAAGTTCAAACTTGAGCCACTTGTGGTAGCTTTGAATAAAAAAAGATCCAGTTTCAATCTCCCTTTCTTTTCTTTTTCTTTTTCTTTTTCTTTTGTTTTGAGGATTGATCCTTTTCACTTTCGCCTAGCCAGTCAATTTTGCTTTTATTGTAGTTGATTCTTGTGAGATCTTTCAATCGCAATCTCAGAATTCCAGAATGTGCATGTCAGCTCTCGGAATTTATTTGTGGTCATTCCGTGCCTTTTGAAATGTGATCTTGGCACGTTCTTAAGATGTATCTTGAGGCGTATGATTCTCTCATTTGTTTCATCAAAATTTTCTCCAACATTTTGACTGGCTAGGGTCAGATTTTGGAAATCAACACCTTTTTCAGCTCTAACTTTTGCCTAGGTGCCCTTTCGGATTTTCAACCTAGCGAGCTTTTTCTTTTCTTTTTTTTTCTTTTTTTTTTTTTTTGAAAGTGGAGATGAAACTCACTGAGATGTTTGGCTACCATCAAGGGTTAAGTTTGCATTGCTTTCAATCGGGCAGATTGCGTGGCTCCCAATTGGATTGGGCTTAAGGCTTCGAAATGGTGGGAAAAGGGTGTTGGGCAAGCCCCAAGTCAGTCTCAAGTATGTCTTTTCGAGATTTGAGCAAAAGCATCTTTAAATTCTTAAAATAAGACTATTCAATCCCAGCTTTTCATCAGTGTCAGCGTGAAATCGACTTTAACCTTTCAGGATTCTTTTTTTGTTTTGTCGTAGAAAAATTATTACCAGAGTAATATCCATGGTAATTTGAAGAGTGACATTTTCAGTTCAGCGATTCATGCACTTATGAATATACACATCAGATTAGGCAAAATGAGACTTCATTCCATCAGAAGAAAAGGATTACATTACTCGATACGGACTCACAATAACTCGATGATAGACAGACTCGACCACAAGATCAAACTTGAAATAGACACAAAATATAGAACAGACTCGACTTGGTCTCAAATGGAGTGTCTTTGTGACCCATTTATTATTATCATTATTTTAGCAGAAGTTCCAAACACTATCAACTCTCTGCGTAGCTTCAACAATCCTTAGCGAAGGAGATCATTTGAAAGGACCGGCCAGGGGCTCAGGTGACATGGGGTTGAATGGTTGGTGGCTCAATGACTCTTCGGTCAATAAGGTCTTGGATATCATGGCGGAGGCGTATGCACCGGTCGGTGTCATGGCCTGGGCCTTGGTGGTAGGCACATCGTTTGGACAGGTCACAGCTAGGTGATGGGGGATCGGCACGAGGCTGAAGGAGTTGGAGGTGTCCCTTTTTTAGTAGGCGGCCTAAGGCTACGGAGGGAGAGATATCCAGCTTGGAAAATTCACGGGGTACCCTATTTTGGTAAGGGCGGCTAGGCGAGCTGGTTTGGTTTGTGAGCTGGTATGATTGGGGAGAATAGGCTATGGGTTGGTTACTAAGGGCGTTGACATCTGAAGAGTTTCGGGAGTAGTCTGGCCTCTTGGACTGGCTTTGTGATCCTTCATTTTTTATTTTCCCTTCCTTGATTGCATCCTCAATTCTAGTCCCAATCTCAAACAGTTCTTCAAATGTTGAGATGGACTGGTAGAATAGTTTCTCATGGTACAGCGGCTATAGATTCTTGATCAATATCCGGACTTGTTCCTTTTCGACTGGTCGGTGGGTCATTTGGGCCACTTTGTTCCTCCATCTGCTCAAGAATGCAGCGAAGGACTCATTGAAGTTCTACCGGGTAGTCTCCAGATCCCGAATGGTGACATCGAGCTCTTGGTTATAGGAGTAATGATCAATGAAGACCTGGACTATATCTTCCCAAGTCCGCGTCTTAGAAACCTCCAAAGTTAGAAACCAAGATAGAGCAGCCTTGGCGAGGGTTTGAGGGAACAACATTGCGATGTGCTCATGGCTGCAGCCCATTGATTGGAAAACACTCATGCAGAACTTTACATGGCTCTTTGGATTCCCAGTTCCATCAAAACGATCAATTTCAGGCATTTTGAAGTTTTCTGGCAGATTCAGATTAACAGGCTCAAAAAGGCCTTCCAGATCTAGCATGTAGTCATTAATCCCTTTGCTTTTCCTCAGTACGCTTTCTAGCTTGTCAACCCTGTCCATTTTTTCTTGAAATTTCTTCTCATAAGCAGGCGGCGGGACCCCTTGAAACCATACTTCTTCTCCGCCGTTCTCATGTAGGGGTGGTTCAAATCCAGGTGGAGGTTGCGGCCGCTGTTGCTTCAATTCTTCCATGAAGGATAAAACTTGGGCCAACCGGTCAGACTGTTGGTTGATCATTTCTGTCATTCTTGCTTCCAAACCTTCTGGATCCATAAAGCTGACTTTCGGCTGAGTGATTCTGACAAGGTGACTCCCTAATCCTCTGACTCACAAATGCAGATCCTGGGTGCCCAAAACTTGTACTGACATATAGGTGTGAAAAGACTGTGTTAGACATTTAACAACGATGATTGAGATGACAACTATAGTGATGTTAACAGACGTGGACTGACTCGTGTACAGCCTGACTGAAACAGTGCGTGCAGACCGATAGGAATGGTGTATGCAAATGAGACAAGCATACGGATGCAAGCCCTAATCTATATGATGCCCCTACTTCTAACAGATACCAGTTAAACAAATAAGGTCCTAGCCATACAGAGTGTGCTAACCTTACTCTCCAGTATGATCACCAAGGGATAACAGGGATTTCCGGGATACTTTGGGAATTTCGGATAGAGTTTCTGGGATAAACATGGGTTTGGAAGATTCGGAGAAATTTCTAGAAGTCATTTGAGTTTCTAGGAGAAATAAGGATTTCTGGTTAATTTGGACTGAGCTTCTAGGAGAAACTGGTATTTTTGGGTATTTCTGAGAAATATTGATAGAGTTTCCAGGGGAAACAAGTATATCTGGGCATTTCTGGGTGATTTGGGCAGAGATGCTGGGATTTTTGGAGAATCTGGGAGATTTGGGCAGAGCTTCTGGGAAAACAGGTACTTTGGATATTTCTAGGAAATTTGGGTAGAGTTTCTGGGAGATAGGACAGAGTTTCTGGGAGAAACTGGTATATCTGGGAAATCAGGGAGATTTAGACAGAGTTTCTGGAAAAAGCTGGTTAATATGGGTATATCTGGGATATCTGGACAGAGTTTCTGGGAGGAACAGGTTATGATGGTGATCATACTGTCTAGCCAGTTTTCATACTCCTATGTCCTAAGACCAACAAACAAGGTTTGCGGTGTATATCTTTGTGAACATGGAGCAGACTTCCTTGTCATGGTGCCTAGGCAGGTCAACTCAATGTGATCACATGTGAGTGATTGCCTTGGGGATCATAAGAAAGAAGTTCTGCCTCATGCCACATAAGCGTCTATACCGCGCAGGTAATCCCGTCAGGGCATACAACAGTTATATCACATTGTCCTATCTGAAAAGATAAATGAACAGTCCTATGAAAGGTTCTACAGGAATCTATATGCAAAGGCTGGGTTTAGTCAAAGAGGGTCCGTTGACGAGAGTTCCAATATACCATCAGGGAGACAATACGGAAGTGTTTACTCTTTTTGATATACCTTGGAAGGTACAGTATCAACGGTGACTTGTGCCCTGGCACAGCAAGACCTGAACAATGTCAGCGCCGCGTTTCAGACACAGTCGGAGGGGGGGAATGCAAGAGTGCAATGTGGTGAACCAAACACAGTAAAAAGATGATTTTAAGGATGCTTCTTAAGAGTCAAACCTCTGTATTATTTTGTTTTAAAATAAAAAATCCCCAGCAGAGTCGCCAGATTGTGGATACCGGGCTTCCACCGCCTCATTATGTTTTGAAACTCGTTTGATTTTGAATCAAGGAAAGAGAAAAGGTCTGTTGAAAACAGATACAGAGTCGCCACTTGGTCTTTAGGGAACCAAGAAACCCAAATTTGACTCACCCAAATGGATAAAGGGCACCGGTCCTTCATAACCAAAGAACTTGGCTCGGGGTTTTGGTACGAGAGAGGAAGGAGCCTTTGTCGCGACTAAAACACCCTCAACTCGCCCCGTCTCTCGACGGGCCTCAATTAGCATCCAAATAATCATCTTATACTATGTATGGTTCGGCAATTAATACTATGATAGTATATTACATTACATAAGAATCTTGAAATTGGAAGATCTAAAGATAAAATATCATTCATAAGATCTAAGTCAAATATCATACAATGTAAAATGAAAGATCACACAAATAAACCTAGAAAAAAATCGTCTATTCATATATCAAATAATCAAGACTTCCTAATCTAGAGGGGGACATGAATTGTTCTTGAAACAAATAAACAAAGAAATCAAAATATGCTTAGCAAGCAAGTATGATGCATGTTAATCTTTGAGAAAAGAAGATCTCTCAATCCTCGGGACGGATGAGAAAGGATGATTAGTTCGGGGGAAGCATGAACGTGTGATCATGATCGTTCCTTATAATCTTCTTAGATTAGGAGTCACAAAAGCCCCAAATCTTGCATGAATGCAATGTATGTATCTAAAATGTGCAAAGGTTGTAGTGTGTTTTGGGTACATGGATTCCTAGAATGACTTAGAAGTCTAAAATGTGTATGAATGGATGGATGAAATCAATATGGGATATTTACAAATGTAGTATGAACTACTTCCTAAGATATGAACTAATTTGGAATGCATATAAACATCAAATCAAAGAATGAAAGTTAAAATGTGCCTGCTGTGAATAGTGGACAGAACAGTAACATCATCTTTTGGAAATTGAAAAGAGGGGTTAGGAATGTTTTCAATGCATGATTTTTTATGTAGATGTTCCTTATTATGTCTAGAACACAACCCAAAAGGCCAATCTTGAATAGCTATCACAGATTGAGAGAAATCATATAAACAATGAAGGTCACTCAGAAACAGAGTCCGTACCGTCGACTGAAATGTTAGAAAATCTTAAAAAATGAAAAAGAATGATCTAGAGGCCCATTTTATACAGAACGTTTCCTAATACATTGAAGTTTAAGGAAAAAAAAAGTTAGGACCACCCCTTTTGGAAACGTTTTCTGAAAAAGAGGTTGGAAGTGGACCTAGCTGCTGTGACAGCAGAGGCAGAATGTTTGGAAGGAATGTTTGGGTCCAAATGGACCATTTCCAAGTACTTCCAAGTCAAACCAAAAATCATGGGTGTTCTCCAATGAGTTAGGAAGACTTTCCAAGTGGCCTTGCATCCATATGTTGAGTATTGAGTCCTAGGGAAATCTTTGAACTCAGCTCACTCACTGTTTTGACTCATTGTTTTGAAGATTTTGGTGAAAACAAAGTTTTGTTTCTTGAAGCCAACATAAGAGGGATTGAGAGGGGTTTTGAAATAGATGTTTTGAAAGCATGTTTTCAATACTCAATAAGGATTATAGCCACTCAAAATGTCAACATCAAACTTATCATCAAGAACCTCCAAGATTGTTGGAGAGATTTATTTTATTTTGAACATAACTTCAATACATTTCAAGAATACCTTGGAAGTATTAAGGTTATGATCATCATCTATCAAACATGTTTTTGAGGTCAAGAGCTACTATCCATAAGGATTCACTCACCCCAAACTTCATGTCATCACTTAGATGATGATGAACTAGTAAGTAAATAAAGAAAATAAAAAAGAAATGAGATAAGAAGAGATGAACAATAAATAAACAAGCAAGTAAATAGCAATCAATAGATGATAATTAATGTGATTTTGGACTTGTAGCTTGGTGTTTCACTCATAGATTATGACATTTGGACATAGAAGTAACTTCCTAACTCAAGAATGCTCAAGAATGGTGATTGGGGGTGTTTGGAATGTGAAGTATAAGAGAGGTAATGGAAGAAAACAAGATTAAAACTCACTTTCTATAGCGAAATAGTAGGAGGAAGCTCCTTTTCTCTCTTCTAAACCTATCTCTATCTCTCTTCTTCTCTACAACTTTTCAAGCTTTTGCACTTGCCCCCCCCCCCCAAATGAAGAGCAATGGGGGGTTTATATAGGCCAATTTGGGGTGGTTTTGGGATTTTAGAAGTGTTCCCATTGGTCCCAAACATCTGTGAACATAAAACTACGTCGTTTTGGCTTTCAATTAATCAAATTGGACCCCCAAAAAAATTACAAAAATAGACTCTGCGAGGGTTGAGTGCCGTGGCGGCACTGGGCCAGTGCCGCGGCGGCACTGCTCCTCAGAAGCCCAGAAAATTACGTTTAGGCCCCTAGAGGTTCCGGTATTCGCGAAAAGACCCTATTTTGTTCGAAATTCACAGAAAATACATACTAACTCCAAATTGAGGTTGTGATATACCGTTGGAAAGGTAATGGAGTCTACTTTACATAAAAAATAGTTCGGAGATAGGTTACTTTGAAAAGTTTTGCGGTATTCGCGATAAATGCTGATTTGATCGCCTTTTTCGCCTTCGGAAATTCAAAATAAATTCGTTTTAAATCCAGGAATTATGTGCGATATACCGTTGGAAAGCTATTTGCCTCTAGTATCCTTGAAAAATATTTGAAAATTGTTTCGGTGCCCCGATTCCAAAGTCAAATCTTGGCCAAACTGGTCAAACCTGGGATTCCCGGGAAGTTCTGGGAACCTCTGGGAGCTCCCAGGAGCCGACGTTTTCGCTCGATTCTCTTTTAAAACTCATTTTAATACTTTTTCAATGATTCCGGTGAATTCGGACGATTTTGGTCAAACTTGGTCAAACTTGGTCAAACTCTGGTCAAACCTGGTCAAACCTTGGTCAAACCGGTCAAAGGGGACTTTCGGGGAACTTCCGGGACTTCCGGGGGTCTCTGAGAGCTGACGATTTCATCCAGTTTTACTTAAAAACTCATTTTATCATTTTTCTTACGACATAGCATGTTTTCAGAACTTCGGGACCAAATCTGGGAGTCTTCGGGCTTTCAGGGGCATTTTGGTCAATCTGAGCATTCTGAGTGATAGAGCTGACTTCCAGGAGTCCTTTTGAGTCTTTTACGATCATTGTGAACCACCAAGCTATGGGTCTCCTAAATATGATAGCCGACAAAATGGGGTGTCTACAACAGGCTATGGCAGAGGAACTCTCAGCATTGTATAAGACAGACACTTGGAGTTTGGTTCCCTTACCTTCTGGTAAGAGCACTATTGGTTCTCGTTGGGTTTATAAAATCAAAACCAAGTCAATCATATGGGTCTGTTGAGAGGTACAAAGCAAGATTGGTTGCCAAGGGTTTTTCCCAGCAGTATGGCATGGATTACGAGGAGACTTTTGCTCCTGTTGCTAAAATGACTACTGTTTGTACTCTTATTGTAGTTGCTTCTATTCGTCAGTGGCATATAACTCAGATGGATGTTAAAAATGCTTTCTTGAATGGAGACCTCCAAGAGGAGGTTTATATGGTTCCTCCTCCGGGTGTTCCTCATAGTCCTGGTGAAGTTTACAGGCTTAAAAAAGCCTTATATGGTCTTAAACAAGCCTCTCGAGCTTGGTTTGAGAAGTTTTCCACAGTGATTACCTCATTTAGGTTTTCCCCGAGTGAGTATGATTCAACTCTCTTTATTAGGTGTACCACTGCTGGTCGTATTATGCTTTCTTTATATGTTGATGATATGATTATTACTGGTGATGATGTTGATGGGATTGCAGTGTTGAAGTCTGAATTAGTTCGTTGTTTTGAAATGAAGGACTTAAGTCCACTACGTTATTTTTTGGGGATTGAAGTAGCGTGTTCTCCAAAAGGTTATCTTTCGCCTCACTAATAATAAGATTGTTGATACCCCGTTGGAGGTTAATGTTCGTCTTTCCTCTTCTGATGGCGTTCCTTTGCCTGATCCTACCTTATATCGCACTATTGTTGGTAGCTTGGTTTATCTTACTATTACTCGTCTGGATATTGCTCATGCTGTTCATGTTGTTAGTCAGTTTGATACTTCCCCTACTATAGTTCATTGGGCTGTTGTTCATCGTATTTTGAGATACTTGAGGGGCACTAGGTTTCAAAGTCTTTTACTTTCGTCATCATCTTCCTTGGAGCTACGTGCATACTCTGATGCTGATTGGACCGGTGATCCTACAGATCGCAAGTCTATTACTGGATTTTGTATATTTTTGGGTGATTCTCTCATTTCTTAGAAGAGCAAGAAGCAAGATGTTGTTGCTGTGTCTTCCACAGAAGCTGAGTATCATGCTATGGCTTCAACTACCCGTGAGGTTATTTGGTTACGCCGACTACTTACAAATATGGGTGTCTCCCTTCCTCGTCCTTCACCTATGTATTGTGATAATAAGAGTGCTATTCAGATTGCTCACAATTCCGTTTTTCATGAGAGGACCAAGCATATAGAGATTGATTGTCACATTACTCATCATCACCTTAAGCATGGAGCTATCACTTTTCCTTTTCTTTCTTCTTCCGCACAGATTGCTGATTTGTTTACAAAGTCACATCCGATTCGGGGTTTTCATTTTTTAGTCGGCAAACTCTCTATGCTTTTAGCTGCAGCATCGTGAGTTGGAGGAGGGGTATTAGAATTAGTTTTATTAGCTTTAGGGTAGTTTAGTCTTTTCCTTTATATTAGGGTAATATTGTATACTATATACCTAGATATTCTATTATTATTGTCTCTTCTTTTTCATTGTATTCATTCATTCAATTTTTGTGTTATGAGAAACTCTAGCTCTCTGTTCTCTTTCCCTTTGTTGTTTTCTTAATTATTTAATATATTCACATTATTAATATGAATCTGTTATTACAAAGTAATACTCCTAATAATACTACTCCAATCTAATTGACTTTTAAGGCATACTTCTAACACATATACCATGGCAAAAGTGTTTTAGCGCGCAAGAAGAAAACAGTGAAACATATGCTCCCAAACCCATGTCCTTTGCAGCTTCATTATCTGCAAATGGACTGGAGTTAATTGCCTCACAAACACTCCCACCAAAAATCCAAACACAAATGTTGCCGTATGATAAATGAAATTACCTGACAACAACACTACATAGAACGGATTACACTTCAGTGCTTTTAATTCCTCCAATACATTTCATGTTGTTCTCTCACAAAAGTGTGACAAAAAAGTAAAAATAAAATAGCTTTTTTTATCATTGGATCCACTCATGTAAAAGCAAACATCACACAAATTAAATTGAAGTGTTGTACGCATATATAAAACAGATACTTGCACTGAAACATCGAAGCAGATTAGGTTCATTCTTTTTCTTTCTTACCATTTTCCTTCACCCTCCCGCTAAGGGCGTCTTAGAACATAACTGCATCTGCTTCAGTATTAACGGAAAAAAAAATATATATATATATATAGCAACCCAACCAAGTTACTTTATCGTTTCCCTTCATTTTAGCATCTCCTTCATTTTTGAAGGGGTGGCCTCAAGGGCGGAACTAGCAATATGAATTTTGTGAACTTTGGGAGCCGATGAGTTTACTGCTGAGGAGGCAAAAAATTTCTATAGGATTTTTGTAATATAAAAATTACAGTTTTACTCTGAGATTTTCTAGACCTTTTAGAGTTTAGACGTTTGGTGCTTGTAAGTCTCATTACGTATAGTGAATTTTGATCGTCGTCTCTCAGTTGATTGTTTAGGGTGGTTTGAATTACATTTAGTGTTATCAATTTTATATTTAAACTACATTTGTAGCTCGTGCGTAAAAATTAATAACTGAAAACTAAATACTAAATTTTAAGTATTGAACATTTAAATTACTGAATTTGCAATATTGATAATAGTGTTTTTATGAAATAAAATAGACTGCATGTATTCAATGATTTATTTTTTCTTAAATTTATTCAAAAAAAAAATCATGAAAGGAAAAAGGGAAAAACCCAGCAAAAGTAATTTAAGAATTAAGATATGATTAAAGCTAGTTGTGAAAAGTCCGGAAAAACAAATTGATTTTCAAAATTACAATATATTAGAACCGAAACCACTAAGACTTTATCGTACAGTCATACCACTACAGTTTTATCATAAAAAATTCCTATAAACACATGGGTTTTAATATCCTATTGAGTGCATTTTTGCTCGCACAAGCATTCTATTGGGTGAGCATGTGAGACCCATAACTTTTCAAGGACAAAATAATTGTGAAAAATTCTGAAAAATAATTGTGAAAAATTGTGGGTCCCACATGCTCATCCAATGGGGTGCTTGACTGCTTGGGTGAGCAAAAATGCACTCTATCCTTTTCATATTCTTTATTTATATGTTATTCTTTTCCGTTTACACATTGCAACATGAATAAAGATTCAGTTTTTTTCATTAATTTTCTTTTCATTTAAGAAGACATTATAATTCTCTTCATGGTGATGTTTGAATGCCTACAAGTCTTTGGCGCCGGTTTTGATTAGCTTTGAAAATAATAAAAAAAAATTTTAAGAAAAGAAAATAATCACTTCTTAAGTCTTAGAGTTCGTTTTCATTAGCTTTCAATGCCTAATTTGGGCAGCTCTTGAGTTTTGACCAATTGCATGTTTTAGATAGAATAATCTGAGAAGTATAAAGTTGCTGCAAAAATGGGTTTGTTGCGTAAGATTCATTAGCTACTTTTTATTTTATTTTATTTTTATTTTTTTATTTTTGTTGTGTGTGTTTTAGTAATGCCACCTAAACAAAACATCTAAGTCACTCACTTGTTGATGTGTCTTGGTAGTTTCAAAATTAATTCGAACTTTGTTTGCTCTTTTTTATTTTTATTTTTTTTATTTAAGAAATTAGATTCATTAAATTTTATGACAATTAAATAAGTAATTGACCATGATTTAATGGTGGGTGATCAACAAGAAGAAAGCAAAACAAAATTTCAAATGAAAAATCTCCCAAATTCAACTTTTATGACACTGATGGAATCCAATCAAGGACCTAGCTTTAAAGGGAATGCTTTTTGGGCCGTCCATTCAGCACTTTTACATGCATGATTTGGCTACTTTTATGATAACATTAAGAAATTTTGTTTCACAAATTGATATTTGCAGACATGAGACAAGCCAAAGAAAGTGTTAGTTGAGGGGGAGATGACCTTGCCAAATATGCAATCCATTTGAAAGAAAATGTTAGGGTGCGTTTGATAAAACTGAAAATTAAGTACTGAAAATTAAGTGCTGAATTTTAAGTACTGAAAATTTTAAGTGATTGAATTTGTAGTATTGAAAACATATTTTTAACTACTGAAATAGACTACATTCAATGAATTTTTTCAGTAGAAATTTTTCACTTAAAGTTTTCAGTGATTTTTTGGCTGCATTTTCAATTAAGTGATACGTTATCAAATGCACTGAAAACAAATAAGTGCTGAAAGTTTTCATTTTCACCACTTAATCGGGTTATCAAACACACCCTTAGTTTGAAAGAAAAAATTGGTGAAAAAGGTATTAAGACAAACTAATTTGGAATTAAGAACACTTAATAAATAACTTGGTCTAAGGTCTTAAGAATATTTTTGGACAAAAATATCATCATCTTCATCATCTAACCTTACTACCAAACTCTAGCCACCATTACCATTACTCATGCCTAACCTCCGGCCACCACCACTTACACCTCCGGTGACCACCACTACCACCTTCGACGACCACCACTACCACCTCCAGCAACATTTCCTTCCTCAGGCGACATCTCCACCACACCTCCTCCACTACCACCACTACCGCTACCTCCGTCGTTGCCTTCACCACTACCGGCCAGATCTCCTTTGTGAGGTGTGATTTGTGTTTGCAAACTTCGATCTGTTGGGATGTAATGGTGATCAAGCAATATACCCACCCAAGACCTCTCCTCGTGTTGTTCACGACAATCACATGAACAAGACGATAGAAAAAGCAAGCAAAATAATTAAGGCAAAGACGACTTCTCTCTATTGATAATAAACCCTACAAGACAACCAATCCCTCACCTTTCTGTTCTTTATTGTTTTTTCTCACTCTTTTTCTAAAATCTCTCTCTTCTTTTAGGAAAATACAATGTGTGGGGTTCTCTCTCCTTTACAGATTGGTGATCATATCTCCTATGGATTTGATCCTATATTGATAGTAATACAAATCCTAGTCCTATAATAATTGGAAACTTCTTCTTCCATAAAAAACCACGTAGGAATAGAAAACTCTCCCATAAGGAAACCTAAACCTAATAAGAAACAAGGAAATCTGTTGCTACTACCCGATTCCGCTCTAGCGGTTCGCTGGGCGGATTCTCCTATAGTAGACATTCTAGAATGTCCAATAGATCACCTCACCCCCCGCGCGCTCGAGTGGTCATCTTCTCCCACGGCTTCTTGTCATTGTCTTCATCTCATACGAGTTTTTGTCACAAACTCAACACGATCCTTTTCAGAAATTCTCATAGTCACTTCCATATCAGTTTCCTAAGTGAAATTGCAAATTTAGTTAACCAAACTATCACAAATTTGTTTATTTCACTTAATTTTTTTTTGTTTTTGTTTGTTTGTTTTTTTTTTTTTTGTTGGCATTTGGTAAACTTTGTCTCTCACGTCTATTCATCATTCTCAACTCCTACTTCCTTCGAATAACTCATTGTTCTCTAATTAAGTGAAGTTTTACTTAAGATAACTTATCTTAAGTGAGATTTCTCTTAAGATTCGCATCCTACTACCAAGCCACCTCTTAACCACCTTATTTTCAACATCTTACCACCATCCCTGCCACTCCTGACCACAGGTAACCACCCCCCACCTCTCAATTGGCCTTCGGCGAACACCAATATTACTACTGAAGATTTCTTTTTTGCTTAACAAGAGTGATTTTACATAAGACATCTTATGTAGGGGTGGGCTTTCAGGTTAAACCAAAATGAAATGCAAAGTTTGGTTCGGGTTGTTCGGGTTCTATTTGGGAATTTTAATACCGATCTTTGAACTGAACAATAGTTCGAAAGTTCAGTTTGATTTTCAAACTGCTATTTCGATTTCGATTTGAAACTTTGATCAACCGAAATTCCAGTGAGAAAGTGAGAGAAATCAACACAAATCAGACATGGGATGGGACTGGTGCTGAGAGAATTAAACATAAGTGAGAGCCAAAAGGTGGCACCACTGGTGTTTGTGCTCCCGGTGCGACTTGCCGTCGTGGTGCTGGTGGTGAGGTATAAGGCAAAGAAAGATGAGATGCAAGATGAGAGAGGGGCAAGAGAGGCATGATGAGTGAGTCTATGAGAAATACTAGACAGAGAATGGAGATAAGGAGAAGAGAGAGAGAGAGAGAGAGAGAGAGGGGGTTGGTTGAGTGTGAAGGAAAGTGAGAGTGAGGAAACCTAATTCCTTTTTGGTCTTTTCTTTGCCTTTTCTTTAATTAGTAGTATGATATATTATGTATATAGTAGATATGTAATAATTCACAGTAAAGAGAAAAATACTCCACAGTCTGTCAATCTCCACTTGTAACACATATCGTGGTCGGGTCATACGGGCACCCACATGTTATTGGACTGGGACCAATAAGACCTGGCTTGGACACCAAGTTACGGGCTTCGGAGTCCCAAGCCTGTTAGGTTTTCATTGTGCTTATATATATGTGTGTGTATTACACATTGAAAACCTAAGGAGACATAAAATCTCAGCCTCTCTCTCTATCTCACACAGTCTCTCTCTCTCTCTCTCTAGCCTATCACCACAAGGGCTTGGGATCTAGCGCGTGACTGTCATGGGGATGGCTCAAGAAGCATCCTCTACTACCTAGGCGATGCATAAGAGAGTACACAGAGGCAACATGGAGCAGCAGTTCGTGGGTGAAGACGCCGGACTCGTAACAACACCGTTCGGCGATCCGTCGGGCTATTCCGCTAGGTAACGAACCTCTACTCGACTCGTATGGTTGCATGCATATTTTCAACATTGGTATCAGAGCCATTAGGTTGTTGATTCACCCTTTATTTGCCCAAAATAGATCTGCCATTAAAGCTTGTTTGAAGCTTTTGCTCGCATATCCTAAATCGATTTTTAAGTGGGTCTAATATCAAACTCCAACAGGGGTCCAAATTTTTTACATGGTTGTGTTCCTAATGGTCCCTAGTGTCCCCCCATAAAATCTCATAACCTGATTATCTCCGATGAGGGAGATATAGCCTAGCAAAGTCACCGCCATGCGTAGCAATAGCTGCTGCACAATAGGTTATATTTTTGGAAGAGATGAACTGTGCTTTTTGGGTTGCCCAGTCGCACCCTTTTGGCGTGTGAAGCCCAAGCCCAAGGTTTTGGCCATGCGCAGAGTATAGGTGGGACCACTGAATTAGTGGTCATCCAAAAAAAAAAATTTGGATGGGCGTGATCACGTGGAGTTTGGAGTTGTGACTTGCTGAGATACTATTATGGCCTTTTACCATTTTTTTGTTTTTTTCCAAAGAAGCCCCTTAACTAGTTTGAATTCTTAAAAACAATCCTCTTGTTAATTAAAACAAATGTTTTAGATTAATTTTAAAATACAAAAAAATATTACTTTTGTATTATTATTTTTCTAGTGTTTTGAACACTGTTTGGGGGCAGAGAAATTTTTTGGATATATTAACTCTTTTTTTATATGTTTTGAAGCATATAAATATTTAATTGGTTTAGAGTCCATAAAATAACATTTTTGTAATATTTTTTTTCAGTGTTATATACACTGTATGGGACTCTAAGATAATTTTAGTGTAAATTATCATATTTTTATGGTATTTTAGAGCATATAATTAATGTTTATGGATGTTTATTTAATTGCTTAAAATAACCATAATACATTAATAATTTTGTTCATACATCATACACTTGAATTACCTTAACATGAGTTCTAAGTTGTCAATTCGGACCCACGTAGGGGTCCATGCGCACTTTTTGTTGTATGGCGCACTTTATATGTTGTGAATGATCTTAGATAGGTATTTGTACCATCTAATTGATGTTTGTTTAGAAAAATCAATTATAAAAGGTTTTTCTTGATTTATAAAATTAAGATTTGATTAATGAGCAATAGCGAATTTTTTGGTCTTAAATTGTAGAAAGGGAAAAACTCATTTGTAATTGGATTTTAAAACATAATGTCAATCCCTTGCGCATGATCTCAAATATTATTCTTCAAATTTTTTTGGATTCACAAAAACAAATGTTTTTCAAACCACACTTTGTCGATCTTTATAAAAGTAACAAGTTTAAAAGGAACTAATTTTTTATAATATGGCACTGCAAAGTAACACACCGATAGAGTGAGTAAGAGCTTATGGGCTTTATGCTTATTCTATGGTCCAACCCATTAAACCGAATAATGGGCCTTCGACCCAATATCATTATAACCTTAATAGCCTATAATACTTGGCTCGAGAAAGATCATAGCACGCGCTTTGTGATAAGCAGCATGCACCATGATCTTGTTGGGAAGTATATGTACTACCCAATAGCCAAAGTATTATGAGATCAGCTCAAATTTGTTTTCAATGGCACATTCACTACTAGATTGAGCAACTAGTTATGAAGTTCGGGAAGTAAAGGAAACGTTCCAAGTACATGATGACTGGACATCTAAGGTCGATGACAGGTATGATTCGTGATTTCAGAATACTCGGAACATCTTTACTGGCGAACTGCAATTTCAAGCTATGATTAGTTCTTTGCCTAATTCGCGGGTCCATAGAAAACAAATCATGATCCACAACGGAAATGTTATATTTTTGGTTTTGACATTTTCTGACATGTTGAGTTGAATACGGAGCGCCAAAAAGGTGAGGTGAACCGTATAGCTATACTCTTGACCACTACTTCCATAAGTGGAAGTAAGTGCAAGGCCAGTGGGCCTAAATGCAATGGTAAGGGTAAACCCGCCTGGAGGTAGGGTGGGGCCAGCAAGTTTGCGCCCAAGGCTAATAAGGTGGAAGAGCGCAATCGAGGGTGTTCTCTAGTTCGGTATTAATAGGATGGATACTTTGTTGTGGTAGTGTTACTAGGACATGGTTACCTAGGGATAACTACTTAAGAATTATTTTCATAAATTCTGGTTTCTTCTATTATTCATTTATTCTGAGACATGACATGCTAAACTTGAACGCATAGGATGTAATAGGATGACTTGATTAGCTCGAGAAGCCCTTTTGGGCCCACTCGCTTAGGTTGACTTGCCTATGTGTGAGTCTTTCATAGTTGGCAAAGCATGTCGAAAGCCTTTTAGAGAGGCTATTAGAGCTACTCAAGCATTAGAGCTAGTTCACTCAGATATCTGTGGACCTATGGTTGTAAAGGCACGTCATGGCGCCTCTTATTTTCTCACTTTTATAGATGATTTCGCGCGATGTGAGGATCGCGAGTATTTATCTAATCAGTTCTGGGAACTATGAGAGGAAAAAGGGGAAACGCAGACAACTTTCTGTTTCGGAAACTCCGCAACAATGTGGTGTTGCAGAAAGAAGGAATAGGACATTTCTAGATATGGCTAGGACTATGATGGCGCAAGTCAACCTCCCAATGTTGTTTTGGGGGGATGTACTCTCGTTTGCTGCCTACATACTAGAGTGCCCCCTCTCAGTCGTTTCCCTCTACCCCTTATGAGCTATGGAAATGCGAAAAGCTCATTTTGGAGCATTTGCGCCCGTGGAGCTCAGGAGGTCATGTTCACTATACCTCGTATAAGTGCGAGAAACTATGCTCAAGAGCTGGAAAGTATACCTTTATAAGGTATTCTAACAGCTCGACAGGCTATGTTACGTATAATGAACAAACGGGAACAGAAATGACAGAAATGGTGTCACATGATATTGAGAATGACTTCCCCAGATTTGTATTACTAAAAAAAATCTTGACCTCTATAAGTTAAAGGATGTTGAAGACAACATA
Source organism: Hydrangea macrophylla (assembly GCA_033977485.1). Taxonomy (NCBI): domain Eukaryota; kingdom Viridiplantae; phylum Streptophyta; class Magnoliopsida; order Cornales; family Hydrangeaceae; genus Hydrangea; species Hydrangea macrophylla. Next base: position 66,649,931 of record CM066982.1, read on the forward strand.
CCATCTTTAAGCGAGGGTGGGGAGATTGAGAATCCACATCCAATAATCGCTGTAAAATGGTACTAGTCTCCACCCGAGTGGGAGTACACCGCTAGACGCTAGTGGGAGTGTACGAGATAGTGGGAGTGCACCACTAGGCACTCAAGATTCTCAGGTAGTACACTGTATGGTGATGAGGAAAAAGTTCCCTATCGCCATTTTGATATTGAGGAAGACATTTTCATATATGTGGAAATATGTGCACAAGTGGATGAGGATGCTTCTTTTGTTGAAGCATTTTTTTTCGTTTGCTGAAACTGAGTGGATAGTTGTTATGCCAGATGAGATGAGCTCATGGACGCGAATAAGGTCTGGGAGTTAGTTGACATTCCGCTTGTGCGTAAGACTACTGGAGACAAATGTGTTTTCAAAATCTAACACAAGGCAGATGGTTCAATTGACAAGTTTCAGGCGCGCCTTGTGGCGATAATTTGTACCCAGAGAGGGTATAGACCATGGAAACATGTTCTCCCAAAGGGTGAGATCTGACTCCATTCGCCTTATCCTAGCAATTGTCGCATATTTAGTTTTTAAACTTTTTTAGTTTGATGTTTAAACTGTTCTTTTCTCAAATGAGAACAAGACGACGAGATAAATATGGATCATCCCATTGGTGTTGTGACCATAGGGAATGAGCGCAAAAGTGTGCTGTCTCAAACAATTTATTTCTTATCTCAAGTTAACAATCGTCTAGGCAGTGGTACAATGTGTGTACATTAAATGGCCCAAGAAAAGTGTTCTAATTCTTTATATGTTGATGACGTCCTTCTAGCTGGGAATGAGATGAGTTCCATTGTTGCCACTTGAGAGTGGTTGTCCTCTCAGTTTGAGATTGAGGACATAGGTGATGCCAACTATGTGTTGGGAGTTTAGATTGTGAGATATCGTTCTCAGAAGGTTCTCTCGAGGGTTCTTGAACATTTTCACATGAAAGGCTTAATTACCCATTGACATCCTAAAAAGGGACTCACCCTGACCTTAGATCAATGTCTGAAGAATAATGAGAAGAGGAAACAAATATCCAGTTTGCCATATGTGTCCGCAATAGGGAATCTGAAGTATGTTAATGTGTGTACTCGGTCAGATGTCTGCTATGCGGTTAGTTTAATTAGTCGTTGCCGTAGCAACCATGGTCCTGTCACTAGAGAGTAGTGAAGAGTATCTTACGATATATTCGTAGGAGTATTTGCCTTATGCTGTCCATGATAGAAGCATAATATGTGGTGTGCTCTGCAGTTGTTAGAGAAGCTATTTTGGTTGAAGAGTTTTTGTAGTGGCTAGGCTCTTTATCTCATAGTGATGAGGTTGTGCTCATTGAAGGTGATAACACGTAAGCCTGAGCATATGCAAAAGATTTCAAAAACCATTCTAGCACATGCCACATTTGAGATGTGGTTTGTGCAAAGGGAAATGGTCTTAAGGCACATCTCCATTAGGGGATTTGATGTGCTTAGACATTTTATTGTGGTATTGATATTATTATTCAAGTTTTATTATCAGTTAACAATAAACTTATTGGTTTCCATACATATATGTTTGTTATATGAATGGAATGAATGCACATTTCTTATATGTCACCGGGCTTGAATCGACCTGCTCACACGGGTGATTCACCTTGGCGCTGAGATAGCGAACTAGGACATGAGTGTCCATGGCACTTAGTTGGCGAGCAAGATGAGACATATGTATTCATGGCGCTTAGATAGCTAGCTAGGACATGTGTGTCCATAGCGCTTAGAATGCGAGCTTGAACACTTATATCTACGCAGTGTAAGAACAGCGAGCTAGATATAAACTCTTATTATTTCTATATGTCACCTTAGATGGAGCTCAAATGAGACCTTTATATTTGGTCGAACATAGAGAGATCCCACGACTCTATGTAGCCTGTTTATAACCGAATGTGAGTTTTCAGATGGGCGCCAGGAGTGGCGACTGTGCTGGAAAACTCTGGTTAGACGTTTTGTGTAACGTCTAGACTAAGATTCGTATGGCGTTACCTGTTTTCTAAACATAGAGTGACATGCCCATTTTTATGGAAGAACGCCATAGCATACATTTCATACTGTATGTGCTTTTGCGATCGATTGTGGAGTAGTGAATGGATTCCTCTTCATTGCTGTGTGAGCCATGTAGCATATCCAAGACATTGGTTATCCTACGAACTGGTTGCCTTCACGACTTGAGACTATGTCATGAAGAGGACGCTTGATGACAACTACTTTAGCATGCTATCCTAGGACGACGAGACAATTCCGTTCTATGGGGCGTGTCTGGGCAAGCGGTCAAGTTAGTCGGATTGACATGTAGGCTCAGGGAAGACCATTCAATAACACACCATGTTTTTGTGACTCATTAGCAGGCCTGCGACAATCGTATTTTGTTACTGATATGTCATGAGTACATTACACTGAGGTGGTGCAGCACTTCTTTTCACCAAGGGATTGAGAATGCTGTGTCTGGTGTGGTTGATTCGTCTAAGGCATACACGAGAAGCTTCCGAGTGATGTGTCTTGCTGGTTTTGGTGATGATTTGGCATTACACTCCTGTCGCTGTACTTTCTTTTCGTAAGGTCGCACTATCTATTTCCCTGTATGAAGAGATGAGAAATTCCGTTGTGTTGAGAGATTAGTTTTTGAACTAACCCTATGTGGGTGAGTGGGAGATGTAACACATATTGTGGTCGGGCCATACGGGCACCCACATGTTATTGGACTGGGTCCAATAAGACCTGGCTTGGACACCATGTTACGGGCTTTGGAGTCCCAAGCCTGTTAGGTTTTCGTTGTGCTTATATATATGTGTGTGTATTACACATTGAAAACCTAAAGAGACATAAAATCTCAGCCTTTCTCTCTCTATCTCACGCAGTCTTTCTCTCTCTCTCCCCCCATGGTTTCTCTCTCTAGCCTATCACCACAAGGGCTTGGGATCTAACACGTGACTGTCATGGGGATGGCTCAAGAAGCGTCCTCTACGACCTAGGCGATGCATAAGAGAGTACACGGAGGCAACATGGAGCAGCAGTTCGTGGGTGAAGACGCCGAGCTCGTAACAACACCGTTCGGCGATCCGTCGGGCTATTCCGCTAGGTAACGAACCTATACCCGACTCGTATGCTTGCATGCATATTTTCAACACCACTTTCTATTATTTACTATATAACATTATAAATATATACGCAAGAGTCAAGACACAATCTTTAATGCTACTGACAGCTCCCACGTGAATCCCCAGGCTTTTTATAAACACACACACTTGTTACTTGTTATACACAGATGGAGACGGACAGACCCTGACTCTATGTGAATCCCCTTTTTTTTCAATTTTTTTGTTCGGTTCAGGTGAACGAACCGCTACCGTTAACCGAACTATATTTTTAATTTCAGTTCAATTTTTAACTAAACCAATATTGTAAACCAAAATAACCGAACCGGAATGAATGTTTTAGTTTGGTTCAATTAATTATTTCGGCTAACCGAACAATTTGCCCACCCCTAAATTCTTACGTGGAATTTATCATAAGATTCGCATCCTACCAAGCCACCTCTTGACCAACACCTTTTCAACATCTTACCACCATCCCCACCTCTCTTGACCACTGGTAACCACTCCTTACCACTCATCTGACCTTAGTTGACTACCACTATCACTATTTAAGATTGTCTTTTTGGTAAACAAGAGTAAAATTTGACTTAAGATATCTTAAGTGAAATTTTACTTATTGCAGTATACCTAAGTCTTAGCTACATATTAGTGCTACAAACACAGTCCACCTGATCATTGCATCCCTTCTACATATGTGCATGGACATGCATTTGTGTATAACTCTAATGATGGAATTTTGTTTTTCTCAAATAAGAGATAAGTGTGTGTGTGTGTGTGTGTGTGTGTGTGTGTGTGTGTGTGTGTGTGTGTGTGTGAATCTTCAGAAGGAAGTGTTTAAAGCATTTACTGGTTGATCTTGAATTTGAAGCTTTTCCTGTTATAGAAAATGAAGGTTGAAGCGATCATGGGTACAATGACTGCTTGTGTGGCGTTCTTCACAGTGTTCTACATATTAGAAACCAATAGCAGTGGTGGTGCGATGGTGGTGGTGGTGGCAGTTGGTGATGGCGATAGTGGTGGTGGTGCGATGGAAGCGATGGTACGATGGTGGTTAGTGATGGTGATGGTGGTGGCCTGACAGTGAGGATGGGAGAGAAAGTTAGGGAGAGAAAAGAGATGGTGGTGGCGACTAGGAGAAGGAAAGGAAAAGTTAGAGAGAGAGAGAGAGAGAGAGAGAGAGAGAGAGAGAGAGAGAGAGAGAGATGCTGGTGGTGACTATAGTAAATAAAAAAAAGGAGAGAGAAAGTTAGAGAGAGAGTGAGAAGAGAGATGGTAGTTGTGGCCACGGGAGGAGGAGAGAGAGTGTGCTCTCTATTTTTTTTCCTAGGAAAGATGGAGTGAGGGATAGTTTGGTGAGATGAATATAGTGAAATGGACTTGAAGAGTGAAATGTTATTGTTTGTGAACTGGAGCTAAAAAAACGGACTTGGACTTTGGTCCTTGTGGAGTTTAATGTTAATGGGTTGCAATTTAATGCAAAGATACCACACCTGAAGGACCTTAGGCCAAGCCTTCCTTGTTTTAATCGTTTTTCTAATGGATGCCACTATTGTCAAAGCAATAATGGTTGTTGCCAAATCAACTGTCATTTTCAACGAGTAAAGTTACTCTGGCAACATCCACAATTACTTTGGAAATAGTGGTAACCTTCCTAATTGGGTTTGATTTCAATAGAGTTATCTCCTTTCGTTTGGAAAAATAAAAAATAAAAAATAAAAATCTTGGCCCATCCGCTACACAAAAAAAGGTAAAACTCGAGTGCAATGTTATGTTTTTTTAATTTTAATTTCAATTTAGTTCCTAAATGCTTTAGTAGTTGTACCACTTATAATGGCAGTGACCGTAATACTACAGATTACTGCATATGGTACAACTTCCACAATATTTGAGAACCATACCATTACTCAAAACTTGAACAATAATACTATGGTTCTCTAATTTGAATCCCACATCTAATTCCCGGATGATTCGACAGTTGTACCACATGTTGTGGTAGTGGTAATGGTAGTAGTATTAAATATTAGATACCACTGCTTGTGGTACCACTCTAATAACATTTGACATAGCACAAATTTGGAAACCATAGCATTACAATTACTGAAACTCAAAATGTATCCCATGAGTTATGAGTTCTCAGTTAGGTATTTTAACCCTTTCAAGGCCCAATTGATTTGTCCAACAAAAAAGAGAGAGGCCCAATTGAGAGGGTTCCATTGTGGGCTTAGGCGATCCTGGAACAGAGTGCGCAACTTAAAGGCCCAACTCAACGCATTAGCCACTGTGATTTGTGACCCTTATGTCACAACCCATGCAAAAGCTTGTTTGGGATCACAATCTAAATGCACGTTTGGGCTTAAACTGCTTCTAGGACCTAAAATGCGAATAATAGCCTATTTAGCTTAATTTTATGAAGTAATTTAGAGCCCCAAAAATCCATTTCGGATTAAACAGGTCCAAAATGCTTCAGTTCAGATTTACTAAATATACCCACCATAATTTTCTCTACACCCACATGTCCATAAGATGCGTTTTTGATGGTTTTTTTCGTAGTTTTCAATAGGGGTGTCATTCGGACGGAACGGAACGGAATAGGCTATTTCGGAAAAAATTCCAAAATTTTCGGAATCTACTTATGCTTTCCGAATTCCATTCCAAAATTTCGGAATTCTAAAAAGCATTTCCGATTCCGAATTTTCGGAATTTTCGGAAATTTTCGGAATCGGAAATTTTCGGATATTTTCGGAATATTTCGGAATTTTCCAACCACTGCCTACACAATAAAAATAATCTACACAGCTATTACAAATTTCCAACATAAAATACAACACATTTTTTTTTAAAGCAACAACTAACACTTAAAACACATTAAGTCCATAATATCAACACCTAAAAAAATATCAAACATGGTTACATAGTATATATGTATTACATATTTACAGTGTATAATATAAAAACTCAGAATATTATCGGAATATTTTTGGAAATTCTATTCGGAATTCTTTCGGAATATTTTCGGAATTTTCGGATCGCAAATTCAGAATTTTCGGAATTCTAAAAACAATTCCAATTCCGTTCCAATTTTTTTCGGAATTTTTGGAATTCGGAATTTTGGAATTCGGAATACAAATTTTGCTTCCAAAATCGGAATTTTTCGGCTCGGAATCGGTCGGAATCGGAAATTCCGTTCCAAATGACACCCCTAGTTTTCAACATACTATCATAACAGCCTTACTTCTAATCCCACATCCAGTCCAAACGGGCCCTTTAATTAATGATTAATGACATGCTTAAAAAAATTGATCCGAAATTTGGATCTCAATTGCTTTGCCAGTTGTAACACATGCAAGTGCTATCAATGTTCTAAAAATCGCTAAGCGCCTAGGGGCTTAGGCAGACGCCTAGGCGGGGCTTAGGCGGATTTTTTTTCTCAATAAGATTAGTTATATAAAATATATATACCAGTTATGTAGTATTATTTAAGAATAATTATAGCTTTGGGGTCCAAATAATAGATCTATATAAAGGTTTTGTGGTATTTTTTGAAAATAAGTAAACATTAATATGAGTAGATTTTTAATATTTAAAAACTATTAGGGATCTATTAATAATTAATTTAAACAATAAGTGTATATGCATACACTAAGAGTAATTATTTTGCCTTCTTATTTTAACAAAATTACAATCTCACAACAGTCCGCCTAATCCAGCCTAGACCGGCCTAATCTCGCATAGACCCTCGCCTAATATGTTGCGTGATTTTCCAAATGTCTAGGAGAAAATTCAGGCAACAGGGCACCGCCTAGACTAATTTTTAGAACACTGAGTGTTATATGGTACCACCGAACTCTACCACAACATGTTGCACAACTATTAAAACATTTGGAAACCAAATTTGGGATTTAAATTTGAAAAGAATAGCATTATTCTTAACTAACCGAGCCAAATTTTGTGAAAGATTGGCCCAAGATTGATAATTTAACTGGGATCAAATGATTGAACAGGCCCACAATTATTCATGTAAAACAATGGTTAAGCACAGTTGCAAATTAAATGATTTCAACCATCGGAGAATCTAAAAACAGTTAATTCCAGGAAATTTTTGCATAAGCCAATCTGCAAAGTGGCCATGAAAATGTATATTCAATTAAATCTTATTCGAACTATAGTAGTGCTTCTCTATATTTACTATCATTTTTTTTTTCTTCACTACCTCAGCACTGGTCATAGAAATTATGACTCTTTATAAATGGTTAAATTTTTTTTTTTTATTTTCATTTCTTTTAATTTGGCTCGTTCCCTATATTACTAATCAACTATCAAAATTTTCATACTTGATCAATAGAAAGGACATTTTCTTCCATTAGTAAAGGTTCAATTACATACTACTAGCCCAGTTTCTCAAACTTTTATTTTAGACCTTCTGTTGTCAATTGCATCATTAAGACCCACAATTTTAAAATAAATTTTCATTGAGGACGATAGTTTACAAATCTGACTAAAATAATTGTCTTCAATTGAAATAGATTGACGCCAATTGTCCTTAAGTGAACAAATGCAAAATTAGAGGCCTTAACTAATGCAACTTTTATATTAGAGAGCATTAAATGAAATTCAGAGTAAAATAAAAGATATTAGAATGCATTTGAGCTAGTAGTTTTTTTTCCCTTGAAAAGCTAGTAGTTAATAACTCAAGTTTTTCAATAACCCGTAAAATATGAATATATGTCAAATTAAATACTAACATAAACTTACAAATTTTTGTGTAGATGCAATAATAATATTTTAGAAAGTACATTCTAACGCATCGAACCATATTATAGAACCTACAAATAATATTAGACCATTATTTACGTCAATCTCTATGAACCATACTTATAAGATACAATTAAAAACTCTAATATCTACTTTTTTTTCTTTGCGATAATAAGAACACCATATTGTCCATAATGATAAGAACAATTAGAAATGGATTGTTTGTGCACAAACGGGGCAATTGCGAAAGCTTTCCCAAGCAAGGTTATAGTCACAAAGAATTTTGAGTAATTCAAATAATTTTTCAAGCAGAAATTCAATTTATATATGTATAATAGATTTTGCTTTGGCTTTTATGTATGTATATTAATATTAATAGATAGTAGTATATATATTAGATAGAGAAATTGCCATGTGCCGTAAATGAGGAAGCATTTTTTTTTTATTTCTTTTATATATTGGAGAAATATATACATACTATATATATGTTATCTTAAAAATAAATACATAAATATATATATATATTTATGTTTATACATTTATACATTTATATATGTGTGTCTATGTATATATATATATATAGAGTGAGAGGGGGAGAGGGGGGGGGGGGGGGGGGGGGGGGGGGGGAAATGGAAAAGCTTTGAGAGTAGAAGATGGTTGGGAAAAGAGAGAGACATATTCAATTGATAAAATCAATTGCAAACATTAAAGAAGGGAAAAAAGAAAAGAAAAAAAATAGAAAATAGAAAATATAGAAAATCCTATGTGACAAAAAAAAAAATAACTAAAATGCCAACTGGTACTATAGATGAAGAGATATGTCTTTGTCTTTTATATCTACTAGTCGATAACCCGTGCTATGCACGGGAAGTATCTATACCCATATTGTTTTTATTAAAAAAAAATGGTCAAAGGTACGTAATACATTGGAAACAAATAAACAATGAATAAAAAAATAGTAAAAGCATACCACATACACCAGTTAACCAACGCCCACAGAAAGGAAATAACAATAATGAGAGCATCCAAAGGGTAGAGTGACCAAGAACCACACAGTTTGGTAAAACTTATGAACAAAAGGATTGAAAATCAACATAAGCACAACTACTACGAAGAAAATTAAAATTTAAACTGGTTGTGGTTGATAAAAGAATTGTAACAAACAAAGTGAAATCGCCACATGATTTGTATTTCGTATCTCCTAAAATGCCACTTCATCATTTGCCATTTATTAGGATGTATAGATATGAATATGTAATCAAATGAAGGCAAAAAGAAAAAGTTTCGTAGATCAAAGTTACCAGAAAGGTGGGTCACTGCCAGAAATCTAATTTAGCCATAGGATGAAAAAAAAAATGAAGAAAAAAAAATGGAGTTAAAAGAGTTTTTTATCCATAGAAGAGAATAAATTTTAGCCAAATCACCCACATCTACTCTGCTTTACATTCTAATCCAATTTGCACCTATAACACAGAGACTTAAGTACTGAAATCAAAACCCACAAAACAGATATTCTAATAAGCCAAAAAAGCTCTAAGAGACCTAAGAATATATCCATGTGATCCAACATAGTGATCAAGCAATAAGTTTTCACACAGTATCAATATTCGGCCAGGGAGTGATTCCATTAAGCTGTTGGAGGCGGATTTGATGTCGTGCCCCACAAGAGTAAACGAGCTCCCTAGAAAAGATCCCAACTCGACAATTGCATACTCAACCATAGCCGATCCACAATAATCTTAACATAAACACCATTTATTTCGATTTCATATTTACCCAATTATGAGAGTAAGGATATAAGCATTCATCATTTGCCTTGAACTAAAGATTTTGTAACAGATAGCTTGCTAGAAATGTATCAAACTGGTTTTGAGGGTTAGGGAATGGAGGTATATATATATATATATACACTACTAACCCATAAAGTATGAAAATACGAAATTTCAAAAGACTCTTGAACTGTTCAGTGCATCACACCAACACTCTTGAATTGTTCAGTGCAATAAACCGAGAATCACAATTATGACATGCCAAAGGTCATGTAAAACCAATATAAAAGAACTTGAGGGCGTTTGAATTTCCAATGATTTGAAATCAATTAAATGCAACACTTTCTGAAACATATTAATTAATGGAGATCCACACAAAAGAAGTGATTGAGCTTCCAAATTCAAAGAACTGAATGTCCAAAGGCAAGGTTGTGAAACTTTGAGTCGTGCGAGAGTTGTGAGGCCTTGGCACATAGTTATTTCATGTTTTGAATGTTCCCAGGTGACCATTCAACTTAAAAAAAAAATAATAAATAAATAAAAAAAGGGAAAATAGCAAATAATAGAAAAATCTATAAAGAAATATGAGGGTGCCACATAGGAAATTGGGAGGAAGAAAAAGGGTGCCACTTGGCATAGCTTAGAGAAGGCTTTTGGCCTTGTCTTTTATATAGATATAATAGATATAATAGATTCTATCTATCTATTACTCTAACTAAAAACAAAAGGATAAATATCACTAACCTCCCTTGAGGTATAACCTAATATCAAAGACCTCCCCTGAGTTTTCAATAATATCAAAGACCTCCCTTCTCAGTAATAAATGAGAGAGGCCAATGATACAAAGTTTTATAAAATAAGGGAGGTCGGTGATACAAAGTTTAAAAATAAGGGAGGTCAGTGATACAAAGTTTTAAAAATAAGGGAGGTTAATGTTATAATTCAAAATCTAGGGGAGGTCTCTAATATTAGGTCATACCTCAGGGGAGGTCAATGATATTTACCAATAACAAAACTAAAAGAAAGCTTCTAAGCTATGCCAAGTGGCATTTTACAAATTTTCTTTTGGCATTTTACAAATTTTCCTTTTGTCCTTGTAGGATTCCCTACATTTTCCATTTTTTTTTGCCTATTTTCTTTTCTTTTCTTTCCTTCCTTTCTTTCTTTCTTCTTTTTATTTTATTTCTTCTTCTTTTTATTTATTTATTTATTTATTTATAATTTTTTGCATTTCATTTTATCAATAATCAATTGAATCCTATTCCCAATGCTTCTCCATTAATTCCCCCCCCCCCCTCTCTCTCTCTCTATATATATATATATATGTATATATGTATACATATATAATATGTATGTATATATATGCATATACATGTATTATAATAATAATAATGTATAAAATATGTATGTATATATATATATGTATGCATATATAAACGTATAATAATAAATATGTATGTATATATTTCTATAATATATAAAAAGAGAAAAAAAAATGCTTCCCCATTGTGGCACATGACATCTATTTTATCTATTTTATACATTATACATTATTATTATTATTATTATTTATCCATACTTCTATTTTATTAACATATACTAAAGGTGGGACCAAAAGCCTTCATCTTGCCTATCCAAATATTGCCTGTGTTACTCTCATTTGGCCTCCAATTTGCCATGTGTCATCTCTTCATCGTGGCATCTCTCTCCAATTTTTTTTTTTTGTAAATATAATTGTGGATTGATTTATATGCCAATTAAATTGAATGGAGATGTTGATATGAATGCAGAATGTAATTTCCCATAAATATTGAAAAATAAATATCAATCTGTTCATATCCTTTCAGCACCTCTTCATGGCCTTTCATATGCATGTACGGAAATATGGTTGCCCACGTGCATGATTGATGAATTGCAATTGCCTTTAAGCACATTTATGTGCCACTTTAATAAGAACTAATTAATGTAAATATCAACCTGCATGTTCATATCATTTCATCACCTCTAGCCTTTCATACATATACATCTATGCATGTCCGTAAATTATATGAATTGGATTTAGACTAAATACAAACCACTTGCATGATTGATGAATTGCAATTGCAACTCTTCAGCTTCATCCATAAATTGTTGGATTATGACTTTCACTTAGATACATATACTATCCTACATCCCTATCACTGCAGTCACAAACCAAATCTAAGTTGGCTTTTAATAAAAGAAATTGATCATAGGATTCATAGCTTTTCGCAGTTCAATATAGATGACCAAGGAGGTCATCATTGACTGTTTATTCAGGTAATCGAAGTCTGAACGTTTGCTTTAAGATCTTTTTGACAATACAGCGTTACTATACGAAGGAAAAAAAAAAAAAAAACCAACATGTTTGTTTAGAAGTTTATCAACTTATGCGTTTATTCCTGCTATGTATTGGTATATTGATTTGACTAAATGGCCACAAACCTATTTGGAGTTCGGGGCAGTGCTCCCATATGTCTTTTTTTTTTTTTTTTTTATGTTTTTTTTTTTTTTTTTTTCTGGTAGAATACTACAATTTTGAAATTTAAAAATTGTGAGTGTCTATACCAAAGAAAAAGTAAAAAGTAATTCTTAGCAACCTAGAATAAGTATGAATAGATACATACTCATTGACAATGGAATATTTTGAGGAAATAAATTGCGCTTAATTCATTTGTGATAGTTTGTGTAGGTGCAATTGTTGAGCCCATATTCATTTGAGCTAATCTAGAAGGTTTTTTTTTTTCTGCTTTGTTTTTTTTTTTTTTTTTTTGAAAGAAAATGTGGTTGAAATCGTTTAGTTGGTTAGATCATTGACCACGTACACCTCAAATTAAGAGTTTTCGAGGGATCTAAGAACAGTTTGGAAATTTGTAGGTTCTTCGGAGAGTTTTGAACATTTAATTAGTTGATCAACCAGTGCATAGCACGTGCTATCGACTAGTTATATATATATATATATATATATCTATTATATTATAAAAACGAATAAGTAAGCACGTCAAAAAATATGAACTTCCTCTTTTGTCCTTCACTACACCCTAATTACTCATATACCTATCTATACATCGTAAGGATATATTGATTTGTCTGAGGGTAAATCTGTCATTTTGGACAAATAATTACATTCAAGTCAGCTCTTGAAATTTTATTTAATATAACAACGAGGTTTTAATCAACAATCTTGTGTCTAATTACATTTGGATCAACAATTTTTGAGATATTTATTATTGACTTCAAGAAAAAGTCAACAAAAGTGGCTATTTTGGTGGCTATTTAGGAATTGGTCATTAATTTCACATTTTGGTCAACTTCTTCACTAAAATTTAAGTTCTGGTATATTTAGAATATCAAATAAAGTGGCTATTTTAGTAGCTATTATGAATTGGTCATTAATATTCACATTTTGGTCAACTTCTTCCCTCAAATTCAGGATTTATAGATTGTATTCGAATATCAATATTAATTAAGGCCTACAAACACATTCATGCCATTTTTTAGAGGAAATACCCTACTTGTGTCATATATTTTTAGTGGCGCTTTATTAGGTACATTTACTACTCATTTATAAGTTAGTCAGAATTATCAACTTCTTCCGTAAGAAGAGTTTTAGATTAAATAGTTACATTTACAATTTCATGTTTAACTATTTTAACATCTTATTATACACTTTTAACAACCACTTAACCACACGAAAGGACACAATTAAATTTCTTGCGCTTTGCGTAGGGCTCCAACTAGTACATATATAAAATAGATTATATGCAAATCAATTGTCAAAGTTTCAAATGTTCTTTCTTTGGTTTCATTTACAATCCATTTACAAGAAGTTCTATATAGTGTCGGTCCAGACATTTGGAGGGCCCTAAATCTCTACAAATGTTTGTAAAAAATATTTTTTAGACATGTACCAACATGAGCTTTATATACTAAGCTATTATTTTTGTGTCGGGATCCTCTTGAACTAGGGGCCAAAGCGGTTGCTTGGGTGGTTTGTGCTCATGACCGGCCTGGTTCTATAAACATATATACATATATATATAGATATAGTATAAATGAATATATATATATAATATATACACACCTTAATATTGGATAATTCTTTGGTGATAACTTTCATACAACTTTCATACAACCTCTCAAAAGATGTGTCTATCTCTCTCTTGTGTCACTGTGGGGTCCAGTGACATCACAGGAGAGAGATAGACACATCTTTTTAGAAAGTTGTATTAAAGTTATATGAAAATTGTCACCAAAAAATTACTCTTAATATTTAGCTCGTTGCATGGAGTTGGAAGGCTTCTAGACCGCGAAGAAAATTGGTACCATGGGTTGCGTGTTCAATATCCTCGAAGTTACTTGATTTAGATGTTAACTTTAATTACTATTGCTAACCTTTTTAAATTTCTGATCTTCTCTGATTTACACAAGGAAAATTTGAGCCATTTTACTAATTTTAATTATAACTACTTCTAGGATTTTTAAACATACATATTCAGATTCAAGTCATATATATCTTTTCCATTTTGTTGAAGATGTGGTATTTGCTTTGTAATAAACTTCGCAGTTTAGGTGGCCAATGCTCATTTAATTAAAGGGTTAATTGCACGTTGTACCCTTGAGTTTGGGTGGTTTTATATTTTGCACCATAAAGTTTTAAATTTGACACTTTGGTCTCTAAAATTTGGATGAAATTTTCACTTTTAGTGACGAAATCATTCATTACTAAAGGGCTATTTTGACTTGTTTGCCACATTTGTAAAACTTTAGGGACCAAAGTGTCAACGTAGTAACTTTAGAGTGCAAAGTGCAAAATCACCCAAACTTCAGTGGTGCAAAGTGTAATTAATCCTTAATTAAATGACTAAACTTAGTCTTGACAGTGGCAACTAGCTAGAAGTAGAACTTAAAATATACTAATACTCACTTTCTTTTTCTTTTCGTTGACATGAAAGTAGAAAATTTCAATAGCTTAGTTATGTATATGAATATGTGGGTGTATCAAAATGTAAAGTAAAATATAGCATATCCTTTTTATTTAAGGACCCATGAATTTCATCTACTGGTGGCGAGATTGACGACTCAGAAAGATATATATATATATATTTTTTTTCCAAGAATTAAACTTTGACAAAATCAAATTTTCAACACAACAAAATGTAAAAATAACAGGTTGGAAGGTTAATTGTATTGAGATTTATAAATTCTTTTCTCTTTTTAACTAAGTTTTGGTTAGTTTAGTTGACCGTGTAAAAGCATCTCCAACCATGTTCTCTAAATTTTTTTCAAGTTCTTGCTAGAATGGCTATAAAGTTATTATACTTAGTCACTTCTAAGCTTCTTGCTCGAACGTCTCTACAATAGATGATAAAATTGTATATGCTGAGTAATAATTTGTTGTATTGATATGCAATAGACAGTACAAATATATACATGGCTAATCCTAAGTTTAAAAGGAAAGCATCCACAATTAGTGGGATTGAAATTCTAAATTAGGAAGAAAAGAAAAGAGTAATAAGCAATATTAATGGGATATTATATATTTACAATATATTATTTCTAACCATATATAGATGCTCCATTTGTTATGAAAATTTCTTTTTTATTTTTTCCAAAGTACATGTATCAATATTTTCGTATATATATACATATATATATATCTATCTATATATATATATATATAGAGAGAGAGAGAGAGAGAGCCAAGAGAGAATATAGGTGGAGATACAGACATTATAGAGTGAGCATTATAGAGTGAGATTAATTTGCTATAGAACTAAGGAGCGTGGCGTTCAGTCAACTCCCAACTCATGTCCTCATGTGCGAAACGCCGTCTCTAACTTAAAAGCAGAAACAAGTAAAAGTACTTATTTTTGTGAAAAAGTAAAGATCGCATTAGAATGCATCTTTAAAATAAGTTGATAATGAAGATGATTATGTGATTACAATTGGTAAAAATGCATTCTGAATTTTGCTTCTCAAATGGGTCTCAATTGTTTTACTTCATATTATTTTAATTTTGCAGAGCTCCTCAAACATTATTTCTCTCTCCTCAGTTGTAGAGTGCTAAAAAGTTATTCTCCACTTTGGAGAGTCATATGAGGAGTCCATTAGAGCATGAAAAGTATGAATTAGCTCTCTAAATTAAATGGCTAAAAATTAAAGCAGAAAGCATGGTTGGAGATGCTTTATGAGAGTAACTTTTTAAAAATTTTCCAATTTTATAGAAAGCTTCCTAGTTAACAAATGGTGTGCTAAAGATCAAATATTTTTAAAATTATCATATATACCTTTATTTCTTTTTTTAAATCGAGTGGGTCCGGAGCTGGTCACAAGTTTCTACAAACTGGTCAGACTAGTAGTTAATTTGGTAGAATTTTGCACGTAATGGTCAGAATTTATTTAGTTAATTAAGTTTTAGTGTGACAATTGCTTGTGGAGATCAGATTCTGACATTGTCAATAAAAATGAAATCCAAGGAATATGGTTAGAATTATACATTTTACACCTTTTATAGTTTGTCACCTGTGTCAGTTTAGTCCTGCAATTTAGAAAGTGTCACTTTAGTCCCTGTAATTTCATAAGTTTGTCAAATAAGTCCAATAAATCCTTTAGTGATGAATAATTTTGTCACTAAAAGTAAACAAATTGTCACAGATAGTGTTTGATGGACTAAAATGACACACTTCTGAAACTACATGGACCAAAATGACACTTTCTAAACTACAGAGACCAAATTGCCACAAAAGAATAAATTAGAAGGGTGTAAAATGTAATTAAGCCTATTCTAAGTGTCCAGTTTCATTTTAGCCAGTGGCAGAACTAGGTGTGGGCCAAGGGCCTGGCCCCTACAAAATTAAATTATTTAAAAAAAATTAATACCTACGGAGTACATGTAATTTTGAAATCTTAATTATTGGCCCCTACAAATTTTTGAAAAAACTTTGATACGTCTATGTAATTTTATAGAACTATTTCAAAAATTTTGAAAACTTCAATATGTATTTATAATTTTATAAATATAGTCAAACCCAACTTGTTTAACCATCAATCAAGCTTTGTAAATTAGAGATAATTACATTTCAGTCAACTTTTTATATGAAATTTAGAAACCAGTCTACTACTTTTTTAAAACATAAAAAATACTCCCTCCGTCCCCTATTTTTTAGTCCTCCTTTGGGAACTCAACTTATTAAGGGGACAAAAAGAATCTACATCTACTTTCCACAATTGCCCCTAATCATTACAATAACTTTTTTACTTTTGTCTTGGTGTAGATTTCAAGAAAAGGTAGTTTTGGAAAGTAAGTAAAAATTATTTGCTAATTTAGGAAAGTGGACACTAATTTTGGGACATCTCAAAATGGAATATAGGACTAAAAAAAAAGGACAGAGGGAGTATGAATAAAAATAAAAATAAAAAGTCATCAACAAAATTAAAAAAAAAAATTCAACTTTTAAATTTTATACAAAAAATTGACTGAAAGTTAATTATCAATATAAATTATATCAAACAATCAACCCTTATACTCAAAAACGATGACATACATAAAATATTATCCAAAAATGTGTAGAGGCCCAAAAAATTTGCCTCGAATCCCCCACATAAGTCCACCACTACAAGTGTGTCTATTTAATCTTGACAATACCCAACTCCAAATTTCTAGCTCTGTCATTGATTTTAGCCATCCAAAAGGAAAGACATATTCATCCCTTGATCTCTAGTCAATCTAAGGGTCCAAATTTGTTCTCACTTTACGAATTTTGACCATTATTAACTTTAAAAGTATAGGAAGGACTGCCATGCACCACCGATGCTCGTATTGTCGTTGTACTTGTTGCTATGCATCCCACTATTGCAGACCACCTTCAGCGCCTCCTTCGCCAACACCGTCGCCACCACAAACACCACCTCCACTACCTCGTCGCCATCATCGCCGCCGCAGCCAAACCAAACTAAGTCTTATGTCCCAATCAGTTGGGGTCGACTATATAAATTATTTTTTTCCATTCTGAACGATCAAGAGCTATATGCTCAGTTAAATTATACATACATATCTTGTTCCTAGGTCAGTCTAGGTCTGCCCCTCTTTCTAACCATTCCAGACACTACGATTTTATCACTCTTTCGCACAGGTGCATCTACAGGTCTTCGTTGCACATGGTTGAATCATCTAAGTCTATTCTCCCTCAACTTATACTCAATATGTGCCACTCCTACAGCCTCTCTAATATACTCACTTCTAATTCTATTTTTCCTCGTCTTACCACATATCCACATTTGCATCCTCATCTCAGCTACGCTCACTTTGCTAATGTGTTGTTTCTTAGTTACCTAACATTCTGTCTCGTAGAACATAGTTGACCTAATTGTCCTATAAAATTTTCCTTTCAATTTTGTTAGTATTCTCCGGTCACATAATACTCCGGAAGTACTCCTCCACTTAAGCCAGCTTACTTCAATTTTATGGGTCACGTCATTACCAATCTCTCTATCTATACTAATCAATGAATCTAGATAGCAAAAGTGTTCCCTCTTTGGAATCTCTAGGTCTTCGATTTTCACTGTTTCGTTGTCTCTACTTCCACTGGTGCTAAAATTGTATTCCATGTATTCTGTTTTTCCTACTTATCTTTAGCCCCTTAATCTCCAGTGCTTCTCTCCAAGCTTCCAGTTTAGTATTAAGTCCTCCTTTAGTCTCATCAAACAAGATAATATCATCTGCGAACAACATACGCTGTGGGACCTCATCTTAAATGTGTCTAGTCAATTCATCCATAATTAGGGCAAATAAATAAGAGCTCAAAGCCGACCCTTGATGCAAGCCTATAACAAATAAATAAGGGCTCACCGACGCCGCAGCTGCCACGACAAATTTAATAGAGATTATGACAATTTAGGGAATAAATTAACCCTTATTAACTTCCAAGTCTACAAAAGTTTTGAAATCATTTACAAGTTTTTCTATTCTAGTTTATTTTATGAATGAGTCAAAAAAAAATTAGTTTTATGAAATGGAATTGTCTAATCCCCAACCTAATCTACAAATTAAAATAACATGTTAACTTTCTCGTTTTCTCAAGTACCCAATGGGTTAGAATTTAAGAGTTGATTCCTATATATCGAGTGATGATATATATGCTATAACGTATGTCCAGCACTTCCCCACGTTTCTAAAAAAATCTAAAAATTCCTTGACATGTCCCTATAGCACTGTTTATTGAGGAATTAGCATGTTCAAGTCACAATTGTGACCAAAGACTAGCATGTTTTAGGTCATATCAGTTTGATGTAGGGTTGGATAATTTTTGGGGCACATTATAATTTTATATAAATAAGATACATAAATTATAATGTGTTTATTTCTTTTCTGATGGGGTTCACTGATCCTGCAGAATCCACAGTATCTGTGGGGTCCATAGAAGAGAGAGATAGATACATAAAGCCTATATATTTTATTTATGTGAAATTTGTATGTGCCCCAAGAATTATCCTTCATTAAAATAACAAACTACAATACTTTTTTTCTACTTTCTAGCAAATACATGAACCCAAAAGAAAAGAGGAGGGCACCTTCCTTATCTGATTTGCTAATTAATAGTTCTCTTTGATAAGGGGGGCAAATAAGACTTGATTTATTCATATTGGCCTACCAACATCGTAAGGGCCACATCATTTTCTGTTCATTTGAGATTTCTTAAAATTAAAGAAAAAATAAAACCTTTTTTCAGAAAAAAGACAATAGAGTAATTTTAGAATTTCCAAATTTGTATTCAAAATGATTTCATAATATATGTAGCAGACTAGCAGTTGGTCTCACTTGATTTTAGTTTCAATTGAAGACGTTGAAATGGTCCTATTATCGTTACATTACTGATTACTCCATTTCAATACAAGGTTTTGAGTGTCAAAAAATTAACATTAGATTTTTCAAAAAGCTTTAATTTATCTATGTTCTAATAAATTTAATAGATATGTATTAATATAACAAAAATTAGTCAATTCATATTTGCACTTTCAATTACATGGTATAATCAATTTTTAGGTCCAATATGTAGTAGAAATGTACTATTTAATTAGATAATTTGGTGTGAATTAGCAGTACCTTTTTAATGTGTTAATTGGTAATAACAATATGTCATTTGAGAGTAACTACTTTTTATTAATTTTATTTTGCAAAGCTCCCCATACATATTGACACGACTAAAATTGTGTGTGTGCTCTAATGAGTACGTCCAACTGTAGACGACCGCATCGAATAAAACTGGTAAGACCAGGTCATATCCCTAGGAACGGTGATTGGAGACATATGATTCTAGATTGAGACCTAAATAAAAGAAAAGATGATTGCTTGGAAGTGGAGGGTCTAACGATCCTACTATATTTAGAATTCAAATTAAATTAAAAACTAATTAACAACCAAATTAACAAGATATGATAAATATGATTAAAAACTATATGAAAAATGTGTTGGGAACACGTGAATCCACGTTGAACCAACCACTGGCACGTTAAATTATTTATGCGCAAATGGGGCTTCACCTTCCTAGCATTCACTATTTCAAAATGATTAGGTTTAGAAATCTAAACACTAGTCATGTAAGCTGCACATGGCTAGTGGTTGAATAACCTTACTTACTTTAAGAACTAAACGATGACTAACAAATCAAGTATGAGATATCCAACATGTTCATCACGTTTGTTCATTGAGTTAACTAGTCTAAGGATCCATATTCCAAAAGCTGTTTGCAATTTGAACTTTAAAAGATCAATTTGATTTTTTAAGTTTATGAAATAAAAGTCACTGGAATGTTGTAAAGGTTCTGCCTAAGACATGTGCCTACCAATCGATTTACATAGACATCAATCGATTGGCATGGAATGTCTCCTAATCGATTGGCATAGGATACCAATCGATTGGCTTTGAATCTTAGGGCAATCGATTGGGTTTTGTTTCCAATCAATTGCCACTGATTCTTATACAGATTCATGGCAGTGGTTGGGTAACAACGTTTTATCACATTGTTCCTAACCACAAATCTACTCTAGCATGTTTGGAAGTGCAGAAACATATATATATTGAGTCATGCTGTTGAAACTACATCTTATCATGGATTCAAATATGAAACTTGGTATTGCAATGTGAATTCAAATATAAAACTAGATTAAAACTATAACTAACAATCCCAAAATACTATAATAGAATAACAGAACCTGAAATGTATCACGAAATCTGACTACAGAACTTGAAAGCTTCAACAATGGTTTGCAAAATGGAAATCTCTAAAATAAACCTACAAAACAATCCAAAAATGAGCCAACCCTTGACTCTTATCCCTCTCCCCTATATATACTAGTCTATCCACGAGCTAAGGATGTCCAGGTTCATCCTGTAACAGCTGGTCGTCATATTAATCCATGATTTGCTAAGACTCTACTCCATTAAATAGGTTTGACTGACAGTCCCTACCAATCGATTGGCTCTGAAGTCAATCGATTAGTATTTATGATAATTGATTGCTCAGGAATGGCAATCGATTGGTTAGGAAGAGATGGCAATTGATTGCCAAAGAATGGCAATCGATTGGGATTTGAAGTTTAACTTTGAAATGTCCTCTTTGTTTATTCACTATCCCTTTTTCAAACTATTAACAATTCAGCTTTTGAAACATGCATAATGTGACACTAATACTACAACATTCCAAGGTTTTGCATAAAGAGATAGAATAAAGCACAAGTGCAGGTAAAACTAGAGATATAGGGCTAAGATTGACCCATTCTACTCTTTATCAGGCTAGTATTCTACAAAAACCAGCCCTCATCACAACCCCAACTAGCGTATTGCTAGTCTCTAGCAATGAAGCGGAATTAGAACAAGTTAAGACAAGAAACAACCAACATTATAGTTTTATTGAACTAAAATAAAATCAAAGACCTAAATCACTCTTACAGGAATTGCGGTTGCATTTAGCGTATGCAATAAGCCTTTAAACCCCTAGGTTCCCCTAGTAAACGAGTTGTATCTCGTGAGGGTTTGCAATGAATGTACCCACAAAATTCATATATTAAGCTTTCTGATTTTCAGGAGAGAGTATTTATACTCATTTGAATTTGGTTGTTGTGCACTTAATCAATTTAATTCAATACTCATTTATTGTAATCAAAGATTCAAGCCCTAGTTTGTGAGATTCATTCTACATGCTCTAGTTTTTCATTGTAATTCCTTAAGAGCATTAAAGAGGGCATATTATTGTTTCCATCTACTCTAAAAGAGAGTTTTCTTAGTTGTAATTCAAACAATCGATCATTCACAAAATTTATAAAGAAGGATTGGTGTAACCCTTGTTCCAAGTGAAGGTGTTCTTCATTGGAAGAGGTAAAGAAGTTCAAGAAGAACTTGCAAGAGTAGTTTGATCTTCACCAAAAGAAGATTGTTTAGTAGAATCCTAAAGAGGTGTTCTTGATGTTAGGAAACTGCGTTCCCAGAATCCATTGACAGCGCGTATAAGTTGGTACTGCAAAAAAAATTACGTGAAAACTACAATAACCCTACAAGGGCGGAACTAGGGTTACCTTGAACTGCAAAAACGAATTGCTGTAGTAGACGAATCGAGAACACGGGCTCGATAACAGCTCACGATCTTCTACCGTATTCCTCTGCTGCCAGAATATCGAACTGAGTGTGGGCTCTTTCGAAATCCTTTCTGTTTTCTGCTCTCCCTCTTTTACGCTCTCTTTTCTATTCCGAGTTATAATTCTCTATATAGAAAAACGCTAACTGAGGAGAGAGCCAAAGTAGTATATATATAGGCTACGATAGAGACCATAAGAAGTCAATAAGGAATAGGCTTCCTTATGGAATTAGGAAACCCTAATTTGAACTGAATCAGATTCCTATTTCCATAAATTATAATTCATACCACTAAAGAATTATAATTGCACTCCTACCCTTATCTCAAAATTATATTTCGAGCTCCATGTTATTAAATGCTTATTATCTCCCCATGTTAAGATAACAGATATCCATTAATTAAATATAATTACTGACAATCATATTTAATTAATTTCTTAAAATTTCTTGAGATCCTCTGCTTAACTTATCTGATAAGTCGGATACAAAATCCACCTGCAGGGTTTGACATAATCAAAACTTATAAGCTTTCTCAAGGGGATATCATCAATCCCAAAATTGAGACATGGATTCCATCATTAATTAGTATCCACCACACAATTAATATTGTCACCCAATTCAATAAGATATTGACCCATTTAAGGATCTCGCCCTTTTAGGGATCAAAGTGTAAATATCAAATGTACGTGTCTATAAATTAACTTAGGATTTAGAGCATAAGCACTCATAATAGCCATGATGTATTAATTATCTTATAAGTCAGTATAAAGATAATTACCCCAAGTCAGTCCCATTTAATACACAAAGTGTGCCAGCATAGTGAGTTGAAACTATACCGTTTTTCGTAGTCAAGACAAACCTACTACAACACCATGCTACAGTCCTACCTATGGTGTGTCCAATCCCATCTAAGACTGTAAACCAAAATCTTACATTCTATAATATTTGATGGCCTGATCTTCCGTGTGTAAGCCGAACTCTACACACCAAACCACCTACTATATAGAATGAAAGACACACATGCATAATATTAAATAAACAATATAATACAAATATTGCCCACACAGATTCTCATAAAAAATGGATTAACTGATTTTATTAAATAAATAATAAATCACTACATAAAGCATGACTTTTAGTATATATCCCTAACAATATCCCACTTAGACTCAAAGCCATGATGCGACACACCTCACTCCTATCCCTTCTACATGACTGTCAAAAGTCTTGGCCGGTAAGCTCTTGGTGAAAAGATCTGCCAGGTTATTTGATGATGCTATCTTGGTCACTTCAGCATCACCTCTTTGCACGATCTCTCGTATCGGGTGATACTTACACTCAATGTGTTTTCCCTTCTTATGGGCCCTTGGTTCCTTTGAGTTAGCAACCGCTCCGCTATTATCGCAATAAAGGGTAATAGTCGATTGTACCGCAGGTACTACTCTTAGATCCATAAGGAAGTTTCTGAGCCAAACGGCCTTCTTAGCGGCTTCCGAAGCAGCCACATACTCGGCTTCCTTGGTGGAATCAGCAATACATGACTGCTTGATACTCCTCCAAGTAATGGCTCCACCTCTTAGGGTAAACACATATCCTGAGGTAGACTTTCTGGAATCCCTATCTGACGTGAAATCAGAATCTGTGTACCCAATGGGTACAAGACTGTCTGCTTGGTAAACTAACATATAGTCTCGAGTCTTTTTCAGGTACTTGAGAATATTTTTCACCGCAGTCCAATGTTCTTGTCCTGGATTAGACTGATATCTACTAACCATGCCAACAGCAAAGCAGATGTCAGGTCTAGTACATAGCATAGCATACATTAGGCTTCCTATTGCCGAGGCATAAGGAACTGCCTTCATCTTCTCTATCTCATCAGGTGTCTTAGGACACTGATCCTTAGATAGAGTAATTCCGTGTCTAAAGGGAAGGAATCCCTTCTTGGAATCTTGCATGCTAAACCTTGCAAGAATATTGTCAATATAAGTGCCCTATTACAAGCCTAACATCCTATTCTTGCGATCTCGCATAAGCTTGATCCCTAGGATGTGACCGGCTTCTCCCAAGTCCTTCATATCGAATTGACTGGACAACCATACCCTCACAGAAGATAATACCCCCACATCATTTCTTATTAGCAAGATATCATCCACATATAGTACTAAGAACACCACCACTCTTCCATCATGTTTCTTGTACACACAAGATTCATCCGTACATTGATCAAAACCAAAAGACTTGATTGCTTGATCAAAGCGGATATTCCAAGACCTAGATGCCTGCTTAAGTCCATAAATGGACTTCTTAAGCTTGCACAACATGTGTTCTTGGCCCTTTGCAATGAACCCGTCTGGTTGCATCATATAGATGTACTCGTCAAGATTCCCATTTAGAAATGCTGTCTTGACATCCATTTGCCAAATTTCATAATCGAAATGTGCAGCAATGGATAAGAGAATCCGGATAGACTTTAGCATGG
The DNA here is from genome assembly GCA_033977485.1 of Hydrangea macrophylla. Classification (NCBI taxonomy): domain Eukaryota; kingdom Viridiplantae; phylum Streptophyta; class Magnoliopsida; order Cornales; family Hydrangeaceae; genus Hydrangea; species Hydrangea macrophylla. The sequence continues at coordinate 66,674,728 of CM066982.1, forward strand.
CCACCGGCGAAAAGGTTTCCTCATAATCGATTCCCTCCTTTTGAGTGAACCCTTTCGCAACAAGCCTTGCTTTAAAGGTTTCCACCTTACCGTCTGCTCCTCTCTTCTTCTTATAGATCCACTTACATCCAATGGGTTTTATTTAATTGGGTGGTTCTACAAGATCCCAGACTTGATTGGAGTACATAAACTCCATTTTAGATCTCATAGCCTTTTGCCAAAGATCTACATCTTTATCTTGGAGTGCTTCATTGTAGTTACAAGGGTCGGTACCTTGTTCATCAGGGACCCGGTCATAAGACTATCCCAAGAACATATACCGGTCAGGTTTAATAATAACCCTCCCACTCAGACGAGGCACAACCCGTGTTTGTGTATCACTGATATTTCGTTATGAAGATTCTGAACTTAATACACCATTATCTACACGTTGTACTGGTTCAGGAACCTGCGTGTTAATGGTTGGTTTGGGATCTACACGAGTTTCGATAATCCTCCACTACGACATGGTAATGGAATATCGATAACTCTTTTTTGTGGTGTTTCTTCTCGTACCATTGGTATCGAAGAAGTATGTCTCGGTGTCTCTCCTCTCATTTCCTCTAGAACAATACAGCTTCTGGGCTTGTGGTCCATAACATAGTCTTCTTCTAAGAATGTGGCATTGGTGCTAACAATAACCTTCTGATCCTTAGGACTATAAATCAGACCACCTTTAGTTCCTCTTAGATACCCAACAAAGAAACATACTTCTGTTCTCAATTCCAACTTTTCTGCGTTCCCTTTCAGCACATGTGCTGGACTACCCCAGATCCGAACATGCCGCAGACTAGGCTTTCGCCCAGTCCATAATTCTGTGGGAGTAGTAGGTATTGACTTAGATGGTACCAAGTTTAGAATGTATGCAGCTGTCTCTAATGCGTGTCCCCAAAAGGAAATTAGTAAATCCGAGTAACTCATAATAGATCTTACCATATCCATGAGAATCCTGTTCCTTCTTTCTGCTACACCGTTCTGCTGAGGCATACGGGGTGCAGACAATTGGGATGTAATCCCTTGCTCCAATAAGTATTCCCTAAACTCTCCCAAGAGTTACTCTCCACCATGATCAGATTGTAGTGTCTTGATACATTTACCTAGACGCTTCTCTGTTTCAGCTTTGAAGTCTTTAAATTTCTCAAAGCATTCAGACTTACGCCGCATCAAATAAATGTACCCATACCTTGAGTAATCATCGATGAAAGTGACAAAGTACTCAAATCTCCCTCTTGCTTGGACAGTCATAGGATCACACAAATCAGAGTGAACCAGTTCCAACGGCTCTTTAGCTCTATAGCCCTTGGCCGAGAATGGCCTCTTGGTCATTTTACCTTCCAAGTAGGATTCACAGACTGGAAGTGCCTCCACTTCCAATGAGCCTAATGGCCCATTTTGAACCAGTCTTTGAATCCTTTTCAAATTAATATGACCAAGGCGTAAGTGCCAAAGATGCATTTGGTTCATCCTCGAAGGTTCTTTTCTCTTAAATGGCAAACTATTTGTGTTATTCAATTCATTAAGTTGCAGTATATGAGAGATAGGATTTATAATATAAATATCATCCACCAATTGACCAGAACAAATAAAACGTTTATTTTCTTTAATAACTACTACTTTATTAAAATGAACCGAATATCCATTCTTTACTAAACTAGAAACTAAAATTAAATTCCTTCTAATAGAAGGTACATAAAAGCAATTTCTTAATATTAAAATCCTATCTCTACCAAAACTAAGATGTAGATCTTCTACTGCAACTGCTGCTACTCTCGTAGCATTTCCTATATATAGATAAATCTCTCCATCACTGAGCTGCCTGGTTCCCTGGAACCCCTGCCAAGAATTGCATACATGATCAGTGGCTCCCGTATCTACACACCAGGTACCGGTAGATCAGACTGCTAAACACAATTCAACAACTAGCAAATGAGATTTACCTTGATTGTTCTGTCTGGCGAGATAAATTGGACATTGCTTTTTCCAGTGTCCTGGCTGCTTGCAAACAAAACATTTGCCTTTAGGCTTTCCCGGTTGTCCTCGTGGCCTTTGGATTGGCGGAGGACCCGCAGCCTTCTTTTGAGCCTTTTTCATTTTCTTCTTGCCTTTCGGCTTTGAAGCAGAACCTTTCTCAAACACAAGAGCACTCCCTAACTTTCTGTTGAGACCCTCAGCTTCCTGGAGTTCTTTAAGCAGCTCCGCCAAAGTATATTTAAATTTATTCATGTTGTAATTGAGGCAGAATTGCTTAAAAGACTCTGGCAGTGACTGGAGTACGATATCGACCTGGGTTTCCCCGTCGATTTCAGCTCCAAGGATCTCTAGTTCATTAAGAAGAGATATCATCTTAAGAACATGATCCCTTACAAGCGTCCCCTCAGCCATGGTTGTGTTCATCAAGTCTTTCATAGCAACCTGCCTAGCAGCACGACTTTGATCCTCGAACATCTCTCGGAGGCTCTCCATCATGTCATAGGCACTGGTCATTGACTGATGCTGATGTTGCAGAACATTTGACATGGATGCCAAAATGTAACACCGCGTCATCTCATCAGCCTTGACCCATTTCTTGTGAGCCTGGATTTCCTCAGCGGTTGCCCCCTCACCAGGTTGCTCAGGACATTCTTGAGTAAGCACAAACTTGTACTTTTCAGCAGTTAATACAACATCCAAATTCCTTTTCCAGTCTATATAGTTTGGTCCAGTAAGTTTGTTTTCATTAAGTATTACAGCAAGTGGATTGAAAGTACCCATTTAAAAGCTTGAGAATCACATAACATAAATAATTACGTTTGGGCAAAAATTACTATAGATTCGAGTTGAAAATATTGGTTCCCTCTACCATATTTGAAAGGAATCCGCCAGCAACCTGATACACCGCGAATAGCATGACTCGATGGGATGCCATATACTATCCATCATTTGTTCAGATAGGCAATTGCCTTTTAATTTTACTATTCAGGCAATGTACCTTGCCTAGTAAAATTAAACTGCTGACTTGCTTTGATCCTATAAATAACAACAGTGACTCAGATGGAGAGGATATTATTATTTACAGCTAAGTGTATACCAATACTTAATTCTAGGTCAAGAGTTCTGTGAGGAACACCTCTGATGGAGAGGTGACCCACACCAACAATCACCCAAAACATTCTTTTAAAGAAGTTTGTACGGATGATTCCATGATCAACTACATCCGATGGGGAGGATGACACTAGAGCCATCACACAAAATTAATCATATCATCCACAAACCAGTGATGGAGACCATGGGATTTATACTTGATAAATTCCCTCTCCCACTTAGAATTTAAAAAAAAATTTAGGGTTATAATTTTTTAGAAAAACTTTTAATTTAATTAATAAAAATAATGGAATACTTGACAAGGATTAATTCATCCTTACTTGTGAAACCCACATGTGTAGATAATAAAATTATTCTATTCTCATGATTTTAAAAAATAAGTACTTATGTTTTCAAATTATGGAATTAGTTTTATTTCTAAATACACATGTAGTTGTCCATCATTTTAAATTAATATAAATTAAACATGCAGCTAGACATCTAAAATAGGTCTAGGAATAATTATCCATGTTGTCCTATTCATTAAACATAAAACAATAATAATAATTCAATCACACATAAATAAGGAAACCACAATAAAATAGGAATCCCACTATTATGGTCAAGTTGCAACTCTTGTGAAGAAATCTTCATTGAACCCGATTAGCTCTATGTCGGCACTACGCAATGGGGGTAGAGCTGCCCGGTCAGCTTGCGGGGGTCGAGGGGGCAGCGCTCCCCGCGGGATCTCCGGGGCAGCGCCCCGGAAGTTAAATCCGATTTACCATCAGCAACTACCTTCCAGAACTATTTTCTGAAACAGCGTTCAGAAATTGCCTCCAGATTGCTTTCTGAAACTGCTTGTAAACTGTCTTCACGAACTGTCTTCACGGATTTACTTGAGATATATTACACAAACCTTATGCCTCCATAAAGGAGTTCACATGCTATTTCTTTGCAGTAAATTAACCACACATCAATCAAGCGTGGGATCCAATACACACAAATCCTATGCCTCCATAAAGGAGTTCACATGCTATATTAAAATAGCAAAATTAACCACGGATAAAACCATCGTGGGATCCAATCACACAAAATCAGTGACCATAATAGTGGAATAAGAACGCTGCAAAACAAGGGTTAGCATAGTTCTACGTTCTATCCATCCATCAAAACACGCATAAGATCTGTTTTATTGGACAACATGGTTGCGTCTAACCCATACGCAGAATCAACGTTGCTCTGATACCACTGTTAGGAAACTGCATTCCCAGAATCCATTGACAGCGCGTCTAAGTTGGTACTGCAAAAAAAATCACGTGAAAACTACAATAACCCTACAAGGGCAGAACTAGGGTTACCTTGAACTGCAAAAACGAATTGTTGTAGTAGACGAATCGAGAACACGGGCTCGATAACAGCTCACGATCTTCTACCATATTCCTCTACTGCCAGAATATCGAACTGAGTGTGGGCTCTTTCGAAATCCTTTCTATTTTCTGCTCTCCCTCTTTTACACTCTCTTTTCTATTCCGAGTTATAATTCTCTATATAGAAAAACGCTAACTGAGGAGAGAGCCAAAGCAACATATATATAGGCTACGATAGGGACCATAAGAAGTCAATAAGGAATAGGCTTCCTTATGGAATTAGGAAACCCTAATTCGAACTGAATCAGATTCCTATTTCCATAAATTATAATTCATACCACTAAAGAATTATAATTGCACTCCTACCCTTATCTCAAAAATATATTTCGAGCTCCATGTTATTAAATGCTTATTATCTCCCCATGTTAAGATTACAGATATCCATTAATTAAATATAATTACTGACAATCATATTTAATTAATTTCTTAAAATTCCTTGAGATCCTCTGCTTAACTTATCTGATATGTCGGATACAAAATCTACCTGCAGGGTTTGACATAATCAAAACTTATAAGCTTTCTCAAGGGGATATCATCAATCCCAAAATTGATATATGGATTCCATCATTAATTAATATCCACCACACAATTAATATTGTCACCCAATCCAATGAGATATTGTCGCATTTAAGGATCTCACCCTTTTAGGGATCAAAGTGTAAATATCAAATGTACGTGTCTACAAATTAACTTAGGATTTAGAGCATAAGCACTCATAATAGCCGTGAGGTATTAATTATCTTATAAGTCAGTATAAAGATAATTACCCCAGGTCAGTCCCATTTAATACACAAAGTGTACCAGCATAGTGAGTTGAAACTATACCATTTTTCGTAGTCAAGACAAACCTACTACAACACCATGCTGCAGTCCTACCGATGGTGTGTCCAATCCCATCTAAGACTGTAAACCAAAATCTTACATTCTATAATATCTGATGGCCTGATCTTTCGTGTGTAACCCGAACACTACACACCAAACCACCTACTATATAGAATGAAAGACACACATGCATAATATTAAATAAACAAAATAATACAAATATTGCCCACACAGATTCTCATAAAAAATGGATTAACTGATTTTATTAAATAAATAATAAATCACTACATAAAGCATGGCTTTTAGTATATATCCCTAACACTTGAGGGGTAGACAAAGGCAGCAGATTGCGGATTGTCGAACTACTTGAAAACTCAGTTTGCAAGTGTCTCTTTCCCTTTCTCTTTACTTTATGTTTTTATTGGTTATTGTGGTTGATTAACTTTTAATTTGTCATTAGTCATTTGTAATCTTATTCACCCCCTTCTAAGGATTACTTTTGGGCCAACAATTGGTATCCGAGCAAGGGCTCTTGTATTAATTTCACATATCTTTGAGTTAAGATCACATAGAAAACACTAATACCAATATCACTTATAGTGAGGGACAATCATCCCAAAAAGCTCCCTGTTTTAATAGAACCAACTATGCCTATTGCAAAAATAGGATGAGAATTTACATTCTAGCTCAAGACTTCATGGCAAATCGTAGTCAAAGGACCCCATGTTCCCACTAAGACCATAGGCACCAATATTGTTCCTAAATGGAAGATGAATATGTTGATAGTGACAAGAAGCTCATTAAAATGAATGTTATGTCTATAAATCTCTTGTATTGTGGCTTAGACCCAAATGAGTACAATAGGACCTCTTCTTGTGAATTTGGGATAAATTAGAAGTCACACATGAAGGAACCAACCAAGTAAAGAAGTCTAAGATTAGATTACTTGTTTAATTATATGAAATGTTCAAAATGCTTCCTAATGAAACTGTAAGTGAAAAATTTACTCGTTTTACTACTATTATTAATAGTTTGAAAAATCTTGGTAGAGTGTATCCTAATGAAGAAATGATTAAGAAAGTGCTTAGGTCTCTACCAAAGACTTGGCAACCAAAAGTCACGGCGGTCTGAGAAGCAAAGGAACTTGCAAGAATTTCAATTGAACAACTCATGGGATCTCTCATCACTCATGAAATGGAATTGGCCATCTTTGACAATAAAGACAATAAGAAAAACTTGGGCCTAAAAGCTTTAAATGACCAAGATGATGATAGTGATGGAGATAATAAAATGGCCATGATCACTCGCAAGTTTAAGAGGTTCTTGAGGAAAGACAAAACCTTCGGAAGAAGGGGACAAAAAGAAAATGAAGTTAAGAAGGAACCAATCATTTTCCTTCAAGTGCAAAAAGCCAGGACACATCAAGGCTGATTGCTCATTGTCAAAAAGGAACTTCAAACAAAAAGCAAATAAGGCAATGAAGGCAATAACTTGGGATGACTCCGACAATGAATCATTTGAAAATGATTCAAGTGATGATGAAGTTGCAAACATTTGTCTCATGGCATATGATAGTGATGAGGTAGACTCTAACTATGATTCTTGCAATGATTCTTATAACTATGATGAACTTCAAAATACTTTTGATGATTTGCATAAGGAATTGGAAAATTTGGGAACCAAGTACCTAGCTCTCAAAAAGAATTTCTCATTTATCTCAAATGAACTTAGTGAGTTGAAATCACAAAATGAATCCTTGAGAAAAGAAAATGAAATGCTTTCTTCAAGAAAAATTCTTACAAATGACTTTGAAAAAGAAAATGTTAAGTTGAAGAAACAAGTTGAAGACTTGACAAAACATTAGCCAAATTCACTCATGGAGAGCAAAATTTGAACATGCTTTTTGGGAAAACAAAGATGTGTTTTTTTGATAAATCTGGATTGGGTTTCAATCCCACCTATAAGGTAAAGAAGTACAACAATTTCTTTTCTCACAATGCTTCAACTAGCACAAGTACTTCAAACAATTCTCATCAAAGCATATTCTCAAAAGGATCAACTTCTAGCAATTTTAATCCTCATGTAACCTGTCATTGTTGCATGAGAAAGGGGCATGTGAACTATAAATGTCCAAATCGGAGAAAGATCTCTATGGTTTGGATTGAGAAGGGAACCACACCTCCCTTTGCTAACAAAAGTGGACCCAATGAATATTGGGTACCAAAGAGGGTTACTTAAGCTTGTTTTATAGGTATGCTTAATATCCTCAAGTAAGGATAGATGGTTCTTGGATAGTGGATGCTCTAGACACATGACCAGAGATAAATCCAAGTTTTCCTCTCTCTCTCTCTCTCTCTCTCTCTCTCTCTCTCTCTCTCCCAAGGATGGGGAAAACATCACCTTCGGAGACAACTCCAAGGGAAATATCATTGGTATAGGTAATGTTGGTAAGAATTCTTCCTTAACTATTGAAAACATGTTGTTGGTGGATGGTCTTAGACATAACTTGTTGAGCATTAGTCAATTATGTGATATAGGCTTTAAAGTTGTGCTTGAGTCAAACTATTGCATGATTATGGATGCTAAAGATGATAAAGTGTTATTTATTGCATATCGAGATGAAAATGTTTATACTATTGATTTTGTTGATATCTCTTCTCAAGATGTTAAATGCTTTTGCCGTGTTGGGTGAAACTAGTTGGCTTTGGCATAGACGATTAGGACATGCTAGTATGGAACTCCTTTCAAGTTTATCAAAGAATGATTTGGTTAAAGGCTTACTGAAAACAAAATTTGTTAAGGATAAGATTTGTGGTGCTTGTCAACACAGAAAACAAACAAAAATTTCTTTTAAAAAGAAAAAGGATATCTCCACTAGTAGGTCTCGTAAATTGCTTTATATGGATTTATTTGGTCCTAATCGTGTAGCAAGTATGAGTAGCAAAGTGTATGCATTTGTAATTGTTGATGACTACTCTAGATTTACATAGGACATTTTTCTTACTCATAAAGATGAGGTTTACTCAAACTTTGTCAAGTTTTGCAAAAGAGTTCAAAATAAAAAATGGTATGCCATCAACAATATTAGAATTGATAGAGGAAGAGAATTTGACAACAAAGATATTTCAAATTTTTATGATGAAAATGGTTATGGACATAATTTTTCAGCACCAAGAACTCAACCAATTGGTGTTGTTGAAAGGAAAAATAGATCACTTCAAGAGATGGCTTGAACTTTATTGAACGAACACTTTTTGCCTCAATCATTTTGGGCCGAAGCCACTACCACTTCATGCTATCTTATTAATCATGTTGTTGTTAGAAATAATCTTCGTAAGACTGCCTATGAACTTTGGAAGGGTATAAAACTTAATATAGGCTACTTTAGAGTCTTTGGTTGTGTAAGTGTTTCATTTAAAACATTAAGGATAACCTAGGTAAGTTTGACGCTAAGTCGGATGAGGGTATCTTCTTACGTTATTCGATAATTAAGCAAGGTATATAGAGTTTTTAACAAGAGAACCTTAGTTGTAGAAGAGTCCATGTATGTAGCTTTTGATGAAGCCAATCCTTTTAGAAGAAATGATGATGATGATGATGATATTGTGGTTGTAGAAAAAGGTGTAATCAAGACTTAACTAGCACTTTAAGCTCTTTACCTTTAGATGGATCTGAAAAGAGTACTCTCACCCTTCAGAATTTCCTAGAGACAACATTAGAGATGACCTCCCTAGAGATTGGAAAACCATTCCTAGTCACCCCATAGAACAAATCATAGGTGATCCCGGTCATGGAATAGCAACTAGACTCTCTCTCAGAAACATTTGTAACAATTTAGCCATCCTATCTCAAATAGAACCTAAAAATATAGAGGAAACTGAGCAAGATGATAGTTGGATTAAGGGTATGCAAGAAGAGTTGAACCAATTTGAGAAAAATGAAGTTTAGACTTAGTACCTAGACCTAATTATCATAATATCATGGGTATTTAGAAATAAGAATGATGAATCCGGTGTTGTAATTAGAAATAAGGCTAGATTGGTAGCCCAAGGGTACAACTAATAAGAAGGTATAAACTATTAGGAAACCTATGCCCCCTTAGCAAGACTAGAAGCCATTAGAATGCTACTTGCTTTTGCTTGCCACCAAGATTTCAAACTTTTTAAATGGATGTTTAAAGTGTCTTTTAAAATGGTTTTATAGCGTAAGAAGTCTATGTCAAGCAACCTCCCGGATTTGAAAATTCACAATTCCCAAATCATGTTTTTAAACTCTCAGAAGCTTTATATGGGTCAAAACAAGCTCCTCATGCTTTACTTGATTTTGGATTTACTCGAGAAAAGATTGATACAACTCTTTTTATCAAATATTCAAATAATGATATTTTACTAGTTCAAATCTATGTGGATGACATCATCTTTGGTGCTACAAACGAGAAAATGTGTGAAGAATTTGCAAAATGTATGCAAGATGAATTTGAAATGAGCATGATGGGAGAACTAAATTTCTTTCCTGGATTACAAATCAAACAACACAATGATGGCATTTTCATTAGCCAATCCAAGTATATAAACGATCTATTGAAAATATTTGGATTTAAAAATTGCAAACCTATTGGAACTCGCATTAGCTCATCTCTCAAGCTTGACAAAGATGAATACGGAAAACTTGTTGATACTAAAAATATCTGTGGCATGATAGGTAGTTTGTTATATCTCACCGCTAGTAGACCGAATATAATGTATAGTGTATGTCTTTGTGTTACATTCCAAGCCTCTCTAGAGAATCGCATGTTGTAGCCGTTAAGCGTATTTTTAGATATTTACTAGGCACCATTGATTTATGATTATGGTATCCTAGGAACACTCCCTTTGACTTAATTAGTTATTTGAATGCAGACTTTGCTGGTTGAAAAGTTGATCACAAGAGCACAAGTGGCACGTGTTACTTTTCAAGACACTCCCTAATCTCTTGGTTTAGTAAGAAACAAAATTCTATAGCTTTGTCCATGGCGGAAGCAGAATATATAGCCGACGGTAGTGGTTATGCACAAGTTCTCTACATAAAACAACAATTAGAAGATTTTGGACTTCATTTTTATCACATCCCTCTTAGATGCGATAACACTAGTGCCATTAGTCTCTCTAAGAATCTCGTTCAGCATTCTAGGACTAAGCACATTGAGATTAGACATCACTTCATTAGAGATCATGTTCACAAAGTTGATGCTGAACTTGTTTTCATCAATACAAATCACCAATGGGCGGATATTTTTATTAAACCTCTTCAAGAAAATCACTTTTGTATCATTTGTCGTGAATTAGGGATGGTCAGTCTAATCGATGTTGTGTAAATTCGAGTCTTAGATCCCCTTTCCCAAACCTTTTTTTTTTATCTAAATTTCCTTTTCAAAAGAAGTAAAACTGTTTTCTTCAAAACAGTCGACTGCACACACCCATCAGTCGACCGGACTCAATAATCTTCAGTCGACTATTCATAAACCAGTCGATCGAAATGTGTTTTGAAAACACCCTTTCTAGTTTAGCCTTTCAGTCGACTAAAGTCCTTATTCAGTTGACTGAACTCGTGTCTATATTTGTGCCCTAACCTTCATCCAATCTACCGATCCCCCGATCCGATCGACGGTAACTCTGCGTCCATATATATTCCTTCGATTTCTTTTTACAACCTAACTGTTCCCTTTCTGTCTAGATGATTGAACCCTCCTTCCTCTTTGTCTCTGATCTCTTCTCTCTCCTGCCATCTCCTCACCAATCCCAATCACCACCATCACTTTTTTCGGCCAACACACTATTTTTCCTTTGCTTATTCTATCTGTTATGCCGCCCAAATCGAATAAGCTCAAGGAACCAGAGGCTCTTTCTTCTCAGCCCTCTGCTCTTCCCCCTTCGTGCCCTCCTATCCATCGTCCTCCTCCTCGATTCCTTGACGTCAAGCGTAGGACATACTATGAAGATGCATTCGTTATCGGTAAATCTTTGCACCCTGAATTTTCAAATTCTTATGGTTTGCTCATTGGCCTGTTGTTTGATGCTAAAGGGTGGACCCCCTTTTTTCCATTTCTCAGCCTACATACTCCACCCTTCTTCGCAAGTTCCTCACAAATCTCACTCCCTCCTAGCTAGCCATTTCTTTTTCTTCCATGGATAGAGAAATTAAAATGATCCTCACTCCCGACCTTGTTGTTCAAATTTTTGGTATCCCCATGGGCAACATTCGCCGCTATAAGGATAATAAGTGGAATACGGGTAATGGGTTTGACCCATTAAGTGCCTATAGGCAAATCTGTGGGAACCCCAAATTGGTTCATGCATCCAAACCCTCTGCCTTTTTGTGGACACGCGGAATCGGTCGTCCACTCTTTCGTTGGTTTGAAATTGATTTGGATCGAAGAAAAGAAAAAGGAAGAAATGTCTATTGAAAACAGATACAGAGTCGTCACTTGGTCTTTAAGGAACCAAGAACCTAATTTGACTCACCCAAATGGATAAAGGGCACCAGCCCTTCATAACCAAAGAACTTGGCTCGGGGTTTTGGTACAAGAGAGGAAGGAGCCTTTGTCACGACTAAAACACCCTCAACTCGCCCCGACTTTCGACGGGCCTCAATTATCATCCAAATAATCATCTTTTACTATATTCGGTTCGATAATTAATACTATGATAATGTATTACATCACATAAGAATCTTGAAATGGAAGATCAAAAGATAAGATATCATTTATAATATCTAAGCCAAGTATCACACAATGCAAAGGTAAAAGATCACACAAACAATCCTAGAAAAAATTATCTAATCGTGTATCAAGTAATCAAGTTTTCGTAATCTAAGAGGGGACATGGATTGTTCTTGGAACAAATATACAAAGAAAACAAAGTATTCTTAACAAGCTTGTATGATGCATGTTAATCTTTGAGAAAAGAAGACCTCTCAATCCCCGGGACGGATAAGAAATGAAGATTAGATCGAGGAGAAGCATGAACGTATGATCAAGTTCATTCCTTATAATCTTCTGAGATTAGGAGTCACAAAAATCCCAAATCTTGCGTGGATACAATGTATGATCCTAGAATGTGTAAAGGTTGTAGTGTGTTTGTGTACATGGGCATTCTAAAGTGACTTAGAAGTCTAGAGTATGCATGAATGCATAAAACAAATCATCATAGGATATGTACAAATGTAGTATGGACTACTTCCTAAGATATGAACTAATTTGGGGGTGTATGTGAGCATCAAATCAAAGAATAAAAGTAAAAGTATGCTTGCTGTGAATAGTGGAAAGAACAGTGAGTTGATCTTGTGAAAATGGAAAAAGTGGGGTTAGAAATGTTTTTAGTTCATGATTTTTTATGGAGATCATCCTTATTGTGTCTCAAACACATATCAAAAGCCAATCTTCCATGACTATTACAGATTGATAGAAATCATATAAACAATAGAGGTTACTCAGAAACAAAGTCCGTACTGTCGACTGAAATGTTGGAAACTCTTAGAAAATGAAAAAAAAACATCTAGAGCCTATATTATATAGAAAGTTCCCTAAGACACTGAAGTTTAAGGTAAAAATGAGTTGGGACCATTCCGTTTGGAAATTTTTTTTGAAAGACAAGTTGAAAGTCAACCCAGTTGCTGTGACAGCAAAAGCAGAATGTATGGAAGGAATATTTGGGTCAAAATGGAACCCTCCAAAGTGTTTCCAAGTCAAATCAAATATCATGGGTGTTCTCTAATGGGTTATGAAGACTTTCCAAGTGGTCTTATGTTAATTCTTTGAGTATTGGGTTCTAGAGAAATCTTTGAACTCATGTCACTCATTGTTTTGAAGATTTTTGAGAAGGATAGGGTTTTATTTCTTAAAATTAAAAAGGGGGGTTTATGAGGGGTTTTGAAATAGAGGTTTTGAGAGTGCATTTTCAGCATTTAAATGAAGGTTATGACCACTTGAAATATCAACATTGAACTCATATCAAGAACCTCCAAGATTGTTGGAGGACATTGTTTCCATTTGAGCATAACCCCAAGAATACTTTGAAGGTATTGAGGTTTTAATCGTCATCTATCAAACATGTTTTTGATGTTAAGAGCTACTATCCATAAGGATTCTCTCACTTCAAACTTCATGTCATCACTTAGATTATGATGAACTAGTACGTAATAAAAGGAAAAAATCAAGAAAAAATGGGGGAAGAGGAGATTAACATATATAAATAAAGCAAGTAAATAGTAATCAATAGTTAATAATCATAGAGATGTTGGACTTCTAGCTTGATGTTTCACTCATATGTAATGACTTTGGACATGGAAGAAGCTTCATATCTCATAAATGCTCACAAAAATGGTGGTTGGATTTGTTAAATGTGAAGTAAATGGAAGTAATGAAGTAAAAACAAAGTTTAGAACTCACTTTCTAGTTGAAAATCAAAGAAGGAAGCTTCTTATCTCTCTATTATAACCTTACCACTACAACTTTCTCTCTAAAACTTTTCTAAGCTTTCATTTGCCACCCCTAAATGAGAAGTCAAGAGGGATTTATATAGGCAATTTGGGGTGATTTTGGGATTTAAAGAGTACTCCCATTGGCTCCAAATGTCTGTGAATAAGGAACTACGTCGTTTTGGTTTTCAATTAATCAAAATGGACCCCCAAAATAAATTACAAAAATGGACAATTCCGGGGTAGAGTGTTGCGACGGGACTGGGCCTGTGCTGCGGCGGCACTGTTCCTCCAACATCCGGATAATGCTGTTTAGCCCCCCTGAGGTTCTGGTATTCGCAAAAAGGCCCTATGTCCTCCAAAATTCACAAAAAATGCGTATGAATTCCAAATTGAGCTTGTGATATACCATTAGAAAGGTAATGGAGCCTACTTTTTATAAAAAATAAAAGTTTGGAGTCAGGTCACCTTGAAAAGTTTTGCGTTAATTGCGATAAAAGTCGATTTGATCATCTTTTTCACCTTCGGGAATTCATAATAAATTTGTTTTCAATCCAGAATTTATGTGTGACATACCGTTGGAAAGCTATTGACCTCTAGTATTCATGAAAAATGTTTGAAAAATGACACGGCGCTCCATTTTTAAAGTCAACTTTTAGGTCAAATTGGTCAAACTTGGGATCTCTAGGAAGTTCTGGGAACCTCTGGGAACTCTCAGAAGCTGACATTTTCGTCCGATTTTATTTTAAAATTCATTTTAATACTTTTCACATGATCTAGTATAATCTTAGAACTTTTTAGAGAATTTGGATGATTTCGGTTAAACCCTGGTCAAACCTGGTCAAACTTGGGTCAAACCAGTCAACAGGGACTTTTCGAGAACTTCTGGGACTTCCAGGGTTCTCTGGGAGCTGACGATTTTACCCAATTTTGCTTTGAAACTTATTTTATTATTTTTTTTATGACGTAGTTTGTTTCCAAAACTTTCTGTCCAAATCTGGGAGTGTTTGGGCTTTCAGGGGTATTTTGGTCATTCTGAGCATTTTGAGAGATAGACCTAACTTCCAAGAGTCCCTTTTTGAGTCTTTTTCGATCATCGTGAACCACCAAGCTATGGGTCTCCTAAATCTGATAGCCGACAAAATGGGGTGTCTATAGTTTGCCCCTCTTTGGCATGAACTTGCGAGGCAACGCATGTCGTAAGCGAGTGCCAAAGCCTTGAAGAGACATAACTTTTGTAGGCTATAGATTTAGGATAAAAGTGTTGCAAAAGATGTAGTGATGAAAACATGAATACTGAGGCTGATGTTGGTCATGCTCTGCGTGAGCTGTCTACGAATCTGCGTGAGAATCAGACCAGGACGTAGTTCGGGCGAACAAGAGACAAAACTTCACATGCAAATCCACAACAGAACAGGTGGATGTCATGCTATAAGTATGATATGCATTGCATGGATGTAATGTGTACCGAGTCCTAGTGTTCTGATCCTAGCATGAGCCGGTGCTGTGGGTGTGTGCCACTCCTAGTGGACTTATGTTGTGTTAAAGTTTATCTGACTCTTATGCAGCGATCGATTCTGATAAAGATATCAAAGTGTTTGAAGACTTTGGGCCTCGGGGCAAACTTCTTAAGCTTCGGGAAGTGCGCTTTGTGGGTAGAATTGGATGTGAGGTCCTTGAGGATGGCAACTAAAGGTAACTGATGGAAACGGAAGTCCTGGATACCAAGCGATGGATGGAAGTTCAAGATAACCGACAGGAGAAGGTTTTCGCGATAAATGACAGGTGAGAGAGCTCACGATAGTTGGTGAGTGAGGAAGCTCATGGTGACTAACAAATGAAAAGTGATGGCAGTAACTGATAGATGCGGAGTTTTGGTCATCATAGAGTAATCTGGTTGTAACTAGGCGATGCTTGCCCTGGGAGCCAGGATCTCTAGACTGTTGATAATATTTTAATCTATGACCAACCCTTGTCTAATCTGGAAAGCCGATAAAAACCGTCGTTCCCTGTTCTCTTCTGTTGGGTGTGGTAGGGGACTCTCTGAGAATCTTTTTTTTAACTGTTGACCGAGAACCAGGACCCATCTCTAAACCTCTCACGGTTGATTGAGTCTTGCTGACCAAGAACCAAGACCCATCTCTGAATCTTTCACGGTTGATCGAATCTTGCTGACCAAGAACTAGGACCCATCTCTGAATCTCTCACTGTTGATCAAATCTTGCGACGCTCAATCCAAAAGAGTCGGTTATGGCCTTCGAGAGCTGTTTTTGTCCGCGGGGTTCTTTGAGAATCTCTCCTAACTATTTTCCTTCATATTCTGACCGAGAACCAGGATCTGTTAGTGGAACTCTCATGGTTGATCAAATTTTACGACGGTTGATCTGAAAAGACTGATTTGGACTCTTGGGAGCCGATCTTTTCCAATCTTTGCCTATTGGGGGTAGCCCTAATAACTTTCAGATCGCTAGGGGTAAAACCTTGTAAATTTTCACTGAAATGGGCCATGGGGCTAACTGGGGCCAGAAGCGGGCTAAAAAAGGCCAAAACGGGCCAAAATGAGCTGAAATGGAGTGAAGTGGGGCCCACAGAGAGCAGTGCTATGGTGGTACTGGGCCACTGCTACGGTGATAGTTGGCCAGTACCGTGGCAGCACTGGGTGGCTGGACTCCATGTTTGTATATCTTGTGTTTTTGAGCTTTAAATGCTCATTTTTGGCCATTTTGGGGTATTTTTGGAGCTAAACTCTGTCAAAACACAGCTTGTGCACGCTCAAGTGAGTAATCTTTCCCCACGATTGGAATTTCGATTGGTGTTTTAGTTTTCTATAATTTTCAAGAAGAAAGTTTAGCTTTAACTTCCATTTTCTTTGTAGATCCATGGCTTCAAGCTCGAGGCGGCTCTCTAAGAAGGCCAAGGAATGGGTAAGGGTCAAGAGCCAACCCGTGGAGTTGATTTTGAGTGAGCCTCAATGTCATCTTTCGACCGTAGCTCTAGTGAGTCAGGTATATGAAACTTTTGGCAGTTCAGGACTATTCATGTGCATTGTGCTAGTTTTGTGAACCGTAGTGTGTACCTAGAGATTGTTGGAAGCTTGTTTTGTGCTCATTTGTTGATTTTGTGAAGTTGGACTTCGGGTTGTGAATTGTGACTTTGTGCTTTTTTTGCTATTTTTGATGTGTGCAGGTAACGGAGGTAATCTTGAAGGGCCACAGTAGTCTTGCTCACGTCTTCCTATGGTATACTCAACTTTCGCCTACTGTTAAACAAATGGTAGACGATGTCGAATTCGGCGGCTTTGTCCGCCTAGTTTCAAAGAGTACCAATGACTTGGCCCACTTCTATGCTCTAGCGGAGAGATGGTGGGACATGATAAATACTTTCCATTTGTCGTTCGGTGAAATGACGATGATGCCCTTTGACTTTTCCATGATTACTGGCTTGAGAGTTAGCGGGAAGTGCCTGATCCTGAATTATTTTTATGAGATCGATCCCGAAGTTGTTGAGATGCTGATCGAGGATGTTCCTCCTAATCTGGAGGGGCATTGGTTCCCCTGCGGTTGGCTTTATCGGGCTCATGGAAGAGAAGGACACACTCTCAATGACCGGCAGCTGCTACGAGCCTTTATCTTGTATGTTCTCGACTATTCAATTTTTGCGACACGGAATGACCGGGTGAGCCTGCGGCTCCTTACTTGCTTGGCAACTATCGACGAGATTCCATCTTATGACTGGGGCGGTGCTGCCCTAGCCCACCTTTATAAGTACATGGGTGAGGTTTCTTGTGGAGGCATTAAATCCACTGGATGGTTCTGACGAGCTTGGGAGGTATGTTCTGTGACTTTTCCCTTTTCTTTTCAGCCCTTTCTTGCTTCAGTTGTTTTTAACTTTCACTTTTTATGTGCAGCTTTGGAGCTTCGAGTACCTGAAGATGTTGGCTCCTACCCCTGCTGATGAGTCGGGTGAGGGTGAGGATGAGGATGGCAGGGCTCCTGTGCCTTTATTCCCTTGGGGATTGAAATGGAGGAGAGATATTGTTGGAGTCAAGAGCGGGGCCCATCAAATTGTCCTTCTAAGGAATTTCTTATCCGAGCTAACGGTTGCTAGTATTAATTGGACGCCTTGGGAGCATGTTTCCTATGCTGCCCCAGAGGAGATACAGGCGGTTAGGCCTCTTGCTTCTTGTTGACTTTTGATATAGAGCACTGAATGTAGGCAGTGGTATCTTGGAGAGCGGGTGTCTCGGCAGGTGGTCGGTGGTCCGAGGTACCGCATTCCTCATACTCCTCTCATGATGGATGCTGACGACCTTTCTGGTGCCGCTTTATCAGCAGCTTTAGCCAGTACTGATGCTTGGGATCATTTCCGCTCTGAGTCTAGTTATGAGACTTACCGTGGCCGCTTCCTGATGCCTAACTTCCCACTCCTGGATGTTAGTTTCTTTTACGTTTTTGTCTTTATTTGTCACTTATGTTTTTTTGGACTCATCTTTTCCTAATTTGTTTTATGCCTACAGCTTCGCGAGATGTATAGGAGACAGGCTCCTCCAGCTTCTGATCCTATCCCTCCTTGGGATTGGACTGTCAATATTTTGGGTGCCGATGGCTCTCCCCAAGTCATGGAGGTGCCACGAGTCACATGCGGGTTCCCCACCCAGGCAATGGGCATCCTCAACGTCCCTTGGAGTTATGTCGAAGAGGCTCACGCCTTGGCGGCTAGCTTACGGTCTTTGGTCTTTACGCGAGACCACAGGGTATGTCTCTATTTTTGTGCTTTCTTAAGGTTATGAGGTTCTAATCCTAGATTTTACCCTTGACAGATGGATGATATGCGGCAGTTTGCCACCAGTCAGATGACGTCCTTGGTAAGTTTCTGACTCGACTCTATTTTTGTACTTTTGTTGCCTCCCGACTGATTGTCTTTATTTGTGTGTGCAGTGTCGTGGGGGCGATGCTAGCTCACCAAGAACAAGGCTAATTGTAGGGGTGGCAGGAGGTGGCCATCACCGACGTACACTCCGGGTGGCCAGACAGAGGATGAAGAAGAGGAAGACTGAGGCCTCCTAAGCGGGGACTTTTGATTTTGTCTCCATTTTATGTTTTCGGTTGAGTTGTACTAGTGAATGATGGATAATGTATAGGATGATTTGTCACTTTTGACAAAGTATTATGATGTTTTGCCTCTTAGGCCGGATATCTTCCGGTTTGAAGGCGCGATTGTGTGCTAGTTTTAGATGGCGATCGTGTGACGATATATGTGCACTGTTGTTCTGTGATTTATTAATGCTACTGCGATGAGCAACCTTATGATAGTGAGTTTATTTTCCTTGCAAGTGGGATAGTCTGTGAAACGGGGAGGTGCTGCAAAAATTTTGATTTTTTGCTAGAGCTGCGATAGAAAATATGGCATTGTACGACCCTACTCAACTCACGGCTTGGCTGAACATCACAGATGACGTGGAATGGATCAACCTTTTCAGTTATGGCTTGACTAAGCTGTTCTCTCTTCGTCAAATGGCCTTGAATGCTGAGTTTATGCATGTTGCTATTGCCCACTGGGACCTGGTAAATCATGTTTTTAATTTTAATGGCCTGGAGATATGCTCCCTATTTGAGGAGTTATGTGCTATCCTTGGCTTCAATCTAGATTCAGACTTGATCCTTCCTTCTGCTAATACCCCCAGTCCTACGCGAGGCTTGGCTGAATACCTGAACTGTTCCACTGCTATCTCTCGCCGGCTAGTTCATGGTGAGGTCCTCGACATTGCCTCCATCATCGCCCGGTACCGTGATCCTGGAAATCCCAGCATATATGATGCTACCCATGGGGCTGCTCTAATCTTATTCATGACTTCGCACTTTCTGTTCTCGAGTACTTCTATTGACTTGGTGCATGTGTGTGTTGGGCTGAAATTGAGTAGGAACCACATGGCCATGGTTCTAGCTGAAACCCTGAATGGTTTGGACAGTGCTTTTAACCAAGGAACTCTTCTTCTTTTTGGGGCACCCTTGGTATTGCAGGCTTGGCTATACAAGCACCTCCAGTTGTGGACAGGCCGAGTACCACCAGTTTATTTTTGCAGGGTCGTGCTTCATTTCCACTACACTTTTGCTGATTGGATTCATATGATGGGTACTCTTTCTGAAGTAGACATTTGCTGGATTGTGGGGCATTGGGGCCTTCACACTATCACCACCAGCCTTGGAGATCATCCGAGAATGTGGTTGGTGGGTCTGAGAGAGACTTCTTTCTATTATCCTCATAGATTGGCCAGGTAGTACGAGCTAGTTCAAGAGGCCCCCGGGGACTCACTGAGAGGGACTTTGCTTCCAGAGTCAGGGCTGTCGCTATTGCTGCTTTCATGAGGGGTTGGACTCATCGAATAAAAGCCTTTTTCTGAAGACCTATGAAACAATAAAAGACACAAAATAAAGCTAGACTTGACTGATTCTGCTTCTTCCTCCAAGTGTCTTTGATATTTGTGATTGCTTTCAAAAGACCTTTTTATTTATTCCTACTTAAGTAATATTCGAAGTTTGTTTATTCATGAACCTCAGTTACTTTGAGAACCTTACTTTATGCATTTGGCTTTCTGAAAACATTTTGAAGCAAGATTTTGATTAGATGTTACTTTTGGTACTTGTTTGAGCCTGCTGGGGTGATTTAGAGGCCAACGAGGCGGGTAGCCGAAGTTTGCTCCTAGTTTGGGATATGGGTGGTTGTGAGGCAAACGAGGTAGATGACAGAAGTTTGCCCCTAGTTTAAAATAGATTTGGACAAATGAGGCTGGTGGCCGAAGTTTGCATCTAGTGTGAAGGGTGGTCTCTGGGTTATGGTAAGGACCGTGACTTTATTTCTCTCATATGCTCATAATTTTTGCCTAAGCACCAATAGGGTGACCTAGCGAGCTCTTTTCTCTCTTTTGTTATTGCTCACTTTAGATTTAGCTCTAATTTTTGCCTAAGCGTCCTTTCAGATTTTCTACCTAGCGAGCCATCCTTCTTTTCTTTTTGAAAGTCTGCCTATGTATCAGGTCGAAATTAGTTCGGGCCATGGTAGGAAAGAAATGGGTTAATTTTTGTGGGTGGATTGACCGAACCGATGCGGCTGCCTACGTATCCCCGAGTGGGAATCAGGTCGAGCGTAGTTTAGGGATAGGTTTGAAAGAAATTGGTAAAAAGGTCAAGCATAGTACTTTTTGAGGTGATCCATGTTGATCGGTTCTTTGAATTCGACACCGTTGAGATCCATGAGATAAGTCGCTCCTCCGGAAAGGATAGTTTTGATGATGTAAGGGCCAACCCATTTAGGTTTGAACTTCCTACGCAGATCAAAGATTTGGGCTCGTAGTTCCTTTAAGACAAGGTCACCCTTGACAATTTTCCTCAGACTAACCTTCTTGTTAAAAGCACGGGCTATCTGCTCTTGATAGATTCGGACGTGGTCGACTGCCGCTAGGCGCTTTTCATCTAGGAGAGCCAATTCTTTGTATCTTTCCCTTAACCAATCAGACTCTAAAATTTCACATTCTACCATTACTCACAGGGATGGTATCTCTATTTCGACTGAAAGTACTGCTTCCATACCATATACCAATGAATAAGGAGTCGCTCCTGTAGGCGTCCTTATCGAGGTTCTGTATCCCCAAAGCGCTAATGGTAGTTTCTCGTGCCAGTCTTTGTAAGTATCGGCCGACTTCTGCAGTATGGTCTTGACATTCTTGTTTTCAGCTTCGACTGCCCCATTGGCTTGCGGCATGTATGGTGATGACTTATGATAAGTGATTTTGAATTTTTCAAACAGATCCCTGACTTCTACTTTGAAATGACTTCCGTTGTCCAAAATATTCTCATGGGGAACTCCATAGCGGCAGATGAGATTTCTCTTAATGAACTTGGCCACTTCCTTGGCTCTTATCTTGATGTAGAATTCAGCCTCTACCTACTTTGTGAAATAATCGATGGCCACTAAAATGTATCTATTCCCATTCAAGGCCTTTAGAACAATTTTGACAATGATATCAATTCCCCAAGTTGAGAATGGCCATGGGGGGGTCATACTGTAGAGTAGAGATAGTGGTACATGCATCATGTTCGCATGGATCTGGCATTTGTGGCACCTTCTCACGTATTCACAATAGTCTTTTTCCAATGTTGTCCAATAATACCCTTATCTTACGATCTTCTTGGCCAGTATGTGACAGTTCATGTGTGGACCACATACCCCTTCGTGTATTTCTTCCATCATCCTTCTGGCGCTCTTCTTGAACAAGCAAGTCAGGTTGTGACCATTGTACCCTTTCTTTAACAATTTTCCTCTGTAGATGATGAACTGTGCGACGAACCTTCGAATCGCTCTTTTGTCTTTCTCAAAAGATTCTTGGGGATACACTCATTTTTCTATAAAGTTTCAGACATCTTGATACCATGGTGTTTCATTCTCTTCTTCTTCGATTGCAGCAATTGTACTGAATGAAGGCTCATATCTTTGCTCAATTACTAGAGGCATCATCTTGACTCCCACGGAGATTTTGATCATGGAGGCTAGGGTAGTCAATGAATCTGCTAACTGGTTCTCTTCCCTGGGCAGGAAGAATGTCACATTCTTGAACTGTTTCTTGAGTCCATCGAGATGGTCATGATAGGGCTTCAACCTTTCTTCTTTCACCTTCCATTCTCCTCTGGGTTGTGATACAATAAGGTTTAAATCTCTGAAGACATCCAATTTTTGAACTTTTAATTCTATGGCCGCTTCCATCCCTAAAATCCACGCCTCGTATTCAGCAGTATTGTTGGTGGAGTTATAATTGAGCTTAACTGCCAGTGGGGTATGGTCCCCATTTGGTGATACCAAGATCATTCCTACTCCGTAGCCTTTTATGTTGGCTGCCCCATCAAAGTACAACTTCCACTACTCTTCTTTGATTTCCATGGTATTCTCGTTTGGGAACGGGAAATCTCTATTCTCTTTGGAATCAACAGCATGTTTCGCAAGATGCTCAGCTATAGTTCTCCCTTTTACTGATTTTCTTGTTACATATTTGATATCAAATTCAGATAGTAGAAGTAGGCAATGGGATATACGACCAGTCAGGACAGGTTTTTCAAGGAGGTATTTTAGAGGATCCAGGCAGGATATGAGCACAATTAGAAAGGCTAGCATGTAGTGCCTTAATCGGTGGGTGCACCGGATTAAGGCCCAACACGTTTTTTCGAGGGCAAAGTAATTGAGCTCAAACCCAGTCATCCTCTTTCTAAGGTAGTATATGGCTTTTTCAGAGTGGCTCTCTTCTCCTTCTTCTTCTCCTTCTTGGGCTAGCATGCAAGCCATGGCATTTTCGGCGACAGATAGGTAAAGAAATAATGGCTTGTGACGAGTGGGTGGTGAAAGAACATGCGGATTTTGAAGGTAGGCTTTTATATTGTCGAATGTAGCTTGACATTGGTCATCCCATTGGAACTTCTCTCCTTTCCTCAGCAATCAGAACAAAGGATCACATGTGGCCATGAGCTTCGAGATAAAGCGGCTAATGAATTGGATCCTCCAGAGGAACCCTCTTACTTCTTTTTCATTCTGTGGTGGTGCCATTTCTAGAATTACCTTGATTTTAGATGGATCAACCTCTATCCCTCTTTGTGTAATGAAAAAACCTAAGAGCTTCCTAGAAGTCACACCGAAAGTGTATTTCTTTAGATTCAGCCTCATCTTGTACTTGCGCAATCTTTCGAAAAACTTTTCCAATGCTACTAAGTGTCCTTCTCTATCCTTGAATTTTACAATCATGTCATCTACGTACACTTCTACTTCCTTGTGAATCATGTCATGTAACAAAGTGGTGGCAGCCCTTTGGTAGGTTGCTCCAGCGTTCTTGAGTCTGAAAGGCATTACTCTATAGTAGTAGGTCCCCCATGGCGTGGTGAATGTCATCTTGTCTTGATCTTCCAATGCCATTAGAATCTGATTGTACCTTAAGAAACCATCCATGCATGACAGTAGCTCATGTCCTATAGTGTAATCTACCAAAACATCAATGTAGGGAAGCAGGAAGTCATCCTTTGGACTAGCTTTGTTTAGATCATGGAAGTCGACGCACACGGGAACTTTTCCATCCTTCTTGGGGACTGGCACGATGTTGGCAACCCATTTGGTATACTCTGTAACAATGATGAATCCTGCCTTGAATTATTTCTCTACTTCTTCTTTGACCTTGAGTTCCCACTCTGGCCTCATGCGCCTTAGTTTCTGCTTGACAGATTTAGAATTAGGGAAGAGAGGAATATGATGTTGGACAATGTCGGGATCGACCCCAGGCATGTCCTCGTAAGACCAAAGCAAAAATATCTTTGAATTTTTTTAGCAAGAGAGTCAAGTTTTCTTTTTCTTCTTTATTAAGGTTGAACCAATTTGCACAATTTATGGATTATCTTTTTCACCTAGGTTAATTGATAAAGTATCTTCGATTATTTCACAAGTAGGTGATTTTTTAATTAGTTGCTTAAGTTCTATTCAGAGATCCTTGAAGGGATCTGTGCATTCATAAGTATTAGATACAGAGGAATAAGCAGAACTGTCTTTCATTTCATTCATAACAGGTGGAGTGATTACATCAGACAGTGGTGGGCTCACAATTGCCGACTTTGGTATAGACTCGATAATTGGAAGTACAGACTCCGGGGGAATAGGGGATAGGGAGACACAGACAGATGACTCTACAGCCTGGTTGCTCAGACCCTCCTCAATCGACATGATTTGATCATCTTAGCTCTTGGCCCTCTTTCCTTCCTTCTCTTCAACAGATTCTTCCCACATTTCCTTGATAGCTTTAGTGTCCAGACACTTCAACCATTCTTCCTCTGGAGTTTTCACAGCTTCTTAGGGATAGAACATATCTTGATAGGGGGGCCTCTCACAGTCTGCAAAAATTTCGAGTCCAGGGTGCCTTTTTCTGGTGGTCTGATGGATCCAAGGCTCATGGAACCCAAAATAGGGGAAGTCATCCCCTTCTTTGATGAATTTCCCATTCAACGTCTTGCGGTATGGTGGAAGACTCCTCACTCTCTTCTTCCATGGCTTTTGAAGCTCGATGTCCTCTTCAATGGGCTTGTACCCTAATTCTAAAGTACCTTTTTGTCCTTTGATCTGAGGGAACTCATGGATCTCCTGTTGACGTCAGACCAATCCCATTCCAGGGAAGTAGTTCATTTTACGGATGATGCTGACAACCGCTGAATGGATCTTAGGGAACCTATCTTCATTATCGGTTATGTGGACCCTTTTCGTGAAGAATCCTTCGATTCCTCCTCTTCTAGCTCGGATACTTGGATTTCAAAGACGGGAGCGTAGCTAGGGAAGCTTCATTTTCCCAACTGTTGTCGAAGATGATTTCACCTTTTTCTCATAAATGTACTTGATCATTTGGTACACAGTGGATGATACCGCTTTGTTGACATGCAGCCAGGACCTCCCAATCAATAAATTGAATAAGGCAGGTATATCCATGACTTGGAAGAGTTGAGTACAAACCAAAGACCCTACTCGGATTTGGAGAGAAATAGTCCCCATCACAGTTCTCTTGGTGTTATCATAGGCCCTCACAGATTATACGGACGGAATGATGTCTAGGATGTTGACCCCCAAGGCAGTGGCAGTTCTTAGAGCACAAACATTTTAGGCAGAGACCGTATCGACTAGACAGAATGGCACTTACTGCCCCTTGCACCCAACAGTGATGTACAAAGCTTTGTTATGTACAGATCCTTCCGGCGGCAGATCCTCATCGGAAAAGATAATGACTGGATCAGGGGTGAGTGTGCCCAAGAAGGTCACCATATCTTCTGATGCAGCGTCAATGGGGACTTCAATTCCAACTAAGGCATTTAACACGGTCTGTCTATGCTTGTAGGATGTCACCATGATGTCCCACATTGAGAGGTGTGCTTGAATTTTCTTCAATTGCTTTATCAACTCATTGTCCTCTTCGATGACCTCATCTATGTTTCCCTTTTCCTTATCTTTGCCTGGTCCTTTCTCGACGATTTTTGTGACAGGCTGTGGAGGTTGATAATGATGGCCCGACCTAGTCAGATGATAGATCTCCGTGGGAGTAGGTCCTTCTACAGTTCCATCTTCTTTGAACCAATCGCAATCTGTTCCCACAAATGGTTTCTCCGGTTCGTTCCAGATAGATGCATCACTCTTTTTGTCGGGATCATACCATTTGAGGTCTACCACTCCTAGATCGTGTTCTTCTAGAAAGAACAAATCTCGTTCATCATTTAGCTGTTGTTGCCATTCATCATCCTCCCCTTCAATCAGGTGAATTCCCTCAAACTCCGAGATGTCAATAAGAGGCAAGGGGTGTCCTAAGGGAGTGATATAGGCGACAGGGTTGAAGGATACAGGGTCAGATTCGATGAGACTGATATTCTAGTGGTTTGGTAGGGGATTTTGGGTACCATGGGGCTGCTTTGGTGGTGGCTCAATGATATTCTGGTCAATGAGGTCTTGGATATCATGGCGGAGGCGCATGTAATCATCGGTGTTGTGGCCAAGGGCTTGGTGGTAGGTGCAATGCTTGGACATGTCATAGCTTGGTGGTGGCAGGGTATTTAGAGGTTGGAGCAATTGGAGGTGGCCCTTTTTGAGGAGACGATCTAAGACTGAGGATAGGGAGATCTTTAGCTTGGAGAAATTGCGAGGAGGCTTTTTTTGGAAAGGGAGATTAGGTGAGTTTGCTTGGTTGGAGGGTTGGTACGGCCTAGGAGGGTACGCCATGGGTTGACTGCTAAGGGCATTGACATCCAGAGTGTTGCGGGAGTAATTGGGCCTTTTCGACTGACTTG
Organism: Hydrangea macrophylla; assembly: GCA_033977485.1. Classification (NCBI taxonomy): domain Eukaryota; kingdom Viridiplantae; phylum Streptophyta; class Magnoliopsida; order Cornales; family Hydrangeaceae; genus Hydrangea; species Hydrangea macrophylla. Next base: position 66,701,375 of record CM066982.1, read on the forward strand.
GAAGCTCCGCCTTCTTAATCTTTCCTTCCCTGATAGCGTCATCAATTCAAGTCCCAACTTCAAACAACTCCTCAAAGGTGGAGATGGATTGATAGAACAGTTTCTCATGGTAGAGCGGTTGCAGATTCGGATTAACATTCTCACTTGTTCCTTCTCAACTGGCCGGTGGGTCATTTGGGCAACTTTGTTCCTCCATCTGCTTAGGAAAGTAATGAAGGATTCATTATTGTTCTTCCAGGTAGTTTCTAAATCCCTGATCGTGACATCCAGCTCTTGATTATAAGAATAGTGATCGACAAATACTCGAATGATATCTTTCCTTGTCCGAGTTTTGGAAGCTTCCAAGGTAAGGAACCATAACAGTGCAGGCTTTGCGAGGGTTTGTGGGAACAGCATTGCAATGTGCTCATGAGTGCAGTCCATTGACTGAAAGATGCTCATACACAGCTTCACATGGCTTTTCGAATTCCCGGTTCCATCAAAATGATCAATGACGGGCATCTTGAAGTTTTCTGGCAGTTTCAGCTTAACAGGCTCGAAAAGCCCCTCCAGGTGTAGCATGTAGTCATCAACCCCCTTGCTCTTTCTCAATACACTTTCCAGCTTATCGACTTTATCCATTTTTTCCTGGAGCTTTTTCTCATATGCAAGCGGTGGGACCCCTTGAAACCAATCTTCTTCCCCATTATTCTCATGTATGCCGACGGTAGGTGGCACAAACCCCAGTGGTGGTGGTGGCGGCATGAATCCCGGTGGTGGTGGGAACCCAGGTGGATACTGCGGCTATTGCTATTTCAATTCTTTTATGAACTTCAAAACTTGGGCCAGGCTGTCGAACTGCTAGCTTATGGTCGCTCCTAACTCGGTAACCTTGTTTTCTAATTCTTCCTGGTTCATGATAAAATAACTTGCCGGGCTGATTCTGACCAAACGATTATCTGAATTTCTGACCCAAGACGAGGATCCCAGCTGCTGACTTTGGGAATCTATTGTGGCCTACAGATTCGAGAGTATTATATCAGATTCTGATAATGACAACTTTGGACAGACAATGACAGTGATGTTGACAAACGTGGACTGACTTGTATTGACTGAAAGAGTGTGTGAAAATTGACAGGGAAGGTGTATGCAAATGAGACGAGCATGCGGATACAAGCCCTAATCTACATGATGCTCCTATTTCTAGCAGATAGCAGTTAAACAAATAAGGTATTAGCCATATAGAGTGTGCTAACTTTACTTTCCAGTGTGATCACCAAGGGATAACAAGGATTTTTGGGATATTTTGAGAAATTTTGATAGAGTTTCTGGGGGAAACTGGTATCTCTGGTAAATCCAGGATATATGGAGAGAGTTTCTGGGAGAAACTGGTTGTATCTGGGAGAGTTGGACAGAGTTTCTGGGAGAAACTGGTCGTATCTTGGACGAGTTGGACAGAGTTTTTAGAAGAAACTAGTTATATCTGGATAATATATGGACAAAGTTTTCTGGAAGACACTAGTTAGAGTTTTTTGGGGAAACTGGTTAAATATGATGGCGATCATACTGTCTAGCAAGTTTTTATACTCCTATGTCTTAGGACTAATAAACAAGGTTTGCAGTGTATATCTTTGTGAACATGGAGCAGACATCCTTACCATGGTGCCTAGGCAGGTCAACTCCATGTGGTCATATGTGAGTGATTGCCTTGGGAATCATAACAAAGAGGTTCTGTTCTATACCACATAAACGTCTACACTGCACAGGTAATCCCACCAGGACATACATCAGTTATATCACATTGTCCTTGTAGACACCCCATTTCGTCGACTATCAGATTTAGGAGACTCATAGCTTGGTGGTTCACAATGATCGAAAAACACACAAAAAGGACTCCTGGAAGTTAGTTCTATCTCTCAAAATGCTCAGAATGACCAAAATGCCCTTGAAAGCCCTAAAACTCCCAAATTTGGACCAAAAGTTCTGGAAATATGCTACGTCATATAAAATACTAAAAATGAGTTTTGAAGCAAAATCAGATGAAATCGTCAGCTCCTAGAGACCCCCGAAAGTTCTCGGAAAGTACCCGTTTACCGATTTGACCAAGGATTGACCATGTTTGACCAAGGTTTGACCGAAATCATCCAAATTCTCCAAAAAGCTCCGAGATCATTCTAGATCATGTGGAAAGTACTAAAACAATTTTTAAAAGAAAATCGGACAAAAACGTTAGCTCCCGGGAACTCCCAGAGGTTCCCAGAACTTCTTGGAGGTCCCTAGTTTGACCAGTTTGACCAAAAGTTGACATTAAAACCAGAGCACCGCATCAATTTTCAAACATTTTTCATGGATACTAGAGGTCAATAGCTTTCCAACAGTATATCGCACATAATTCCTAGATTTAAAACGAATTTATTATGAATTTTCGAAGGTTAAAAAGGTGATTAAATCGACTTTTATCGCGAATACCGCAAAACTTTTCAAAGTGACCTATCTCCGAACTATTTTTTATGTAAAGCAGACTCCATTGCCTTTCCAACGGTATATCACAACCTCGGTTTGGAGTTCATACGCATTTTCTGTGAATTTCGGAAGAAATAGGGCCTTTTCGCGAATACCGGAACCTCTCGGGGCTTAAATACAAATTTCTGGGCATCTAAGGAGCAGTGCCGCGGCGGCACATGGCCAGTACCGTGGCGGCACATGTCCAGTACCGCGGCGGCACTCAACCCCCGCTGAAGCCATTTTTGTAATTTATTTTGGGGGTTCAAATTGAATAATTAAAAGCTAAAACGATGTAGTTTCTTGTTCACAGATGTTTGGGGACCAATGGGAGCACTTTCTAAATCCCAAAACCACCCCAAATTGGCCTATATAAACCCCCTTTTGCTCTTCATTTTGGGGGGGCCAAGTGCAAAGTTCATAGAAGTTGTAGAGAGAAAGAGAGATAGAGATAGGTTTAGAAGAAGGAAAGGGAGCTTCTCCCACTGATTTTCTATAAGGAAGTGAGTTTCAATCTTGTTTTCTTTCATTACCCCTCTTATATTTCATATTCAAGTCTTCCCCAATCACCATTTTTGAGCAATCTTGAGTTAGAAAGCTACTTCTATGTCCAAATGTCAATATCTATGAGTGAAACACCAAACTACAAGTCCAAAATCACATTGATTATCATCTATTGATTGCTATTACTTGCTTGTTTACATGAGTGTTCATCTCTTCTTACCCCATTTCTTCTTGATTTTTCTTTGATTACTTACTAGTTCATCATCATCTAAGTGATGACATGAAGTTTGAGGTGAGTGAATCCTTATGGATAGTAGCTCTTGACCTCAAAAACTTGTTTGATAGATGATGATTCCAACTTCAATACTTTCAAAGTATTCTTGAAGTTATTCTCAAATGGAAACAATGCTTTCCAACAATCTTGGAGGTTCTTGATATGAATTCAATGTTGATATTTCAAGTGGTCATAACTTGCATTTAAATGCTGAAAATAAACTCTCAAAACCTCTATTTCAAAACCCCCCATAAACCCCTCTTTTTTATTTCAAGAAATAAAACCCTTGTTTTCTCAAGAAATCTTCAAAACAGTGAATGATCTGAGTTCAAAGATTTCTCTAGAACTCAATACTCAATATATGGATGCAAGACCACTTGGAAAGTATTATTAACTCATTATAGAACACCCATGATTTTTGGTTTGACTTGGAAATACTTGGAAATGGTCCATTTGGACCCAAACATTCTCTCCAAATATTCTATTTTTGCTGTCATAGCAGCTTGGTTGACTTTCAACTTGTTTTATAGAAAACTTTTCCAAAAGGAGTGGTCCCAAATCATTTTTCCCTTGACCTTTAGTGTCTTAGGAAACTTTTTATATGATATGAGCCTCTAGATCTTTTGTTTTCATTTTCTAAGATTTTTCAACATTTTCGTCGATAGTACGAACTCTATTTTTGAGTAACCTCTATTGTTTATATGATTTCTCTCATTCTGTAGTAGTTATTGAGGATTGGATTTTTGATATATTCTCTAGACACAATAAGGATAATCTCCATAAAAAATCATGTATTGAAAACATTTCTAGCCCTACTTTTCAATTTCTACAAAATCAAGTCACTATTATGTCCACTATTCACAGCAAGTATATTTTTACTTCCATCCTTTGATTTGATGCTTATATATACTTCAAATTAGTTCATATCCTAGGAAGTGATCCGTACTACATTTGTACATATCCCATGATGATTTTCTCCATGTACTCATTCATATTTTAGACTTCTAAGGCACTTTAGAAAGTCCATGTACACAAACACACTACAACCTTTGCATATTCTAGGATTATACATTGCATCCATGTAAGATTTGGGGCTTTTGTGACCCTAATCTAAGAAGATTATGAGGAATGAACTTGATCACATGTCCATGCTTCCCCTCGATCTAATCATCCTTTCTCATCCGTCCCAGGGATTGAGAGGTCTTCTTTTCCCAAAGATTAACATGCGTCATTCTAGCTTGCTAAGCATATTTTGATCTCTTTGATTATTTGTTTCAAGAACAATCCATGTCCCCTCCTAGATTAGGAAAACTTTATTACTTGATATGTGATTAGATGATTTTCCCTAAGTTTGTTTGTGTGATCTTTCACCTTTGCATTGTGTGATATTTGACTTTGATCTTATGAATGATATCTTATCTTTTGATCTTCCATCTCAATTTTCTTATGAAATGTAATATACTATCATAGTATTAGTTGTCAAACCAAACATAGTAAAATATGATTATTTGGATGCTAATTGAGACCTGTCAAAAGACGGGGCGAGTTGAGGGTGTTTTAGTCGTGACAAAGACTCCTTCCTCTCTTGTACCAACCCCGAGCCAAGTTCTTTGGTTATGAAAGGCCGGTGCCCTTTATCCATTTGGGTGAGTTAAATTGGGTTTCTTGGTTCCCTAAAGACCAAGTGGCGACTCTGTATCTGTTTCAATAGACCTTTCTTTTCTTTTGCTCTTTCAAAAGAATCTCAAATCAAAACAAAGAGGTGGAATTCCGCGTGTCCACAATCCTATCTTGAAAAGATAAATGAACAGTCCTATGAAAGGTTCTATAGGAATCTATATGGAAAGGCTGGGTTTAGTCAAAGAGGGTCCATTAACGAGAGTTCCAATATACCGTCAGGAAAACAGTACAGAAGTTGTTACTCTTTTTGATATACCTTAGAAGGTACAGTATCAACGGTGACTTGTGCCCTGGCACAACAAAACCTGAATAATGTCAACGCCGCGTTTCAGACACAGTCGGAGGAGGAAACTGCAGTGTGCAATGTGGTAAACCGGATACATTAAAAAGATGATTTAAGGATGCTTTTTATGAGTCAAACCTCTGTATTATTTTATTTTTTAAAATAAAAATCCCCAGTGAAGTCGCTAGATTGTGGACACGCGGAATTGGTAGTCCACTCTTTCGTTGGTTTGAAATTGATTTGCATCAAAGAAAAGAAAAAGGAAGAAAGGTCTGTTGAAAACAGATACAGAGTCGCCACTTGCTCTTTAAGGAACCAAGAAACTTAATTTGACTCACCCAAATGGATAAAGGGCACCAGCTCTTCATAACCAAAGAACTTGGCTCGGAGTTTTGGTACGAGAGAGGAAGGAGCCTTTATCACGACTAAAACACCCTCAACTCGCCCTGTCTTTCGACGGGCCTCAATTAGCATCCAAATAATCATCTTTTACTATGTTTGGTTTGACAATTAATACTATGATAATATATTACATCACATAAGAATCTTGAAATGGAAGATCAAAAGATAAGATATAATTCATAAGATCTAAGTCAAGTATCACACAATGCAAAGGTGAAAGATCACACAAACAAACCTAGGAAAAATCTTCTAATCATGTATCAAGTAATCAAGTTTTCCTAATCAAAGAGGGGACATGGATTGTTCTTGGAACAAATAAACAAAGAAAGCAAAGTATGTTTAGCAAGCTAATATGATGCATGTTAATCTTTGAGAAAAGAAGACCTCTCAATATCCAGGATGGATAAGAAAGGAAGATTAGATCGAGGGGAAGCATGAACGTGTGTTCAAGTTCATTCCTTATAATATTCTTAGATTAGGAGTCACAAAAACCCCAAATCTTGCATGGATACAATGTATGATCTTAGAATGTGCAAAGGTTGTAGTGTGTTTGTGTACATAGACTTTCTAAAGTGACTTAGAAGTCTAGAGTATGCACGAATGCATAAAAAAAATCATCATAGGATATATACAAATGTAGTATGGACTACTTCCTAACATATGAACTAATTTGGGGTGCATGTGAGCATCAAATCAAAGAATGAAAGTAAAAGTATACTTGCTATGAATAGTGAACAAAATAGTGAGTTGATCTTGTGAAAATGTAAAAGTGGGGTTAAAAATGTTTTTAGTTCATGATTGTTTATGGAAATCATCCTTATTGTGTCTAGAACACATATCAAAAAGCCAATCTTCAATGACTATTACAGATTGAGAGAAATCATATAAATAATAGAGGTTACTAAGAAACAGAGTCCGTACTGTTGACTGAAATGTTGGAAAATCTTAAAAAATGAAAGCAAAACATTTAGAGGCCCATATTATATAGAAAGTTCCCTAAGACACTGAAGTTTAAGGTAAAAATGAGTTGGGACCATTCCGTTTGGAAAATTGTTTTGAAAGACAAGTTGAAAGTCAACCTAGCTGCTGTGACAACAAAAGCAGAATGTATAGAAGGAATGTTTGGGTCAAAATGGAACCCTTCCAAGTGTTTCCAAGTCAAACCAAAAATCATGGGTGTTCTCTAATGGGTTAGGAAGACTTTTCAAGTGGTCTTATGTTAATTCTTTGAGTATTGGGTTCTAGAGAAATCTTTGAACTCATGTCACTCACTGTTTTGATGATTTTTGAGAAGGATAGGGTTTTATTTCTTGAAATCAAAAAGGGGGGTTTATGAAGGGGTTTTGAAATAGAAGTTTTGAAAGTGCATTTTCAGCATTTAAATGAAGGTTATGACCACTTGAAATATCAACATTGAACTCATATCAAGAACCTCCAAGATTGTTGGAGGACATTGTTTCCATTTGAGCATAACCCCAACAATACTTTGGAAGTATTTAGGTTTTAATCATCATCTATCAAACATGTTTTTGAAGTTAAGAGCTACTATCCATAAGGATTCACTCACATCAAACTTCATGTCATCACTTAGATGATGATTAACTAGTAAGTAATAAAAGAAATATCAAGAAGAAATGGGAGAAGAGGAGATGAACATATATTAATAAAGCAAGTAAATAGTAATCAATAGTTGATAATCATAGAGATGTTGGACTTGTAGCTTGATGTTTCACTCATATGTAATGACTTTGGACATGGAAGAAGCTTTCTACTTCATAAATGCTAACAAAAATGGTGGTTGGATGTATTGAATGTGAAGTAAATGGAAGTAATGAAGTAAAAAATAAAGTTTAGAACTCACTTTCTAGTTGAAAATCAAAGAAGGAAGCTTCTTTTCTCTCTATTCTAACATTGTCTCTACAACTTTCTCTCTAAAACTTTTTTAAGCTTTTATTTTTAACCCCTAAATGAGAAGTCAAGAGGGTTTATATAGGCCAATTTGGGGTTGTTTTGGGATTTAAAGAGTGCTCCCATTGGCTCCAAATGTCTGTGAACAAGGAATTACATCGTTTTGGTTTTCAATTAATCAAAATAGACCCCCAAATAAATTACAAAAATGGACAGTTCTGGGGGAGAGTGTCGCGGCGGCACTGGGCCTGTGTCGCGGTGGCACTGCTCCTCCAACGTCCGGATAATGCTGTTTAGCCCCCTGAGGGTTTGGTATTTACGAAAAGGCCCTATTTCGTCCGAAATTCACAGAAAATGCGTATAAATTCCAAATTGAGCTTGTGATATACCGTTGGAAAGGTAATGGAGACTACTTTTCATTAAAAAAAAATTCAAAGATAGGTCACCTTGAAAAGTTTTGCGAAATTTGCGATAAAAGCCAATTTGATCGTGTTTTTCAACTTCGGGAATTCATAATAAATTCGTTTTGAATCCAGAATTTATGTGCGACATACCGTTGGAAAGCTATTGATCTCTAGTATCCATGAAAAATGTTTAAAAAATGACACAGCACACCAGTTTCAAAGTCAACTTAAAGTTTAAAGAGTGCTCCCATTGGCTCCAAATGTCTGTGAACAAGGAATTACATCGCTTTGGTTTTCAATTAATCCAAAATGGACCCCCAAATAAATTACAAAAATGGACAGTTCTAGGTGAGAGTGCCGCGGTGGCACTGGGCCTGCGCCGCTGTGGTACTGCTCCTTCAACGTCCGAATAATGCTGTTTAGCCCCCCTGAGGTTCTGGTATTTGCGAAAAGGCCCTATTTCGTCCAAAATTCAAAGAAAATGCGTATAAATTCCAAATTGAGCTTGTAATATACCGTTGGAAAGGTAATGGAGTCTACTTTTCATTAAAAAAAAGTTCAAAGTTAGGTCACCTTGAAAAGTTTTGCGATATTTGCGATAAAAGCCAATTTGGTCGTCTTTTTTAACTTCGGGAATTCATAATAAATTCATTTTGAATCCAGAATTTATGTGCGGCATACCGTTGGAAAGCTATTGACCTCTAGTATCCATGAAAAATGTTTAAAAAATGACACAGCACTCCAGTTTCAAAGTCAAACCTGGTATCTCCAGGAAGTTCTGGGAACCTCTGGGAGTTCCCAAGAGCTGATGTTTTTGTCCGATTTTCTTTTAAAACTCATTTGAATACTTTTCACATGATCTAGTATGATCTCGGAGCTTTTTGGAGAATTTGAATGATTTTGGTCAAATTTTGGTCAAACCTGGTCAAACTTGGGTCAAATCGGTCAACGGGGATTTTTCGGGAACTTTCGGGACTTCCAAGGGTCTCTAGGAGCTGACGATTTTACCCGATTTTGCTTTGAAACTTATTTTATTTCTTTTCTTATGATATAGTATGTTTCTAGAACTTTCGATCCAAATCTGGGAGTGTTTGAGCTTTCAGGGGTATTTTGGTCATTCTGAGCATTTTGAGAGATAAAACTAACTTCTAGGAGTCCCTTTTTGAGTCTTTTTTTATCATCGTGAACCACCAAGATATGGGTCTCCTAAATATGATAGCCGACAAAATGGGGTGTCTACACTCTCTGCTCACTTTTGAGTGTCGTCTGCTCCACCATATTCTCACGTACTTTATCCTTCCTCGCGCTGGTGGTCGCGAATATGTCTCGTGATGTTTTTCAGTTATGGTGTATTCTCGAGGGTAAATAGTTTGATCTATCTTACCTTTTCTATAAACACATTTGTGAGACTCACAAGAAGACCAAAGCCAGATCCCTCCCCTATGGCATGGCTCTTACTTCTATCTTTCGTCATTTCAAGATTTCTCTTCATGACATTGATTGCCATAAGCCCACTGTTCATGATGTATATTCCACCACCACCTTGTCTCTTATGGGATATAAGCTCGAAGGAAACATGTTCGTTCCCAAGACCCCCCCCCCCCCTCCCCCTCGTCCTCCTATTACCTCTCTTCCTCCTCCTCCTACTGGTACTCCTCCTCCTATTGGTACTTCCTCCTATTCCTACCGCCACTACCCCATCCTCTGTTATTCCCTCCACTTCTACTCCTTCTGTTGACATTCCATCCTCTTTAGCCCCTCCTGCTACTGCTGACCTCTCAGAGCAGTTTGCCATTATTACTACTTCCATTGACTCTCTGTCCACTACCTTCACCTCTCTCCACACCGCTTTATCTACCAGTGTCTCCACTCTCTCTACTACCGTCACCACCCATCTTACCACCATCCAGTCCGACATTCATGATTTTGGTACTTCTGTTGATGTCCTTTGCACCACCTCAGCTGCTACTCAAAAGTTGTTGGATCACCACTTGGCTCAAATGCAGTCTAGCCTTGATGATGCTCGTGATGAGATTCGCACGATTCGAACTCGCCTCCAGATTTGACAGCCTTCTATAATCTCTTTTTGGACTAGATAGATGACTTTTAGGTAGATATCTAGTTAGATGACTTTTTGTGTATGTATATCTTGATAGATGGTTTTGGTTTGGGATAATACAGGCTTACACAGTTTTTTTGTATCTATGACATCCCATTTATAATTAAAACTATCGTTTGGGTTTATATGACATTTGGCTCTTTTGTTACATATCTCTACTTGTTATTCTTGATTGTATTTGTATTCTTGCTTGTATGATCTTGTTGATATTATTGCTTCTCATGATATTGGTATTGTACTAACCGTGAGAAGATGATGATACCATTTTAATGGTGATTCCCACAACCAAGCCACCCACCCGTCCTTCAACTCACTCAAAAAGGAAGAGATTATCTCTGCTCTAGTGATTTTTGTTGATGACAAAAGGGGGAGAATATCCATATTGCTCTTTTCTTTAAACTTATGACTTGATTATCCACATGATTTTCAATTTGCATTATTTATCATGATTGGATTAATACTTTCCATTTTTTTTTATCTCGGAACTAGTAGTTTGTCATCGTCAAAAAGGGGGAGATTGTTAACCCCTATAGAGCACTAATGTTTGATCTTTAGTGTATTGTCCAAATAGAGCTTTATATTATTTGATGGATATTCAAATGGAAGCTTCTTAGAAGATCATTTCACTTATATTGTTCTTATAGGATCTCTTATAAAGTTAGTTAAATTGTTTCTCTAAGACAAGGGCTTAAAACTTTGATAAATCTTTCAAAAATAAGAAAATTGTTTTTCATAGGAAAAACAGTGTAACAAACTATAATTTCATTTAGTTTCTAAATGTAATTTCAATATTTTGTTACTATTACTTGTTTTACTTAATAGAAATTCTTTATTTGGAATCAGACTATAATTTCATAAGGCTAGAATACCTGTGATGAATTTCAAAACTGAATTATTAAAACGGTGAAAATATTTGCTTTTGACTCAAACTGTATTTTTACATAACCAGAAATTTATTTCTTACATTAAAACAATTTTTCTGTATTTTTGTGGTGATCGCTGCGCCGAAAAATACCAGTTTATGTTCAAAAACTGTCTGCACTGCATTGATCTCCCACAGATTGGAAATCTCCACCAATTAAGATTTGACACTTGCTTTAAGTTCAGTAAATATAACCAATCATTACTAAGCTTGTTTGGCAATGCATTTGTGCGTGTATTATATTAGTGTCCTAAGCTATTTTTCCCAAACACAAAAAGAGATACCTAGACAACTTGCTTAGACCTTGTTTAGGAGTGCTAACTTTGTTTGTGTTAACTTGTACCTATAAGCTACACTACCCAAACACCCTAGTTTGCCCCCTATGAACCTAATTGACTCCTACACTAATTCAGCAGATTTTATAGATGAATATATACGTATATGACCTATATGTATAATAGGATTTTAGTATATAACAATAGAATTTGAGTTTTTTGAGTACTTGAGATGGTTCTTGGCCTCTAAGCATTAGTTTTGTTTATATAACTTACATACACTCTTACACAACTCACATTCTAAGAATTTTAGATAGAAAATGCTGAGAATAGAGTAAGTTTCAGCAAGTTATTTACAGAAATATTTAGAGAGGGAGAGAGAGTTCAACCTCCATAGCCTCAAGCTTCACTTGGTTTTCTTATTTGGAATTCTTTCTCAACACAACTCCAACCTTCTATCATAGTGAGTATTTTAAACTCACTTTGAATGTAATACATGATTTGATTACTGTATATATGTGTGTGTAATTGTAAACCACCATTGTTGTATTCACCCATGGAGCTTGAAGCTTGAAATCATGATCTTCAAAACTTAATCAAATTCGTTGTGATAGATAATTATGAAAGATTACAGTACATAGAGGTTATGGTTAAAGAATTAGAACCTAATTCATCCATATGAGAAAGTATATTAAGATTAAAGTTTTGTCACCTCTCGGTATTTTTGTAAAATCTGAGAGCTACGTTTGATTCGTGTTAAATTGATTTCATATTCGTAATCCTTGAGGAAAAATGAAGAGAATCATATATTATAAGTCATGGTTGCATTCGAAATTGAAATGGGTCAAAAACAGACCTCAAAATTGAAATAGGGGAGAAAAACGAAGAAGATGAAGTCTCTGCACCATCTCGCGCGAGCAACCCGCGTAAGCGACCCATCGCGTTAGCGTCCCGCCCGAGCGACTAGTGTAATTTTAATTATCTGGAAAATTTTAAAAGGAAATTAAAAAAGAGGTATTTCGTGTGAGTAACCTATCGCGCGAGCGACTAGACCTATTTTTGGTTCTGATCTGTTTTCTTATAAGGAACTGTTTAGAAGAAGTTTTAAGGATTTTTAAATTGATGTTTGGGAGATGTACTAAAGCATAACCCTGATTACAACATTATATTAAAAGGAATGATTAAAGACTTGATTATTCTCGCACGTACGTTGTTATTGTTTTCCCAGTAATTTACATTTTTGTATAAAATCATATGACATATATGTGGAGTCAAGTTTACATGTATGGCGAGTGATGGTCAGTGCACAAAGAGTAAGTGGGAGATGTTGTGTTTTGGACACTCCCTGGTACTTGTGTACTATAGTGTAATGGTGTAAGGATATGGTTTAGAGTATCTGTGAAATGCGACGATGACAAATAGGACACTCCCTGGTACCCGTGGTAGTGTTATAGTGTGTAACACTGACTTGGACACTCCCTGGTACGTGGTAGCCCTATAGTGTATGGCCTACTAGACACTCCCTAACATCTGTGGTATGGCTATAGTGTGGGGCAATTTGGACACTCCCTGTTACTCGTGTACTATATCGTGAGGCAAACTAGACACTCCCTGGTACCCGTGTTACTATAGTGTAGTCACCATAGTATTTCAAGTTACTGGGACGTGAGAGTTGGATGATATGTGGTTGAGAGAAAAGAGTCGGATGAGATGGTTGTATTGTTCCATGCACGGTCACATGTTTTATTGATTTGAAGATTATGACATTATCTATACTGTTTTACAATTTGAATTCATTAATATATTTCTAACTTATTGAATAAGTAAAACTATGAAACGGAAATAGTGAGCGAGTATGTTTTACATTACAAGCATATGTTTTTAATACTCACCAGCTTCTTGAAGTTGACGGCGTCGATGCACCCTGGACATTCGTGTCAAGGCTTTTTAGGTTATGACCAAGGAGGACGGTACGACTATGCTAATTGAATACAACTACCTGAGAAGGGGAAATTGTTTACTGCTTTATATTATGAACTGAACTTGTAATAAGGAAATCTGTAATAGATATAACTATTCTTTTGCAAGGTGGTATGTGTCTTAGATAACTACGTGCTGTAATAACTTTTATGTTTTTAAAATGTTATAAGCCTTGATTGCTCTGACTCTGATTTAAATTATTATACTGTTCGACGATTGGGACGGAATCGATCCTTCAAACTATTGCGACATACTGGTCCATAAAGGAATTAAATGATTTTCCCATTTATGCTATGTCGGGGCATGACAGGATTTAGTGGTATCAGAGCTAAGTTATCTCAGAACAGTTTAGCCAGGTTAGGGTTTACCAGTGTAGGACTGATTCCATATTCTTCTAGCTTAAGCTTCGCACACCCGATGATACAACAGGAGGACAAACCCACTGCCCAAACACTTAAGATTATCTTTGTTAAGATTAGTCCTGATATAAGTTAGTGCCTTTTTGTCAGGTATGGATGCAGTCCCACAACTATTTGTACCAGACAGGTATGGAGGACATTGATGGAAAAAAACAGGTTTAAAATTTATTTAAACACGCAGCGGAAAAACAAAGTTCAAAACTTTTAATGGTTGCCTGGATCTACTACTCGTTAACTCTATAGATGCGTACAGGAGAGGGAACAGGTGCATTACCTTATGGTCTTGAACCCAATTCTGATTTAGTCCTTCTCCTTCTATGTGCAGCAGCAACATCTAAGAGATCTTCACCCTTATGTCTCCTTGAATGCTCCCAGAGTGGCTAGGGTTGGTGGGAACCCTAATAGTGAGAATAGGGAAGGTTTGGGAACTCTAAACATGTTCTGCAGCAACTGGTACGTCAAAAACGACGAACTTATTTTTCTTGACGTAGCTGCCCTATTTATAGATTCCTAGAACCGACCTAACTTTCAATCGATCAAAGTGACTTTCGATCGAACCTTCGATCGATCGAACCACGTTCGATCGAACCTGTCTAGACTTTAATCGATCGAAACAGTCTTGACAACATTCTCATTTGCCTTTCCAAGCATTCTGGCGGAGCTAAGAGAGGGACCTCCTAGGTTCTTAATTACTGGCTCCGATTAATTATTATTCCATCTAGTCAGTACTCTTGACTAAGGAATCAATAATTAATCAATTATCATTAATGCCACTAAAAAATGATAATTGCACTCCAGTGCATAAGAACATAATCACACATACATAAGTGATTGCTAGACTTGTATAATATGATACAGATGTCCCTCTACCAGGCAGTATTCGTATCTATCATTGGGATGTATGTTTTAAGATACTGTCGACCCAATAGATAGTACATCTTATATTCCTCAAGTATCATTCACTACGCTTGGATTACTAAACATGTCAACAATAACACTTTGTTAACAAGGCTGGCCAGCTCTCAGTAATCACTCCTAGTGACATTCTCGAGGGAATAATTACTCTTCGTTTTATTGAAGAGGGTAGAGTTCCATCTTGACAATATATGTTCCCAACGTTGCATACTTGATTACCCAAGATACCCAGGTGTTGAACTTGCAAGACCTCACTGATTGGTAAGTCAAAGCAACCAAGCATACAACTTGTGTCCATAATTGTCTCAGGATTAAGGACATGTATCCCTATACAAGTTTTGAGTTCCTATTAACGGTGATAGCGTTTTAGGTGTCAATAGGTTTAACTCATGTCTGTCAATGCACCGAGTGCACTAGCATATTAACCAAGAGTCAAAGACTCTTATGAATGAGATTCATCATTCTACCCCGTAGACGTTAATCATGCTACAGTGTATACCTGATAAGTTATCCAGACTTATCATCCACTGTGACTTATTTGAAACAACAAGGATTTGTGATTCATATCTCACATGTGTAATCACATAGACAAATGAACCACATACAATGTTGTTTAAGGATTCCAGTCTAATATTCATCTCATGAACTAACATACATAAATGCATTATGATATTCCATTGTCCAACTAACTGGTTTGAGGGCATATTCCCAACAAACTCCCACTTGCACTCATAACCATATAGTGTTAAAACAACAATAGCATTATCTACGTGACATGTCAAAATCCTTAACCCGTAAGGTTTTGTGAAGGGACTGATGATCATCGACTGAAACAATCCATAGTAAAACCTCTTCATGTTATACTATATCCCTAGACAAAAGACGTCACTAGACATGTATCCAGTAAAGCTAATTTGAACATTGTCCAAAACACCATCACCCTGCATATATCCGCTAGTTCTTTCTCAAGCCCTAGAGAATATATACTTTATGATAGTTCAGAAAACTGAACATTCATTTAGACTGATATTTGTGAACAACCTAAATGGTATAACAGATATCCCATACTTAACATCACATAAAAGGTTTATCAATAGCGAAGGCTTTATGATATACGTTTCATGCGACCTCCTTCGTCTTGCATCCTAAGATACAATTCTTGAAAGACTAACAAGTTATGTTCAAAGGTGAGAAAAAAAACTTTATCGAAAAAGTTCTACGTTGAGTCTAGCCAGCAACTTTCTGATATAGAAGTTTGAGATAATCTCATTATCTTAACTTTCCGATCTTGAATGAGCAAAAACCTAAAGATTGTAGCTCGCCTCACCGAGATCATAAATATCAAGTATACTGTAGAAACTTAACCTCAATCATTGATAACAGTACTTTAAGATCTCGTAATGATAAAGATGTCATCAATATATGGAACCATAATCACCACCACACTTCCTTTGCACAAGGATCCTTTCATCCACTTAAGCTACATCCATACTTTATACGAATTCAAAGTATTTTGACCAACATGTCAAAATAGATGTCCTTATCTCTGGATGATTGCTTAAGTCCGTAGACTTATGCAAATCATATACCGGAGCTTCCTTATCACAAAACTTCAATGCACAAGGAGATTTTAGCAACGCTAAGAATTCTCCCACTAGAATGAAGTACAGATGTAGGAACGGATGAAGAGGTAGTAGATTTTAGTTCTAGATGATTTATAGATTGCTTTAAGATATAAATTACTTTACTCTTTAATATTATCTTTTCTTTGCAAAATTTGGTCTCCAACCAACTTTTGTTTTCTCTGGAAACACTACGAAAGTATTATACTTCTAATCTAGGTTCAAAAGGCTCATCATTTCTTTACACCAAAGTGCTAGACATCCTTATCCAAAGTTACCATGAGAAAGAAGTCGCATTCTTTTCACAACTTTGGGGATGTCTATCGAAAAGATTTGCTTTTGAATAAAATCCAGTATATACATTGTATTTCCATCGAGAAAAACAAGGAACAGTAGTAAATCTAAATAACTCATCCCATGACCCAGTCATATCTAAAAGAAGATAGTTCCTTCTACCTGCTACACCACCCCGTGGAGGAACACTAGGTGTAGCCTATCGAGAAAGAATTTCATTCTTATCTCTTATAGACAATAAACGCATTAGACAGATACTCACCATTTTGATCAAATCAAAAGGCAATGATATTCTTTTACCAACAACTCCTCATTCCAAACCTTTCGAATTTCTTCAAAAGATTGAAGAAAAGGTGCAATAGGTAAATTTATATCAGTATCTGGAGTAGCCAAAACTACTTTTCAACTCTAATGTTTATTGGCCTACATACATGAGTATGCCCTAATTCTAATAAGTCCTTGGTCGTGTGATTTTCAAAAGAAAAGTCACCTGATCATAGTAGCCTCTAAATAGGATTGACAAACAGGTAGTGGTCTCAACACCCAAAAGAGTTTAGGATCCAATCCTTTACTCCCTATTTATCCTATTTAGATTAATATGATCTGATCACGTTTACTCTCTAAATAGGATTGACAAATAGGCAATGGTCTTAGCAACCAAAAGAGTTTAGGATCCAATCCTTTACTCCCCATTTATCCTATTTAGATTAAATGTGATCTAACCTCTAAACCAAAAGTTATAGAATTAGTTGAAGGTGCTATCCTTTTAGATGGTAAAATACCCATGAGTCATTTAAATACTACATTAGATAATATATAAGAAACAAGAGTAAATTG
This sequence comes from Hydrangea macrophylla, assembly GCA_033977485.1. NCBI lineage: Eukaryota > Viridiplantae > Streptophyta > Magnoliopsida > Cornales > Hydrangeaceae > Hydrangea > Hydrangea macrophylla. Next base: position 66,718,694 of record CM066982.1, read on the forward strand.
GTGAGATGCTTGCTTGACAAGTTATTTAGATCACATAAAAGAACACTTTCTTTTAATCAAGAATTTCAGTACCAAAATCAAAAGAATAAATATTATTCATTAATTCAAAACTGAAATCCATCTTATAACTCCAAAGTTTTATTATAATATAAAACTATTAATCTAATAGCAACTGTTGCATCAGATCCCAAAAGGCAATCAAGATCTTCTAATCACTGCACATTCTTATTTTTCGATTCCCTGCAATAATTACAGATATAATTAGAAAATACAGAATCATTGCCCCAACTAGTTGAAGTGTCAGTTTTTCAACTTACTTCAAAAACTAGTGAAAAGGGATCATACCTTGCCTTTTGGCAGTCAAGTATTCCACACAGTTCCTTTTCCAATGCCCTCTCATGCCGCAATGGAAACACTTTCCTTTTGGCACGGCACCAGCCTTTCCCTTTCCAAGTCTTGCCTTTTTTCCCAACAGTTGGCTTAGGCTCACCTACCCTTGAGTCTTGCTTCTCCTTATTTGAACTTATGCCATAAGGCTTAGTTCCAGAAGATGAAGCCATTCCAATGTTCTGAACATTTGACTCCTCTTTGACTATCCATCGTTGCCTCAAGATAGCTCATTAATTCACTTGTCGAAAAAACTGTTTTACTCATTTTAATTTTTTTTTTAAATTGAGTGAATGATGAAGGCAACGAATGCAAGATTATGTCAACTTGAGTCTCACCATCAATGTCGGAACCCAGAACTTCCATTACTTTGAAATAAGTAATCATTTTAAAAACATGCTCTCTTATAGAAGTTCCTTCCAACATTCTGGTGTCCATGACTAACTCCAAGGCTCTAAGCCTTGCAGTACGGCTCAGTTCCCCAAACATCTCCTCGAGGTTCAATATTATAGCACGATCAGTGTTTAAAGGTTGATGTTGCTGCTTCAACACATCAGACAAAGAGTCTAAGATGCTAGAGCGAGCTATACCATCAAATCTTATCCACTCCCAATATTGATCCGCAAGATTAGTTGGGGTGTCATGGCATGGAATAGGTGGACAGGGAATGGTAAGAACGTATTTACATCCATTAGCAATTAATAATTCATCCAGTTCTAGTTTCCATTCAACGTAGTTATTTCCAATCAGCTTATTCTGGATCATAGATATAGCAAGTGGGCTAGACATCATGAATCTGAAATACAAGTAGTGTAACAGAATTACAATATGGAAATCATGAATATGACAATTTATATGACACATTGGAATTCCCTTAACCAACTCATTATTTGTCTTCAGGATGTCAAGCATATGAAACTAAGTCTCCGTGTGGCGATCATAACCTCATAGCCTGATTGGGAAACCCATCATGAATGTCATACAACTCTTACAAAACAATTCATGACTCCTGAACTTTTGGTCTCTAAGTTTCTGAATAATGCTCCATGTGGAATCCCTTACCCATAGCTTAGCTAGTGTTTACCATTAACTAAAATCCAATGACAACCGCCTCAAGTAGTGCCTCGGTGTAGTGGTCACCCTCTAATGCGTCTCATTGATTCTATCCAAAGGAAGTTCATATCTAGTAACCAATGAATAGTCTATCCTCCGTATGGAATGATCACCCATGGCTGGGTGACACAGAATATACTACCCACCTTACAATGAACCGTTTATGGAAAACCGTAGGAGTTATAAAATAAGTCCCTCTCCCACTAGATTTTTATAAGAAGTTCATATCTAGTAATCAATAAGAAATACCCTCCGTATGGAATGATCACTCATAAATGAGTGACACAGAGTATTTCTCATACTTACAATGAACTAATAGGAATTTTTCAATTTGAAAAAAAAAAGTTTCTTCACATTGCCCATAAACATCAAGTGTTTACTAATGTGTTAGAAAAAAGGTTTTTGAATTTCATTTTACAAAACCTGTTTTACGTGCATGCGAGTAGTAACAATATATAAAATGCCAATCACAACAAAGCACATAAAACCAAAACTAAAATGGAATAAAAACATTCAACAATGCCTCTATCTCCCATGGCTCTATCTCCATAGAACCTCCTTCTTGTTTGATTGCCTCCGACTCCATCTTCATGGATAACGGCTTGTTCCTCCATCTTCATGGATTTTCTAATTCTATTACATTGGTCTGATGCTTCTCTCGAAGCTTACAATTTATCTAGAAATAGAAATAACAATAATAAAATAAAAGGCTAGGGAAACCGGTGCGACTTTCCTTTTCATAGGATTGAAGTCGCAGCGCCCTTTACATATGCCTTAAAACCAAACCAACAATTAAAACATAATAAACACCAATCTCAAACAATTAAATACAAAATTTAAAAGTCTTGGCGCCATGGGAGATAGCGGACTAAGCTTGCTGCAAAAGGGTTAGTCACACGCACAACCACGCATATATAACAAATATATGTACCATTAGAACCCCTAATTGATTCACACAGTATATAAACTCTTTACATACTGAATTAAAACTTAAAACAGCATCACAGTTCTCTGTCACACTTCGATCGATCGGCAAAGGTTCGATCGATTGAACCTTCGATCGATTGAGCATAGTTCAATCGATTGAACTTTCAGTTTCACAGAATGTCTTGAAAAACTTATAGAATAATTAAAAATTTAAAGTAAATATTTTAAAACCTTTAAATCTGTAAACTGAACACCTGGACAGAAGAGCTGTCTCGATGGATCGAACACCATTAGATCAATCGAACCGAACCAAAGTTCGATCGATCGAAAATAGTTCGATCGCTTGAGAACTTCGATCGATCGAGACTACTTCGATCGATCGAACCCACCTTACATCCAATGCAATCACAGATTTGTATTCTGCTACATAAACACTGCAGAAACGGATCTGTGATGATGCAGTTTTGAAAACAGTCCTAAAATCAACATGCAAATCAAAACTAGTGTTCCAAAACACATCTATAGATCCAAATAAGCGAGGCTCTGATACCAATTGATGGAAAAAAAAATGGGTTTAAAATTAATTTAAACACGCAGCGGAAAAACAAAGTTCAAAACTTTTAATGGTTGCCTGGATCTACTACTCGTTAACTCTATAGATGCGTACAGGAGAGGGAATAGGTGCATTACCTTATGGTCTTGAACCCAATTCTGATTTAGTCCTTCTCCTTCTATATGCAGCAGCAACATCTAAGAGATCTTCACCCTTATGTCTCCTTGAATGCTCCCAGAGTGGCTAGGGTTGGTGGGAACCCTAATAGTGAGAATAGGGAAGGTTGGGAACTCTAAACAGGTTCTACAGCAACTGGTACGTCAAAAATGACGAACTTATTTTTCTAGACGTAGCTGCCCTATTTATAGATTCCTAGAACCGACCTAACTTTCAATCGATCGAAGTGACTTCGATCGATCGAACCTTCGATCGATCGAACGTGGTTCGATCGATCGAACCTGTCTAGACTTCAATCGATCGAAACAGTCTTGACAGCATTCTCATTTGCCTTTCCAAGCATTTTGGCGAAGCTAAGAGTGGGACCTCCTAGGTTCTTAATTACTGGCTCCGATTAATTATTATTCCATCTAGACAGTACTCTTGACTAAGGAATCAATAATTAATCAATTATCATTAATGCCACTATAAAATGATAATTTCACTCTAGTGCATAAGAACATAATCATATATACATAAGTGATTGCTAGACTTGTATAATATGATACAGATGTCCCTCTACCATGCAGTATTCGTATCTATCATTGGGATATGTGTTTTAAGATACTGTCGACCCAATAGATAGTACATCTTATATTCCTCAAGTATCATTCACTACGCTTGGATTACTAAACATGTCAACAATAACACTTTGTTGACAAGGCTGACCAGCTCTCAGTAATCACTCCTAGTGACATTCTCGAGGGAATACTTGATCAGGAGAGAACAGAGCCAATTTATACGCCTTAATTCACATTTGTTAGTACTTTTTTATCCTATTTTTGTATATTTTTACTTTATTTTCTATTTTCTGACAGGTGTTGGAAGAAATCAAGTATACCAAGCTAAACAGGGTGAAAAAGCAAGCAAAAAGAAGCTGAAAAATCCACATCGCGCGCGCGGCCCACGCGCGCGACAGGTGTAAAAATCAAACTTGCGTATTTCAGTATACTGATGATTCCTATGCAAACGAAACTGCCTAATTACGTCTGGAAAGCTAAATGCAGCAGTTTTAGTGCGTTTTGGGTTAGGAAAGCTTCCAAAACTTGTTGTAAATCTATATATACCCTATTTTACTTCAATTAAAGGGTTGGACAGTTAAATTTACAACCAATATATACAACCACACTTTCAGCCATTGAAGAGAGGAAAGCAAAAGAAGAAGAAGAAGACCAAGGATTCCCATGGCCTCCTCCATCAACCTCTTGCCGTTCATCAATTCTATGGACAACTAAACTCTAGATCTAGGGTTTCAATGAATCCCTAGTCAAGTAATAGGGTGTATTTTATGCCTTTTATTTTAGTTTTATTATGTATGGATGATGATTACATGTTTAGAGGATTTTTATAAATAAATCGTACTTCTATTGATTAAATCATTACTTTCAAAGTTTATTCTTGTCTTAGATCTATTTTGACTGTGATGTGCTCAATGATCTATTCTTGCTGTGCTTGTTTAGATTATTTACATGTAATGGTGCTTAAATTGAATTGTGCTATCAAGTATCCGAATAGTCCATGCCTAGATTAGACGGATTATGCCACAACCCTAGTTTAGTGTGGGATAATTCGTGCTAACCGAAGATGGATTATGTTGGTGCTTGAACCATAGTTATTTTCTTGACGGAGGAATTGGGCTTGTAGCTACAATTCCCCATTATCATCCAACTTAATAAGCTAAAGTAATTCATAAATACCCTTATTATGAAGCTAGTGGTGGATTTGCAATCCTAGGTTCCTTAAACATATTCATAAAAACAATTTTAAATCGCTTTCGTAATTTAGATTTATTTTCATTGTTATTAGTTTAATTAAAATTCAAATCCAATTCCGCTTTCTTAATTAATTAAATTTAGGTTTTAAAATTAAAGTGTTTTAGTATTTCAATCTCTGTGGGTTCGACCTTTACTTTCACTACTACAAATCCTTAGAAAAGTAAAGAATACTTTTATATCTTGATATTGACAACATTAATACTTACTCTTCATTTTATTGAAGAGGGTAGAATTCCATCTTGACAATATATGTTCCCAACGTTGCATACTTGATTACCCAAGATACCCAGGTGTTGATCTTGCAAGACCTCACTGATTGGTAAGTCAAAGCAACCAAGCATACAACTTGCGTCCATAATTGTCTCAGGATTGAGGACATGTATCCCTATACAAGTTTTGAGTTCCTATTAACGGTGACAACGTTTTAGGTGTCAATAGGTTTAACTCAGGTCCGTCAATGCACCGAGTGCACTAGCATATTAACCAAGAGTAAAAAACTCTTATGAATGAGATTCATCATTCTACCCCGTAGACGTTAATCATGCTACAGTGTATACCTGATAAGTTATCCAGACTTATCATCCACTGTGACTTATTTGAAACAACAAGGATTTGTGATTCATATCTCACATGTGTAATCACATACACAAATGAACCACATACAATGTTGTTTAAGGATTCCAGTCTAATATTCATCTCATGAACTAACATACATAAATGCATTATGATATTCCATTATCCAACTAACTAGTTTGAGGGCATATTCCCAACAGACATTGGGTTATCCCAGGGGCAGCGGTTCCAACTTTCGTTGGGTTATACCATGCGGCGATTGAGCAGCAGGCAGCAGCAATGGTAGAGTTGGATTTATGGCACCAGGTCCACGTAGTGGGTTTGGTTGATTTACCTCGAGTTCACCTTAAGCTCTTATATTTCATGGAAGCTCAACGATTGGTTCTGATAGAGATTGTTCGGTTGGCAAGCAGCTATGCTTTTTATCTGCCCTTAGAGATTTAGAGTGTGCATGCCCACCTTGCACAATTAGATTTTCTCCCATCGGTTATTCTAGCGGAGGATCCGGTAGTTCCCATAGCTGAGGATGTTGATAGTGGAATTGTTAATTTGGCTCCTTTTATTCTGGATGATGATGATGAGAAGGAAGAGGTTATTAGTTTAGATGACTTTGCTACAGATCTCGAGTAGGAGCTGGCACTCATGCCAGGCCTACCTGAGGAGATTCTATTCGAGGTGGAAGTTTCAGAGCATGCTCCATCACCAGCCTCTCAGAGCAGTGGTTTCTATGAGGCAGAGCCATTCCAGGTTCAGCAGTTTCATCCCATTAATTCTCTGGATTTGTTCATGGCTACCTATTGAGATATTAGATGACCTAGACATAATCTTGTACATATTAACTATAACGACTCGTAGCCCTATCTCTTTTTGCAATTGTAATTACATGCATCTAGCTTTAGGGCGATGACCCCATACTTTTGGTACTAACTTATGTTTAGACGATGTACGTCCTAACCTATACAGATAGGGTAGGCATTGGACTGATCATACTTTTGTATTTACTTGACGAGAAGTTATATATATGGAAATGCTATTTTTGATGTTGTTGTTGTCTAACTGATTTATATTATTGTTTTGATTCGTGATTCTCATTCTTTAATTGTTATGATATGTATAGAATGGCTGGAAGACCTAGGAGGAATAGGAACTTGATTAAGGAGGCACCTTTGCCGGTCGACCTCACGAGAATGTTTGAAGCTTTTGTCAAACACCTTGAAAGAATTGGAAATCCAAATGAAAATCGGTGTGACTGCCAAATAGAAATAAACTGCTGGAAAGATTTCGTGCACTGAGGCCCGAATAGTTTGCGAGTACTGCAGAACCCTAGAAGGCTAAACAGTGGTTGAGGCAGATGGAACGAGTGTTCGAAGCAGTTCAGTGTAATGAATTGGAAAAGAGGAGCTTAGCTACATTTCAACTTACTAATGCTACGGCAAACTGGCAGGACTCAATGATAGCCACCATTGGGAATGAAACTGCTATGGAGATGACTTGGACTGTGTTCAAAGGAAGATTTTTAGAGAAGTACTTCCCATCTACTGAGTGGCATAGAAGAGATAAGGAATTTATGGATTTGACTCAGGGAAACAAATCGGTGTAGGAATACACTACTCAGTTTGAAAGACTATCTCGGTTTGCTCCTTATATGGTTTATACAAAAGAGAAGAAAATACGTAAGTATAATCAAGGGCTGACACCACAGATTCGTCGCTTGACTCTCAGCCACCGATCTAGAAGAGGATGCTCGTGTGAACCGCAAACAATTTCACTTCCAGCCGCCTCAGAGATGTAATTTTGGGAATAAGCCATCTACATACCGATAAGGGCATAAGAGGAGCTTCGATGGAAGCAAGAAACTCCAGGCTAGTACCTATCTGACTCAGCCTCGAGCAAAAGAGGGAGGTAGTGTTGGGAAATGCTTTAACTGTGGCAACCCCGGTCATTTGGCTCAAGACTGCAAGGCACCTAAGCGCATCTCTCATCAGAATGTAGTCTGTTATAACTCTGGTGAACCTGGTCACATTAGCAAGTACTATACTACTCCTAAACAAGTGACGTATGGTCAGTAGAGTCAGACTCGTTTGAATGCTATTATTCCCGATGCTGCTGGATATGATGAAACTGTTTATGAAGAAAGAAACTATGAAGAAGAATAGCCTGAATAGGAAGTGGTGGAAGGTACGTTAACTTTGTTTAACGCCCATGTTAAAGTTTTATTTAATACGGGTGCTGCACTTTCATTCATATCTGTTAAGACTATTCGGAGATTGGGTATTTTACTTCACCATTTAGAAAAGGCTTTGAAGGCTACCTCACCATTAGGAGCCACAATCAAGTTAGGACATGTGTGCAAGGATTGTCCCCTATGACTAAGAGATCGTGAGATCCCTGCAAGGTTGATTATTTTATCGATGAAGGAGTTTGACATCATCCTAGGGATGGATTGGCTCGCTCAGAATCAAGCATAGTTGGATTCTATGAGGAAGAGAATTACATTCTTCGACAATGAGAATCAATCTTTTGATTTCTAGTGCAACCATTTGGAAGATATGTTCCTCACAAGATGCTTAGCAAACATCGAAGTCATTAGTACAGAAATGACAGTGTCATCTACAACTGTCTTCAAGGACTTTGAGGAAATTTTTCAAGATATCTCTTGGTTTACCACCCGAGAAAAGTATAGAGTTATGTATTGAACTTATACCAGGCACTACACCGATCACTAAGGATCCCTATAGAATGGCCCCCGCCGAACTGTTGGAATTGAAGGAACAAGTTTAGGAACTCGAGAATTTGGGTTTTGTGCGTCCAAGTATGTCACCTGGAGAGCACCAATGTTATTCGTGAAGAAGAAGGACGAAATACTTCGGCTGTGTATCGACTACCGAGAGTTGAATCGAGTGACTATCAAGAATAAGTATCCCTTACCTCGGATCGATGATTTGTTTGATCACTATAGGGCGCTACGACATTCTCTAAGATAGATCTACAATCGGGATATTATCAGTTAAGGTTACGGAAAAAAGACATACCTAAAACTTCCTTCAGAACCCGATATGGTCACTATGAGTTTTTGGTAATACCGTTTGGAATGACAAATGCCCCTACTGTATTTATGGATATGATGAATAGAGCGTTCAAGCCTTATTTGGATCAGTTTGTCATCGTCTTCATAGATGATATTTTAATCTATTTTAAGTCAGAGGATGAACACGAGCAACATCTATAGATTACGATGTAGACGTTTAAGGATCACCGCTTGTACGCCAAATTCAGCAAGTGTGAGTTCTAGTTACAAGAAGTAAAAACCTTTTGGGACACAAGGTTTCATCCCAATGAATTTTTGTGGATTCATCCAAGATAGACGTTGTACCAAATTGGATTAGGCCGAGCAACACTACAGATGTTAGGAGTTTCCTTGGACTTTCGGGTTACTACCGAAGATTTGTTGAGGGATTCTCCAAAATAGCAGCACTGTTGACCGGACTGACTAAAAAAGTTCAAAATTGAGTAGACAGAGAAGTATGAGCGTGCCTTTCTAGAATTAAAAAAGTGACTCACCACAGCACCGGTACTAACTATACCCTAGCCTGATGAGAAGTTCACTATCTTTAGTGACGCGTTATATCAAGGATTGGGGTATGAATGTAGACACCCCATTTTGTCGGCTAACATATTTAGGAGGCCACAAGCATGTCAAACCTCGATGATTAGAAAGATCGGATTTTTAGATATTGCCTCTAACTCTCAAGAAATCAAAGAAATGACCAAAATGCCTCTAAAAGCTCAAAACTCTCCGGATTGGCCCAGAATCTCAGAAATCATTCGGTGTTGTTCCAAACAAAAAAAATGTATTTTAAAAGATAAATATTTGAAATCGTAAGCTCCCAGAGACCCCCGGAAGTCCCGGAAGTTCCCAAAAAGTCTCCGTTGCCTGGTTTGACCAAGGTTTGACCAAGTTTAACCAAGGTTTGACCAAAATCATCCAAATTCGCCCAAAAGTTCCGAGATCATCCTAGATCATGTGAAAAGTCTTAAAATATGTTTTAAAAGGAAATCGGACAGAAACGTCAGTCTTTGGAGGCTCCCAGAACTTCTCAGAATTTCCTGGAAGTGCACTATTTGACTTATTTGACTGCAAGTTTGACCAAAAATCAAAGTCTCCTTTTTGTCATTGAAATATTTTTATCAAATACTAGATGTCAATAGCTTTCCAACGGTATATCGCACATAATTTCTGGATCTAAAACGAATTTGTTATGAATTTCTGAAGGTGAAAAATGCGATCAATTCGGCTTTTATCGCGAATACCGCAAAACTTTCCAAAGTGACCCAACTCCAAACTATTTTTTTTTTATGGAAAGTAGACATCAATACCTTTCCAACGGTATATTACAATCTCAATTTGGATTTTGTATGAATTTTCTGTGAATTTTGGACGAAATTGGGCCGTTTCGCGAATTCTGGGAGTTCTGGGGCCAAAATGCAATTTTTGGTCAACGGGGGAGTTGACTACCGCAGCGGCAGTGGCCAAGTGCTGTGGCGGCACTCTGAGTGATTTTTCATTTTTTTTGTAATGTTTTGTTAATTTTTGGGTTTTAATTCAAATTTTCAACAAATAAAACGACATAGTTTTGACTATTCCGGGATTTTGGACCAATTAGAGACTTTTTAAAACGCAAAATACCTCCCCAAGTTGGCCTATAAAGGAGACCCATTTGCTTCCATTTGGAAGAAGAACTTGGAAGCCATTAGAGAGATATATAGAGAGTTAGGAAGAAATAGAGAGAGAAATAAAGATTTTCTTCTTCAAATCCAAGCCAAATGTGAGTTTTTATTTAGTTTTCTCAAAACTAAACTAGTATTTATAAGATTTCAATTCATTTTCTTCATCTTCTTTGAGTTTTCAATGAGTTAAAGAGCAATCTACACCCACATACACACATATATGAGAGGTTGCTTGTGGTTCCACCATTGAATATCATCTATTGATTGTTTATTTTCTTGCTTATATACAATGTTCATCTCCTCTTACCACATTTCTTTTTATTTTTCTTTATTTACTTACTTGTTCTTCATCATCTAAATAATGACATAAAGTTTGAGGTGAGTGAATCCTTATGGATAGTAGCTCTTGACCTCAAAAACATGTTTGATAGATGATGATTATAACTTCAATACCTCCAAGGTATCCTTAAAGTTATGTTCGAATGAAAATGAATCTTTCCAATAATATTGGGAGTTCTTGATGATGAGTTTGATGTTGATATTTCAAGAGGCCATAATCTCTACTTGATGTTGAAAATATACTTTCAAAACCTTTATTTCAAAACCCCTCTTAAAACCCATCATTTTGATCTCAAGAAAGAAAACTCTAGTTTTTTCCCAAAATCTTCAAAACAGTGAGTGATCTGAGTTCAAAGATTTCTATAGAACTCAATACTCAATGTATGGATGCAAGAACACTTGGAAAGTCTTCCTAACCCATTAGAGAACACCCATGATTTTTGGTTTGACTTGGAAATACTTGAAAATGGTCCATTCGAACCCAAACATTCTCTCCAGATATTCTATTTTTGCTGTCACAGCAGCTTGGTCTACTTTCAACTTGTTTTACAGAAAATGTTTCCAAAAAGAGTGGTCCTAAATTATTTTTCCCTTGAACTTCAATGTCTTAGGGAATTTTCTGTATAAAATGGGCCTCTAGATCATTTGTTTTCATTTTCTAAGATTTTTTGACATTTCAGTCGACAGTACGAACTCTGTTTCTGGGTATCCTGTTGGGTACCATGTGTATGGGTCAAATGGTCAATACACATGAGAATTAGTTTATTTGTTACTAGCCATTGTGGGCCCGTGGGCCATGCTTATTGTTTTATTCATTTAGCAAATGAATACAAACATATATAGATGCTAGGAATCAAAACCTATTAGGTTCTGCACAGCATATACAAAAACAGAGGTTCTTTGTTGGTGAGTTTTGCGGCGACTGAAAGATAGAGACAGAGTGAGGGTCTCGACTTGTGTGCTTTTGGCGACTTGATTGAGAGCTTAAGGGAGCAGATTCTCAAGGCTGTCCAAGGGTTTGTTTGGTACCAAGATCTAGGGGATTTGAAGAAGTATTCTTTGCTTGTATTCCTTTGGGTATTGAAAACCCTAAGAGGTAACCCTTATACTCACTCTAGTTGATTGAATACCTCAAGTTTAGGGCAAAAACTTGAGAGAACATTGTGTATTCCTTATTTTGATATAGTGGAATCTTTCGGAGTTGCCCTGTGATTTTTTCCCTCCCCATTGGAGGGTTTTCCACATAAATCTTGGTGTCAATTTATTTCTTGCTTGGGTGCCATTATTATTATATTGATTGTGGTTGATTGTGGTGAAAGGAATTTATTCATTGTGGCTTGGATATTATTTATTCCTATTTAATTTACACTAGACAAGGTTAGGAAGTGTTGCTCCTAATATTGGGGATTTTTGCATTTTTCCCCAACAAAGTGGTATCAGAGCTAAGGTTATTATTATTTATTGTCTTGTGTAATTAAATGGAGGAATCATCAAATTCAATGATTAAGCTCACGGCTTTAAATTATGCAATTTAGAAACCGCGAATGGAGGACATCCTTTATTGTAAGGATTTGTATGATCCGATTGAGGGTGATATAGCCAAGCCTACAACTATGTCCGATGCGGATTGGGTAAAATCAAATCGGAAGACAGTGGGTCAAATTAGACAGTGGGTTGATCACACCGTGTTTCACCACGTTGCCCAGGAAGTTAATGCACAAAGTTTATGGAATAAATTAGAGTCTATGTATGAGAGGAAGGCCGCGCAGAACAAAGCTTTCTTGATTCGAAGGCTTGTGAACTTGAAATTCAAAGATGGGAATTCCGTTGCTGAGCACGTGAGTGACTTTCAGAGTATAGTTAATCAATTGGCTACGATGAAGATGAATTTAGATGATGAATTTCAAGCTTTGCTTTTATTGAGTTCTTTGCCTGATAGTTGGGAGACGTTGGTTGTGTCTCTTAGTAATTCAGCTCCCAATGGTAAGCTGACTTTGGAGATTGTTAAAGATAGCATGTTTAACGAGGAAGCCAGGCGAAAGGGTATGGGTACAGATCAGACATAGGCTCTTGTCACAGAGAACAGGGGTAGGAATCCGAACAGAGGGTCTTGGAAAGGATCTAAAGATCGTAGTAAGTCCAAGAACAACAGAGGCAAGTCACAGGCGAGAGGAGGTTTTGTATGCTATTATTGTAACAAGGAAGGCCACACAAGCAAAAATTATAGAATTCGTAGGAGAGACCAGAAACAGGGTAATACTGAGAAAAAGTTAGAAGACAAGAATACTACAGCTACAGTTTCTGAGGATGTGGTGGTACTCTCATTTGGAGATGAGGAGTGCCTACATGTTACAGATAGTGATGTTGAGTGGGTTGTTAATACAGCCACCTCCTACCATCCTACTCCTAGGAGAGAGTTCTTCACTTCGTACAAAGCCGGTGACTTTGGTACTGTAAAGATGGGTAATACAAGTTATTCCAAGATTGAGGGGATAGGTGACGTGTGTATTCGGACTAGCTTGGGTTGCACTTTGACATTGAAGGATGTTCGGCATGTTCCTGACTTATGGTTGAATTTGATTTCTGGTGTTGCACTAGATAAGATGGGTTATGATAACCATTTTGGGAGCAGAAAGTGGAAACTCACCAAAGGGTCCCTAGTTGTTGCAAAAGGGGAACTTTGTTGTACTTTGTACAAGACTCATGTGAAGGTGTGTTCAAGCGGGCTCAATGCAATTGAGGATGAATCTTCGCCAAATTTATGGCATAGGCGGTTGGCACACATGAGTGAGAAAGGGTTGCAGATTCTGGCAAAGAAGTCCCTCATTCCCTTTGCTAAAGGTACATTTCTTAACCCTTGTGATTATTGCTTATTTGGTAAGCACCGTAGAGTTTCCTTTCATGCTTCTAGTAAAAGAAAAACCAAGTTACTTGATAAGGTTTATTCTGATGTTTGTGGACCCATTGAGGTGGAGTCTTTGGGCAGTAATAAGTATTTTATTACTTTTATTGATGATGCTTCACGTAAAGTGTGGGTATATTTTCTGAAAACAAAAGACCAGGTCTTTGAGCATTTTCAGAGGTTCCATGCCATGGTGGAAAGAGAGATAGGAAAACCTTTAAAGTGCCTTCGTACTGATAACGGGGGAGAGTACACTTCAAAAGAGTTTGAAGCATATTGTGCAGGTCACGGTATATGGCATGAGAGGACAGTTCCACGTACCCCACAGCACAATGGTGTGGCCGAGAGGATGAACTGCACTACTATAAAGAGAGTCAGATGCATGTTACGAATGGCTAAGCTACCTAAGTCATTCTGGGGTGAAGCAGTTCACACAGCTTGTTACTTGATTTACAGGTCTCCTTCAGCTCCTTTAGATTTTGAGATTCCAGAGAAAGTATGGACCGGTGGTGATATTTCATACTCTTATCTGAGGGTGTTTGGGTGCAAGGCATTTGCACACGTTGCTAAGGAGCAGAGATCTAAGCTTGATGACAAAGCTACTCTATGTATCTTTGTTGGTTATGGAGATGCAGAGTTCGGGTACAGGTTGTGGGATCCAGAAAATAAAAAGGTGATCAGAAGCAGAGATGTGATTTTTCACGAGCATCAGACTTTGGCAGATTTTGAGAAACCTGCACAGCCTAGAGCGAGCAGTGCTCCAGACCTCACATTACTTCCCTCCACATCACAGGGTGCCACAAATGGGGGAGAAGTACAGTATGAGCCAGTCATAGATGTTCCAGAATTTGGGGATGATGATGATGTGCCAGATACAGAAGGCGTTGAGCAAGGGGAGCAGCCCCATTCACCAGAGATTGTAGTACCTCAAGTCAGGAGATCGACTAGAGAGCACAGGCCATCAGTCAGGTATTCCAGTTCTGAGTATATTTTGCTTACAGATGAGGGAGAGCCAGAGAGTTTTCAGGAAGTTCAGTCTTATAGAGACAAAGGCAGTTGGGTATAAGCTATGCAAGATGAGATGAATTCTTTGCATAAGAACAACACTTATGTTGGTTGATCTTCCTAAGGGCAGAAAAGCGTTGAGAAACAAATGGGTGTTCAAGTTGAAGAAGGATGGTGACAAGCTACTAAAGTACAAGGCTCGTTTAGTTGTCAAGGGCTTCGGGCAGAAGCATGGCATTGATTTGATGAGATTTTCTCACCGGTGGTGAAGATGAGTTCTATTCGAGTTGCTTTGGGTTTGGTAGCTAGCATGGATCTTGAGTTTGAGCAGCTAGATGTGAAAACTGCCTTCCTTCATGGTGATTTGGAGGAAGAGATTTACATGGTACAACCAGAGGGATTCGAAGTTAAGGGGAAATACCACCTAGTCTGCAAGTTGAAGAAGAGTCTCTATGGCCTTAAGCAAGCTCCGAGACAATGGTACAGGAAATTCGACTCATTCATGGTGGGTCATGGGTTCAAGAGAACTG
Organism: Hydrangea macrophylla; assembly: GCA_033977485.1. NCBI lineage: Eukaryota > Viridiplantae > Streptophyta > Magnoliopsida > Cornales > Hydrangeaceae > Hydrangea > Hydrangea macrophylla. The sequence continues at coordinate 66,733,742 of CM066982.1, forward strand.
CAGCAAATCAATGTGTTTATGTGCAGAAATTCCTGGATGGTAGCTTTATTATCCTTTTACTTTATGTTGATGATATGCTTGTTATTGGACAAGATGTTAATATAATTTGTAAGCTAAAAGGAGAGTTGTTCAAGTCCTTTGATATGAAGGACTTAGGCCCAGCCCGACAGATTTTGGGTATGAAGATTGTTCGTGACAAGAAAGCCAAGAAGATATGGTTATCACAAGAGAAATACGTTGAACGGGTGCTTGAAAAGTTCAACATGAAAGATGCTAAGCCAGTTAGCACTCCTCTTGCGAGTCACTTTAAGCTAAGTAAAAGAATGTGTCCCTCTACCAGAGAAGAAATGGCAGTTGTTCCTTACTCCTCGGCAGTAGGGAGTCTTATGTATGTGATGGTTTGTACATGGCCAAACATTGCTCATGCAGTTGGTGTAGTGAGCAGATTTCTTTCCAATCCCGGAAGAGAGCATTGGGAAGCAGTCAAGTGGATTCTTCATTACTTGAAGGGTACTTCGAGTTTGTGTTTATGTTTTGGGGGTTCAAAACCAGTCTTGGAAGGGTTTACAGATTCAGATATGGCAGGGGACATCGATGACCGAAAGTCTATTTCGGGTTTCTTGTTTACTTTTGCGGGGGGAGCTGTCTCGTGGCAGTCCAAGTTGCAAAAATGTGTTGCCTTGTCTACCACTGAAGCTGAGTATATTGCTGCTACTGAAGCAGGTAAAGAGATGTTATGGATGAAACGGTTTCTCCAAGAGTTGGATTTGAAGCAAGGTGAGTACGTGGTTCATTGTGATAGTCAGAGTGCTATGGACTTGAGCAAGAATGCCACATACCATTCCCGTACGAAACATATTGATGTTCGCTACCATTGGATTCGTGAGGTGATGGAAAAGCAAGAAATGAAGTTGAAGAAAATTCATACAGACAAGAATCCGTCTGATATGATGACTAAGGGCGTGACAAGAGAGAAGCTTGAGCTTTGTAAAACTCTAGCCGGAATGGACTCTGCAAAGCGGAGGTATTTGTAAAATACAACCGCGCTAAAAGAAAGAATTGTATTAGTTTTTATCACAACTTCCCGTTTTATCTGCAATTTGCATTGCAAGGCTAATTTTCATACAATATGATTAATCTATGATAAGTTGTATTGTTTTAGCTGTTGTTTGTGCAGATCACTGTTGTGTGGATTAAACAGATGGACATCAGGATACATGGAATGCTGGAATGAAAACAAAAGAAGTCAAAGCTGAAATGTGGAGTTCGATCGATCTAAGAAGGTTCGATCGATCGGGCGTTCGATCGCTTAAAGAGTGTTGAAGCGCTTGAGGCTTAAGGGTTCGATCGATCGAGAGCAGTTCGATCGATCGAACTGAGTATTTCCAGTAACATTCGTGTGCGCAGCAGATGCGGGTTTTTAACCCTAGTCTCTTAGGTTTCTTATATATATGTGTATTGTTTACGTCCAGAACGACGCCCACATTACATTTTTACAGTTTTAGAGAAAGAGATAGAGAGTTTGCTTGTGTTTTTTTAGGTTTCCATTGAGTTTTACATTGTGAACCGGATTTCTCTAAGTTTAATACAAGTATTCTTCGTTCCAGGTTATTTATATATTGTTTATTTATATTCTGCACTTGGTAGTCGTAGTTTAATCGCTCATCTTGTAGTATTACATGCTAGTTATTTCCAAACCCATAGTTTTTTAGATTTTCCATGAAAAACTCGCAACCAAACAAGGTGTTAATTTTTTTTTACGTTAAATATCAATCTGTGACACTCCAGACGATGTCTGAGTAGTCCCAGGTTGGGAGAACACGATGAAACAGTGATCTCCAGCTTCTGCCATGCAACAGGATAATCGTTGTGTTCGATCGATCGAAGTTAGCTCGATCGATCGAACCAGTGACAGTCAAGCGATCGAAGTCAGTTCGATCGATTGAGGGATGAAGGTCTTCGATCGATCGAAAGCGCGTCGATCGATCGAACTCCCTGATTCTTGAGGATGTTCCCTGCAGTATTCCAGGACCTTTTTGTTTTAAGATTTGTTATCATTCTGTCCCAAAAAAATGCTCAGTGTGTCAAAACAGTTTTTAAAACTAAGGCCCTAAGGCATTTTCTTTCAATACATTTTGCAAACCATCTTCAATGCTAACACCATTGAGGATGCGAGTCTTAACTATTGGATTAAACCGCTTTTACGTATTTTAATTTAATTGTGATGATATGGTCCCGGTCATGAAAGGGTCATAGATTCTCCATCTTTAGAGGAATACGGAAAACTGTGGGTAATGTGCTCCTTTGTGCTTCAAGGCAACTGCATGGTAGACAGCTAGATTATTGCAGATTCGTGTAATCCCAACACTTTCTTCTTGAAGTTAAACATCCTAATTTAGAGTATTGTTTTAATTAGCTAGTTAGATCGTCAATTTAATCTTAATTTTCTTCATTAGTAATCTTAGTTGTGGAACTTTGTGTTCTGCACCATCGTTCAATCTTATTCATTTTTATTTTGTTTTCTTTGAGGATAGTCTAATTCAATAGGTCAACACCTTCCCTGTGGGATCGACCTGGTCTTACCAGTTACTACTTGCACGTCCACCTACACTTGGGTGTTGCACAAGAGCGCACAAGATTTTTCACGTGTCAGACTCCAAGTGAGGGGTCGAGTTTGAGTGCTCCCTCCTCTCATGTGTTTAGAGGGGGAGATTACCATTGTTCGTATGATTTCTCTCAATCTGTAATAGTTATTAAAGATTGGCTTTTTGGGTTATGTTCTAGACACAATAAGGAAGATGTCCATAAAAAATCATGCATTGAAAACATTCCTAACCCCTCTTTTCAATTTTCAAAAGATCATGTTACTGTTCTGTCCACTATTCACAGCAAGCATACTTTTACTTCCCCCATATGATTTGATGCTTACATGCACTCCAAATTAGCTCATGTCTTAGGAAGTATTTCATACTACATTTGTACATATCCCATGATGATTTCCTTCATTCATTCATAGACATTCTAGACTTCTAAGTCATTCTAGGAATACATGAACACAAAGCACACTACAACCTTGGCACATTCTAGATACATACATTGCATCCATGCAAAGATTTGGGGCTTTTGTGACTCCTAATCTAAGAAGATTATAAGGAATGAACTTGATCATACGTTCATATTTTCCCTCGATCTAATCGTCCTTTCTCATCCATCCCGGGAATTGAGAGGTCTTCTTTTCTCAAAGATTAGTCTGCATCATTCTAGTTTGCTAGCATACTTTGATCCTTTTGATTTATTTGTTTCAAGAACAATTCATGTCCCCTTTAGATTAGGGAAACTTAATTACTTGATATGTGATTAGACGATTTTTCCTAGGTTTATTTGTGTGATCTTTCACTTTTGCATCGTGTGATATTTGGCTTAGATCTTTTGAATGATATCTTATCTTTCGATCTTCCATTTCAAAATTCGTGTGTGATGTAATATGCTATCATAGTATTATTTGTCAAACCAAACATAGTATAAGATGATTATTTGGATGCTAATTGAGGTCCGTCGAAAGACGGGGCAAGTTGAGGGTGTTTTAGTCGCGACAAAGGCTCATTTCTCTGTCGTACCAAAACCCCGAGCCAAGTTCTTTGGTTATGAAGGGCCGGTGCCCTTTATCCGTTTGGGTGAGTCAAAATTAAGTTTCTTGGTTTCTTAAAGACCAAGTGGTGACTCTGTATCTATTTTCAATAGACCATTCTCCTTCTTTGATCAAAATCAAATTTTAAATAAAAACAAACAAGTGGTGGAATCCCGCGTGTCCACAATCTGGCGACTCTACTGGGGACATTTATTTTCAAAACAAAATAATACAGAGGTTTGACTCATAAGAAGCATCCTTAAAGTCATCTTTTTACTGTGTCTGGTTGACCGCATTACACTCTTGCATTTTCCCCCCTCCGACTGTGTCTGAAACGCGGCGTTGACATTGTTCAGGTCTTGCTGTGCCTAGGCACAAGTCACCGTTGATACTATACCTTCCAAGGTATCAAAAAGAGTAAACACTTCCATACTGTCTCTCTCACGGTATACTGGAACTCTCGTCAACGGACCCTCTTTGACTAAACCCAGCCTTTGCATATAGATTCCTGTAGAACCTTTCATAGGACTATTGATTTATCTTTTCAAATAGGACAATGTGATATAACTGCTGTATGCCCTGATGGGATTACCTGCGCGATGTAGACGCTTATGTGGCATAGAACAGAACCTCTTTCTTATGATTTCCAAGCCAACCACTCACATGTGATTACATTGAGTTGACCTGCCTAGGCACCATGATAAGGATGTCTGCTCCATGTTCACAAAGATATACACCGCAAACCTTGTTTGTCAGTCCTAAGACATAGGAGTATGAAAACTTGCTAGAAAGCATGATCACAATCATCGCTTGCCCTTACCATATATCCCTGTTTCTCCCAGAAACTCTGCTCAATTCACTTAAGACTCTGTCCAAATCTCCCAGATTTCCCAAAAAATACAGAGACTCTGTCCAAATCTCCCAGATTTCCCAAAAAAAAATATTTCTCCTAGAAACTCTGTCCAAATCTCCCAGATTTTCCAGAACTGAGACTCTGTCCAAATCTCCCAGATTTTCCAAAAAATATATTTTTCCCAGAAACTCTGTCCGAATCTCCCAGATCACCCAGAAACCCCAGTTTTTCCCAGAAACTCTGATTTCCTAGTTTCTCCCAGAAACTCTGTCCAAATATACCTATTTTCCCCAGAAACTCTGCCAAAGTTCCCCAAGACTTTCCAAAAATCCCTATTTCCCGAAAACTCTTTTCCCTAGAAACTCTGTCCAAATCTCCCAGATTTCCAAAATATATACCAGTTCCTCCTCTCTGTCCAAACCTCCTGAAATATCCTGGAAATCCCTGTTATCCCTTGGTGATCATACTGGAAAGCAAAGTTGGCACACTCTATATGGTTAGGGCCTTATTCGTTTAACTGCTATCTGTTAGAAATAGGAGCATCATATAGATTAGGGCTTACATTCGCAGGCTTATCTCATTTGCATACACCATTCCTATCAGTTTGCACGCACTGTTTCAGTCAGGCTGTACACGTGTCAGCCCACGCATGTTAACATCACTATAGTTGTCGTCTCAATCATCACTATTAAAAGTCTGACATAGTCTTTTCACACCTATATGTCAGTACAAGTTTTGAGCACCCAGGATCTGCATTTGTGAGTCAGAGGATTAGGAAGTCACCTTGTTAGAATCACTCAGCCGAAAGTCAGCTTTATGGATCCAGAAGGTTTGGAAGCAAGAATGACAGAAATGATCAACCAACAGTCTGACCGGTTGGCCCAAGTTTTAGCCTTTATGGAAGAATTGAAACAGCAGCAACCACAATACCCACCTGGGTTCCTACCGCCACCGGGGTTTATACCACCACCACTGCTTGGGTTTGCACCACCTCCCGAGAACAATGTAGATGATGATTGGTTCAATGGGGCCCCACCACCTACACTTAATAAGAAAATTCAAGAAAAACTGGATAAGGTCGACAAGCTTGAGAACGTACTGAGAAAGAGTAAGGGGGTCGACGATTACATGTTAGATCTAGAAGGATTGTTTGAGCCCAACAAATTAAAGCTACCTGAGAACTTCAAGATGCCTGAAATTGATCATTTTGATGGAACTGGGAATCCGAAGAACCACGTAAAGTTCTGCATGAGTGTTTTCCAATCAATGGGCTGAAATAAAAAAAAAAAAGAAAAAAAAAGGAAGGAAAAAAGAAAATCTCGCTAGGTTGAAAACTTAAAAGGGCACCTAGGTAAAAGTTAGAGCTGAAAAGGTATTGATTTTCAAGATCTGACCCTAGCCAGCCAAAATGATTTTACAAATGAGAGAATTGTACGATTCAAGATACATCATAAAAATGTGCCTAGATCACATTTCAAAGGCTCGGAACAACCACACATAAATCCCGAGAGCTGACGTGCACATTCTGAAATTTCGAGATTATGATCGGAAGATCTCACATGAATCAACTATGTGAAAAGGAAAATTGACTGGCTAGGCGAAAGTGAAAAGGATCAATCCTCAAAACAAAAGAAAAAGAAAAAAAAAAGAGAAAAAGAAAAAGAAAAGAAAGGGAGATGGAAACTGAATCCTCCTCTTCAAGGCTACCATAAGTAACCCAAGTTTGAACTTCTTTGACGATTGGTTTGAAAAACCCTCATGCCTCAAACCGCTTATTTCAAGCCTTGCCTTGAACTATGCTCGACCTGATTCCCACTTGGGGATACGTAGGCAACCGCATCGGTTCGGTCGACACCATGATAATCAAACCAATTTCCTTCAAGCCTTGCCTTGAACTATGCTCGACCTGATTCCCACTCGGGGATACGTAGGCAACCGCATCGGTTCGGTCAACACCATCAATATTAACCCCTCTTCTTTAAAGGTCCTGGCCCGAACTACGTTGGACCTGATCCCCACTCGGGGGTACGTAGGCAGACTTTCAAAAAGAAAAGAAGGATGGCTCGTTAGATCACAAATCCGAAAGGATGCCTAGACAAAAATTAGAGCTAAATTCAAGGTGAGCAATAACAAAAGAGAGAAAAGAGCTCGCTAGGTCACCTCACTAGTGCCTAGGTAAAAGTTATGAGCATTTGAGAGATTAAAGTCACGATCCTTGCCTCAAGCCAGAAAATCACCTTCCACACTAGGGGCAAACTTCGGTTACTCGCCTCGTTTTTCTGAATTTTACTATCTACCCTTCATACAAGGGGCAAACTTCGGTCACCTACCTCGTTTGCCCAAAACCTCCAATAAACCATCATTCCAAACTAGGGACAAACTTCGATCACCCACCTCGTTTGCTTATGAATTCCACTTCGTACACCTCAAACTAGGGGCAAACTCCGTTTGCCTAACACGATACCTTCACACCAAGGGCGAGTTTTCAAGTCACCAAGTTGTTTTGAAATTTTTTGAAATAGAGTATCTTTTGTTCTATAAGCTAAGACACTAATTCAAAGCACTTCCGGGCAGAAGTAGAGAATTGATTAGATCAATAGGGAGGAATTTTCAAAAACCAGATTTATCAGCAAAGTGTTGTCATATTAAGACGAGGAGAGAACATAAAAGATGAGCGGTACATCATTCATGATGAAGGCACATTGGATCGTGGAAATTTGAGAATTTCATGTCCAAATCAATCCTTCTTTGTTTGAGTCAGTAGTAATCTGATCAAAAGTATGTCAGAGATCGAGGTTTCATACAAACTAACCCAACTTTCCTTGTCGTTCATGTTAAGTCCATTTGTCCTGATGGTCTCAAATGTATGGGTTAAAGATGATTCCCAATTATAAAAAAAACTTTGGATACGTGCAGAAGTACCAAACATTATTACTACACCAGTCAAGGTAGCAACATAAGAAGTGTCCCAAGTATGCGTGGCATAAACTTGTAAGTGGCTGCAAACTACAAACCGATAGTTGTTTCTCAAGGTAGCTGATCAGAGAAAATATCGCCAACACCAAGAGATTATTGCTGATCCAATCAGAGTTTAGATATGTTGACGAGGTGTATCGATGGGATGTGTTGTTTTAGGGCCCAGAGTCCAGATGTTTTGATAATATGTGATTAGGGTTCAAAGTCCAACTGTGTTATTGAGGAATATTAGATATATTGAGGAGCATCAGATATGTTGAGAAACATCAAATGTATCGAGGAGTATAAGATATGTTGAGGAACATAAGATATATCAAGGAACAACAGATATGTTGAGGAACATCGTTGAAGAGTTGAGGAACATCAGATGTGTTGAGGAGCATCAGATTTATTGAGGAGCATCGTTGAAGAGTTGAGGAACATCAGATGTGTTGAGGAGCATCATTAAAGGAACATCAGATGTGTTGGGGAGCATCAGAGGAGTTAAAAAGTATCATTGAAAAGTCGAAGAGCATTGTTAAGATTTGTTGAGAAACACCGTCAAAGAATTGAGGAACAACATAAGCACCGTTGAGAATTGAGGATCATCATTAAAATTTGAGAATCTAAGAGTCACCGAGTCTATAGCATCATGATTAAGGGGAGCACGAGTCAAGTCTAGAGCATCACTTCACTCACCAAACACAACAAATTGGCCATAACATGACACATAGCCAATCGGTCGTGACACACACAAATCACAAAGCCCACTAGGAGTGGCAAACACACCACAAGCATTCTTTTGAGCACCACAGTATCACTTTGAGCACCACGCTCTTCCTTGGGTAAGACCTCCAGGTCGAGATCCCTCACAAGTCTATTAGTCGTAGCGAAGCGTAGATCACTAAGCCCACTGAGAGTGGCGAATACACAGAACACATGTACTAGGACCACAAGCACTTTAGAACACAATACAGGCACGACACAAGTCCACTCGGAATGGTACACCCCACACCACTAGTTCATACTAGGATTAGAACACTAGACATGATAGGACACAATTCATATCACAACCATGCATTGCATAGCATCCGCCTGATTGTTGTGTATTTGCATGTTTTATTTCTTTGTGCCCCGAACTACGTCTTGGTCTGATTCCCCTTGGGATACGTAGGCAGCTCACGTAGAGCGCGACCAACACTAGCCTCAGCACTGGTTTCTTTTTCCTACTTTTTTTGCAATGCACTTATTTTTATCCAAAATCTTTAGCCTCCAAAAGTCCTGTCTCTTCAAGGCTTTGGCACTCGCTTGCGACATGTGTTGCCTCGCAAGTTCATGCCAAAGAGGGGCAAACTGTAGACACCCCATTTTGTCAGCTACCAGATTTAGGAGGCTACAATCATGTCAAACCTTGATGATTAGAAAGATCGGATTTTTTAGATATTGCCTCTAACTCTCAAGAAATCAAACAAATGACCAAAATGCCTCTAAAAGCTCAAAACTCTCTGGATTGGCCCAGAATCTCAGAAATCATTTGGTGTTGTTCCAAACAAAAAAATGTATTTTAAAAGATAAATATTTGAAATTGTAAGCTCCCAGAGACCCCCGGAAGTTTCCGGAAAGTCTCCGTTGACCGGTTTGACCAAGGTTTGATCAAAATCATCCAAATTCGCCCAAAAGTTCCGAGATCATCCTAGATCATGTGAAAAGTCTTAAAATATGTTTTAAAAGGAAATCGGGTGGAAATGTCAGTCTTTGGAGGCTCCCAGAACTTCCCGGAATTTCCTGGAAGTGCACTATTTGAATGATTTGACTGCAAGTTTGACCAAAAATCAAAGTCTCCTTTTCGACGTTAAAATATTTTTATCAAATACTATAGGTCAATAGCTTTCCAACGGTATATCACACATAATTTCTGGATCTAAAACGAATTTGTTATGAATTTCTGAAGGTGAAAAATGCGATCAATTCAGCTTTTATCGCGAATACCGCAAAACTTTCCAAAGTGACCCAACTCCAAACTATTTTTTATGGAAATTAGACCTCAATACCTTTCCAACGGTATATCACAATCGCAATTTGGATTTCGTATGAAATTTCTGTGAATTTTGGACGAAATAAGGCCGTTTCGCGAATTCTGGGAGTTTCGGGGGCCAAAATGCAATTTTTGGTCAACGGGGGAGTTGACTACCGCGATAGCCGCGGTGGCACTAGCCCACTATCGCGGCAGCGGTGGCCAAGTGCCGCGGTGGCACTCTGAGTGATTTTTCATTTTTTTTGTAATTTTTTGTTAATTTTTGGGTTTTAATTTAAATTTTCAACAAATAAAATAACATAGTTTTGACTATTCCGGGATTTTGGACCAATTAGAGACTTTTTAAAACCCAAAATACCTCCCCAAGTTGGCCTATAAAGGAGACCCATTTGCTTCCATTTGGAAGAAGAACTTGGAAGCCATTAGAGAGAGATATAGAGAGTTAGGAAGAAATAGAGAGAGAAATACAGATTTTCTTCTTCAAATCCAAGCCAAATGTGAGTTTTTATTTAGTTTTCTCAAAACTAAACTAGTATTTATAAGATTTCAATTCATTTTCTTCATCTTCTTTGAGTTTCCAATGAGTTAGAGAGCAATCTACACCCACATACACACATATATGAGAGGTTGATTGCTTGTGATTCCACCATTGAATATCATCTATTGATTGTTTATTTTCTTGCTTATATACAATGTTCATCTCCTCTTACCTCATTTCTTTTTATTTTTCTTTATTTACTTACTTGTTCTTCATCATCTAAATAATGACATGAAGTTTGAGGTGAGTGAATCCTTATGGATAGTAGCTCTTGACCTCAAAAACATGTTTGATAGATGATGATTATAACTTCAATATATACCTCCAAGGTATCCTTGAAGTTATGTTCAAATGAAAATGAATCTCTCCAATAAAATTGGGAGTTCTTGATGATGAGTTTGATGTTGATATTTCAAGAGGCCATAATCTCTACTTGATGTTGAAAATATACTTTCAAAACCTTTATTTCAAAACCCCTCTTAAAACCCATCATTTTGATCTCAAGAAAGAAAACTCTAGTTTTTTCCCAAAATCTTCAAAACAGTGAGTGATCTGAGTTCAAAGATTTCTATAGAACTCAATACTCAATGTATGGATGCAAGAACACTTGGAAAGTCTTCCTAACCCATTAGAGAACACCCATGATTTTTGGTTTGACTTGGAAATACTTGAAAATGGTCCATTCGGACCCAAACATTCTCTCCAGATATTTTGTTTTTGCTGTCACAGCAGCTTGGTCTACTTTCAACTTGTTTTACAGAAAACGTTTCCAAAAAGAGTGGTCCTAAATTATTTTTCCCTTGACCTTCAATGTCTTAGAGAATATTCTGTATAAAATGGGCCTCTAGATCATTTGTTTTCATTTTCTAAGATTTTTTTGACATTTCAGTTGTCAGTACAAACTCTGTTTCTGGGTAACCTCCATTGTTTGTATGATTTCTCTCAATCTGTAATAGTTATTAAAGATTGGCTTTTTGGGTTGTGTTCTAGACACAATAAGGAAGATCTCCATAAAAAATCATGCATTGAAAACATTCCTAACCCCTCTTTTCAATTTCCAAAAGATCATGTTACTGTTCTGTCCACTATTCACAGCAAGCATACTTTTACTTCCCTCATATGATTTGATGCTTACATGCACTCCAAATTAGCTCATGTCTTAGGAAGTAGTTTATACTACATTTGTACATATCCCATGATGATTTCCTTCATTCATTCATACACATTCTAGACTTCTAAGTCATTCTAGGAATCCATGAACACAAAGCACACTACAACCTTGGCACATCCTAGATACATACATTGCATCCATGCAAAGATTTGGGGCTTTTGTGAATCCTAATGTAAGAAGATTATAAGGAATGAACTTTATCATACGTTCATATTTCCCCTCGATCTAATCGTCCTTTCTCATCCATCCCGGGGATTGAGAGGTCTTCTTTTCTCAAAGATTAGCATGCATCATTCTAGCTTGCTAGCATACTTTGATCCTTTTGATTTATTTGTTTCAAGAACAATTCATGTCCCCTTTAGATTAGGGAAACTTAATTACTTGATATGTGATTAGACGATTTTTCCTAGGTTTATTTGTGTGATCTTTCACTTTTGCATCGTGTGATATTTGGCTTAGATCTTTTGAATGATATCTTATCTTTCGATATTCCATTTCAAAATTCTTGTGTGATGTAATATACTATCATAGTATTATTTGTCGAACCAAACATAGTATAAGATGATTATTTGGATGCTAATTGAGGCCCGTCGAAAGACGAGGCAAGTTGAGGGTGTTTTAGTCACGACAAAGGCTCCTTCCTCTCTCGTACCAAAACTCAGAGCCAAGTTCTTTGGTTATGAAGGGCCGGTGCCCTTTATCCGTTTGGGTGAGTCAAAATTAGGTTTCTTGGTTCCTTAAAGACAAAGTGGCAACTCTGTATCTGTTTTCAATAGACCATTCTCCTTATTTGTTCAAAATCAAATTTCTAACAAAAACAAACAAGTGGTGGAATCCCGCGTGTCCACAGTGTACTTATGCAAGATGGTAGAGTTATCGTCTATGGATCTAGACAGCTGAAGCCGAATGAGTTGAACTACCCCACTCATGATTTGGAATTGGCTGTATTGTATTTGCACTCAAGATTTGGAGACACTATCTCTATGGTGAGAAGTTTGATCTGTTCTCTGATCACAAGAGTTTAAAATATTTGCTCACGCAGAAAGAGTTGAACATGAGGCAACGCAGATGGATGGAGCTGATTAAAGATTACGACTTCACATTAGAATACCACCCTGATAAAGCTAATGTGGTCGTTGATACTTTGAGTTAGCAAACTCGTGAGACAATTGCCTCTTTGATGGTTAGAGAATGGCAGACATTAGAGACATTGGATGAGTTTGATGTGTAGAGTACTGAGGAAGGAGAAGGGCAACTTTTTAGATGTCTTATCCTACAGCCTACTCTTATTGACCGCATTATCAAAGCATAGAAAGAAGATGAGAAGTTTCAGACATGGTTTGTAAAGATGTCAGAGAAGGATCCGACATAATGGAAAATGAGGAGTGATGGAGGATACAGATGCAGGGATAGATTATGCGTACCAGACTGTGGGGATTTAAGAAAGGATATTCTAGAAAAAGCACATAAATCAAGATTTACAGTTCACCCAGGAGGAACAAAAATATACAAGGATTTGAAGAGAAATTTCTAGTGGGAAGGTATGAAGAAGGAAGTGGCCGAATTTGTATCCAAGTGTTTGACGTGTCAACAAGTCAAAGTCAAACATCAGAGGCTATTGGGATTGTGGCAACCATTACCCATCCCATGTTGGAAGTGGGAATACATAACCATGGACTTTGTAGTTAGATTACCCCGGTCACAGTAGAATCATGATGCCATTTGGGTAATTGTAGACCGATTGACGAAGTTGGCTCATTTTATTGCCTATAGTATGACCCATCCTGTTGAAAAGATGAATCAGATGTACATACAATAAGTTATGCGACTTCACGGTGCACCTGTGTTGATTGTGTTAGACCACGATGCACGTTTCACTTCTGGATTCTGGGAAAGTCTGCAGGAAGCTATGGAACCTTGCTTAAGATGAGTACTACTTTTTACCCTCAGACAGATGGGCAAATTGAGCGTGTTAATAAGATCATGGAAGATATGCTTAGGACTTATGTTATTGATTTTGAGAAATCTTGGGAGACACACTTGCCTTTAGTTGAATTCACTTATAATAATAGTTATCACTCGAGTATTGGGATGGCTTCGTTCGAAGCACTGTATAGACGACCTTGTCATTCTTCGTTGTGTGGGCAGAAGTTAGAGACGCAGAGTTGTTGGGACTAGATTTAGTTAGAGAAACCAATGAGAAGATTTCTCTTGTCAAGGAAAGGATGAGAACCACACAGAGTAAGTATAAAAGTTATGCCGATCGACGCCAAAAGGATTTGGAATTCAGTGTCGGGGATCACGTACTTCTTAAGGTTTCACCAACCCGAGGAGTGGTGTGTTTTGGTCTCAAGAGAGGGAAGTTAGCCCGCATTTCATCCGACCGTTCGAGATATTGGATCATGTCAGGAAAGTGGCTTATCGACTCGCACTGCCACCAAAGATATCTGGGGTCCACAATGTATTTCACGTTAGCATGCTGAGAAAATATATACGAAATCCCTCACATGTGGTTAGTTTCGATGATATTGAAACGAGTCATAATGTTTCCTATAAGGAGAAGCTTGTGAAAATTTTGAATCAGAGTATCAAGAAGTTGAGGGATAAGGATATCCCGTTGGTGAAGGGTCAGTGGAATCATCATGACGAGATGGAAGCTTCGTGGGAAGCCGAAGCTGATATGAGGAAGAAGTACCTGAAGTTGTTTCATGACTAGTTAGTCTAGATTTTGAGGGCGAAATCATGTTTAAGGGAGGAAGGATATAACAACCTGTAATTTCATTTAATTTCTAAATGTAATTTCAATATTTTGTTCCTATTACTTTTTTTATTTAATAGAAATTCTTTATTTAGGGTCAGACTGTAATTTCATAAGGCTAGAATACCTGTGATGAATTTCAAAATTACATTTTTAAAATGGTAAAAATATTTGCTTTTGACTCACATTGTATTTTTACATAACCAGAAATTATTTCTTACATTAAAATAATTCATCTGTATTTTTGTGTTGATCACCGCACCGCGAAAATACCAATTTATGTTCGAAAACTGTCCACGCCGCGTTGATCTGCCACAGATTGGGTATCTCCACCAATCCAGATGTGACACTTGCTTTAAGTTCATTAAATATAACCAACCATTACTAAGCTTGTTTGGCAATGCATTTGTATGTGTATTATACTAGTGCCATAAGCTATTTTTCCCAAACACACAAACAGATTTCTAGACAACTTGCTTAGACCTTGTTTGGGAGTGCTAACTTTGTTTGTGTTAACTTGTACCTATAAGCTACATTACCCAAACACCCTAATTTGCCCCCTTTGAACCTAATTGACTCCTACACTAATTCAGCAGATTTCACACATGAATATATATGTATATGACCTATATGTATAATAGGATTTTAGTATATAACAATAGAATTTGAGTTTGTTGAGTACTTGAGGTGGTCCTTGGCCTCCAAGCATTAGTTTTGTTTATATAACTTACATACATTCTCATACAACTCACATTCTGAGAATTTTAGACAGAAAATACTGAGAATAGAGAGTGTTTCAGAGTATTATTTACAGAAATTTTTAGAGAGAGAGAGAGAGAGAGAGTTCAACCTCCATAGCCTCAAGCTTCAGTTGGTTTTCTTATTTTGGAATTCTTTCTCAACAAAACTCCAACCTTCTATCACAGTGAGTATTTAAACTCACTTTGAATGTAATACATGATTTGATTACTGTATATATGTGTGTAATTGTAAACCACCATTGTTGTATTCACCCATGGAGCTTGAAGCTTGAAATCATGATCTTCAAAATTTAATCAAAATTCATTGTGATAGATAATTATGAAAGATTATAGTATATAGAGGCTATGGTTAAAGTATTAGAACCTAATTCATTCATATGAGAAAGTATATTAAGATTGAAGTTTTATCACCTCTCGATTTTTCGTAAAATCCGAGAGCTACATTTCGATTCGTGTTAAATTGATTTCATATTCGTAATTCTTGTAGAAAAACGAAGAGAATCATATATTATAAGCCATTATTGCATTCGAAATTGAAACAGGTCAAAAACATACCTCAAAACTGAAATAGGGGAGAAAAACAAAGAAGATGAAGTCTCTGCACCATCTTGCGCGAGCGACCCGTGTAATTTTGATTATCTAGAAATTTTAAAAGAAAATCAAAAAAGAGGCATATCGTGCGAGCGATCCGCACGAGTGACTAGACCTTTTTATGGTTCTGGTCTGTTTTCTTCTAAAGAACTGTTTAGAAGAAGTTTTAAGGATTTTTAAAGTACTATTTGGGAGATGTACTAAAACAGAACCCTGATTGTAACATTATATTAAAAATGAATGATTAAAGTCTTGATTATTCTCGTACGTATGTTGTTATTGTTTTCCCAATAATTTACATTTTTGTATAAAATCATATGACATACATGTGGAATCAAGTTTACATGCATGGCAAGTGATGGTCAGTGTAAAAAGAGTAAGTGGATGATGTTCTGTTTTGGACATTCCCTAGTACCTGTGTACTATAGTGTGATGGTGTGAGGATATGGTTTAGAGTATCTATGAAATGAGACGATGACAAATTAGACACTCACTGGCGCCCCGTGGTAGTGCTACAGTGTGTGACGTTGACTTGGACACTCCCTGGCACATGGTAGTGATATAGTGTGTGGCCTTCTAGACACTCCCTGGTATCTGTGGTATGGCTATAGTGTGGGGCAATTTGGACACTCCCTGGTACTCGTATACTATAGTGTGGGGTAAACTGGACACTCCCTGGTACCTATGTACTATAGTGTGGTCACCTTAGTATTTCAAGGTACTGGGACGTGAGAGTTGGATGATGTGTGGTTGAGAGAAAAGAGTCGAAGGAAGTGGTTGCATTGTTCCATGCTCGGTCACATGTTTTATTGATTTGAAGATTATGACATTATCTTTACTGTTTTATAATTTAAATTCATTACTATATTTCTAACTTATTGAATAAGTAAATCTGTGAAACATAAATAGTAAGCGAGTATGTTTTACATTACAAGAATATGTTTTTAATACTCACCAGGTTCTTGAAGCTGACGGCGTCGATGCGTCCTGGACATTCGTGTCTAGGCTTTTCAAGTTATGACCAAGGTGGACGGTACGACTATGCTAATTGAATACAACTACCTGAGAAGAGGGAATTGTTTACTGCTTTATATTATGAACTGAACTTGTAATAAGGATTATTGTAATAGAGATTACTATTCTTTTGCAAGGTGGTATGTGCTTTTAGATCACTACGTACTGTAATAACTTTTGTGTTTTAAAAATTTTATAAGCCTTGATTGCTCTTACTCTGATTTAAATTATTATACTGTTCGACGTTTGGGACGGAATCCATTCTTCAAACTGTCGCGACCTACGAGCCCATAAAGTAAATTAAATGATTTTTCTATTTATGCTATGTTGGGGCCTGACAAACAGTCGTCTAGATATTTTGCACAATCGACTAGACCCTTCGAAGTTCAGTCGACCGAAGATGAAAACAATCGACTGATTCATGCTCCAAAAACATAGTTTCTGCTTTAACTCCTTCAGTCGATCGGACCCTTCTCTCAGTCGACTGATTTAATGGCGCATTTTAAAGTATTTGAAATGCAGTCGATTGGATCGCGATCCCAGTCGACTAGAATACTATACAGAATAGTACTACTCTTTTTCTAGGATTTTGCTTTTACATTAATTGCTCCTAACTACCTCAAATGTTTTGATTTTCATGAGAGAGTATTTGTACTCATTTGAATATGGTTTTTGGGCACTTAATCAATTTAATTCAATACTCATTTATTGCTATCAAAGATTCAAGCCCTAGTTTGTGAGACTCATTCTACATGCTCTAGTTTTTCATTATAATTCCTTGAGAGAATTAAAGAGAGCTTATTATTGTTTTGAGAGAATTAAAGAGAGCTTATTATTGTTTCCATCTACTCTAGAAGAGAGTTTACTCAGTTGTATTTCAAAAAATCAATCATTCACAAAAGTTGTAAAGAAGTGTTAGTGTAACCCTTGTTCCAAGTGAAGGTGTTCTTCATTGGAAGAGGTAAAGAAGTTCAAGAAGAACTTGTAAGAGTGGTTTGATCTTCACTAAAAGAAGATTGCTTAATGGAATACTCGAGAGGTGTTCTTGAGGGCTGGACGTAGGCCGCGGATTGCGGATTGTCAAATCACTTGAAAACTCGGTTTGTAAGTGTTTCTTTCCCTTTCTCTTTACTTTCTAGTTTTATTGGTTATTGTGGTTGATTAACTTTTAATTTGTCATTATTCGTTTGTAATCTTATTCTTCCCCCTCTAAGGATTACTTTTGGGCCAACAGTTACCTTTGTTAAAGTTTTACAATTTTATAGAAAACTTCCTATATAGTTAATAAATAGTTCACTGAAGGCCAATGTTTTTTAAAATTATCATATGTTCCCTTTTTTTCTAAAGTAGGGTTAAATACATTTTACCCTCTTGTGGTTAGGCCCATTTTCACGTTACCCCCTATGGTTTAAAAGTTGATACTTACCCTGATCGGGAGAGAACAGAGCCTATTTATACGCCTTAACATGCGTTTGTTAGTACCTTTTTATCTAGTTTTTGTATATTTTTACTTCGTTTTCTATTTTCTGACAGGATTTGGAAGAAATCAAGTATATCAAGTTAAATGAGGTGAAAAAGCAGAGCAAAAGAAGCAAGAAACAGCACCTCGCGCGCGCGACCCGCTCGCGCAAAAACCGAGAAAATCGCTCGTGCGATCCGCTCGCACGAGGTCCCAACATCGCGCTCGCACGGCCCGCTCGCGCGACATGTGTAAAAATCAAACTTGCGTATTTCACTCTACTGATGATTCCTACGTGAAAGAAACTGCCTAATTACGTCTGGAAAGCTAAATACAGCAGTTTTAGTGCGTTTCGGGTTAGGAAAGCTTCCAAAAACTTATTGTAAATCTATATATACCCTATTTTACTTCAATTAAAGGGTTGGACAATTATTATACACACAATATACAAACCACACTTTCAGCCATTGAAGGGAGGGAAGCAAGGAAAAGAAGAAGAAGACCAAGGATTTCCATGGTCTCCTCCATCAACTACTTGTTATCCGCTGCTTCTATGGCAACCTAGACAAAGATATAGGGTTTCAATGAAACCCTAGCCAAGTAATAGGGTTTTATTTATATTTTTATTTTAGTTTTATTATGTATGGATGATGATTACATGTTCCGAGGATTTTTATAAATAAATCGTACTTCTATTGATTAAATCATTACTTTCAAAGTTTATTCTTGTCTTAGATCTATTTTGATTGTGATGTGCTCAATGATCTATGCTTGCTGTGCTTGTTTAGGTTATTTACATGTAATGGTGCTTAAATTGAATTGTGCTATCAAGTATCCGAATAGTCCATGCCTAGATTAAATGGATTATACCACAACCCTAGTTTAGTGTGAGATAATTCGTGCTAACCGAAGATGGATTATGTTGGTGCTTGAACCATAGTTATTTTCTTGACGGAGGAATTGGGCTTGTAGCTACAATTCCCCATTATCATCCAACTTAATAGGCTAAAGTAATTCATAAATATTCCTATTATGAAGCTAGTGGTGGATTTGCAATCCTAGGTTCCTTTAAACATATTGATAAAAACACTTTTTAATTGCTTTCGTAATTTCGATTTATTTTCATTGTTATTAGTTTAATTAAAATTCAAATCCAATTCCGTTTTCTTAATTAATTAAATTTAGGTTTTAAAATTAAGAGTCGTAGTAATTCAAACTCTGTGGGTTCGACCTTTACTTCCACATTACAAATCCTTAGAAAAGTAAAGAATACTTTTATATCTTGATTCTGACAAGATCAATTTTTGGCGCCGTTGCCGTAGCTACAATCTCTGTGATTAACTTTATTTTGGACTAAATTGATGCTATTAAAATTCTCTTAAAATAGTCTCACATGGGGTTTTAATTGTTAAAATTAACTCATATATGAGGTTTTCAATATCAAAATCATCCTCACATAGGCAATTAATCTCAAAATTAGCACACAAAAGGGACTAATTGTTAAAAGTTGGCCCGAAATAGGTAGGTTAAATTGCAGCACTATCCCCAAATATGGGGTTAACACTAAAATTAACCTCACAAATAGGGTGAATTGCTAATATTTTTGGCCAAATTTAAAGTTTTTCATTAGTTTTGAGGCAGATTCACATTAGTCCAAAATCATAGGGGGGTAATTGTCTACTTTTAGACTACAAGAGAAAAAGTGAAAATAAGTATAATCACAAAAGGATAAAATATACTTAACCCCTTTTTAAATTGAGTGGAGTTGGCTGCCCCGCCAGCCCGTAGTGGATCCGGCCCTGGTCACACGTTTCTACAAACTGATCAGCCTAGTAGTTAATTTGGTAGAATTATAGCCATATGGTCAGAATCTATTTAATTAATTAAGTTTTAGTGTGACAATTGCTTGTGCAGACGAGATTATGATATTGTCAATAAAATTGAAATCTAAGGAATAATGGGAGGAATGCTTATCCTTCCAAAAAATATTCAAGTGTATAAGTTTCATTTTAGGGGGTTGGCTCCTACAAAATTATCTAAAATAATTTACACTTACATATAATTTTGAAAAAAAAATGATTCTTGGCCCCTACAATTTTTTTTAAAAACTTTGATACGTATATGTAATTTTATAGAACTACTCCAAAATTTTTGAAAATTTCAATATGTAATTGTACTTTTATAAATATAGTCAAACCCAACTTGTTTAACCATCAATCAAGCTATGTATTATGGATAATTACATCTCAGTTAGCTTTTTGTATGAAAATTAAAGCCAATTTACTACTTTTTCAAAAGTTAAAAAATATGAATAAAAAATAAATATTGTAAAGACTTGTTCCTAACGTTGACAAGACTTGTTCCTGAGTTTCTAACGAGTTGATCATTACATTTTGAAGAGTTGCTCTCAAGGTTTCAAGGAGTTGCTCCTATGTTATAAAGAGTTGCTCCAAAACGTCATAAAAAATCGATGACAATTTCATTTTACAAAAAAAAAAGATGCAATTTTTTTAATTTTCAAAAAATAATAAATTAACTTTTAAATTTTATACAAAAAAAAATTGACTGAAAGTGAATTATCACTATAAATTAAATCAAACAATCAGACCTTATACTAAAAAAAGTGATATCCATAAATAAATTCTTATCCAAAAATATGTGTATATAGGCCCAAAAAATGCACCTTGACTCCCCATATAAGTCCACCACTACTCGTGTGTCCACTTAATCATGGCAATCCCCCACATCTAAATTTATAGCTTCGCCATTGATTTTAACCATCCAAAAGGAGAGACATTTTGAACCCTTGATCTCTGTCAATTTACGAGTCAAAATTTGTTCTCACTTTACGAATTTTGACCTTTTTTAACTTTAAAAGTATAGGACTGACTGCCACCACCACCGCTGCTCGTATTGTCGTTGTCATCATGCATCCCACTATTGTCAGACCACTTTCAACGCCTCCTTTGCTAACATTATCGCCAGCACAACCACCCCACCTCGATTAGCTCGTTGACATCACTGCCACCACAACTAATTTTATAATGCCATGTATTTTGGAATGTATTAATAAAAAAGACTTTATACTAATTCCCATTCCAATCGATTGCCTTGTGTCCCAATCGATTGCCACTTTTTATATATACCAATTGATTGCCATGTTTCCCAATCGATTGCCATCCTGCCGACCTGAATTTATTACATGGCATATACCAATCAATTGCCCTTGATTCACAATCGATTACCATGTATTATCTATAACTAATCGATTGCTTGTGCTTCCAATCGATTGGCATCTGCAGAGACTTATTTTCAACTTTGATTCGTGGTTTGACATATGGCACTCTCAATTTCTATATATACCAGTTCAGTTTGTGCCTTGGATCTATTTGGTTCACAGATTTCTTGAGAGAGAGAGAGAAAGAGAGCAAAGAAAAAGAAGAGAAAGAGAAGGAGGAGAGAGAGAGCTTGAGCTTCTGTAACAACCCTAATTTTCTAAGTGCTTTTAGTAATTTTTATATTATTATTTTCAATTATTAGACATTAACTATGTGTATATATCTTAGTGACACCTAATAAAAATGTTGAAGTAGCGTGTATGGGTCGTTAGTATGTTAAGTAGTGTGCTTAACATAGAAATTTAGTGCCTGGGGTCATGGGTACCCATTGGGCTAATCATTTGTCACATTAGAATGCATTTTCGGGTCCATATAAAGCCTTTTTGTGAGGCCCTTAGATAAAAACGGGATTAACATGTTTGTGTGTGTGTTTTATTTATAAGTATTGTGTGTGAAATATATATACACATATATTAAACCCTAGCCCCCATTTCACAAAAAAAAAAGGGAAGAGGAGAGAAGAAACTAGAGAACAGACGTATGTGAGAGAGAGAGAGAGAGATAGAGAGAGGGAGAGAGAGAAGAAGAAGAAGAAGAAGAAGAAGAAGAAGAAGAAGAAGAAGAAAGGAAGGAAGGGTAGGGCGCGGGGTATTTGGATCCAGAATCGCGTTCATAGTCCGTTCAACACCATTTGTTTCAAGTGCTTAATCGCGACCTAGGTGAGTTAAATGGGTGTATCCGTGTATATATATACACGTATATATATAAATATGTATATGCGAGTAAACCAAATATTTATATGTTTAAGTTAATTGTTGGAATTCAATTTTGTATTGGATGCACAATATTGTTGTTTTCGAATTAACTTAGATATTTTTTTGGTGACCTTGTGATCACGACTTTCGTATATTAGTGATTGTTATGCGTATAGATAGTTTGACGAACACATACGTGGAATACCCTTGATAAATATTGAAAAGCTATGTAAAAATTCGTTTTTATTATTTTAACAATTGCTGAAAACTTCCGAAAAATATTGTGCAATCGTGACTTTGAATTCTAACATTCTGTCAACGTGACCTGTGTAAAAAGCGATTCTGCACACCTTTCATGTTTTGAGTTTTCCCTGATTCTGCACCGTTTGGGCTGTACATTTAAATTTCAGTAGCAGTTTTTAGAAGGTTAAAAACGTGTTGATTGTTTAAGTTGATTTATGTGTCGGGATGAACTCGTGTTTCATTATTATGATATAACGTGAAATTTTGTTGAGATGTAAGCATTCTCATCTAATGTTGGGTTTCATAAACTTGTGAATGTGAGACCATATGTGTGAAGATTTTTTTTATAGAAGTTAATAATAGGAAATCCTTTAATGTTCATCACTGCTCCTTATGAGTTTAGGCGGCGACTTCGTGGATGACCCGTCTTGTGTGATTAGACGGCGACTACGTGGATGCCCCGTCTCTTCATTTTTAAGCCTTATGCCCGGCTTGTTGGTCTATTTCATGTGTATTTAGACATTGTTTATTGACGTCAAAAACGTAAGGAATAGTCTTTCGGTGTAGACTCAAATCCCAGTGATACACTATGGGAGTTGGAACCGGAGTGGGAGTTAGTATTACTTTAGGAGACACATGGGATATATGTGTAGGATGAACCATGGGTGGGTGGCCGAAGTGGTGAACATAAGGTTTAATTAACTAAAACACATGTGGTGCTTAAATTGCTGCTATCCGTTGTATTGTTGTTCGTTATATCTTGTTGTAGTCGAATACTAAAAATTAGTAATTGTCATATCAACAACTTCTGTGGGTATCTGTTAGTTTAAATGTAGTCTTGTATGTGTACCGTAATATCTTTGGGAACATTGTGAACTAATAATAAATAGGATCAGATTAGTAAATTAGATAATTTGGTCACTTAACTTCACAATTGAGGGTCATTTCGCGTAACTTGAAGTAAAACGGCAATCCGAGCAACTTTCACGCCTTACACTTTTCCTAAAAACGTTGTCTTGACACCATTTTGATTTAATTTCAGAATCTGCTGAATATCGTGTGTTCATGAGCCGAAGTTTGATAATTAATTTCTGACTTACGTGTTTAGAATTAATGAACAGGAATACGTGACTACCCTTGGAAATTTAGTTCTGAACATCTTTCGTGTTTTAAGTTTTATCCAATTCCAACCCCTTCTTGGAGATAAATTCATTTTTTTAAATAACATTTAAAGTATGATTTTTGATTTTTGTACTAACATCTATTTATGCAGGATGGTAGGCCCACGAATGTGTTTACAGGTATTGGCCTACCATAGCTAAGAAGGGTAAGTATTTATTCAGTCTAGTTCGGGTAGGAACTATATTGCCGCCACATAGAAGGAAAACTACCCCTTTGTCCCGTTATGTGAGCGGAACTACTTTCCTGCCCGATCTTTTATTTATTATTGTTGTGTTGGTGTAAGGGATTGTGAGCGATCCCTAAGACTATGTGTGACTAGTATTATTTAACTCATACCAGTCATGTGACTGACCCGAGTGTGTTATGCATTCGGGTGCATTTCTGTGTGAAACGTAGTCGAATGACATGTGCAGGATAGTATAGTTGGAGTTCATTGTGAAGCAACCGATCTGTTCGCGAAGTTGAAGATATCTTCTTTTTATTCTTTAATTACTATATTTTACCCTTTTATTTAGTTGGCATTGTGAGCCATGGTTGAGAACTTGTATTAGATGTAGTTATATTTCAGTTGTATTATTGAACTTTTGGGGACGTTTATAGCAGATCTAACATGAGATAGTGTAGTGTTGAAATTATTCTGTTTATTATTATAACCAGATAATTTTATTGTGATTCGATGGAGAAAATTATATTATTTCCATGTAAAGGGAAACGTTTGGTTTTCATTTTGTAATAAATGAGAATGGAGAAAATTTGAAACGTGGATTTTTCTTGTAAGGTTTTTGGGAATGAGTTTGATAATAAATGAGTTTTTTTTAAATAGAAATTATGTGGTTTATGAAAGCAATTAAATTCAGTTTATCTTAAAATGGTCTTTTAAAATTGGGTATAGGTTGTCATCCTTGGATTTTTGGACGGTTGAATATTGATTAGGGTATGCACTTGATTGAATATTTGTCTTTCCAAAAATCGGGGTGTGACAGTTTGGTATCAGAGCCTAAGGTTAGCTTAGCGAGTCTAAGTGATTCTCAAAATGTGGTTTATGGGTTGGTCAGAGCCTTAGGTTTGCGGATTTTTAGGATAGGAACTATGTGTTATTACGTGCTTCTATTGCTTTGTGTTGCTATGTGTTTCATGATACTATGTGTTTTGTTCTACAGTGTGCTTTGTAACGTGTTAGTCTTAAATGCATGTCATTTTCGGGATGACTTAATAGGAGCATACATGATATTGTTTAGATTTACATGTTAGTGCATGCATCTTTGGTTGTAACGTTGGGGGGTCTTATCAAAGGGAATGTTATTTTGGCTCATGGAGTAGCAATGTGGATGACTATCTATGTGAAGGACTGAAAATCTTATTTGGGAGCTGGAGGCAGAGATTGGATATTTGGACTTCTTATGTGATCAACTGGTTTTCTTATCTCTAATAATTATCTACTGCTTTTCTAATGCGGAATCTATTACTATTGGTATTCTGGATTTCTTATCTACTAATGCGGATGTTATCAACGGATATTCTGGATTTCTTATGATTATGTTGTTGCTATTATTATATATGGGACCTCTATTCTATATGAATTCTCTGGAGTGATTATCGACGCTGTTCTCTTCTCTATGACATATTATGATCCGGATGGTTATAGATTTCTCTTCAACGGCAATATCGTCTTCTCAAGCTTATTATTAGCAAGGAGTTTTGGAAGAATGAGCATTCTCAGATACATTGGTTGATCAGCGAGCATTGAGTATTCCATGGAGTATTAGAGTGGGGGTAAATGATTTCACTCCTAATTTTATTCTTATATGTTGCATTATGATCTGTGTCTTAATTATCTGCTAACATTTAACAATTGACTATATGAGGCTAAAGGTATATATATGAGGGTTTCCTTGTTTGGATTATTCGCTCGACGTACCAGGCCTTGTATTATTGAGAGTTAAATGTGAATCTGTGTTTTCTATTAGTTGTGTGTTTAACAATATTTATGAATAAGTATTTGTATTACCATCGCTTCAAATTTCGGGACGAAATTTTCTTTAAGGAGGGTAGAATGAAACAACCCTAATTTTCTAAGTACTTTTAGTAATTTTTATATTATTATTTTCAACTATTAGACATTAACTATGTGTATATATCTTAGTGACACCTAATAAAAATGTTGAAGTAGCGTGTATGGGTCGTTAGTATGTTAAGTAGTGTGCTTAACATAGAAATTTAGTGCCCGGGGTCATGGGTACCCATTGGGCTAATCATTTGTCACATTAGAATGCATTTTCGGGTCCATATAAAGCCTTTTTGTGAGGCCCTTAGATAAAAAACGGGATTCACATGTTTGTGTGTGTTTTATTTATAAATGTTGTGTGTGAAATATATATACACATATATTAAACCCTAGCTCCCATTTAACAAAAAAAAGGGAAGAGGAAAGAAGAAACTAGAGAAGTGAGAGAGAGAGAGAGAGATAGAGAGAGGGAGAGAGAGAAGAAGAAGAAGAAGAAGAAGAAGAAGAAAGGAAGGAAGGGTAGGGCGCGGGGTATTCGGATCCGGAATCGCGTTCATAGTCCGTTCAACACCATTTTTTTCAAATGCTTAATCGCGTCCTAGGTGAGTTAAATGGGTGTATCCGTGTATATATATACACGTATATACATGTATATGCGAGTAAACCAAATATTTATATGTTTAAGTTAATTGTTGGAATTCAATTTTGTATTGGATGCACAATATTGTTGTTTTCGAATTAACTTAGATATTTTTTTGGTGACCTTGTGATCACGACTTTCGTATATTAGTGATTGTTATGCGTATAGATAGTTTGACGAACACATACGTGGAATACCCTTGATAAATATTGAAAAGCTATGTAAAAATTCGTTTTTATTATTTTAACAATTGCTGAAAACTTCCGAAAAATATTGTGCAATCGTGACTTTGAATTCTAACATTCTGTCAACGTGACCTGTGTAAAAAGCGATTCTGCACACCTTTCATGTTTTGAGTTTTCCCTGATTCTGCACCGTTTGGGCTATACATTTAAATTTCAGTAGCAGTTTTTAGAAGGTTAAAAACGTGTTGATTGTTTAAGTTGATTTATGTGTCGAGATGAACTCGTGTTTCGTTATTATGATATAACGTGAAATTTTGTTGACATGTAAGCATTCTCATCTAATGTTGGGTTTCATAAACTTGTGAATGTGAGACCATATGTGTGAAGATTTTTTTTTATAGAAGTTAATAATAGGAAATCCTTTAATGTTCACCACTGCTCCTTATGAGTTTAGGCGGTGACTTCGTGGATGACCCGTCTTGTGTGAGTAGCCGGCGACTACGTGGATGACCCGTCTCTTCATTTTTAAGCCTTATGCCCAGCTTGTTGGTCTATTTCATGTGTATTTAGACATTGTTTATTGACGTCAAAAACGTAAGGAATAGTCTTTCGGTGTAGACTCAAATCCCAGTGATACACCATGGGAGTTGGGACCGGAGTGGGAGTTAGTATTACGTTAGGAGACACATGGGATATACGTGTAGGCTGAACCATGGGTGGGTGGCCAAAGTGGTGAACATAAGGTTTAATTAACTAAAACACATGTGGTGCTTAAATTGCTGCTATCTGTTGTATTGTTGTTCGTTATATCTTGTTGTAGTCGAATACTAAAAATTAGTAATTGTCATATCAACAACTTCTGTGGGTATCTGTTAGTTTAAATGTAGTCTTGTATGTGTACCGTAATATCTTTGGGAACATTGTGAACTAATAATAAATAGGATCAGATTAGTAAATTAGATAATTTGGTCACTTAACTTCACAATTGAGGGTCGTTTCGCGTAACCAGAAGTAAAACGACAATCCGAGCAACTTTCACGTTTTACACTTTTCCTAAAAACGTCGTCTTGACACCGTTTTGATTTAATTTCAGAATCTACTGAATATCGCGTGTTCATGAGCTGAAGTTTGATAATTAATTTTTGACTTACGTGTTTAGAATTAATGAACGGGAATACGTGACTACCCTTGGAAATTTAATTCTGAACATCTTTCGTGTTTTAAGTTTTGTCCAATTCCAACTATTTCTTGGAGATAAATTCATTTTTTTAAATAACATTTAAAGTATGATTTTTGATTTTTGTACTAACATCTATTTATGCAGGATGGTAGGCCCACTACTGTGTTTGCAGGTATTGGCCTACCATAGCTAAGAAGGGTAAGTATTTATTCAGTCTAGTTCGGGTAGGAACTATATTGCCGCCACATAAAAGGGAAACTACCCATTTGTCCCGTTATGTGAGCGGAACTACTTTCCTGCCCGATCTTTTATTTATTATTGTTGTGTTGGTGTAAGGGATTGTGAGCAATCCCTAAGACTATGTGTGACTAGTATTATTTAACTCATACCAGTCATGTGACTGACCCGAGTGTGTTATGCATTCGGGTGCGTTTGTGTGTGAAACGTAGTCGAATGACATGTGCAGGATAGTATAGTTGTAGTTCATTTTGGAGCAGCCGATCTGTTCGTGAAGTTGAATATATCTTATTTTTATTCTTTAATTACTATATTTTACCCTTTTATATAGTTGGCATTGTGAGCTATGGTTGAGAACTTGTATTAGATGTAGTTATATTTCAGTTGTATTATTGAACTTTTGGGGACATTTATAGCAGATCTAACCTGAGATAGTGTAGTGTTGAAATTATTCCGTTTATTATTATAACCAGATAATTTTATTGTGATTCGATGGAGAAAATTATATTATTTCTATGTAAAGGGAAACGTTTGGTTTTAATTTTGTAATAAATGAGAGTGGAGAAAATTTGAAACGTGGATTTTTCTTGTAAGGATTTTGGGAATGAGTTTGATAATAAATGAGTTTTGTTTAAATAGAAATCATGTGGTTTATGAAAGCAATTAAATTCAGTTTATCTTAAAATGGTCTTTTAAAATTGGGTATAGGTTGTCATCCTTGAATTTTTGGGCGGTTGAATATTGATTAGGGTATGCACATGATTGAATATTTGTCTTTCCAAAAATCGGGGTATGACAGCTTCTAAGCCGTACACACACCAAACACACCCAAGGTGAGTTCTAAACTCACTTGATCTTACTATACACTTTTCTACAAGTTTATGTGATGATTAGAGGTATTAAATATGTCCTTAAGACATTTATATTTTCTGTTTTACGTTTCTGCTAGAGAAGACGAAGTACCAATCGATTGGACTTTTCCTAATCGATTGCCATTAGTTGATTCCCAATCGATTGGATAGATTCCCAATCGAGTTCTATTGATTGTAACTCAATCGATTTCTAAAGTTATCAATCAATTGACATTGGTTTGGATCCATTCGATTGACATGTTTCTTCAATCGATTGTTATAATTTTTATCCCAATCGATTAACCCCAATCGATTGGCATTAGCAGAACATAGGTTGTTTCTTTTGTTTATTATATAAAGGGTTTGTGTCACGACCCATCCCACTACGCGTGGAATTAGGACACGTGGCACGCCACCAAGGCACATCCAATCAACAATATAATGATACGCAGCGGAAAGAACTTTAAAACAACCTTGGGTATTTAAAACTTAGGAACATTCCCCTCTGAGTTTGTAAAATCCATTGAAATCGGAGTTACAAAAAGTTTTGTTCAATCAAAAGTGTTCACAAGAATCTATTACAAAATACAAAGGTTCAGTCGACTGCCCAGTCGACTGTACTAGGGTCCAGTCAGCTGTGCCTGGCAGAAACTAAAACCCTAAACCTTCAACAGAGGTCCAGTCGACTACTCAGTCGACTGGGTTAAGCAGAACCCAAAATGTAGCATATAACCCAGAAGTCCAGTCGACTGACATGGGGACTCAGTCGACTGCTTTTCTATTATAAGAAGCAGTAGCCAAATTCTACCGTGGTTCAGTCGACTGATCAGGGATCCAGTCGACTGCTTCTCTTACTATTCACTTTCAGTGTCTCAAACACACGGGATCCAGTCAACTAACCCTGGGTCCAGTCGACTGCTCCCCTGCTGGCAGCCCTGTGATGAAAATACTAACAACTCATGCTTCTCAAAACCCACAACATACACAACCATAACTGATTGCCAACATATTAAACATAACCATAGGCGTTCAATTACAAGATTTCCATACTGTGAAACTAATCCATATTTCTATTACAACATACTACGATATTCAAATCCTTACACAAGTTTTAGAAATTAAACCAAAAACATATACAACTGTGGTTCCCCGGCGTTCATCGGCCTCACTCATCACGCTTCTTCTTGTCTTTCTTCGTACCTGCAATGGAGTACATCTCCACTGCTCAGCTATATGCTGAGCGTACAATTCTAAATGTATGCTTATATGACAATTCATGGTTTAAGCATCTAAAACACATAGAAATAGTCTCTAGGGTGAGTGGTACGCATTCATCCGGTCGATGCCGTAGGAGGCCCACCTCTCCCAAGCATCTCGTACACTGGTTGGGCCTTCCTCCATACCAGGTACCGTGTACTGGTTGGGCCCACCTCCAATCCAGACACAACCACAATTTCCAATTCCAACAAGATCACAATCCTCAAGGTTCGAGGAGCTTACTCCAGATGAATTTGCACCAAACTCCCCTTTGACCCAAGTAGACACATAACATGCTCACATAAACAGTTATACGTGCTTTTTATATAATTTCACGTGCATAATTAACGGGCCTAATTAACACATGAATTTTGCCCGGATCCAAGAATATCAAAAGTGATGTCCAAAACATGAAAACCCATATATTTCATAGATCTGGAATTCATACATCGTGTGAATCTCTTCAAACTTTGAAGGATCGTCTAGGGGGCTAAATAATCGTCGGATTTCAATTTATATGCGATTCCTACAAGTTTTACCTGATTTTTCCCAAAAGTCTAGAATTAATATTTTTACAAAAATTGGCCAAACATGTCCTAAGTGGTATCAAAACGTAGATCTTACCTCCACGAGTTCAAATCTGAAATCTGGAGAAAATCTGACGGACGAACGGTCGTCGATCGGCGTCGCAAAGCCCGTTGGCTCTAAATCTCCCTTCTCTCTCCTCTCTCTAGAAATTTGTGAGTGTTTGGATGAGATTGAAATCTCATCCCAATCTATATATAGGTAAATTTTCGGGAAATTATGTTTACCTCCCCGCAAGTTTCTCAAACTTCTCATTAATCCATGAAACTTCGCACACGTCCATTTTATGCCTTTACGAGTGAAAATTATAAATTCCAAAAGTTTTCGACTAAGTTTCGTTTGGGTCCGAAAATAACGTCCGAAAACTATATTCTGTGGAATCTCTACACAACCTACCTTTTTAATTAACGTATCACTCACGTTCTCACCACAGTTCTCAAAATGATATATAACAATATCGAAACTATCAGAAATTATACTACACAGGTATAATTCACTATTCATAGAATACCAGATAAGTCAAATAACATTTAAATCATATAAATGTCATTTACTCGTGCCAATGAAAATCTCAATTATCAATTTCCCCGTGTCCTTATTGACACTTCACCGTTGACCCATAGTCAACCTCAACCCAATATGAATAAACATTAATATTTCAAAATCTCAAATAATGCATGTTCAAAACCATAAATTTCTGGAACGGGTGTGACAACTTTCCCTTCCAAAAAGGAAGTTTGTCCCCAAACTTATACCCCATACGTCGAACAGGTACGGATACTCATTCCGCATGTCTTCCTCATTTTCCCACGTAGCCTCTTCAACAGTGTGACTACGCCATAATACCTTCACCATCGGAATCGTCTTAGTTCTTAAGACTTGTTCTTTTCGATCTAGAATCTTGACCGGTTGTTCCACATAAGTCAAGTCCCCCTGAATTTGCAGTGGTTCAGGTACAATGATCTTACTCGTATCAGTTATACATCGTCTCAACATCGACACGTGAAATACGTTATTGTAATACCCCGTATTTTCAATAAATATTTAATGCAGAGAGATTCTATATACTTCCTTTGACCATTCATAAAATTTAATCTTCGATCGATCGAAGCTCGTTCGAGCAATCGAGCACTCACAGTTCAAGCGATCGAACCCTTTTCGAGCGATCGAAACCCTACCGACATAAATTTAATACGTGGTCTCCACTTCAATCGATCAAACTGTTTTCAATCGATCTAACCTGACCGATCTGAGTTCGAGCGATCGAACATACTTCGATCGATCGAACGTGTAATGATTTGAATTCCAGTTTCTGCGCAGAAACGGCCACCTGCATCCCATCCTCTCCTATATATACACTGCATTCGTGTGTATGGTGGGTTTGCTGAACATTGTGTTTGAGAGAGAGTTGAGAGTGTGTTTATGCTTGTGTTATACACACATACCTCCATATATATATATATATATTATATATCCACACACACATATCTATATATATACTCAGCAGAGGAGAAGAAGAAGAACAGAAGAAGAAGAAGAAGAAGAAGAAGAACAAGAGAGAGACAGAGACGGAAGGAGAAGAGAGAGAGAGAGGAGGGCACCATTGGAGGGAGAGCTTGGAAGCTTTCAACTTGCCAAACGCGCCCTTACGACTTGTGGTGAGTTCCAAACTCACTCGGTATCGTAATTATGATGTTTTACATATTCTGGACGTATTAATTATAACCCAAACACCCCTAGCACGTTCTGCACGTTCACTGGCAGAATCTGTAGAAGACGAAGTTCGACCGATCGAACTGAGTTCGAGCGATCGAACATCACTGATCCCAATCGATCGAACTGAGTTCAATCGATCGAGACTACCTTCACTTCGAGCGATCGAGAAGACCTCAATCGATCGAACAGCACTTTTGTCGAGCGATCGAGAAGACCTCAATCGATCGAACAGCACTTTCTTTGATCGATCGAAAAGACTTCAATCGATCGAACAGCACTTTCTTCAAGCGATCGAGATGACCTCAATCGATTGAACCGAGCAGAACATGAATGTATTTCCTTTCAGTTTATAATTCATAATGCGTAGTTGTTTAATTGCGGTTCCATGTTCTTATTATGCGATATTATGGATAACGGGGGTAATGGGAAACGATAACGAGATTAAGATAATATGGTGAGTAACGTAGTCGGGTTCGGAACGCTAGTAATAGTACGACGCGATAACGTAGTAAGTTGAGATGATAATACTGGGTAGTATTGGATAAGTGAGAAGTGAGCCAGTAAGAGGAATTGTATGTTCAAAGTTGTGTGTGTCGAGCTGATGATTCGCTCAGGTTGAATCCGATAAGTGTATGTCAAGGATTTGATCAGGATCGTGAGAATTATGGGTGCACAGTACTCGCAAGAGTTCTTAAAAGCGGTGAACAGTAAGAGTTCTTAAAAGCGGTGAACAAGAGTAGATGTGGCACGCCCATGATTTGAATTACCAGAGCTGTGTATGTATCGTACTCGCAAGCGTTCTTAAAAGCGGTGAACAGTAAGAGTTCTTAAAAGCGGTGAACAAGAGTATGGGTACATCCATGGACCAGTCGTTATATGAGAACGATGTATGGGTGCTCGCAAGAGTTCTTAAAAGCGGTATAGCGATGAACAAGAGCACTGGTATGTTGTGCTGATATAATCAGTTCGAGATAGTCAGTTGGGTATTGTGAAATCAGTCTTAGAGTGGGATTCGATAAGAATCGATTAATGATTTCTGAATAATGAATGAGGATTATATAATTAATATCACTGTCTTACACTGTTCATAATGGTAATTATGTCATTTCTATGAGACTGTGTTAGTTAGTGCTCACTCAGCTTTCAACAAGGTGACGGCCTTTATTGCCTGGACATTCCCCGTCCAGACTACCCTGTCCTTTACAATGCAGATGACGGAACATATGGTAATAACTATTATCCTGAAGGGAGTTACGCAGAGGATGGCCCCACTGATGCCGGTCAGGCTGATGACTATCCGTACGCCAGCTGAAGACCTGAAGATAGATAGTAGTTTATGTTACTACTTTTCTTTTACTGTTGTACTTTGTAGTTAACGGGTACTTGGGCATATGTTGTCTCCAGACCTGTTGTGATCCTGTGGACCGTACTCTGATGATTGTAATAGATAGAACCGTGTTTATATTTCAGTTGTTTTACTGTTCCTGTTTGGACTAGTACTGTGTGGTGTGGATTATCAGTGACTTTCACTTGTCATTCCCTATGGACCCATAAAGGAAATTTATTTTTCTCTATTTATGCTGCTCCGGGGCGTGACAGGGTTTTTGGTATCAGAGCACCTGGTTATATTACAGTTAGGTTCTGATATTGTCATTCACTGATGGATTCCACACCATCTGGTTCTAGTATTTAAGATTTTCTTGAGATGAGATATGAGTTTAAGATAAGTTCGTCTTCCTGACGATAGATAGTTTTCCTTTGCAGGATAGCATGGATCCAGAGTTTCATCAGTTTGTTACCGATGCTTATGGAGGACACGTGATCCATGGGGATACCGTGGAGCCAGCTGACCCAGAGTTTTATCGTGAGCGTGTGTGCCAGATAGCTAGTAGACATTTGGAGGAGGACATGTGGAGAGCACTTTATGTGACAGAGAGGACTCACCCGACGCAGATGCGTATGGATGCTTACCATACTGCGAGGATTGGTAGAGACATTTACCAGGAGATATTACGGTTAGTTCAGAGTAAGCCTGAGATGGATGAGATTGAGTTGAGAGCTATTGTAGCCGGTCCACCAGAGCCTGTAGTTGCACCAGTGCCAGCAACACCACCACCATCGCCGGTACCCGATGTACCAGTTCCAGAGCCTGAGCCGATTCAGGAGGATGAGGACCTGGAGCCTGAGGATGAGCATGCCGATGAGGACATGGACGGAGATGGAGAGGAGGAGCCGATAGATGACGAGGACCCAGTCGAGGATGAGCATGCAGATGATGATGAGCCTGAGGATGACCCCGAGGAGCCAGAGTTTGAGCCAGAGGATCCAGTACCCGACCCAGAGGCTGTTGAGGCAGACATAGTAGTAGATGAAGATGCGCCCGATGAGGAGGTAGTTGTGCCAGAGGCACCAGTTGTGCTTCAGATACCAGCTGGACCCATTATGCATATGGCAGCTATGGCCGATATGGCAGTAGGATGGATAGCTCAGATGGTCGCACAGCCAGCAGATTTTGTTATGGGAGAGGCAGCCATAGCGGGAGCTCTTGATATAGCTGATGGATTCGCCGCAGTAGCAGTCGATGTCGCCAACCAGGCGATAGCAGATGGTATGGAGGATGATGATGCAGAGATAGTAGAGGATTGGGATATAGGAGTTGTAGTCGGAGATCTTGTTGCACCAGTTGAGGATGACCCACTCGAGGAGATGGAGATTGATTCAGAGGACGAGGCACCACCAGCAGGATCAGATGCTGATGACTTTTGAGTCAGGACCTGCAGGGCTTAGTTTTGTTAGTTTTATCAGGACATGTTGTCCACTAGATTTTTGGGAGCTTGAGAGATAGCTATTTGACCATAGCTTTGTATAGACAGTAGTAGTTGACCTTAGTACTGTTTTAGCCTTGTCCCACGTGGTACATGGTATGGTTACTGTGTACTCCATGGTACATCTTTTGATATCTATATATATACGAGCAGTACTTTTGATATTGATTGTTGGTTGTTTGATGTGTTGTTTTGTAGAACTGTTAGTTCTTGTTGCATCTCGTTCTATCTTGGTTTCGTTTCTACGAGAAGACTTTCAGCTGATCAATATGTCTCTTGTAGGCAATACTCGTTATCATCATGGTAGGACCCTTGAGAAATCACCAAGCGCGTAATGGAGCACCTATTCCGGAAGGGATGGATCCGACGGAAATTTTCGAAGCTTTCATGCAGAGGATGGAGCATGTGGGGGATACTTATAATCACTCCACCCACCAGAGACCTTTTGCACCCCCGCCACCAAGACAGACTGGAGATAAGTTGTTAGCAAATTTTTGTGGGTTACGCCCAGAGAAGTTCGATGGACTAACAGAACCATGGAAAGCGGAACAATGGATAAGAGAAATGGAGTTGATATTTGAAGCATTGGAATGCAGCGAACAAGAGAAGCGTCGCCTTGCTACTTTTCAGCTCACTTATGCCGCCGCAGATTGGTGGGAAGCCGAGCGAGCCACTATTGGGATCGATGCTACTAAAGCTATGCCATGGGAAACATTCAAAGGATGATTTTTGGAGAAGTATTTCCTAGAGGATGAGAGAGATCAACAGGAAAGGAATTTTCTCAATTTGGTACAAGGGGGATGGAATGTCAGGGAATATACAACACAGTTTGAGCGTCTATCCAGATTTGCTCAGCATATGATAGACACGCCACAGAAGAAGGTGAAGAGATTTCACCAAGGATTGAATCCCCATCTCAGACATATGATGATTGGTCATCTGAATCAATCCTTTGAAGAGATTGTCAGATTTGCTGCAGGATTAGAGAAGGATGCTTATCCAGCACAACAACCACAGATGAATCGATCTCAGTCATCTAGAAGTTTTCAACATAGGAATTTCCATAACTTGCCACCAAGGAATACTCAAGGTTGGAGACCACAGGGAAATTTCCAAGGAAACAAGAGAAACCGGGAAGGAACCAGAAAGCCACAACAGGGCTATACTCGACCCCAACAATATCGCCAGCAAGGATCACAACCGCAGGCACTACTGACAGCGCCGCCAAGCAATAGCGGAGGATGTTTTAATTGCGGAAAGCCAGGGCACGTTGCCAGATTCTGTACAGCCCCTAGAGTTAATCGCAGAATGGATATTGTCTGTCGGAATTGCAACAAGCCAGGGCACTTGAGCAAGGATTGTCGTGCACCACAAGGAGGGTACTATGGAGCATCAATTCAAGGGATACAAGGACCTCCAGATCAGACAAGGATGAATGCTATCATTCCAGAAGAAGCAGGCTTTAACGCTAATGAGCAGCAACATTTGGAAGGTACGCTTGTACTCTTTCATAGTCCAGTTAAAGCTTTATTTGATACTGGAGCCGCACGTTCATTTATTGCTGTTAAGATTGTGCGTCAATTGGGTTTAGAACCCCAGACACTTGAGTCAACACTGAATGTGGTGTCACCTTTGGGAGTGACAGTTAAGTTGAGTAAAGTGTGTAAAGATTGCCCATTGACTTTGGGAGATAGGAATCTTCCTGCAAACTTGGTAGTTCTGTCAATGTCAGGATTTGATGTTATCCTAAGAATGGATTGGTTGACTAAGTATGGTGCCAATTTGGATTGCCCTACTAAGACGATTGTATTTCCGAGACAAGGAAGGCCGACGATTAGATTTCAGTGTCAGCCGACGAGCGACATGTTTCTTACGAGTAATTTGGCTACGATCGAGAGTACAAGTGCAGAGCTCACGATGGATCAGATTCCTATTGTACAAGACTTTCAGGATGTATTTCAGGATATTAAAGGACTTCCACCGAAAAGAGAAATAGACTTCTGTGTGGAACTAGTACCTGGTACATTGCCGATTTCTAAGACTCCATATAGGATGGCACCAACTGAGATGTTTGAACTGAAGAAGCAAGTTCAAGAGCTTGAAGACTTAGGTTTCGTTCGCCCGAGTACGTCACCTTGGGGAGCACCAGTTCTGTTTGTAAAGAAGAAAGACGGAACACTTCGACTCTGTATAGACTACAGGGAGTTGAACAAGGTTACAATCAAGAATAGATATCCACTACCTCGGATAGATGACCTATTCGACCAGTTACAAGGATCTAGGATCTTTTCCAAGATCGATCTGCGTTCAGGATACCACCAGCTGTTAGTTCGACCAGAGGATGTATCGAAGACTGCATTCAGGACAAGATACGGGCATTATGAGTTTCTAGTTATGCCTTTTGGATTGACGAATGCGCCAGCAGTATTTATGGACTTAATGAATAGAGTATTCAGACCATATCTGGATAAATTCATTATAGTGTTCATTGATGATATACTGATCTACTCAAAGACAGAAGAGGATCATAAGGAGCATTTACAGGTTGCCTTACAGACACTTCGAGATAGCAAGTTGTATGCAAAATTCAGCAAGTGTGAGTTTTGGCTACGGGAAGTCAAATTCTTGGGACATGTTATATCTCAGGACGGTATTTCTGTGGACTCATCTAAGATTGATGCAGTCTTAAGCTGGAATAGACCGACCAATGCAACAGAGGTCAGAAGTTTTCTTGGATTAGCAGGATATTACAGAAGATTTGTAGAAGGATTTTCCAAGATAGCTGGTCCTTTGACAAATTTAACAAGGAAGGAGACAAAGTATGAATGGACGGACAAGCATGAGGGTGCATTTCAGGAGTTAAAAGAGAAATTGACTTCTGCACCGGTACTTGCGATACCTAAGAGTGGAGAAAGATATGTGATCTACAGTGACGCATCGCACCAGGGATTGGGTTGTGTACTTATGCAAGACGGGAATGTTATCGCGTATGGATCAAGACAATTGAAGGTACACGAGAAGAATTATCCGACGCATGATTTGGAATTGGCAGCAATAGTATTTGCCTTGAAGATTTGGAGACACTATCTCTATGGAGAAAGGTTTGATCTGTTTTCCGATCATAAGAGCCTGAAGTATTTGTTCTCTCAAAAGGAGTTGAACATGCGACAACGAAGATGGATGGAGTTACTCAAAGACTATGACTTTTCATTGCAATACCATCCGGGTAAAGCAAATATCGTAGCAGATGCTTTGAGCCATAAACCTCGACTAGTGATCGCTGCATTGCTAATTCGAGAATGGAAAGCATTGGAAGTTTTAGCCGAATTCAAGTTTCAGCCAGTGGAACCAATGGAAAGACAACATTTTGGATGTCTGATGGTACAACCAACTTTGATCAGCCGTATCATAGAAGCTCAACAGACAGCAGAGGATTTGAAGTTATGGTTCACCAAGATGACAGCAAAAGAACCTGAGATCTGGAGTGTTAGTACAGATGGAGCTTTACGATGTAAAGGTAGACTCTGTGTACCTGACAAGGAAAATCTCCGGAAGGACATATTGGATGAAGCTCATAAATCACGGATGACGATTCATCCTGGAGGTACAAAGATGTACAAGGACTTGAAGAGAAATTTTTGGTGGGAAGGAATGAAGCGAGAAGTGGCTGAATATGTTTCTCAGTGTCTTACTTGTAAACAAGTAAAGGCAGAACATCAGAAACCACCTGGATTTCTGCAGCCGTTACCAATTCCTCAATAAATGGGAACACATCACCATGGATTTTGTGGTAGGATTACCAAAATCGCAGCAGAATCATGACGCTATTTGGGTAATCGTGGATCGACTTACGAAGACAGCACATTTTATTGCCTACAGTATGACGTATCCAGTGGAACGATTGAGCCGAATGTATCTGCAACACATAGTACGGTTACACGGAGTACCTGTTTCTATTGTATCAGATCGAGATTCACGCTTTATTGCAGAGTTTTGGAAGAGTCTCCAGACAGCGATGGGAACAACTTTGAACTTGAGTTCAGCTTTTCATCCACAGACCGATGGACAGACGGAGAGAGTTAATCAAGTAATGGAAGACATGTTACGTGCTTGCCTCATTGATTTTGAGAATTCTTGGGAGACACACTTACCTCTGATAGAGTTCGCACACAACAACAGTTATCATTCGAGCATAGGAATGGCGCCGTTTGAAGCTTTGTACGGAAGACCTTGTCGATCGCCGCTATGTTGGACTGAAGTCGGAGATACTCAACTTCTTGGGCCAGAGATGATACGAGAGACTAGTGAAAAGATTCAGATCGTACGTGAGAAGATGAAGACAGCTCAGACCCGACACAAAAGTTATGCTGACAAGCGACGCAAAGATTTAGAGTTTGCCGTTGGAGATCATGTGCTACTCAAGGTTTCGCCTGTTCGAGGCATCGTCAGATTTGGTCAGAAGAGAGGCAAATTATCGCCACGATTCATCGGACCGTTCGAGATTCTAGAGCGTGTGGGAAAAGTTGCTTATCGCCTTGCGTTGCCCCCGAAGATGTCAGGAGTGCACAACGTTTTCCACATCAGTATGCTGAGGAAATGTGTTCATAACCCAACGCACGAGATCAACTTTGAGGATATTGAAGTCAACGACAA
The DNA here is from genome assembly GCA_033977485.1 of Hydrangea macrophylla. NCBI lineage: Eukaryota > Viridiplantae > Streptophyta > Magnoliopsida > Cornales > Hydrangeaceae > Hydrangea > Hydrangea macrophylla. The sequence goes on from CM066982.1 coordinate 66,773,157, forward strand.
TGTTACGTTCAACGAAGGACCAGTTCGCATTTTAGATCGTGGAGTCAAGAAGCTCAGGAATAAAGAGATTCCATTAGTCAAGATTCAGTGGAAGCATCATGATGAAGGAGAAGCTTCGTGGGAGCTAGAGTCAGAGATGCATGAGAAGTTTCCATTTTTGTTTTAACTTTGTATGTTTCTGATTTCGAGGACGAAATCTTTTGTTGGGTGGTGGATGATGTAATACCCCGTATTTTCAATAAATATTTAATGCAGAGAGATTCTATATACTTCCTTTGACCATTCATAAAATTTAATCTTCGATCGATCGAAGCTCGTTCGAGCGATCGAGCACTCACAGTTCAAGTGATCGAACCCTTTTCGAGCGATCGAAACCCTACCGACATAAATTTAATACGTGGTCTCCACTTCAATCGATCAAACTGTTTTCAATCGATCTAACCTGACCGATCTGAGTTCGAGCGATCGAACATACTTCGATCGATCGAATGTGTAATGATTTGAATTCCAGTTTCTGCGCAGAAACGGCCACCTGCACCCCATCCTCTCCTATATATACACTGCATTCGTGTGTGTGGTGGGTTTGCTGAACATTGTGTTTGAGAGAGAGTTGAGAGTGTGTTTATGCTTGTGTTATACACACATACCTCCATATATATATATATTATATATCCACACACACATATCTATATATATATATACTCAGCAGAGGAGAAGAAGAAGAACAGAAGAAGAAGAAGAAGAAGAACAAGAGAGAGACAGAGACGGAAGGAGAAGAGAGAGAGAGGAGGCCACCATTGGAGGGAGAGCTTGGAAGCTTTCAACTTGCCAAACGCGCCCTTACGACTTGTGGTGAGTTCCAAACTCACTCGGTATCGTAATTATGATGTTTTATATATTCTGGACGTATTAATTATAACCCAAACACCCCTAGCACGTTCTGCACGTTCACTGGCAGAATCTGTAGAAGACGAAGTTCGACCGATCGAACTGAGTTCGAGCGATAGAACATCACTGATCCCAATCGATCGAACTGAGTTCAATCGATCGAGACTACCTTCACTTCGAGCGATCGAGAAGACCTCAATCGATCGAACAGCACTTTTGTCGAGCGATCGAGAAGACCTCAATCGATCGAACAGCACTTTCTTTGATCGATCGAAAAGACTTCAATCGATCGAACAGCACTTTCTTCAAGCGATCGAGATGACCTCAATCGATCGAACCGAGCAGAACATGAATGTATTTCCTTTCAGTTTATAATTCATAATGCGTAGTTGTTTAATTGCGGTTCCATGTTCCTATTATGCGATATTATGGATAACGGGGGTAATGGGAAACGATAACGAGATTGAGATAATATGGTGAGTAACGTAGTCGGGTTCGGAACGCTAGTAATAGTACGACACGATAACGTAGTAAGTTGAGATGATAATACTGGGTAGTATTGGATAAGTGAGAAGTGAGCCAGTAAGAGGAATTGTATGTTCAAAGTTGTGTGTGTCGAGCTGATGATTCGCTCAGGTTGAATCCGATAAGTGTATGTCAAGGATTTGATCAGGATCGTGAGAATTATGGGTGCACAGTACTCGCAAGAGTTCTTAAAAGCGGTGAACAGTAAGAGTTCTTAAAAGCGGTGAACAAGAGTAGATGTGGCACGCCCATGATTTGAATTACCAGAGCTGTGTATGTATCGTACTCGCAAGCGTTCTTAAAAGCGGTGAACAGTAAGAGTTCTTAAAAGCGGTGAACAAGAGTATGGGTACATCCATGGACCAGTCGTTATATGAGAACGATGTATGGGTGCTCGCAAGAGTTCTTAAAAGCGGTATAGCGGTGAACAAGAGCACTGGTATGTTGTGCTGATATAATCAGTTCGAGATAGTCAGTTGGGTATTGTGAAATCAGTCTTAGAGTGGGAGTCGATAAGAATCGATTAATGATTTCTGAATAATGAATGAGGATTATATAATTAATATCACTGTCTTACACTGTTCATAATGGTAATTATGTCATTTCTATGAGACTGTGTTAGTTAGTGCTCACTCAGCTTTCAACAAGCTGACGACCTTTATTGCCTGGACATTCCCCGTCCAGACTACCCTGTCCTTTACAATGCAGATGACGGAACATATGGTAATAACTATTATCCTGAAGGGAGTTACGCAGAGGATGGCCCCACTGATGCCGGTCAGGCTGATGACTATCCGTACGCCAGCTGAAGACCTGAAGATAGATAGTAGTTTATGTTACTACTTTTCTTTTACTGTTGTACTTTGTAGTTAACGGGTACTTGGGCATATGTTGTCTCCAGACCTGTTGTGATCCTGTGGACCGTACTCTGATGATTGTAATAGATAGAACCGTGTTTATATTTCAGTTGTTTTACTGTTCCTGTTTGGACTAGAACTGTGTGGTGTGGATTATCAGTGACTTTCACTTGTCATTCCCTATGGACCCATAAAGGAAATTTATTTTTCTCTATTTATGCTGCTCCGGGGCGTGACAGTTATGCACATGTTCCAACTCTGATGACAAGGCCAATCGATAAGCCACTAGACCTACTCTCTCTAGGATCTCAAAAGGTCCTATAAATCTTGGATTGAGCTTTCCCCTCTTTCCAAATCGTACAATGCCTTTCGAAGGCGATACTCGCAAGTATACAAAATCTCCCACTTCAAAATTCATCGGTCATCGTTTAGAATCCGCATAGCTCTTATATCGACTTTGAGCTACCTTGAGTCGTTCTTGAATCAACTTCACCTTTTCAGTAGTCACCTGTATTAACTCAGGTCCTAACAACTTTCTTTCTCCCACCTCGGTCCAACAAACTGGTGATCGACACTTACGGCCATACAGAGCTTCATATGGTGCCATACCAATACTTGACTGAAATCCGTTGTTATAAGCAAATTCAATTAACGACAAATGGTGCTCCCAATCACTCCCAAAGTCTAACACACACAATCTCAACATATCCTCTAGCGTCTGAATCATGCGCTCTGACTGTCCATCGGTTTGAGGATGAAATGCAGTACTGAAACTCAATTTCGTACCCATAGCTTTTTGTAAACTTCCCCAAAACCTTGACGTAAAGCTACTATCGCGATCTGATATAATCACTGCTGGGACTCCATGTAGTCTTACAATCTCTTTCACATATAATTCCGCTAATTTGGACGGCTTAGTAGTCTTAATTGGTAGAAAATGAGCTGACTTGGTCAATCGGTCAACTATAACCCAAATCTTATCATTCTTATTGCATGATCGTGGAAATCCAGAAACAAAGTCCATCGTGATCTCGTCCCACTTCCATTCTGACACAGGTAAAGGTTGTAGAAACCCCGCGGGTACTTGTCTCTCTGCTTTCACTTGCTGACATGCCGAACATTCGGATACAAACTTAGCGACTTCACGCTTCATACCCTTCCACCAGAAGTTTTCTCGCAAGTTCCGGTACATCTTATTACTTCCCGGGTGCACTGAATATTTTGTACTATGAGCTTCTTCTATAATCCTCTCTTTCAAGTCTTTCACATTCGGTACACATAATCGATTCTCCAACTTCAGAATTCCTTGTTCTAATATCAAACTAGGTTGCTTTCCCAAAGGTATCTCATCTCTCATTTTGCACAAATAGACATCGTTAAATTGTTCCTTCTTGATCTCATCAATAATATCGGGGTGTGCTATAATCGCCATCATTAAACCACCACTAGTCTCTGGAATTACATCCAACTCTAATCGTTCCATCTCCTTTACCAATTCTTTTTGTTGTGTTAGCTCATCGGCTAAATTCCTCGGCGTCTTTCGGCTTAATGCATCGGCTACTACATTCGCCTTTCCCGGATGGTACTCAATCGAGAGATCGTAATCCTTCATTAACTCTAACCATCTTCGCTGTCTCATGTTCAGGTCCCGTTGGGTGAAAATGTATTTCAAACTCTTGTGGTCTATGAATATCTCACACTTTTCCCCGTATAAGTAGTGTCTCCAAATCTTCAAAGCATGAATTACTGCGGTGAATTCAAGATCATGAGTCGGATAATTAACCTCATGTGTCTTTAACTGCCTAGAAGCATATGCAATTACTTTACCACCTTGCATCAACACGCATCCCAACCCTTGATGCGACGCATCACTATAGATCACAAACCCCTCGGTTTCGGATGGTATTGTTAGTATCGGTGTCCTCGTCAAACGTGACTTCAACTCTTGAAAATTGTCTTCACACTCCTGACTCCATTCAAAAATAACACCCTTTCTCATTAACTTTGTCATCGGTAATGAAATCTTCGAGAAATGTTCGATAAAACAGCGGTAGTATCCCGCTAATCCCAAGAAACTCCGAATTTCGGATACGGAAGTCGGCCTTTGCCAATTAGATACAGCTTCTACTTTGTGAGGATCAACTGAAACTCCATTCTTATCAATCACATGACCAAGAAAAGTAATACTAAGCAACCAAAATTCACATTTCTTAAGTTTTCCAAATAGTTGCTTCTCTCACAATCTCTGAAGTATCAACCTCAAGTGGTTCTCGTGTTCTATCTCACTTGGCGAATAAACAAGGATATCGTCAATGAATACAATCACAAATTCATCCAAATAGTCTTTGAATACTCGATTCATGAGATCCATGAACGCAGCTGGTGCATTGGTAACTCCAAATGGCATAACTAAGAACTCATAGTGTCCATAACGCGTTCTGAAAGCTGTTTTCTCAACATCTTCGGCCTTCACTTTCAATTGATGATAACCCGATCTTAGGTCTACCTTGGAGAACACTTGTGCCCCACGAAGTTGATCAAATAAGTCATCAATTCTGGGTAATGGGTACTTGTTCTTAATCGTTAACTTGTTCAGTTTCCGGTAATCAACACACATTCTCATCGAACCATCTTTCTTCTTTATAAACAATACTGGAGCTCCCCACGGTGATACACTTGGTCGAATGAAACCCTTGTCAAGTAGCTCTTGTAATTGGATTTTCAGTTCTTTCAGTTCTACCGGTGCCATTCTATACGGTGCCTTTGATACGGGTCTTGAGTCTGGTATAACCTCAATGGTGAATTCAATTTCCCTCTCAATCAGGACGTCCGGTAAGTCATCGGGAAACACATCTGGGTACTCTCGCACTACTAGAATATCCTCTACTATAGATTCGGTCGCTGAGACATCAGTCACTGAACATAGAAATCCTTGACATCCCTTTTTCAATAATCTTCCCGCCCGGATAGCTGAAATCAAATACGGCGGCAGTGTAACCATACTCCCTTGAAAACAAAAGTTCCCGTGTACCGGTGATCGAAAATTAACTTCTTTCCGTTCACAATCTATCGTAGCTTGGTTAAGGGCTAACCAATCCATTCCTAGTATTACATCGAAATGGTTCACCACAATCGGTATAAGGTCTACGGTCATCAACTTCTCACCTAATTTGATCTCACAGTTCTTATATACAGTAGATGTCATTATCGCTTTACTAAGTGGCACAGTAATAGACAATTCATATCCTAACGGTGCCGATTTAACATTCAAATGTTTAACAAAAGCATGTGATACAAATGAATGCGTAGATCCCGAGTCAACAAGTATGCGTGCTAAGTGCGAACATACAAGCACCATACCTGAGACCACTGTATCAGTAGCAGCCACGTCTCTAGGGTTCATCTGGAATTATCTTCCCTGACGTTGCTCTGTCCTTTGTCCCCTGTCACTAAACTGCTTAGGCTTTGAACCACTAGAAGCCATAGAACTTGCCCCTTGTTGAGCACGCTTCTTTGGGCAATCCTTCGCTCGGTGTCCCAAAGTACCACAATCAAAGCACTTGAGTTGCGAATAGGTCACTGAACTCACACTGTTTTCCCCTGTAGATCTGTTCTGAAAGTTGGTCAGAAAACATCGACCGGTGTGTGGTCGGTTGCAAAGTGAACACAATGGTATGTTACTTGGTATTCTCCTGGAATCATTAAAACCAGAACTAGAGCCTCGTGAAAATGACTTCATAAAAGATCCCCCCTGACTTCGGTCACCACCCTCATGACTTCGCTTCCCTTGGTGATTTTGTCTCGATCTCTCTATTCCACTTTCAGCTACAAGCGCCGTCTGCTGTACTACTGCAACAGTCGAATGCTCATAGGTCTCTACTCTCAACCGGATATTATCCCTTAAACCCTCTTCAAATTTTCTTGCCCTATCTTCCTCTTCGGTCACAGAACCCTTTCCAAATCTCAACAAAGCGTTATACGTAGAAGTATATTCAGTCACAGTCATATCTTCCTGCTTCAGGTTATCAAATTCTCGCTTCTTTGCATTGTCGGCGGCTCGCGGAAAGAACCGGCGATTGAATTCTGCCTTGAACCCTTCCCAAGTAATCGGTGCCCCTTGATCTAGTACATTTACCCACCAGTTCTGGGCTTCACCCCTCAGTACATCACTTGCATTTTCAATCTTCTCCCCATCTGTCATCGGAATAGATCAAAAAATTCGCTCCATGTCCATTATCCAATGTTCTGCTAATGTCGCATCGGTTGTTCCATGAAACTCTATCGGTTTCTTTCGAGTAAACTGTTCAGATATTGATCTCATACCCCTATTTTCGGGTGCATGTACTACAGTTATCGGTTCCACTTTGATGTGGGGTGTGGGAGGCAATCGCTCCGCTATATTCCGTATCATTTCCCCCATATTTCCCATCATCTCTGCCATTTCATTCATTCGTCGTGTATGGGGTAATAACTCTCGGTCATCCATGATTACAATCCTGTAGTTCTCAATGCATAAACACTATGCATGTACAATAATAACAATGTCATGTATGTAAAACAACATCCATATGCATCAAACATCTCTAAGATGTATGAATGTAATTTAAAACATGTGGCAAAATCACTCAACACTCCACTCGTCATCGAACGTTCCCAAAGTTTTATTACCTATAGCTTTGATACCAATAAATGTCACGACCCATCCCACTACGCGTGGGATTAGGACACGTGGCACGCCACCAAGGCACATCCAATCAACAATATAATGATACGCAGCGGAAAGAACTTTAAAACAACCTTGGGTATTTAAAACTTAGGAACATTCCCCTCTGAGTTTGTAAAATCCATTGAAATCGGAGTTACAAAAAGTTTTGTTCAATCAAAGTGTTCACAAGAATCCATTACAAAATACAAAGGTTCAGTCGACTGCCCAGTCGACTGTACTAGGGTCCAGTCGGCTGTGCCTGGCAGAAACTAAAACCCTAAACCTTCAACAGAGGTCCACTCGACTGCTCAGTCGACTGGGTTAAGCAGAACCCAAAATGTAGCATATAACCCAGAAGTCCAGTCGACTGACATGGGGACTCAGTCGACTGCTTTTCTATTATAAGAAGCAGTAGCCAAATTCTACCGTGGTTCAGTCGACTGATCAGGGATCCAGTCGACTGCTTCTCTTACTATTCACTTTCAGTGTCTCAAACACACGGGATCCAGTCGACTAACCCTGGGTCCAGTCGACTAACCCTGGGTCCAGTCGACTGCTCCCCTGCTGGCAGCCCTATGTTGAAAATACTAACAACTCATGCTTCTCAAAACCCACAACATACACAACCATAACTGATTGCCAACATATTAAACATAACCATAGGCATTCAATTACAAGATTTCCATACTGTGAAACTAATCCATATTTCTATTACAACATACTACAATATTCAAATCCTTACACAAGTTTTAGAAATTAAACCAAAAACATATACAACTGTGGTTCCCCGGCGTTCATCGGCCTCATTCATCACGCTTCTCCTTGTCTTTCTTCTTACCTGCAATGGAGTACATCTCCACTGCTCAGCTATATGCTGAGCGTACAATTCTAAATGTATGCTTATATGACAACTCATGGTTTAAGCATCTAAAACACATAGAAATAGTCTCTAGGGTGAGTGGTACGCATTCATCCGGTCGATGCTATAGGAGGCCCACCTCTCCCACGCATCTCGTACACTGGTTGGGCCTTCCTCCATACCAGGTACCGTGTACTGGTTGGGCCCACCTCCAATCCAGACACAACCACAATTTCCAATTCCAACAAAATCACAATCCTCAAGGTTCGAGGAGCTTACTCCGGATGAATTTGCACCAAACTCCCCTTTGACCCAAGTAGACACATAACATGCTCACATAAACAGTTATACGTGCTTTTTATATAATTTCACGTGCATAATTAACGGGCCTAATTAACACATGAATTTTGCCTGGATCCAAGAATTTCAAAAGTGATGTCCAAAACATGAAAACCCATATATTTCATAGATCTAGAATTCATACCTCGTGCGAATCTCTTCAAACTTTGAAGGATCGTCTAGGGGGCTAAATAATCGTCGGATTTCAATTTATACGCGATTCCTACAAGTTTTACCTGATTTTTCCCAAAAGTCTAGAATTAGTATTTTTACAAAAATTGGCCAAACATGTCCTAAGTGGTATCAAAACGTAGATCTTACCTCCACGAGTTCAAATCTGAAATCTGGAGAAAATCTGACGGACGAACGGTCGTCGATCGGCGTCGCAAAGCCCGTTGGCTCTAAATCTCCCTTCTCTCTCCTCTCTCTAGATATTTGTGAGTGTTTGGATGAGATTGAAATCTCATCCCAATCTATATATAGGCAAACTTTCGGGGAATTACGTTTACCTCCCCGCAAGTTTCTCAAACTTCTCATTAATCCATGAAACTTCGCACACGTCCATTTTATGCCTTTACGAGTGAAAATTATAAATTTCAAAAGTTTTCGACTAAGTTTTGTTTGGGTCCGAAAATAACGTCCGAAAACTATATTCTGTGGAATCTCTACACAACCTACCTTTTTAATTAACGTATCACTCACGTTCTCACCACAGTTCTCAAAATGATATATAACAATATCGAAACTATCAGAAATTATACTACACAGGTATAATTCACTATTCATAGAATACCAGATAAGTCAAATAACATTTAAATCATATAAATGTCATTTACTCGTGCCAATGAAAATCTCAATTACCAATTTCCTCGTGTCCTTACTGACACTTCACCGTTGACCCACAGTCAACCTCAACCCAATATTAATAAACATTAATATTTCAAAATCTCAAATAATGCATGTTCAAAACCATAAATTTCTGGAACGGGTGTGACAGTTTGATCGTTTGATTCTCGATTCGGACTTTCATTATGTGATTATGGGTTGATCAAGGATAATGTAACAACAAATATAAGTACGATTAAGAATAACATATTAACATGATGACGTTAGATGCTATGTGGTTCTTGTATGAGTTTGATATTTGTTCATTTCAATCAGAGTAGTCACGCCACAATGGGAAGTCATGTATCAATGTTAGTACAGAATATAAGTAGGTTTGATAAGTTTTGGGAATGGTACGTGGGCAGGGCTAAATAGTCCTGAGATGGCCAAATGATCCATGTTATATCCTTAATGAGCAGTGGATGGATTATATCATTAACGAGCGGTGGAAGGGGGGATCACTAGTAGACATCGATGTATTATAGCAATAGATTTAACATGCTACTTGCTACTGTTCGAAGCATTGTATCCCTGATATGCGGTGGATGGGTTATATCCTTAACGAGCAAGGGATGAACCGACGTGGTGTCCATGACATGCGGTAGATGGTATATATCATTAACGAGCGATGGATAGAATGCTGGTATGTTTACATATGTTGAACGATTGAGTCTGCTCTTTCAGTCAAGGTATGTTGGTTATCATGTTGATTATCGGTATTAGGATAATAAGACGGTAAAGGTTGAGTAAGGACGTTTGAATAAAGATGAAGATACTATTGTAAAACTATAACTTATTCAGTTCATAACTTGTTATTATGTTATATAATTGGTACCTTGTAAGTTTCTTTTCACTCAGCTCTCAGTAAGCTGATGGCCGTTATTGCCTGGACATTCCCCGTCCAAACTACCATATTTTTAATAATGCAGGTGATGGAGCTTACGACGATAGTTACTACCTGGAGGAAGGGCAAACAGAGGGTGGCCCCACCGAGGACGGTTATGGAGGAGGAGACTATTACGCTGACGATGACGTTAATGCTAGTTGAAGATCTAGATAGTTACTAGTATTATATTTCTGTTAAACTTTATAGTTTAACGGGTACTTTGACATATGTTGTCTCTAGACATGTTGTGATCCTGAGGACCACTCTGATATTGTAATTGTTAGAATAATTATTATATTCAGTTGTTTACTATTCATGTTTATTAGTTGACTAGTACTGTGTGGTGTGGACAATTAGTGACATTCACCCGCCATTCCCTATGAACCTAAAAAGAAAATTTATTTTTCTCTATTTTTACTGTTCCGGTGCGTAACAAATTTAATAGAGATTTTAACAATTTAGGGAATAAATTAACCCTTATTAACTCCCAAGTCTACAAAAGTTGTGAAATCATTTACATGTCTTTCTATATTCTAGTTTATTTTATGAATGAGTCTAAAAATAGTTTTATGAAATGGAATTGTCTAATCTGCCCCTACCTAATCTACAAATTAAAATAACATGTTTTCTCGTTTTCTCAAGTACCCGAAATTGGGGTTGAAACATTACTTGGATTCACTATCACATTTGAAACTACAATATTTCTATTGGGGTTAGAATTTATGGGTTGATTCCTATATATCGAGTGATGATACATATGCTATAACGTATGTCCAGCACTTGGCCCCCACGTTTATAAAAAAAAAATCTAAATATTTCTTGACATGTCCCTATATATAGCACTGTTTATTGAGGAATTAGCATGTTCAAGTCACAATTGTGACCAAAGAATACTATGTTTTAGGTCATGTCAGTTTGGTCATTGCTGTAGGGTTCATTAAAATAACAAACTCCAACCAAAAAAAAAATTTACTTAATTTCTAGCAAGTACATGAACCCAAAAGAAGGCACTGTGCTCTGGGTGAATGGATATTGGGGAGAGGAGGGCACCATCCTTATCTGAATTGTTAAGAGTTCTCTTTGATAAGGGGGGCAAATAAGACTTGATTTATTCATCAATAATACTACAATAGAATGACTTATTTTGGAGAATTATGAGGAAATCAAAAATAATTGTAGACTTACGCTCTGTTTATTACTTTATTTTGATGTAAAAAAATTTTCGAGAAATTCTTTCACCTTATAATTAACACATGGTAGCATTTTCTGAAAATATTTTACATCAAAACAAACGGAAAGTTAGGGTGCATTTGATAAAACTGAAAATTAAGTACTGAAAATTTAAGCGATTAGACCTACAATGCTAAAAATAGTGTTTCAAGTATTGAAATAGACTGCATTCAGTGATTATTTTCAGTAGCAAATTTTCACTTAAAGTTTTCTGTGGATTTTTGGGAGACTTTTCAATTAAGTGGTACATTATAAAACGTACTGGAAAAAAAAAAGTGCTAAAACTTTTCATTTTCATCACTTTGGGTTATTAAACATACCCTTAATTTTAAAACTGAACAAACTCACCTCCTAAACTATTCTTTGTTGAGACTAAAACTCTTTTTCACGGAGTGAGTTCATTCATTTTAGATAGTTCAGGGGATGAATCTGTTCAATTTTAAAGTTTAGGGGGCATTAGTGAAAACGGTCATAGTTCGGGGGGGTGCTGCTGTAATTCACCCTTTAATTTGTTAGAAACCTACGAATTAGTCCTCCATTTAGCACCTAAAATAGAATAAGTCCAATTTCCAATGTGTGTTATGAAATTGATCCCTTGATCTAACTTAAATTTTTTGATTTATTCTGTGTTAAAGCGTTGCTGAATATGAGGAAGGTGGAGTTATGCGTCCTTGATTCATGCGTTTTGTCAATAATGTTTGCTGACATTATGTTTAAAAATTCAAATGTTTGTTTCAGGTTGGATATATATATATATATATATATTGTAAATCTGCTATATTTACAACTTAACAATAAAATTGAATTCAAATATTGGATTTCATTACCAGTTTATTTGTGGTTTGCGTGAGAAATTTCTCACTTAGTACAATGTGAATTTCATTATTCAATTGTTTTGATTTGCTCAGCATCCATTCGTTGTTAATATCAATTGGACTTGGATGAATATTTCATAATAATATGATAAATATCTCACTTTTAGTGAAGAATTTCTCACTCAAATTCGCACTTTGAGTGAGAAATTTCTCACTCAAGTTCTTATTTTTCTCATGATAATATGTGAATTTTCTATTTTAGACTAAGAATTTTCTCAATCACATCCATAATTTTCTCATGGCAAATTTGGTGAAGAATAAGTGAATTATCAATCTGGGAAGTTTTGCATTGCAATCCATGAGAAATTAATTATAAAAAGGTTATGTCATTGGTGTTAGCAATTACACATTTGATGGTACAATACATAAAAATATTTGGCAACCCAAAGACCGTAGTACATTAACAAATATTTCACAGATTCCAAAAACTAACTAGCCAAAATAAATATGTTAATTACACCATGATATTGTCTACTATCCAAAATATTTTTCAAATTATTTTCTTTTAGTTCTGTTGCATTTGAATATTTGAACTTATTGGAATGATAGCCCTCCAATGTTATCTTTACACTCTTGCTTGAACTAGCTGAAAATAGTAGTTACAAACTGATACGCCCAAAATTGGCTCTATCCTATGACCAAGCGGTTCAAATCAACAGTCAGTCCAATCATGCACAACTCCTCAGAAGCATCAGCCCGAGCAGTTCAGTCTACTCATCATCCCGAGCGGTTCATCTACGACCCGGCCAACAGGTCGGGAAAACTGCACAGGCACATCCTACCGCAGGAACAGCCCATCCGGGCCCACAAGCATGATCCCGAGCTTCACAGGCGTGATCCCGAGCATTATGGGCAGTTTCCTACTCAAACTAGAAGACTAATGGAAAGCGCACACTATTTCCTAATCCAATTAGGAAATCCCCATAATTAATGCCAATCTATATTATTAGGATTATATTTCCTTATCCATGTATGAGTAGGTCTCTTACATCTATAAAAGAGACCTCTCACCCCCCATGCATTGAGGGGGCTGTCAATTCTGTAGTCTACACAGCACCTCTATAATTCACCATTATACGCATAAACCCGGCCGGTATTACTGGGAGTGCCGCCCTTCTATGTTGGCTCACCAGGCCCGCCGGTGATCTGCTAGTGAACGTACTCAGACACACACGTGGACGTAGGTACCTTCATTAACAGGGCCGAACCACATACAAAAAATAGTCTCTCACTCTCTCTCTCTCTTAAAAATTGCTCTACTTTATTCTTACCAATTTTTGGCCTAAACGACAAGTCTTCTCATCAACAAATCTTTTGACTGATCGTCATGCCACCGAAGAAGAGTAAGAAGACTGACCAGCAGTCCGACCGGGAGGTTCCTCCGACCCCGGCAACGGCTGCAGCAGTCATGACATCTGAGCAAATCACCGCGACCCTCACACAACTCTTGGAGGGCCAGCGTCAAATCCAGCGACAGATCGAAGGCCTGCTAGCCCAGCAAAGCCGTCCTCCAGGGGCCGGGAATGTTGCGTACGGTCGGGAACCAATCTGGACCAGACAACGTGCCCGAGCCAACTCGTCCCGTGTTGAGGATGCTAGAGATATCAACAGTGGGCGTGCTGCCCGAGAGGAAAGGCAGGAGCATATGGCCCGGGAATCAGTCCAGGGTCACTCGGTCAAGAGCCGAGTAGTCCCTGGGGATACAGTTACCCGGAGTCATAGCCGAGCCCGATCCCAGAGGACAGCACCCCGCCATGAAGAACCATCTTCCACTAACCCAACTAGTTCCTCAGATACCGGTCGGGAAGGAGTGGAAGCCCGAATCAAAGACTAGCAGAAGCAGATCGACGGAGTGGCCAAGAAGATTGGTCAAACCCGCGCTCAGAACCAGGCCAATACCGAGACAGAGTCACCGTTCTCCAGCCAGATCACGGGGTTTGCCATCCCGCACAAATTTAAGCAGCCTCGCCTAGATCCCTATAACGGCTCGGGAAGCCAGGTAGACCACGTCCGGACGTATAAGGCTCAGATGGCCCTAGCCACCAACTCCGATGAACTACACTGCCTAGCCTTCCCCAGCACTTTGAAAGGCCCGGCCATGCAGTGGTTCTACTCCTTGGAGCCCCGATCGGTCTGCAGTTTCAAACAACTCAACAAGCAGTTCATCAACCAGTTCGCCGGTATGCATGAGCGGCCAAAGCCAGACATGCAGCTACTGACAGTCAGACAACGGAATAATGAGTCTCTCAAGGAGTTCACCGACCGGTTCAACCAACAGAAGCTTCAAATCCGCAATCTGAACGAGACAATTACCATCATAGCCTTCTGCTCGGGAGTTCAACACACCAAGTGCGCCGCGTCATTCCACCAAAATCGACCGGTAACCTTGGTTGAACTCGCAGAGAGGGTTGGAAAATACATTGACACTGAAGAATTTCTAAAGAACAAAGACCCCGGGCAAGCAAGCAACGAGTCTTCCAGAAGTAAGCGAAAGCGAGATCAGTCTGGGAGTTCCGACAGTTCTTCCAGTTCACATCAGTCCGGGTCCGGCAGCCCCGACCCGACCTCCAACTCACAGCAAGCAGAGTCCGACAGCCCCGACCCGACCTCCAGCTCACAGCAAGCAGAGTCCGGCTGCCCCGACTCGGCCTCCATTTCATATCGGCCAGGATCAAACAGTTCTGACTTTGCCTCCAGCACAGAGAAGTCAGAAGCCCAACGATCCTGATCCGACTTCCTATCTCCATCGGTCTAGAAGAGCCCGACTACAGTGGTACTTGCTTGATCACCACATGAGGCTCCACCGATTGTCAGAGAACTCATACAAAGACCTCGGGCCTAACCCCAAGGCATACAAAGACCTCGGGCCTAACCTCGAGGCACAAAGAAGACCTCGAGCTCCGAACTCAGGCACTAAAAAGACCTCGGGCTCCGAACCCAGGCACTTAAAAGACCTCAGGCTCCGAACCCAGGCACTAAAGACCTTGGGGTCATGCCCAAGGCATCGGCTTCTCTTAGGTCCAACCGACGAAGGGGGCAAACCCCCTAGGTGGCTGATGATGGCAAGCTTCAAAAGACCCTGCAACCACCATGTTCCAGGTCGGTTACCTACAGATCATAGCCTCTGTAAGACCCTCGTCTTAGCGAAAGCTTGGGGGGCAAGACGGCGTAGTGAACTAAACAGGTAATCACACCGGGTATCTACAGGCCTCGTTGATAACCAAGTCAAAATCTTGGACAACCCGAGCACCTACAGTACTCAGAGGCATTAACTCCACTTAGGTCCAGACCAATGATAGAGGTGACTAAAATCTCTTAGGTTGGCCGACGATAGAGGAGCAAAAGGACCCTAAAGCAACGTGATTTAGATCGGCTCCACCAACATGGTCAAGCTCTTCTCCCAACAGTCTTGACGAAGGCTGGCCGGGCGGAAGACAACCATCCTGGGGAGTTAACATTAAAAAAAGACCCTAGAGCAATACGCTTTAGGTCGGCTTTTCCAACATGGTAAAATCCTTCTACCCACAGCCTTAACGAAGGTTTACGGGCAGAAAATAACCATCCTGGGAGCTAGCTCAAGCAAAAAAGACTCCGAAGTAGGCCGAGTCTCAACTCTCGGTCACTTCCCGAGCACTCAAAGACTCCGAATTAGGCCGGGTCTCAACTCCCGGTCAGTTCCTGAGCACCTACAAGTCCCGAGCTAGGCTGGGTCTCAACTCTCAGCCAGTTCCTGAGGACTCAGCAGGCTCAGAAGCCCCGAGGCAACTTCCACAAGCACTCAGACAGCGGCAAGTAACATCAAACTGATTTCCAAACTTGCCCCGATATAGCATCTGGCCAATCTTGGAAATGGGGGGCAGCTGATACGCCCAAAATTGGCTCTATCCTATGACCGAGCGGTTCAAATCAGCAGCCAGTCCAATCATGCACAACTCCTCAGAAGCATCAGCCCGAGCAGTTCAGTCTACTCATCATCCCGAGCGGTTCATCTACGACCCGGCCAACAGGTCGGGAAAACTGCACAGGCACATCCCACCGCGAGAACAGCCCATCCGGGCCCACAAGCATGATCCCGAGCTTCACAGGCGTGATCCCGAGAATTATGGGCAGTTTCCTACTCAAGCTAGAAGACTAATGGAAAGTGCACACTATTTCCTAATCCAATTAGGAAATCCCCATAATTAATGCCAATCTATATTAATAGGATTATATTTCCTTATCCATGTATGAATAGGTCTGTTACATCTATAAAAGAGACCTCTCACCCCCCATTGAGGGGGCTGTCAATTCTGTAGTCTACACAGCACCTCTATAATTCACCATTATACGCATACACCCGGCCGGTATTACTGGGAGTGCCGCCCCTCTTTGTTGGCTCACCAGGCCCGCCGGTGATCTGCTAGTGAACGTGCTCAGACACACACGTGGACGTAGGTACCTTCATTAACAGGGCCGAACCACATACAAAAAATAGTCTCTCACTCTCTCTCTCTCTTAAAAATTGCTCTACTTTATTCTTACCAATTTTTGGCATCATCACAAACTACATTAGAATTGATACATGTAGGATGAAGTTCTAATTAGTTCATGTGTATAATAATCGGGAAAATGGATGAATGCAAACCCATGGAACACTCACTCTCATTCAATTTGAGAAATTTCTCACTTACACCATCCACATAACAAGTGAGAAATTCATCACAGACTTCTCAATCATGTGAGAAAATTTGGGAAAATATTTGAAAAAGTTGTTGATTCAGACTGTTGTGAGAAATTTGAGTTTTTTTTTTTTTGGGCAAAAGGAAAAGGGGTTTCAGTTTGATAAAGATGTTGAAACTCTAATTCAACAGTTTCATATTGATGCAGATCGATGTGAGAATTTTTGGTTTATTTTTTCAAAAGGAAAATGTTTTTTAGTATGATGAAGATTTTGAACCCTAATCTTTACATCAATAGAGAGTGAAAATTTGGATAATGTGGTCGAAAAACATTCTTGGTGTTTATAAATTGATTCTATTTCAACTATTTCACATTCATCGAATTATGGTGCAAATTTTATCACTGATTAAACTTAGTTTATTTTTTTCCCAATTAATACTGAATGGTGTGAAAAAAAATGTACTCAATTTGTTCATTTTTTGAAAGCCTAATTCACCACAATCGTGTCCATGACGATGGACTTTTCGAAATTATAAGAAGTACATTGCAGTAAAACAAATTCTTACTCAAAAGAAGAATAGATTATAAATCAAAATATGAGCAATTTCCCACCCTTTAGTCCCATTGATTGACGTTCTGATCACGGCTTTGCGATGAACAATTTCTCACCCTTTCGAACCCAAACATGGCTTCAAAGATGATAATTTTTTAACGGAGCTAGAGTTGATGATCACTTAAAGATAAGAATGAACGACGATCATCTTCAGGTTCTTCTCCTCTTTCGTTGCTGTGAGAAATTTTCTGTATTTTGTATTTTTGTATTTCTATATTTTGGAAAGTTGATGAGGATGAGAAGGGAAAGTGTAGATATTGTGAGAAGTTTTGAATTTTGAAGCCCTAAAATGGCGGCGAAATTAATGGCTCTTTGACAATTCATAATTGTTTTCAAAAAAGATTGAATGGGCTGAGGGCAGTTTGGTCATATTTTGGGCCGAGGGACTAAATCATAAGTGGACTTATTCATTGGACCTATTTCTAAAAACACTGCCTATATATATATATTATAGGGTAAATTACACAAACCTCCCCTGAGGTTTGCCTTAATTACACAGACCTCCCCTCTTGTTTCAAAAATTACACAGACCTCCTTCGAGGTTTGAATTAGGTAACAAAATGCCCCCTCCCCTAATGGTCCGTTAGTTTGTTTACATTAGCCTCCCCTGAAAATTACAATTAGCCCCCCTAATATTATAAAATTGTCATACTAAAGCCCCCTTTCTCTTATATTTTTGTGCTAATTATAAAATCCCTCTTCCCTCCTATGTTTTTGGGTTAATTTTTTTAACATTAATTTATATCTACACAAAATATACACAAAACATATATAAATAGGTCCAAAAATTTTTTCCCCCGAACAAACCTCTATCAAGCCCCCCCTGTATTAATTTTCTAGATCCGCCTCTGTCCCTATGCTTCAAAAGTGGACACTTAACCCCCTGTGATTGTGGACTAAAATGGAATTGTTATGATTTCACTCAAAACTGACAAAAATTCTAAAATTGGTTAAAAATATAAACACTTAATCCATTTTGTGATGTTAATTTTGGGGTTAATGCTCTTTGAGTGAAATCATAACAGTTCTATTTTAGTCCACAATCACAGGGGGTTAAGTGTCCACTTTTGAAGCATAGGGACAGGGGCGGATCTAGAAAATTAATACTGGGGGGCTTGATAGAGGTTTATTCGGGGGAAAAAAAATTTGGACCTATTTATATATGTTTTGTGTATATTTTGTGTAGACATAAATTAATGCTAAAAAAATTAACCCAAAAACATAGGAGGGAGGAGGAATTTTATAATTAGCACAAAAATACAAGAGAAAGGGAGCTTTAGTATGACAATTTTATAATATTAGGGGGATTAATTGTAATTTTCAGGGGAGGCTAATGTAAAAAAAACTAACGGACCATTAGGGGAGGGGGCGTTTTGTTACCTAATTCAAACCTCGAAGGAGGTCTGTGTAATTTTTGAAACAAGAGGGGAGGTCCATGTAATTAAGGCAAACCTCAGGGGAGGTTTGTGTAATTTACCCTATATTATATTACTCTTAATTTCTTATGCTACCAGAGATGTCCTGTATTTGTAAAATTGTCCTAACCTTATTTCGCTTTGGGATTGAATGTCTGAAAAGAAGTTGAAAGATCAAACAAAAAGTGATGTTTTGGAATTGAAATGTTCTTCTGGTTGTTGTTATGGATCATATTGTGCTGTTTACTTCTTGTTTGGTTCAGCTTGGTGCTTTTCATTGGCTTTTTCTTGTATTGGTCTTCCCTGACTTGTTAGAAATTTAATTAACTTAAACTAAATAAAAAGGTAAATTATATAGGGACACCCCCTCATATATTTTTTTTTGTCACTAACCCCCTTGAACTAAAAACTCAATAAATTGAAACCCCTCAACTATTATTTTTCTTCTCAAATTGACCCCTTCAAATGCCTTCTCACAAATAGTTGAGGGGGTCATTTTATTGACTTTTTTAGTAAAAAAATGCAATACATGATGGAGCATTTATATAATTTACCCTAAATTAAATTATAGGGTAATGCTATATATATGCTTTTTAAATTTTAATTCTTAAATGTTTTACTAGTTGTACATGTTGTGACAGTAATCGATATTATCACATACCACTATCGTGTGATACACATACCTCTGTCCTCCGATAAAATATTTGAGAACTAAATGTATACCATTATGTAAATTTGCTTACAAGAGTTATAATAACACCACTAGCTCTTAAAGAATTTCCTGTTTTTATTTTAGGAAAATAAGTAGTAATATTTATCAAGCCACCAAGTGTCTTGTCACATGTGATGTCGGTAAGACTTCCGCTTGATCTCTTAGTCGGCCAAGATTAATACTTAAATGATTTCTATAGTCTTCATTATCACTTAATAATTTCTTTGGAAAAAAAATGATTAGAAATTAAAAATTAATCATTTTCTCTCCCCATCTTCCACAAGTTAAGAATGAAGACATGATAGTGGAATCAATCAATGTGAAGACAAACTTAGTAGTGTATTTATGTGATTAATATAAACACACATAACACATCAATGGCTTAGTGCTCAATATATTGTCTCTTCTCTTATTGTTTAAGCTTTTGGAATTTAGGGATTGTAACCAAATTAATGAAAAGGAATTATATCACTAAAACAAAAAAAGTGTTTTTGCAAGAAAAAAGTTTCTTGCTAAAAGTCACAATTTCGTGGTAAAAGCCTTTAACAAGTAAAGAATTTCGTCGCTCGATTCCTTGCTAAACCTTCCTACCCATTGCTTCAAGTGACGAAAAAAAAAATTTCTTGCCAATTCTTAACTTTTGGCGACAAAATTTTTCCATTTAATTGATCAACATTTTTGTTGCTAAATGGCTCAATTTCCTTGCCAGAAATCTATTTTTGTATTGTAATATAGACAATTGGCAAGGAAACAATTTCATCGCTAAATACAGAACTCAAAGGTGAGGAAATTTGTTCCTTGCTAAAAGTCATTTTTAGCAAGGACATCTTGTTTCCTTGCAATTAGTATTAACATAAGGCAATGAAATAATTTCCTTGCTAAATGAGATTTTTAGCGACAAAAAAAATATTTTATTGGCAATTGTATTCATCTAAGGCAACGAAATAATTTCCTTGCTAAATGTGATTTTTTGCAACAAAAATATAGTTCCTTGTTGATTTTGTTCCTCAAAGGCAAGGAAATAGTTTTATCACTAAAAATAACTTCAGGAATACTTGTCCAATCCAGTATTTATTGTTAATCTTGTAAAATTTTGAAAGTTGTCCAATGTACAAATATAAAATGAGCAAAACATGTCCAATATATCATAATATTAAATAATCACATCCAATATAACATAACTATTATATATCCAAGAAGTACCTAATAGGTCACAACAAAAAAAGTCAAAATAGCATAAGTTTCATATATCTAACATAATGCTAAATAAATCTCACAGCATAACATAACTAATAAATTGCAGCACAAACTCCAGTTTGTAATCCAAACTTCTGCGCCCCCATCTTCACAAGTAAAAGAATAACATTAGTGCCATACCAATCAAAAAAAGAAGAGGAAAAAAATAAACGGAAGTCTAAGTTGCCCCATAAAACCTCTTTTTTGGTGTTATAAGGTATTTTTTGACCTTTTTTGCTATGGAATCCACCTCGGGAGTCCGTTACTTATTCCATTTCTTCCTACAACTCTATTTAGTCATACTCGAGGTAGGTGTGTGGATTTGGTGGCAGCCAGACAGTTTGTTGTCCACGTTGCCCCTTAAAACCTCATTTTTGGGTGTTTTGAGGTATTTTTCGACCTTTTTTGCTATGGAATCCACCCCCATTAAAATCTCATTTTTGGGTATTTTGAGGTATTTTTCGACCTTTTTTTGCTATAGAATCTACCCCGGGAAACTGCTATTTGTTCTGTTTCTTCCTAAAACTCTAGTTAGTCATACTCGATGAGGGCGTTTGGGTTTGATGGCTGCCGGACAGTCAGTTGTCAAAGTTGCCCCTTAAAATCTCATTTTTTGGGTATTTTTAGGTGTTTTTTTTTTACCTTTTTTGCTATGGAATCCACCCCGGGAGTCCGTTATATGTTCCATTTCTTCCTACAACTCAAGTTAGTCATACTTGAGGTGGACATGTGGGTTTGGTGGCAGCCGGACAGTCGGTTGTCAAAGTTGCCCCTTAAAACCTCATTTTTGGGTGTTTTAAGGTATTTTTTGACATTTGTTGCTATGGAATCCACCCTGGAAGTCTGTTATTTATTCCATTTCTTCCTACAACTCTAGTTAGTCATACTGGAGGTGGGCGTGTGGGTTTGGTGGCAGCCAGACAGTCGGTTTTCCAAGTTGCCCCTTAAAACCTCAATTTTTGGTGTTTTGAAGTATTTTTCGACCTTTTTTGCTATGGAATCCACCCCGTTAAAAACCTCATTTTTGAATGTTTTGAGATTTTTTTTTTTTTACCTTTTTTTGCTATGGAATCCACCCGAGAGTTCGCTATTTGTTTTGTTTCTTCCTAAAACTCTAGTTAATCATACTCGATGTGGGCGTTTAGGTTTGGTGGCAGCCGGACAGTCGATTGTCAAAGTTGTCCCTTAAAACCTCATTTTTGGGTGTTTTAAGGTGTTGTTTTGACCTTTTTTTGCTATGGAATCCACCCCAGTAGTCCGTTATTTGTTCTATTTCTTCCTATAACTCAAGTTAGTCATACTCAAGGCGAACATGTGGGTTTGGTGGCAGCCGAACAGTCGGTTGTCAAAGTTGCCCCTTAAAACATCATTTTTTGGTGTTTTGAGGTGTTTTTTGACCTTTTTTGCTATAGAATCAACTCCAGGAGTCCATTATTTCTTTTGTTTCTTCCTACAACTCTATTTAATCATACTCGAGGTTGGTGTGTGGGTTTAGTTGTAGCCGGATAGTCAGTTTTCAAAATTACCCCTTAAAACCTCATTTTTGGGTGTTTTGAGGTGTTTTCGACCGTTTTTGCTATGGAATCCACCGTAGGAGTCCTTTATCTGTTCTGTTTCTTCCTAAAACAATAGTTAATTCATACTCAAAATGGCAGCTAGAGAGTCAGTTGTCAAAGTTGCCCTTAAAACCTCATTTATGGGTGTTTTGAGGTGTTTTTTGACCTTTTTTGCTAAGGAATCCACCTCGAGAATTCGTTAGTTGTTCTGTTTCTTCCTTGAACTCTAGTTAGTCATACCCAAGGTGGGCATGCGGGTTTTGGTGGCAACCGGATAGTCAGTTGTACGAGTTGCCCCTTAAAACCTCATTTTTTGGTGTTTTGAGGTGTTTTTCGGCCTTTTTTGCTATGGAATCCACCCCGGGAGTCCGTTATTTGTTCTATTTTTTCCTAAAACTCTAGTTAGTCATACCCGAGGTGGGCATGTGGGTTTGGTGGTAGCCAGACAGTCGATTGTCAAAATTGCCCCTTAAAATCTCATTTTTGGGTGTTTTGAGTTGCTTTTCCACCTTTTTTGCTATGGAATCCACCCCGAGAGTTCGTTATTTGTTCCGTTTCTTCCTACAACTCTAGTTAGTTGTATTCGAATGAATTAATTTATAATTTTCTACTTCCAAGAAGTTCCTTCAGTAGCAGATGATCCCCCAGGTCCGTCATAACCTTGTCTGATCCTACTGATATATGCTTGCCATTTGCATAGCCATTTCCTGAATCTGACTCTGGTTCATAACTTGTATCTCTGAAATCTTTTGCTCCATCTTTTTCTCAAGAATCTTGACATGCTCACTAGTTTGATCAGATGTGGCTATGGAATGATTAGAAGAAGAAGGTCTCATGTCGAGTCCCTTTACTACACCAGAACGCCATTGTTAAGACTCGAGCATATAGTAGCTGAAGATCTGCTAGAACACAAATGCTAAAAAAATTCTCAAATTAAGACGAAAGAGACAAATCAAAGCACTAAAAATTAATAATGTTCTAGCATGAAATACAATACTTAAATGAATGAAAACAACTCGTTCAGTTCAAGTGTCACCGTTGCAAGTAGATTGCGTAAGAAGTGAATTTTTTTTCCCTTTTACCTTTTTCGGAGAGGGGAGCCTTGGTGCAATGGTAAGGTTGCTCCATTGTGACCTGGAGGTCATGGGTTTGAATCTGGAAACAACCTCTCTACTTGCAAGGGTAAGGCTGCGTACATCTCACCCTCCCCAGACCCCGCAATGGTGGGAGCCTCGTGCACTGGGCTGCCTTTTTTTAAATATTTTTTATTTACCTATTTCAGAATCAAACGCATTCTGCTATCTTAGTAATTGCATATATCCCCAGCGAAGAAAAGAAAAGAACAGAAAAAAAAAAATTGTAGCCATTATGATTAAAGCCAAAAATTAATTACTCCTTTGTCCCAAAAAAGGGACCGTTTTGGAAACTCTAACTAGTAAAGAGAACCTATTTTATTAATTGTGGTGAATTTATTCAAGTTTTCATAATTGCCCTTCTATTAAGTTCAAAATTTCGAGGAGTACATTTGAATTAAAAATGGTGAGCTTTCAAGGGAAAATTTGGAACACCCAGGAATTCATTAATAGTTCCAGCACATAACAAGAAAGAGAGTGCACATACCATAGTAGTTCTACTACATAAGAAGGAATTGATTTAATCTAGAATATGTAAATCTAGAACATAAGACTACCTAAACAATACAAATTATTAATATACATATCTTTTCCAAATGAAACCAGAAACAAACTGAACCTTTATAAGATTTCAAGGTTGATAAGACTAACACTATAGGTTCATCTTTTCAAGCTTAGACCATTCTATGATTAGTTTTGCTTAGTGGCAGGGCTATGTGGTGCTTTGCGGGTTCAACTGAACCCACTGAAATTTGGGAAAACACGTTTATATACATAGTTTAGTGCTTTAAAAATTATTGTTTACTAAGTTGACACCACTAAAATAGCGGAAAAATAAGAGAAGGGTGTCAAATTTGTAGTTTTGATGATGCTCAAACAACCTGTTTCTAATTTACAATTGATTCATGCGTTCAACCAAATGTAGTGCACCCATATTTTGTGGTGTCATTCTAAACCAAAAACCATATTTGTGTGATGTTTGAACCTCATCAAGTTGCATCCTACTACACCGATGTGATTTTAGGTTTTAGTATGACACCATTTAAAATTTTCTGGTACACCACTGGTTTTGGTGGACCCACTAGCGGAACTCCCAAATAGTCTTAATCATTGAGAAAAGGGAAGGATGTGTATAATTGTAATTCTAAAGACGTAACCACCAAAATGGTGTTAAAAAACCTTTTTTCCAAATGAAAGAATGTAACAACCTGTATTTTCATTTCAATTTAGCATTCCCATATTTAATCTGTGATTCTAATCTTTATTTTGATTTCAATTCTCACATGTTAAATCTTGTTATTGGTTTTATTTCATATTAAAATTCTTATTAGGGTCAAACTGCAATTTTTATAAAATTTAGCAATACCTGTGTTGGATTTCAAATCTGTATTTCAAAGCGGTGAAAATAATTTCTCTTGACTCAAACAGTATTTTTATAAAATCGAAAAATCATTTCTGACGTTAAAATGAATTTTCTGTATTTTGTGGTGATCACCGCGCCACGAAAATACCAGTTTATGTTCAAAAATTGTCCGCATTGCATTTGATCTCCCATAGTTTGGGAATCTCCACCAATTGGGATTTGACACTTGCTTTAATCTCATTAATACACCTAATGACTGCCTAGGCTTGTTTGGATGACACATTTGGGTATGTGCATTTTTAGTGCCAAAAGCTATTTTACCCAAACATATAAAGAACTTCCTAGACAACTAGCTTGTGCCATGTTTGGCAAACCAATTCATGTGTGTTTTAACTATGCCTTATAGTTGAGTTACCCAAACATCTCAAGATTGACCCCTACATACCTATACATGGCTCTTGGTTAAACTGTGGAGATGAGTATACGTATGAATATCTGTGTATAGTTGTATTTAGTTGTTTGGAAACAAACTTAATTTGTTGAGTTAACCTCAAGAGACTTGGAGCCCAAGCTCTTCCATTGGTTTCTCTATATATACACTACTCACACACACAACTTGCAGAATTTACAAGTTTCACAGAGAGAAAAGAGAGAGTTGAGAGTTCATAGCTACTTAAATTTGTAGAGAAAAAGAGAGAAGGAACATCAACTCCATAACTTACAAGCTTCATTTGGGTTTCTTTATTTTTAGCTACTCTTTCTCAACAATCTTTACTCTCTTAATCTCAGTGAGTATTTCTAACTCACTTGATGTGTAATACATAGTTCAATTTCTGTTTATATGCTTGAATCACGGATCACCATTGTTGATTTTACGTTTGAGCCTCCATAGCTTGAAAACATGGATTTCTCAAACTAAACCAAAATCCGCTTTTATAGATAATTATGAAAGTTTGCACATCCTAGATGCCATGTTTAAAGTATTAGGGGCTAATTTACACATTTGAAAAAGTATATAAGAAATTAAGTTTTGTCATCCTTTAGTTTTTCATAAAATTCGTGAGATACGGAATGATTCATGTAAAATTGAACGCAGAATCTTAATCCTCGTCAAAAAATGAAGAAATCCATATATCACATGTCTTGTTTACTTTTGAATTGCGAAATGGGTCAAAAATAGCTTTAAATTCTGAAACAGGGGATTTCTGACGAAGAAGACGAAGACACTGCCTGAACTCGCGCGCGCGATCGTGCGAGCGAGGGTCGTGCGAGCAGCTCAAGCGAGCGAGGTGTGTGTTTCCAGACAGTAAGAAAAGTTTTTATAATAAAATGAAAATTAGGAAGATCGCGCGAGTGGCCCGCGCGTGCGACTTTTGACAGTTTCTGGTTTTGATTATTTTCTGTTAAGGAACTGTTTGGATGAGTTTTTATGAGTTTCTAAAGCTCTGCTTGGAAAATCTGCTAAAACAGATTATGTCTTGTTATGTTTTGGTTATTAAAAACGATTATGATTTCGGTTTTTCTCATATAGACATTTTTATCATTCCCCGTTCTTTATACGTCCTGTTTATAGTACATGTCATTCATGTGGAGTCAGTTGTACATGCATGATGAGTGTGAGTATTGGTCAGTGTGGAAAAGAGTATGTGGTTGTGGTTATGTGGACACTCCCTGGTAATTGTGTACCAAAGTGTGACGTGTTGAGATTGTGGCTAGAGTGTCTTTGAAATGCGACGGTGGCAAAACTGGACACTCCCTGGCGCCCATGGTAGCGCTAAAGTGTATGACGCCGAACTTGGACATTCCCTGGCACCCATGGTAGTGCTAAAGTATGGCCTACTAGACACTCCCTGACGTGCGTGGTACGGTCAAAGTGTGAGGCATTGGACACTCCCTGGTACCCCATACTAAAGTGTGAGGCAAATTGGACACTCCCTGGTAACCCTGTGCTAAAGTGTGGCTACCTTAGCGTTTCAAAGATACTAGAGTGAGAGAGTCGAGTGTTGTGTTGTCGAGAGAAAAGAGTCGGTAAGATGAGATTGGTTGCATTGTTTCCCATACATGGTCACTTGTGTTATGAATTAAAGTTTATTAATGTTATCTTTACGTTTTGTTATATGAATTCAATTTCATGCTGATATTTTGTTGAATAATGAAACTGAGAATTTGAAAATAGTAAATGAGTATGTGTTACATTTCAAGTGTATGTTTTTAATACTCACCAGCTTCAATAAGTTGACGGCGTTGATGCGCCCTGGACATTCGTGTCCAGGCTTTTCAGGTTATAACCAGATGGAGCAGTATGACTATGCAAATTGATTTTGACTATCGGGAATGAAGAGATCATTTATTATTATATGCTTTAAGTTATAAACTGAACTTTTGTAAGAAGGATGACTGTAATAGACAATAGTTATTATTTTGTTTCAAGGCGGTTTGTGCCTTTAGGTGACATCGTGCTGTAAATTTAGAAAAAAAAATTTAAGCCTTGATTGCTCTACTCTGATTTATATCATTATATGGTGTTTGACGTTTGGGACGGAATCGATCCTTCAAACTGTCGCGACCTACGGGTCCATAAAGGAAATTAAATGCTTTCCATATTTATGCTACGTTGGGGCGTGACAAAGAACAAAAAACTAAGCTCCTATATTCACTGTACCATTACACCAAAAATTTAATAATAATTAAAAAAAAAACTAATATGTACATCTACAATCCACATTTGAATTTTTTATTTTTATTTTTGAATCAGTAACAAACAAAAAATATTGATAATACGATGATGCATCAACCCCCACAATGGGCAAAAAACCAACGCCTAACCCAAACAAGCCCATACACATGTCCTAACCTTAGGAAAACTCACTCAGGAATAAAAGCAAGCACTTGGAGTGCATCACTGACAAACAAGCACCATGTCTCCTCTATCAATCATAGTTCACCCCAATAAAAGACTCAATAAAAGATAGTCTTGTCATGATTAAAATACACCCACTGTGGGGTAACAAAAAAACTCAACATTTGAAATATTTGTCTCAATTGAATTGGTAGATCAAGAAGGGTTTTGCCTATTCTGATTTTTTCACTGCAATGATTTAATCAAGAACTGATCTATATTATAGTGTATTGCAACAGTGGCTAAACATATCAATTTTGAATGAACAAAAAACACTGCAGGTTCCTATATGTTATGGTCCAATCCAACCAAATTTATGCGTAGCCCTAGTAAACAAGAGTTGAACTGTGACTGTGGATATCGCTGTAACACCCTGTATTTCTTTTCCATTAATAAATGTTTATTTCAATTTAATTTCTATTTATAAATATTTATTCGGGGGTCAAATCGTAATATTTGAAAATATAGAAAATGCTTTCTGTGGTTTTGAAAAACAATATCTATATTTTTGTATAAACCGGAATTTATTTTCTACGTTAATATAATTTTCTGTATTTTTATATCAACCGTAAAATACCAGTTTTGATTTAAAGCTGCGACTACATCGCGTTTTGGGTGTGGGAGCACGTGAGCTCAACCACACCATATGATTTCTAGTCATTGCTTGGAGCCCAATTTTGGGCAATCTATATATCACTGTATCAGTCTCTCATTCTCTCCCTCACAAACTCTCTGTCACTCTCTCAATTCTCTCCACTCTCTCATGCTCTCTCAACAACACACACATATTATATATGATATACATATACACACACACAGATTATACATATGATATACGCATACACATATACATTGTTATATATTGATATATCTCAAAATCAAGAACGAAGGAGTAAATTTCTAACGACGGAATCGACCGTGGAATTCTCGGTCTCAAAATTCTCTGTATAATTAACCTCTGTGAGTATTATAAACTCACTCTCAACGTATATATATGTATATTCCAGTGTATATAAGTGTGTATATGTGTATATATATAGATACACCATTGAAGGCTTTGAATTGGAGTTTTACAAAACTCAACCAAAATCAATTCCGTGAATTGATTATGGAAGATCTTAGTCCCAATAAGCTATGGTTTCAATCCTACGGCTCAATTTATCCGTATGGCGACGTATTGATGATTTGAAGTTTTGACACTCTTACTTTAATCGCGAAAATTAAGAGATACAATCAGTATTTGTTTAAATTGATCACGTATTCTTAATCTACGTGAAAAACTGAAGAGATCCATATATTACATGCACTGTTTAGAATAGAATCTGGAAATGGGTATAATTTCAGTTTGAAAATCAAAAATAGGGGAAAAACGAAGAAGATGATAAAACTGTGACACCTCGCGCGCGCAACCCGCTCACGCGACACCGATCCCCATTCGAGCACGCGACCCATTGCCCCTTTCGCGCGTGCGACCCATTCTCCCCTTCGCTCGCGCAGCCCGCTCGCGCGACCCACCAACTTTCGCGCGCGCGACCCGCTCACGCAACCTGGACATTTTAAGCAGTTTTTGTATTTTTATATAAGGGACTGTTTGGAAAAGGTTTTTGAAAGTTTTTAAAGAACTGTTTGACAAATATACTATTTTAAAAGCTCACTGTTAGGAATTGAACTTATAAGAACGTTTAAGACCGAGATTTATGTTGAACGAATATCCAGCTTTGAGATTAATAACTGCTACTACAAATTGTGAACATTGACATACATATTAGGGTCGAGGTTGTGTCAACATGCATGTGTGTGAGAAAGCGTGAAAAGAGTAAAGAGTGGCGGTCTGGTGTGTGACCTCAATATCGATCGGATATTATTCCTGGTATTGAAGGCGACAGTGTTGCGTAGGCTTAGATATCGATTGGATATTATTCCTGGTATCTAAAGCTCTCGTTTCAGATATGGATCGGATATTATTCCTGGTATCCGAAGCGATGGTATTGAGTTACGGCTTAGATATCGATCGGATATTATTCCTGGTATCCGAAGCGATGGTATTGAGTTACGGCTTAGATATCGACCGAATATTATTCCTAGTATCTAAGGCGCTCGTTTCGGATATCGATCGGATATTATTCCTGGTATCCGAAGCAATGATATTGAGTTACGGCTTAGCTATCGATCGGATATTATTCCTGGTATCTAAGGCGCTCGTTTCGGACATTGATTCGGATATTATTCCTGGTATCCGAAACGATGGTATTGAGTACGGCTTAGATATCGATCGGATATTATTCCTGGTATCCGAAGCGATGGTTGGTCGTGATCGGCTCAAATATCGATCGGATATTATTCCTGGTATCTGAGGAGATAGCGTGGTGCGCGACCTCAGTATCGATCGGATATTATTCCTGGTATTGGAGGCGATAGTGTTGTGTATGACTTAGATATTGATCGGATATTATTCCTGGTATCTGAGGTAATGGTTTAGTTGAGTCAAGTTTTGTTGAGAAAAAAGAGTCAAAAAGATGAGATGTTACATTGTTCATGCACGGTCGCATGTTTATTGCTTACTTTATTCCCCCGTGACTTATGTTGGAATTGGAGCCTTGAATCTATTACTTTTAAAGTTAAATTGTACCGCTGTTTATTTGCTTGTATATACATTGCGAGCACTTGTTTATTTTGCTCACCAGCTTGCATAAGCTGATGACATTGATGCGCCTTGGACTGTGTGTCCAGATTTTCAGGGTCAGGAGCAGCCAGGGTTTTTCGACTATGCTAGTTAAAGGCAGGGGACTTTCCAGGAGGCTGCTTTATATTTCTTATGTCTTTTATTTTGGAGTTGTAATAGACTTTATGTTATTTTTAAATAAGGGCGTTTTGTGCCTAAGACCTGGACTTATGTAATAGTTTAGTAAGTTTTTATTTTGGAGCTTATGTTACAGGGACAATTGGTCATACTCACTTGTCACGACCTACGAGTCCATAAAGGAAATTAAATGCTTTGCTGTATTATGCTACGTCGGGGCATGACAGGCTTTTTGGTATCAGAGCCAGCTTATGGCTCGACCAATTGTCCAAGACACATAGGATCTCCCGTTAAGATAGAATTAAGATAAGATAGTTCGATTTTATTCTGTGTTTAGTCGCTTTCTATCGTTGAGAATTTTCTTTCTTCTCGAGAGATTGACCGAATTCTGTTGATTGATGGATAGGTACCGTTCTCTCGATTATATGGCTGGAAGAAATCTCAGGATTCATCCCGCTATTGAAGCTGCACCCCCGGTGGTAGATCCAATCGGAATGTTTGAGGCTTTTGTAAGAAGATTGGAGAGGGTTAGTGATCAGAATGCAAGGAACAATAATCAGAATAGAAATCATAACAGGAATGGAAGGCAAGCCCACTAGACTGGAGACAAGCTTTTCAAGGAGTTTCGCGCTCTGCGACCTGAGTATTTTGCTGGGACTGATGAACCCTAGCAAGCGAAACAGTGGCTACACCAGATGGAGCGTATCTTTGAGACCATAGAGTGCCCGGATCTGGAGAAGAAGCGTCTGGCTATCTTTCAGCTGTCATATGCAGCGGCTGATTGGTGGGATGCTGAAAAGGCGACTATTGGGGAAGAAGCTGCAAGAAGAATGCCGTGGGTGGTGTTCAAGGAAAGATTTCTCGAGAAGTATTTTCCTGAAGAAGAGAATGACAAGAGAGAGAAAGAGTTTATGGAATTGACTCAAGGGAATCTGACTGTCCGTGAGTACACTACTCGGTTTGAATGGTTGTCTCGCTTTGCTCCACATATGTTGGACACACCCCAGAGGAAAATCAAGAAGTATCGCCGGGGTCTCAACTTGTCTCTCCGACATCTGACTATGGGGCATCTGGGCCAGTCATTTGAAGCTCTGGTGAGATTGGCTACGGGGTTGGAGAATGATGGTTGTCAGAATTTGAAGCCATTTGGAAATCGACCTCCACAGAAGGGTTATTCCGGACAGAAACCAGGGTACCCTTAGGGACAGAAAAGGACCTGGGATGGAGGGAAGAAACCTTAACAGACACAAGCAGTACAACAGTATCTGCCTCGAGCAACAGGAGGGGACAACAACAATAACTGCTTCAATTATGGTAATCCTGGTCACCGAGCTAAAGATTGCAGAATAACTAGGCGTGCTGATCATTCGGGAGTTCTGTGCTATAATTGTGGCATGCCAAGTCACATAAGTCCCGAATGCAAGGCTCCTAGGAGAGGCAATTACGGTCAACAAGGACAGGCCCGCCTGAATGTTGTTATCCCCGAGGCTGCTGGTTATGAAGAAACATGATATGAAGAAGGTGTTTATGAGGAAGAACCGCTTGAGCAACGAGCTGTGGAAGGTACTCTAACCTTGTTTAATTCCCATGTTAAAGTTTTATTTAACACGGGTGCTACACATTCCTTTATATCTGTTAAGACTGTTCGAAAGTTGGGAATAGTACCGCAACATTTAGATGAAGCTTTGAGTGCTGTCTCACCCTTAGGGACCACCGTCAAGTTATTACATGTATGTAAGGATTTTCCTCTACGGATTGGAGACCGTGGACTTTTGGCAAGATTGGTGGTTCTGTCGATGAAAGAATTTGATATAATCCTGGAAATGAATTAGCTCGAGAAGAATTATGCGAAGTTGGATTGTGCAAGGAAGAGGATCACATTCGCAGACAATGGGAATCGACTCTTCGATTTCCAATGTAACCCTTCGGGTGATATGTTCCTCACCAGATGCCTAGCAAACATTGAGGTTGTCAGTGCAGAGGTGATAATGTCATCAATACCGGTGATCAAAGATTTCAAGGAAGTATTCTGAGATATTTCAGGATTACCACCTGAGAGGGACATAGAATTTTGTGTGGAACTGGTACCAGGCACTCGACCTATAACCAAGGTTCTCTACAGGATGGCCCCTACAGAGTTATTGGAGCTTAAGGAACAAGTTCAAGAACTTGAGAAATTGGGTTTTGTTCATCCAAGTACTTCACCCTAGGGAGCACCAGTGTTATTTGTGAAGAAGAAGGATGGGACCATGCAGTTGTGTATTGACTACTGGGAATCGAATAAGGTTACTATCAACAATAAGTATCCTTTACCTCGGATAGACAATTTGTTTGATCAGTTGCAAGGAGCCATAACCTTTTCCAAGATAGATCTACGGTCAGGGTATCATCAATTGAGGGTGCGGAAGGAAGATATACCTAAGACTACTTTCAGGACGAGGTACGGACACTATGAGTTCTTAGTGATGCCGTTTGGGATGACGAATGCTCCGGCTGTGTTTATGGACTTGATGAACAGAGTATTCAAGCCATACTTAGATCAGTTCGTTATTGTCTTCATCGACGATATTTTGATCTATTCCAAGTCAGAGGAGGAGCATGAGCAGCATCTACGGATTGCGATGCAGACTCTCAAAGATCACCGCCTGAATGCTAAATTCAGCAAGTGCGAATTCTGCCTTCAGGAAGTTAAGTTCCTCGGGCATGTGATCTCACAACAAGGAATCGCAGTTGACTCATCAAAAACCGATGCAGTGGCAAATTGGACCCGGCCAACCAATGCTACAGAAGTCAGAAGTTTTCTAGGACTCGCTGGTTACTATCGGAGATTTGTAGAGGGTTTTTTAAAAATAGCAGCCCCATTAACTGGTTTGACTAAGAAAGATTTAAAGTTTGAATGGACTGATAAGCATGAACGCACTTTTCTGGAATTGAAAGAGAGATTGACAACAGCGCCAGTGCTTGCAATACCAAAGGATGGTGAGAAGTTCACTATTTTTAGTGACGCCTCTTATCAAGGATTGGGATGTGTCCTTATGCAAGATGGTAAGGTTATCGCCTATGGTTCACGACAGTTGAAGACGAATGAATTGAATTACCCAACTCATGATTTGGAGCTAGCAGCAGTAGTGTTCGCACTTAAGATCTGGAGACACTATCTCTACGGGGAGAAGTTTGATTTATTCTCAGACCACAAGAGCCTTAAGTGTTTGTTTACTCAAAAAGAGCTGAATATGAGACAACGCCGGTGGATGGAACTGATCAAGGACTACGACTTTACATTAGAGTACCACCCTGGTAAGGCTAATGTAGTCGCTGACGCCTTAAGTCGGAAACCTCAAGGAATGATTGCTTCATTGATGTTGAGGGAATGGAAAGCTTTAGAGACAATCGCAGAATTTGATATGCAGATTTCTGAGGGAAGTGTCGGGCAACACTTTGGATGCCTCATAGTACAACCAACACTTGTGAGTCGAATTATCGAGGCCCAAAAGAAAGACGAGAAATTTCTAGTATAGTTCGCCAAGATGTCAGAAAAGGACCCTACAGAGTGGAAGGTTGGGACCGACGGAGGATACCAATGTCGAGACAGATTGTGTGTGCCAAATTCTGGAGATTTGAGGAAAGATATTCTAGAAGAAGCACATAAACCGAGACTGACAGTACACCCAGGAGGAACAAAGATGTATAAAGATTTGAAGAGAAACTTCTGGTGGGAAGGGATGAAACGAGAAGTAGCCGAGTTTGTGTCTAAATGTTTAACTTGTCAACAAGTGAAGGCCGAACATCAGAGGCCCTCGGGATTGTTGCAACCCTTACCTATTCCAGGATGGAAGTAGGAATACATAACTATGGATTTCGTAGTTGGACTACCCCGGTCACAATAGAATCATGACGCGATTTGGGTAATTGTGGATCGTCTGACGAAGTCTGCACATTTCATCGCGTACAATATGACTTACCCAATAGAAAAGATGAGTCGAATGTACCTACAACAAGTGGTACAATTGCACGGTACCCCTGTGTCGATTGTATCAGACCGCGATGCACGTTTTACCTCGGGATTTTGGGAAAGTTTGTAGAAGGCTATGGGAACTTCGCTCAAGATGAGTACTGTTTTCCATCCTCAGACTGATGGACAGACCGAGCGTGTTAATCAGATTACGGAAGATATGTTGAGAGCTTGTGCAATCGATTTTGAAGGATCTTGGGAGACGCACTTATCGTTGGTTGAATTTGCGTATAACAACAGTTATCACTCGAGTATTGGGATGGCACCGTTAGAAGCCTTATACGGATGGCCATGTCGATCTCCGTTGTGTTGGGCTGAAGTGGGAGACACAGAATTGTTGGGACCAGAGTTGGTGAGAGAGACCAATGAGAAGATTTCACTGGTCAGGGAAAGAATGAAAACTGCACAGAGTAGACACAAGAGTTATGCGGATCGACGTCGAAAGGATTTGGAGTTCAGTATCTTGGGAGACGTACTTACCATCCTCAGACTGATGGACAGACCGAGCGTGTTAATCAGATTATGGAAGATATGTTGAGAGCTTGTGCAATCGATTTTGAAGGATCTTGGGAGACGCACTTACCGTTGGTCGAATTTGCGTATAACAACAGTTATCACTAGAGTATTGGGATGGCACCATTCGAAGCCTTATACAGACGGCCATGTCGATCTCCGTTGTGTTGGGCTGAAGTGGGAGACATAGAATTGTTGGGACCAGAGTTGGTGAGAGAGACCAATGAGAAGATTTCACTGGTCAGGGAAAGAATGAAAACTGCACAAAGTAGACACAAGAGTTATGCGGATCGACGTCGAAAGGATTTGGAGTTCAGTATCGGTGATCACGTCCTCCTTAAGGTTTCACCCGTTCGGGGAGTGGTACGTTTTGGTCAGAAAAGAGGGAAGTTGGCACCTCGTTTTATCGGACCGTTTAAAATATTGGAACGTGTTGGGAAAGTGGCTTATCGACTCGCGTTGCCACCAAAGATGTCTGGTGTTCATAATGTATTCCATGTCAGTATGTTAATGAAATACATACGGGACCCTTCACATGTTGTTAATTTTGATGATATTGAGACAAGTCAAAATGTTGTCTACAAGGATAGACCTGTGAGGATTCTTGACCAAAGTATCAAGAGGCTGAGAAGAAGAGACGTGCCTTTGGTTAAGGTTCAGTGGAGGCATCATGACGAGGGAGAAGCGTCGTGGGAGTTAGAGTCGGACATAAGGACTAGATACCCCGAGTTGTTTCGGGATTAGTTAGCTCAGATTTCAGGGCGAAATCTCTGTTAAGGTGGGTAGAGTGTAACACCCTGTATTTCTTTTCCATTAATAAATGTTTATTTCAATTTAATTTCTATTTATAAATATTTATTCGGGGGTCAAACCCTAATATTTGAAAATATAGAAAATGCTTTCTGTGGTTTTGAAAAACAATATCTATATTTTTGTATAAACCGGAATATATTTTCTACGTTAATATAATTTTCTGTATTTTTATATCAACCGTAAAATGCCAGTTTTGATTTAAAACTGCGACTATATCGCATTTTGGGTGTGGGAGCACGTGAGCTCAACCACACCATATGATTTCTAGTCATTGCTTGGAGCCCAATTTTGGGCAATCTATATATCACTGTATCAGTCTCTCATTCTCTCCCTCACAAACTCTCTGTCACTCTCTCAATTCTCTCCACTCTCTCATGCTCTCTCAACAACACACACACACACACACATTATATATGATATACATATACACACACAGATTATACATATGATATACACATACACATATACATAGTTATATATTGATATATCTCAAAATCAAGAACGGAGGAGTAAATTTCTAACGACGGAATCGACGGTGAAATTCTCGGTCTCAAAATTCTCTGTATAATTAACCTCTGTGAGTATTATAAACTCACTCTCAACGTATATATATATATGTATATTCCAGTGTATATAAGTGTGTATATGTGTATATATATAGATACACCATTGAAGGCTTTGATATGGAGTTTTACAAAACTCAACCAAAATCAATTCCGTGAATTGATTATGGAAAATCTTAGTCCCAATAAGCTATGGTTTCAATCCTACGGCTCAATTTATCCGTATGGCGACGTATTGATGATTTGAAGTTTTGACACTCTTACTTTAATCGCGAAAATTAAGAGATACAATCAGTATTTGTTTAAATTGATCGCGTATTCATAATCTACGCAAAAAACTAAAGAGATCCATATATTACATGCATTGTTTAGAACAGAATCTGGAAATGGGTATAATTTTAGTTTAAAAATCAAAAACAGGGGAAAAACAAAGAAGATGATGAAACTGTGACAACTCGCGCGCGCAACCCGCTCGCACGACACCCATCCCCATTCGCGTGCGTGACCCGCTCGCGCGACCCGTTCTCCCCCTTCGCTCGCGCGACCCAACTCCTTTCGCGCGCGCGACCTGGGCATTTTAGGCAGTTTTTGTATTTTTATATAAGGGACTGTTTGGAAAAGGTTTTTGAAAGTTTATAAAGAACTGTTTGACAAATATACTATTTTAAAAGCTCACTGTTAGGAATTGAACTTATAAGAACGTTTAAGACCGAGATGTATGTTGAACGAATATCCATCTTTGAGATTAATAACTGCTACTACAAATTGTGAACATTGACATACATATTAGGGTCGAGGTTGTGACAACATGCATGTGTGTGAGAAAGCGTGAAAAGAGTAAAGAGTGGCGGTCTGGTGTGTGACCTCAATATCGATCGGATATTATTCCTGGTATTGAAGGCGACAGTGTTGCGTAGGCTTAGATATCAATCAGATATTATTCCTGGTATCTAAAGCGCTCGTTTCAGATATGGATCAGATATTATTCCTGGTATCCGAAGCGATGGTATTGAGTTACGGCTTAGATATCGATCGGATATTATTCCTGGTATCCGAAGCGATGGTATTGAGTTACGGCTTAGATATCGATCGAATATTATTCCTAGTATCTAAGGCGCTCGTTTCGGATATCGATCGGATATTATTCCTGGTATCCGAAGCGATGATATTGAGTTACGGCTTAGATATCGATCGGATATTATTCCTGGTATCTAAGGCGCTCGTTTTGGATATCAATCGGATATTATTCCTGGTATCCGAAACGATGGTATTGAGTACGGCTTAGATATCGATCGGATATTATTCCTGGTATCTAAGGTGCTCATTTCGGGTATCGATCGGATATTATTCCTGGTATCCGAAGCGATGGTTGGTCATGATCGGCTCAGATATCGATCGGATATTATTCCTGGTATCTGAGGAGATAGCGTGGTGCGCGACCTCAATATCGATCGGATAATATTCCTGGTATTGGAGGCGATAGTGTTGTGTATGACTTAGATATCGATCGGATATTATTCCTGGTATCTGAGGTAATGGTTTGGTTGAGTCTAGTTTTGTTGAGAGAAAAGAGTCAAAAAGATGAGATGTTACATTGTTCATGCACGGTCGCATATTTATTGCTTACTTTATTCCCCCGTGACTTATGTTGGAATTGGAACCTTGAATCTATTACTTTTAAAGTTAAATTGTACCGCTGTTTATTTGCTTATATATACATTGCGAGCACTTATTTATTTTGCTCACCAGCTTGCATAACTTGACGGCGTTGATGCGTCCTGGACTGTATGTCCAGATTTTCAGGGTCAGGAGCAGCCAGGGTTTTTCGACTATGCTAGTTAAAGGCAGGGGACTTTCCAGGAGGCTGCTTTATATTTCTTATGTCTTTTATTTTAGAGTTGTAATAGACTTTATGTTAGTTTTGAATAAGGGCGTTTTGTGCCTAAGACCTGGACTTATGTAATAGTTTAGTAAGTTTTTATTTTGGAGCTTATGTTTTATTAGTAACCTTTTTTTACAAGTGTTGTTTAAGTTATTTGTTGCAGGGACAATTGGTCATACTCACTTGTCACGACCTACGAGTCCATAAAGGAAATTAAATGCTTTCCTATATTATGCTATGTCGGGGCGTGACAATCGCAGTTTAACCACAGCTTTTTTAAACCATTTCAAATTCAAATATGAGTCGCCACTTAATTTTTTTAAAAGGAA
Organism: Hydrangea macrophylla; assembly: GCA_033977485.1. Classification (NCBI taxonomy): domain Eukaryota; kingdom Viridiplantae; phylum Streptophyta; class Magnoliopsida; order Cornales; family Hydrangeaceae; genus Hydrangea; species Hydrangea macrophylla. The sequence continues at coordinate 66,811,704 of CM066982.1, forward strand.
AATTAAGAAACCATTTTAAAAGCAAACTGATCTTTTGGAAACTAGAGATTTCTAGGTCCGGGGATTATGGAATGAGAGGGGAAGGAGCCCGGCAGACTAAAACACCCCATCTCATCCTATCTCGTGATAGGCCTCTACTTAACATCCTTTTAATCAAATTACTAATCTAGGCGTTCCCTCAACTAATACATAGATATAGATATACATTGCAAAAACATATTAAAAGGGGTGTAAAATTGCTAATGATAAAAGGCATACAAACCAAATCGATTCATCTTGAAAATGAGTGATATGCAATAGAGAACAAGACAACTTACCCAGGATCCAGTAGCGGTAGAAAACGTGCAATGTATGCAAATAAATAATAAACATAGAAAGAGTTTCTAACACATATATACACATAAGGCAAACCCTAGTTCTAAGGTGTCGCACATGAAGTCAAAAAACCAATAAAAAGACAAGAAATAAAATAAACTAGGGAAAAGAGTCAAGAAATCATACCTTCATAGCGCTACAAAACAAAGGTTAGTCCATATGCTTTGAACAAAATATAATAATAAATCCTTATTAACATACCCAAGCTTCTAGCTTAAGAACTATCAAGCATGGAATGGTTGACATAATTATGAATTCCTTATAAGTAGTTGAAAACACAACACCTGTACAGACATAAAAGTCTCAACTAGGAGTGTAATACCCGTACCCGGAAAAAGGAAGTAATATTTATTTTACATGCACTAATTAGTATAATTAATTGCATGTGATGATTTGGATAAGTTCCAATTATCCCGATGTTACAAGTGTTCGGAAAATGACACCGTTGAAAGTTTCACTAGAGGTGAGACAAATATAAAAGTGGGACCCAAGAGAGGTATGGATAATATAAATTGCATGAAGGTGAATTTATATGATTAAATGGTAGACATGTAAATGTAATTGTGTGCATTATAATACATACTGATACCATATGATTATTTAATTGATAAAATATTAAGTGCTTTAATATTTTATTATTGTTCATAATTACTTATGAGACAAGTTTGGGTACCCTTATGAGGGTGTAATTGGACACATGACATAATTGGTATGCTAATTAGTGCCTTCATATAATATTTGGGACCACCTTTGGGGCCCATACGTGACATAGATATAGACCTACTTAGATATTGGGATAATAATATAATTAGTTTGGGTGCTATAATAAAGTCTACAAAATAGTTAGGGGTCTAAATACAGATAAGCGTTAGTTTATGTGAATTGAGATGCACTATAGCATCTCTCATCTTCATTATCTACTTAAAAGAAAAGAAAAAAAAAAAAAAAAAAAAAGAAGAGAACCAAACAAAACGTGTACGTGTGCAGTGTAGGCGGTGGTGGGGGTGATGTAATGTTTATATATTATATATTTATGTATATATTTATGTTAGTAAAAAAAAATTTAAGAAAGGAAGTGAGAAAAAAAAATAGTGAGTTGATAGAGAGAGAATCCGCGAGAAATAAAAGAGAGGGAAGTGAGGGTTCCACCCTCTTGATGCTATAGCTTCGCTGTATATTATCCAAATCGCAATACGAAGTCATATTTAGAATCGTGGGGTAAGCCTAACCTTATGGTATAATTTATTTTTAGTTTTATCGATAGATTTTTCGTGACCCAAATGGGTTGGTAATATTTAGTTTACCAAATTGTGTAGGATTAACTACATGTTCATATTTAGGCTAGATTTAGGGAAAATTCGGGGTTTCTAGGCTTATTTGATTATTCGTAGAGGTGAGTGTCCTAATCCCAAAATTGGATGTTTAACGTTATTTATTTGTTATTAAATGCCTAAATATAGATTAAGTAGAAAAGCATGTGATTAATTATTATTAACATGTCTAAACTGTTGAAATTGCCATGTTGACATATTGAGTTATTTATGTGCTTATTTGGGTCAAAGGGTCTCAAGTGATAATCACCATTAGTTACCCCATATATAAGGGACAGAGAGATGTTGAAATCCTCTGAGAAAAGGGGATAGTGGTGACGACCACAACGAATTGACTACGGTTACAAATAAATGAGTGTGATTTCGCTATATGCTATGGAAAAAGTGAGAATGGCCCGGAATCAGGGGTCTAGAACGATGGTGGTTGATTACTTGACACGCCTGCGACCATTTATTGTTGTGATTGCAATGGGTGTTATGATTCATTAAATACTCCAATTGCATGATTAGTACCACGTACTCACTGAGCGAAAGCTTATTCGATTTTTGTGGCTAATGACCACGCAGGTTCATATGAACATCACAGTGAAAAATGACCAAGACTACTGGGCTTGGTTTGCTAAGATGGGTTTTGTATTATTCATTTTATTTATTTTTAAATGACTAGTTGGGGATGTTTAGGAGTTGTGGAATAATGATTACAGTTTTGTGTATAAGAACATATTCGAAGTTATGATTTATACTTTTATTATGTTAGAATGAATCTATATATTTCAGTTAGGTTTTTGATGTGCTTTAGAATATTTAAATAAATAAGTGTAGTAGGGGTTAAATATTCATGTTTTGAAAACAGAGTGAATGGTACTATAATAGGGGAAACTCTGCCCAAGTACCATTCGACGGTTTAAAACTTATATTTATTTCTTTTGGTTATTTTATTGGATAAAATGATATTTTTACCCTTGATATTTCAGTCAAAATGTAATTTTTGGAACGTTAAAAATAATTGTTTGGTCCTTGCTGGCTTTGTTACACGTGTACTATCCCGCAGGGGCAGGTTAGGGTGTGAGAAATTTTGGTATCAAAGCAATAGGTTAGAGCCTTTGGGGACAAGAGACGAATACGACACGTTTTAAAAAAATGCATGTATATGATAATCATGACACATAGCTACATGTAGAGGCATACATGTTTACTGCATGTGATTAAATATTATTGAGCATGCATATCATATTGCATGCATTCTACATATAATATGTGGAGAGATGGTTGGAAACTTCATTGTGATAAAATGGAGTATAAAGGGAAATGTTTCCCCATATGTTGAATTAATTAAGTTGGAAAGGGGAAGTGAGAATTCAGTAAGAAAAATCCGAGGTTGGGAATATTTGTGGAATTTGGGTTCAGAAATTAAGAGTTGAGTTAGTCATTCTGAAATGATTTGACTGATATTATATTATCAAGGGTATTGACTTGATGAAGGGTTATTGAGAATTGGGTTATTATTTGTGGGTACGAATTTCTTTCCGAATTTTATCGGGTATTATTATTAGTAAAGATTATTTCTTATTTTCTATCAAGAAAATGGACATCTGGATTTCTTTAATTACGGTGGATTTTCTAGTATTCAAATATTATAGTTTGGGGAATTCTGGATTTCTTATGATTTATATGGGCCTCATGAACATATATGGTATTATTGTTATCTCTTATTTCTTCATATATTCAGTAATGATCTTTGGGAGTATTTATCGAGATTCTTATATATTCTCTTGGGATTGAGGGTGAAATATTGAGTTTGTCAAGGTGATAAGATATTTGGGATTTATCCAGTCGCTTGAGTTATCATAGTTTGTTGAGGAATCTCTCAACTCTATTTGGGCTATATTGGCTTGTTGAGGAATCTCTCAACATTTTCTATATCTTGAATTGCCTCTCTTATTATCGAGTAATGATAAGCTCTCCAACGTGTCAGTATGAATAATCGATTTGGGGTTAACTCAGAGTAACAGACTTTCTTATTATGTTCCTAACGATTAGGTATCACTGCTGTTATAAATTATTCTTTTCCTGTTAAGGATATAGTTGATTGGGATCAAAACTAAGTAGCTGTGTTGTACGAAAACCGATTGGGTTGACTGGCTATTCGGGGGTATCAAAATTTTCTATCAAAGATCTAAATTTGATGATGGGGTTTACAAGTTTAATAAGTAGTAATCTCTTTGATATCCAAACCACTCCAAGCTCCGTTCAATACCATGTATATCAGGTAATAGTATTCTTATTATTTCTTTGTACTTTATATGTAAGCAATCGAGATTTGACTATTGCACTGCACTGTAGCAATTGTCAGGTATCCTAGTAGATCACTGAAAACTTTCAGACTTTGGAATTCTTTGTATGTCACGCTAAGTGAGGTTATATATATTTAAATGAGTAGAAAAAATTTTGAATTATCTTTTGTGGAAAAAAAACACCGATTTATTGTGAATCGGGAAGTGTTTAAAAATATTTTGATAAAAAAAAAGGAGGTAATTGAATTTGACCCAAATTGGGTTGAATGGGAAAATTAGTGAAAATAATTTTAATGAAATATAGGTATTTCAATTATTGTTTAAAGGAGTTATTAATAGAAAATATTTTAATTACAATATAGTTGTGTAAATATTTTTATTCTATGGAAAGAGATTTTAAATAAATATTGTTGGGCTAGGAAGCTCAGATGAGTACATTACTTTTTTACTTTGATTTTAAATTAGAATATTATATTTTTAAATGAATTCCAAATGATCTTGGTAAGAAAAATGGTCTGAAAGTGACTTGTGATATTCTACGTATTATTTTGAATACTGTTTGTTGCGAATACATGATTGGGTTAATGGGTTATAAGGAGCATCAATTTATTTCTTGAGAATTGAGTTGGGATATTCTTGGTTATAAGGTGGTATGACAGAGCAATGAAGCACTACATTTTAAAGACATGTTCTGGATATCTTTAGGTTATTGCTTGTTGTTTAGGATTACAGTTAGGGATCAATGAGTGATTTTGTTTGCATACAATTGACACCTTTAAAAGGGCACTGCATACTTGGATGAATTGGAGAAAATTTAATATTGAGGAGTATTGGATCATATTCGAGTTTTATCACGACAAAATCAGTTGCTTATTGATTGTAAGTGTTACAAGGAAGGGACAAATGTGTATATTGATTTCTATATATTCGGGGACTTAGACAGCGTAAACTGAAAGACAGGTAAATTCTACAATCTGAATAGTTTGAGGATTGTGAAGCTTTGTCTTATGTTGAACATCTGGTGGATGAGTTGTATTTCTGAAATGTGATTTAAAAGAATAGAGATTTCGTGGGTGTCGTTAGAAATTAATCAATTGGGACTTATGAAGGTGACATGAACTTGAAGTTATGGGATTGACTGGGTATTATTGAAAAATATATTGAAGATTTTTTCTCTACACGAGTACACGTGTGAAACTTATATTGGTTACAGTGAAGATTCTCTTCTATGATGATATTGATATTATTATTACAAAGGTTTGTGTTGAGATTGGGTTATATGTTGATGCAACAGTGATTTATACTGTACCTGGTTCAAATTTCATAAAATGAATTATCTAGTACAAGATTAAAAATTCATGGTATTCTTTCTATATTGAGCATATGGCAATAATGTTCTTACGAGCTGGAAGTTTAGATTAATTGTCGTGACTTGGATATTTAGTTATACAATGATAATTGGATACATGGTATGAAGGATAGTTGGAACTCATGATGGCTACAGTTTGAAATTTTATACTAATCAGGTGAAGACAAAATGACTGTTGGTGCTCAAATCAGAGATCAATGGGGATTTGGTTTCCGCGTTGTTTATTCAGAAATGATTTGAGTCAAGATTCAAAATTTGTTAGCAACTAAATTTGTTTCAGAATTGGGGAAGGAATGATGATTATAAATTGAGGTCAATCAACATTATTATAACAAATGAATGGAAATTGATTTGAAGATCGATTTAAGTTTCTATTTTGGAAATTTGTGATAAAGTATTAAACGGGAAATGATTGAGCTCTGCTCTACAATAAAATGTGTTAGAATCTCAAGGTCAAGTATGTACTTTGAGTGAAGATAACTCAACGGAATGAGTTTAGAAGAAATATTGAAGCATATAATGAGATTTGAGTATATAATACGTTAGTAATTGGGTATGCGATATTACTAATTGTATTTCATTAATATGATGACCTAGTAATTAGTTACAGGGACACAAGTCTTCTTGAAGATTAAGATATCGAGAAAGCTACCTTCAGATGAAAATTGTAAAGTATTCTTTGCGATGTGTGGTATAAGGGCAGAAATAATAAGCTTCATGGGGTTATTGTGATCGATATTATTGACAATTTAAGTTGAATGTTTATTGTAGTAAATTTCATGACGTGATTGTCAAAGTTAAACAAGAATTAGGTATTGTCATATAAATGATTTGTGGATAGGTTTATCCAATCAGAATGTGGCATTGATTGAAACTACGGATTTTCTGGGATTAAACGACCTATATGTGAATAGAATTATGCAATTATGCGGGTACTAGCACTTGTCATCCTAAAAAGAAGTAGTCGATTTATGAAGAAGTTTTGGAATCTTGCAAAATCAATGAAAATGTAACTGAACTTTTACGAGACATTTTAGCATACGCCGATATCTGGTGGAAAAATATAAAAAAAGGCAAGTAGGATTTGTTCTAGAATGATTGGGGAAAATGACTAATGTGGGGTGAAAATTATTTCTTGAAGTTTCATCTTCAGAAAAGGGTATAGTTTAACAAACCAATTAAGATTGAAATTCAAGTACGTCACTTAGAAATATTAAAAGGAATGGGAACCAGTCAGCTGCGATAGTGGTCACACCAGTGGGTATAATGCATTTTATAATCGTGTTGTTGTATATGAACCAGTACAGGTTTGAGGAGGAACGTTTACATCTATTTGATTTGTGAAGTGAGAAAAGTTTGGGGACAAACTTCCTAAAAGGGAGGGAGAGATATAATACCCGTACCTGGAAAAAGGAAGTAATATTTATTTTAGATGCATTAATTAGTATAATTAATTGCATGCGATAATTTTTCAATTACCCCGATGTGATAAGTGTTCGGAAAAGGACACCGTTGAAAGTTTCACTAGAGGTGAGACAGATATAAAAGTGGGACCTAAGAGAGGTATGGATAATATAAAGTCCATAAAGGTGCATTTATGTGATTAAATGGTAGACATGTAAATGTAAATGTGTACATTATAATACATGCTGATACCATATGATTATTTAATTGATAAAATATTAAGTGCTTTAATATTTTATTATTGTTCATAATTACTTATGAGATGAGTTTGGGTACCCTTATGTGTGTGTAATTGGACACATGACATAATTGGTAGGCTAATTAGTGTCTCATATAATATTTGGGACCACGTTTGGGGTCCATACGTGACATAGATCACCTACTTAGATATTGGGATAATAATATAATTAGTTTGGGTGTTATAATAAAGTCTACAAAATAGTTAGGGGTCTAAATACAGATAAGTGTTAGTTTATGTGAATTGAGATGCACTATAGCATCTCTCATCTTCAATATCTTCTTGAAAAAAAAAGAACCAAACAAAACGTGTACGTGTGCAGTGTAGGCGGTGGTGGTGGTGATGTAATGTTTATATATTACTCCCTCCATCCCATTTTGTAAGTTCTGTATTCTATTTTGGGATGCCCCAAAATTAGTGTCCACTTTCCTAATTTGGTACATAATTTTTACTTACTTTCCAAAACTACCCTTCATTGAAATCTACACCAAGATAAAACTAAAAAAGTTGTTGTAATGATTAGGGGCAATTATGGAAAATAGGTGTAAATTCTTCTTGTCCCCTTAATAAGTTGAGTTCCCAAAGATGGACTCACAAAATGGGACGGAGGGAGTATATATTTATGTTAGTAAAAAAAAAGATTAGGAAAGGAAAGTGAAAAAAAAACAATGAGTTCACAGAGAGAGAATCCGCGAGAAAGAAAAGAGAGGAAAGTGAGGGTTCCACCCTCTTGATATTATAGCTTCGCCGTGTATTACCCAAATCGCGATACGAAGCCATATTTAGACTCGTGGGGGTAAGCCTAACCTTATGGGATAATTTATTTTTAGTTTTATCGATAGATTTTTCGTGACCCAAATGGGTTTGTAATATTTGGTTTACCAAATTGTGTAGGATTAACTACAGGTTCATATTTGGGATGGATTTAGGGGAAATTCGGGGTTTCTAGGCTTATTTGATTATTCATAGAGGTGAGTGTCCTAATCCCAAAATTGAATGTTTAATGTTATTTATTTGTTATTAAATGCTTAATTATTGATTAAGTAGAAAAGCATGTGATTAATTATTATTAACATGTCCAAACTGTTGAAATTGCCATGTTGATATATTGAGTTATTTATGTGCTTATTTGGGTCAAAGGGTCTCAAGTGATAATCACTATTAGTTAGCCCATATATAAGGGATAGAGAGATGTTGAAATCCTCTGAGAAAAGGGGATAGTGGTGACGACCACAACGAATTGACTACGGTCACAAATAAATGAGTGTGATTTCGCTATATGCTATGGAAAAAGTGAGAATGACCCGGAATCAGGGGTCCAGAACGATGGTGGTTGATTACTTGACACGCCTGCGACCATTTATTATTGTGATTGCAATGGGTGTTATGATTCATTAAATACTCCAATTGCATGATTAGTACCACGTGCTCACTGAGCGAAAGCTTATTCGATTTTTGTGGCTAATGACCACGAAGGTTCAGATGAACATCACAGTGAAAAATGATCAAGACTACGGGACTGGGTTTGCTAAGATGGGTTTCGTATTATTCATTTTATTTATTTTTATATTACTAGTTGGAGATGTTTGGGAGTTGTGGAATAATGATTACAGTTTTGTGTATAAGAACATATAAGAAGTTATGATTTTAACTTTTATCATGTTAGAATGAATCTATATATTTTAGTTAGGTTTTTGATGTGTTTTAGAATATTTAAATAAATAAGCGTAGCAGGGGTTAAATATTCATGTTTTGAAAACAGGGTGAATGGTGCTATAATAGGGGAAACTCTGCCCAAGTACTATTCGACGGTTTAAAACGTATATTTATTTCTTTTGGTTATTTTATTGGATAAAATGATATTTCTACCCCTGATATTTCAGTCAAAATGTAATTTTTTGAACGTTAAAAATAATTGTTTGGTCCTTGTTGGCTTTGTTACACGTGTCCTAGCCTGCGGGGGCGGGTTGGGGTGTGACAAGGAGCCAATGTAATGTCCATATAGAGATGATATAATCCCAACCAACATGATCATAAGGGACCCATAGTTATGTTCAACTAGGTTCAATCAAATGCAACTTAAACCAAGAATTGGTCCTAATCATAAACATCAACATATATGGATGAATACGTGGACATATACAAGAATGAGCTATAAATTTTTCATTGATTTGGATAATTTAGCCTCTGGATTTAAGTCCAATTAATCATTATTAAAACATGGTTTGAACCTTAGGTCATGAAAAAGCCATTTTGGCCATTATTTGCAAAGTTTTATCAAATCAATCACAGAATTCTGAAAATTATAGAGAGCAGACCAACTTTCAAAAATAGGAAAAGCATAACTCCCATGGTTGGATCTTAGTGATATTTGGATACAAGGTGCCTCTATTAGTCTAGTTTCTAACCCCAAACGAAAATTAAAGATCCAACGGTTCAATCTCTGGGAATTGGGTCATAACCAGATATCACTCAGAATTTAACTCTCTGTCCATAGATTTTGTGTGATTTTCTAAAAATAGTAAACAAATCCGAATGACCAATATCCTTTTAGGGGATCTTATTAACACATTAATCTTCGTAGAAACATTTTTTTAAAGTTAAGAATGTTTGGTTAAGGCTCTGATAAATTCGAATCAAAACTGACTTACTGTTCTGAAATTTTGGACAAAGAATAGTTAGTTTGCAAATTCCAAGACCAAACCATCTTAAACATGGGATCTCATCAAAACAAAAAAATGCAGTCGTAGATCCTTGTGATTATGAACACTCTCCAATCGGTCTCATTCAATTCCAATGGATCATGATTTAATTAAAAATCCTTGATCAAAATTGGTTTATGAATTTGCTGCACCATTGTTGAGTTCTTCATTTTTGGCTAAATCTATCAACCACATCATAGAGGTGGACTCATCTTAAGACTAATTCTTCTTCCTATTGGTGGTCATTGGAGATTAAATATGACTAATCCATGTGAGCCTCAATGGAATATGGAAAGGATTTCGTAAGGCTTCAAATTAGAGGACCTAAGTCATGGATTATGACTTGGACCTACTAATTATGCATGGATATGGCTATTCCCATTTGAACCATAAGTTCATAGAGAACTTAAGAGACCAGCTCAAAGGGAGTCCTATGAGATATTGAGAATCTCATGGATCCTAAGAGAAGAATGTAACAAAAGAAAGGAAATCAAAGTTCAAATGATATCCAAAGCAAAACTTTGCTTTATGGTTTATTTAATCTTAAACCTTAAGCTAATTTAATCCAAATCAAGTGAAAAGAGCAAATGGAAGTTTAATCACAATTCTAGTGGTGTGTGTTTAATCATAATTCTAGTGGTGTGTGATGAAATGAGGTGGGAAGAGACTTTTTGAAAATGTGTAAAAGATCCTAAGTAGTTCTATGAATTTTGATTAAACTTGGATTAAGTACTAACTAGTCTAGAGTTTACCTCCAATTATCCTCAACTTCTTTATGATTTGAAGGTCTTCCAAAGGTTGTTCAAGCTCTTCTTCGAGCACATGCAATGACTTACTCCTTAATTCTCTTAATTTTTCTTTAAGATTCTCCTAATCAAGACCTAACAGATTCAAGATTTAAGCTTCTAAAAAAGGGGCCCCTTGTAATGGGATATTCACTCCCTATATATAGGCAAATTTTTTAGGGGTATTTCAGTAATTTTAAGGTAAAAACCCTATGTACTTTTGATGGTACAAAATGTACTATTTCAAAGAGCAGATTTTCAAAAAATGCAGCATTCGGTGGAGTTGTCCGCGGCACTCCGTGACTGCCGGAACGGCATTCGCCAATTATCGCGACATCATTCATCGAGTGCCGCAGCGGTACTCAGGGAGTGCCGTAGACAACTCGCAGACTGCCGTCTTTTTGGGCATTTTGTTTTCCCTTGTTTTCAATTTCTTTTTCTTTTTCTTTTTCTTATTCTTTTATTTCTTTTTCTTGCTTCCAGAATTGGTTTTATTTTTGCAGCAATCGGCCAGTTGTCCGTGACATTTAGTGAATGCCGGTATGATTATCAACGACTGCCGGCACGGCATCCGATGACTGCCATTGCGACACCACGTGAGTGCCGTAGATAACTCCACCGCGTGCCATTTTTTGTTATTCTTCTCTTTTCCTCACTTTCTTTTGCTTTTTAATTTTTTGAAATTGAAGAGCCTTTTAAAAAGCTTGAACCACCTTAGAAACCCTAAGTTAGCCGGATATTGTCATCATCGGACTTGGAGGAAACACTCCCCAAAATTCGACGATTTGGTCAAAATTGGGGTGTCTACAGTTTGCCCCTCTTCGACAGAGCTTGTGGAGCAACGTGTGTTGCAAGTGAATGTCAAAGCCTGTGTGAAGACAAGCCTTTAACCAGACTGCCAAATTTAAGTAAAAACAAAAAATTGTGTTGCAAAAATGGTTGCGCAAATGGTACAAACTGGTCGTGCTCGATGGTAAGCTGCCTACGTATTCCTACGGGAATCAGACCAGGATGTAGTTCGGGCAACGGGGGAAACACACAAGCGCAAATAGTCATACGGATTAATGCACATATCCTATCATCATGCACATGATCATGTCATGATGGCTATCAATGTAAATTCATGCTTCATGCTATCGAATTATGTAAATGCAATGACTTGAGATCATGCTATTTTGATGTAACTAGATGCAATCCATGTCCTATGCTACTTAATGCTCACGGTCACCTCAACTTGCTAGGTGAGCTATCTTCGAAACTCGGAATTTCTCTGACTAGTAAGTTGGTCCTCTTCAGGAATCGTAACCAATTCGGCCAATTGGATGAACACTGAAGCGATTGACTGGGCGGCGCTTCGCGACTTAGGCCCCAATGTAAATGCGGGTTTGCTCAAAATATCTGCAGCCCTTCGTTCCGTCGGATATGAATATCCACAGCCCTTCAGCCCCGTCGGATATATTTGCTCAAAATGTCCGTAGCCCTTCAGCCCATCAGATATGAATATTCGCAGCCCTTCAACCCCGTCGGATATTTTTGCCCAAAATATATGTAGCCCTTCGGCCCATCAGATATGAATATCCGTAGCCCTTCGGCCCCGTCGAATATGTTCCGCAGCTCTTCGGCCCCGTCTGATATGTTTGCTCAAAATATTCGCGTACCTTCAGCCTCGTCGAATATGTTTGCTCAAAATATCCGCAGCCCTTTGGCTCATCGGATATGAATATCCACAACCCTTCGGTCCAGTTGGATATGTTTGCTCAGAATATCCGCAGCCCTTCGGCCTCGTCGAATATGTTTACTCAAAATATTCGCAGCCCTTCGACCCCGTCGGATATGTTTTCTCAAAATATCCGCAGCCCTTCGGTCCGTCGGATAGAATGCCTGTAACCCTTCGGCCTTGTCGGATATGTTTGCTCATCTTGAACTTTAAAATCAGGAGTCGGTCAGATTCGATTTTTACCTAGCTTCAAAATTGGGAGTCAATCATACTCATCAAATTTCTTATCTCCAAAATTGGGAGTCGATTCGACTCAAAACAATTTCCATTTCATACTCGTGAGTCAATTCGACTAAAAGAAAACTATACCATAAGTTGGGAGTCAAATAGACTCAATTCAAAATTTCAAAATTGGAGTTAATATGACTTTGAAAACATTCCTTTTTTTTTCCAAAATCAAGATTCAATTTTTCAAAATCATGTGTCAAATATTCCTCAAATCATTTTTTTATTTCAGGACCGAATTCAATTAGACTCAAACGAACTTTCAATGGGAGTCAATCAGACTCAAACTGAATTTTCCCACATCAGGGGTCACTTCAACTTATTTTAATTCGAATCTCAAAATTGGGAGTTAATTAGACTTATGTTCAAATTCAAATTTCAAAATCTAGAGTCAAAATTCACTCAACTTCAAAAAATCAAAAAGTCAAATGGACTTGATTCAAGCTCATCTCTCAAAATTCGAAGTCACACGAACTCAAAATCATTTTTCAGCGACCAAAGTGTAAACGGTGGTCAAATTCTGGGAATTTGAATTCAAAATTCGGGATCTTTTTTGAATTTTGGGGGGAAAACCATCGACTCTTCAGATGCCATTTTCATGGCACATGCGCAAGCATGCAGCAGTCCGTAATTGCCGTTGCGGCACTTACAGAATGCCGCAGTGGCACTTAGTGAGTGCTGTACGGCAGTCAACGACTGCCATTCGCGATTTTTCGAGTGCCTTTTGAGACACAGAATGCTATACACGGATCAATTTCTTTCATTTTCTTCACTTCTCACAAAAATTCTCTTAAACTGATTCTCTCTCTCGAAAAGAATTTTAGCGATTCATTGGGTCAACAAGTTAGTTCCTCTCGATCAAAATCTCATTTTTCTCTTTATTTTTGATGTTTTCTTGATTTTTTCAAAAGTTTAATGTTCAATTCTCTCCTTCTTGACAGGTTGACCTTTATGGACGGCTCAGGGAGTTCAAGCAAGAAGAGGAAGAAGTACAAGGCCACACCTCATCCTAACCCCACTTTCCTACTTCGAGATCCAGACGTATCTGCCAGGGCATTTCGATGAGAGGTATATCCTCTCTTTCATTTCTCCATTTTCAAATGAATCCTATGTATGATAATCTAAAACTTTGAAATGCTCTCTTTGATTATCAAACGACCTTTGGACATGCAAATGCTATGCGGCAGAGATTTTCGAGCGTTCTAATCGTTCCTTAAAAAAAACTTTATTTATTTATTTTTATTCTCTTTTTCTCATTATTATTTTATATTTTTCTTCTTTTCTTCTTTCCATCCTTTCATTTAACTGATTTAAAATCTCATGATTCATTGCAGTTCCAGCCCGATACGCTAAAGGGTCATAGTAGCCTCGCTCACGGCTATGAGTGGTACCAGTCCCTGAGTCAGACGGTGAGGGGCTTTATTGATGCTACCTGCTTCGGAGACTTCATCAAGCTCTTGACAAAGAGCTTGAATGACTTGAGGCAGATACACGCTCTTTCGGAGCAGTGGTGGGACACAACCAACACGTTCCACTTCGAGTTCGAGGAGATGATGATGACCCCACTCGATTTTAACATAATCACTAGGATCCCCTTTGGGGGGAGTGCCTACGGTACCTCGATACGGTGACAGAGTGGGATCAGGTACCCAAGCTGCTAGGAGTGGTCCTAAAGGAGCCCTTGGCTACAGCCAAGTGGTTCCTTGACACGTTCAGAGGCCAGGAGCGCTTCACAGACGAGCAGATGGCTTGAGGATTCCTGATGTACTTACTGGGGTGATCAATGTTGAGCACCAAGGGCAGCTAGATCTCCATCGCACTGGTAGGTTTCTCTGGAGCATATGGCTGCATCTACGAGTACGATTGGGCCGACGCAAGACTGTCCATTCTTTATAGACATATGGGAGAGATCTCCCGAGGCTATCCAGCTTCCACGGGCAGCTTTTGGAGGGCATGGGAGGTACGTTCCTCTTTATTATTATTATACATTTTTTTATTTTCCATTAATGTTTCAATTCTAAATTGTAAACCTTACATCCTCTTTCTTTTTATGCAGATTTGTTCCTACGAGTATGTCCACATAATGCTGCCTTCGACACTGCCAATGGACACCCTCGTCATGCCCCAGGGGTGGAAATGGCAGAAGGACCACGTCGGGCAGAAGACTGGGGCCCATGATTTTATTGCGTTCAGGAATTTCCTGACTACACTAAGAGAGTTGCACGTCCATTGGCAGCCTTGGGTTGACGTGCTTGCTACCCTCCCTCCAGACAGACAGAGATCGGCTGGTTATGACCCGATGAGATTATTATTGGATGGCCCAGACGCTCAGGAGTGGTACCTGGGGGAGAGAGTGACCCAACAGTCTCTGATGGCTCTTGTCTTTCACGTGCCGCATCCCCCTCCCAGTTATATGAGGGCTTTAGAGACTCTCCATGGTAGCGCATTTACGACTGCCCTGAACGGTCTCTCTATTCAGGATTTTCTGGAGCCTCCTGAGGGGTACGCCACTTTCTGTGATGCCAAGCTGATGAAGAACTTCCCTCTGATGGAAGTGACACAAGTAAGTTTCTTTTAACTTTTCCTTCTTTCTTTAGTTCCTTCCATTTTTTATTTGAACTTTCTTTTCTTTCTTTGCTGCCCGTTCATGCCACAGCCCGAGCTCCCGCTCTACCACCATGGGATTGGAGTCTCCTGACAGTCTTTCAGGGTGAGCAAGGCACGACCATTGTTCCCTACTATCACCAGGGTGCTCCTACTGTCCCGCTCCAATATGATCATGTCCCGCGGGACTACACCAAGGAGGGTCTACTCTTTGCCCATAGCGTGAGGCAGTGGGTCCACGGACGAGAGTAGAGGGTAATTGCTTTGTTGTCCTCTCTTTCATTTTATTTGATTTTTCTCTGAATTTCTAATCCTTATTTCTAATTTCTAATTCAAGCTGATGAAGCGCGGGTAGCTACTGAGGTTCAGCTGAGGGCTAAGGCAAGCTTTTATTATTACTTCAATTTTCTTATTTAGGACTTTCAATTATTTTTAATTTTGCTTAACAAAATCAGTATTCGATCTCTTTCCTTGCTTAGGAGGAAAAGAACAGGGCCCTAGTCCTGCGAGTGAGAGGGCTAGAGTAGCAGCTCGGCGTGGGCCCTAGTGGAGCTCATGGAGGCACCGGTAAAGTTAGAGGCAGGGGTAGAGGTCATGGCGGAGGCGAAGGCAGAGGTCATGGCACCAGGAGCGATATAGAGTCAGAGCAGGAGCCTCTCCGTCGCATCACTCGCCAGACCCGAGGTCGGGGCTGGGGTTGGTCCTATCTTCTTTTATCTCTCTCTTTTGTTTTCTGAGTGTTTGGGGAGGATTCATACATACTCGGACGACTGTATATATGCACTTATTTTGATGATGGCTCTCGGATAGCCGGGATTACCTTTGGGATAGTATAGGAACTACATATCTTATGATTACTGACATGATCATCTTTTATTTTCTCTGCATACCTTTATCGTGAATGCGACCATAGCATGGTTATGATGAATGCTCATGAACATGATCTCGCCTTCATTTATTTATTTTCTGTGAATGGTAAATGCTCATGAATATGATCACGCTTCATTTATTTATTTTATGTGAATGATGAATGCGACCATGGCTTGGTCTTGTGTACATGATGCGATATGATGCACACATTTTATTGTATATTCAATTTTTTTTTCTTTGCAGGTTGGGCTGAAAACATTACAAATAGGTTGTGGCAAAAATCAGCTTCCTTGCGGCACTCGATTACATCTGAATGCCACTCAGCGAGTACCGAAGCGGCTGTCAGTGACTACTGTGCGACAATCACGGACTTCCGCGCGGCACTCTTTAGAGTGCCACCAAGCATCTTGAGTGCCGCTCGGTGGCCTGGACAGATCTATTTAGGTCTATTTCTCTTTTTATATCCCCTCTTCTCCAAAACTTCGCAAAACACTATTGTCACTCTTTCACTTCCTTTTCAAACGGGGTCTATTGGTTTTCATATCCTTTTCCCATGGATAGATACTCTCTTTGGTATTGACAAGCTTAACTTGAAGTGTTTTAAGCTGAATGACCTTTTCTCTTTTTGGCAGACGACCTTGGATAAAGGTTTGCTTTGAGCCGTTATCCAGTGTTGGGATCCCACACTCCACGTCTTCCGCTTTGGTTACCAAGAGATCTGCCCTTTGTTTGAGGAGTTCAGTGCTATCCTCCATACTGATCCTTTTGCAGATCTAACGGTTCCCTTAGTATAGGCTGGCTATGTTCAAGATTTGGCTACTTCCCTACATATATCCAAAAATGTTATAGGCTCTTTTATTCATGATAAGTAGATTGATTTTGAGCATCTTTCTTCCATCTATGCTCCCATGGGGGACCCCTATGGCAGCGGGTACCAGATTATGCGGTACAGCCTATTATCAATTGCTATACTTTCTTATTTCCTCTTCCAGTCATCTTTTGATGTTCTCATACCCATCGCTTGCGGTCTACGGGAAATGAAGAGTGTTGTCATGCTGGTCCTTGGTGAGACTCTGATGGGAATGGGTTGAGACTCTGATGGGAATGGATTGTACCCACACTGCGGGGGACATGTTATCCGCTAGAGCAGCCTTTGTCTTACAGGTTTGGCTCATGGAGCGTCTGGATCTCTTTATCCACCCTCTACACCTTCGCAAGTCACTTCTTTATGATCGTCTTAAGATCCATCGCCTATTCTATTCCGCTGTCGCTTGGCTTGATTGGCTTCAGGGTCTCTCCCCTGATGATATCTGCTGGGTCTGTCCGCAGTGAACTTATTGCTCTGTTGCAATACGACTTCTCGGGCGACCTGGTATCTGGTTGCCTGGCTTGCATGCTACTACTTTTTATGTTTCTGGCCGATTGGTTCGTCAGTACGGACTTCTCCAAGACATTCTTGAGGATGTTACTGCAGACTTTACGAGGAGTTCTGCCATACGCCCTTCCATTGTGAAGGCTTTCATTAAGACTTGGCACGACAGGGTGGTGGCTACCTTTTGGAGAGTTCCTACTTCAGTCGTGCCTACTGTTGAGTATCTTCTGGAGATCCAGACTCTGTTTGAGAGACACACTTCATAGACATAGATAGATGAAGTAAAACAAAATGCTAGACAAAGCTTTTATTCTACAAAACTTCTGACAAATCCTGCTTACCCCTTTTTTACTCTTTCAAATGTGATTTTCTTCTTTTTCTTTCCAACAAATGTTCTTGTATTTAGAAAATGTTCTAACATGTTTAATCAAAGTGTTCACACTTTCGATCTATCTTTTAAGTTATGAAAATCTTCCTTTTAATGTCTTTTCTTGGCTTTTCATTATCTTGCTTTGAATCTTCCTTAGAGCTTTAATCTCTCCATACCATGAATTCTCTTTTGTTTCTTTATTGTGCTCATTTGATAGCCAGGAGATCCAAAGATGGGTTATGGTAAATATCTGGGTTCTTCAGATAGCAAACAAAGTTTGCCCCTGGTTATGGGGCTTTGACGTGGTTATGGGCAAACGAAAGTTTGCCCCTAGTTCAGCACAGGGATTTTTTAGGTTTTCATGGACCAAAAGTTGTTCGAGAGCCTGCCTACTTATCCCCAAGTGGGTATCAGGTCCAAAGTAGTTTGGTTTAAGGTTTCGAAGGAAGGTGCCACTCAGGCAAAAGCAGGTTACCTACGTATCCCCTAGCTGGAATCAGGTTAAGTGTAGTTCATCAACATAGGAGGTTTTGAAAGAAATAATTTCAAGCAAAGTACTTCTTGAGGCGATCAAGGTTAATTGGCTGTTTAAATTCAACCCCGTCTAGGTCCAGAAGATAGGCAGCCCCTCCGGAGAGGAGAGTCTTAATGATGTATGGCCCAACCCAGTTGGGTTTAAATTTTCCTCTGGGGTCATAAACATGCACTTTAAGTTCTTTGAGGGCCAGGTCACCCTCAGTAAGCTTCCTTGGGTGGACCTTTTTGTTGAAAGCATGAGCTATCCTTTTCTGATATCCCTAAGTATGGTTTATTGCAGCCAACCTTTTCTTATCAAGCAACATCAACTCCTCATACCTTCCCCATATCCACTCTAGCTCAGTCGTTTCACATTCTGCCAAAACCCTAAGAGAGGGTATTTCTACCTCAACTGGAAAGACATCTTCCATCCCGTAAACCAATTAATACGGAGTAGCTCCTGTGGAGGTTCTTAAAGAGGTCTGGTATCCCCATAGTGCAAACGGCAGCTTCTCGTGCCAATCCTTATACGTGTCTGTTGTTTTTCCCAGGATTGCTTTAACATTCTTATTTGCTACTCCCACTGCCCCATTCGTTAGTGGTCAATACAGGGAAGACTGATGGTAGGTGATCTTGTACATTTCTAGAAGTGGGATGACATCTCCTTGGAAATGACTGCCATGATCATACATAAACTCATTTGGAACCCCATATCTACAAATTATATTTTTCTTAATGAAGCTCACCACATCATTAGCCTTCAAAGTTGCATATGACACCGCCTCTACCCACTTAGTAAATAACCAATCGCCATAATTATGTACCGGTGTCCATTGGAGGCCTTTAGAACTATTTCACCAATAATATCTATTCCCCATACGGAAAACGGCCAAGGTGTGGTCATGCTATAGAGTTAGGATGGTGGGGTATGCATCAGATTTGCATGGATCTGGAACTTATGGCATCTTCTAACATATTCACAGCAATCTCTGTCAAAGGTCGCCCAATAATACCCTTGTTGAATTATCTTCTTTGCCTACATATGACTGTTCATGTGGGCCCCCACATTCCCTCGTGTATTTCTTCCATCATTCTCTTAGTTTATTTTCCATATAGACACTCCAGATTATACCCCATGTAAGACTTCTTCCACAACTTATCCGTGTAGATCATAAATTGAGCGGGAAATCTTCAAATCACCTTTTCATCCTTCTTTAAAACTCCTTCAGATCCTCATACCAAGGCAATTCACCCTCTCCCTATGGCCACGATCATCTCAAATGAAGGTTGGTTTCTTATTCCTATAGATAATAGGATCATGATGGCTCTTGAGGGGATTTGTATCATTGAGGCTAGGGTTGCTAGGGAGTCGGCTAGCTGATTCTCCTTATAGGAAAGGTAATAGAACGAAATCCTCTTAAATCGTACTTTCAAGCTCTCCAAGTATTACTGGTAAGGTCTCAACTTCTCGTGCTTTACTCTCCAGTCACCTCGTACTTGAGATATAATCAGGTTAGGATCTCCGAAAACATCAATCCTCTTAACTTTTAGGGCTAAGGCTACTTCCATTCCAATTATGCATGCTTCGTATTCTGCCATATTATTGGTTGACTTGTACTTAAGCTTGACGGCTAACGGAGTAGGAGTTCCAATAGGTGCTACAAGGATGATTCCAACCCTATAGCCTAATTGGTTAGCTGCTCCACCGAAATACATCTTCCACAGATTTTCCTCTATCCCCATCACTCCTTCATCTGGGAATCAAAACTCCCCTTTCTCCTCGGATTCTATTGCATGATCGACTAGGTATTCAGCGACAGCCCTTGCCTTTACAGATTTGGCAGTGATGTACTTGATATCGAACTCAACTAGCATCATGGTCCATCGAAAAATTCTACTGGTCAAAGCAGGTTTTTCAAATAGGTTTTTGATTGGGTCCATTCAAAATATTAGGGTTACAGGGAAGGCAAACATATAGTGTCAAAGGCGATGGGTACACCAGAATAAGGCGCAACAAGCTTTTCTAAGGGTGAATATTTCAGCTCATATCCGGTCATCCTTTTGCTTAAATAATAAATGGCCTTCTCTATGTGTCCCTCTTCTCCTTCTTGGGCCAACATACACCCCATCGAATCTTCGGATACTGAAAGGAGTAGTAACAAAAGCCTTCCGGGTGCGGGTGGTGATAGGACAGGTGGGTTTTGAAGATAGGTTTTGATTTTATTGAAGGCTTGTTGGCATAGGGTATCCCATTCGAACCTTTTTCCCTTCCTAAGCAACCTAAACAACGAGTCACAAGTCAAGGTGAGCTTTGAAATGAAACGGTTAATGAATTGTATCCTACCTAAGAATCCCCTCAGCTCCTTCTCACTTTTCAGCGGATGCATCTCAGCTATGGCTTTAATTTTGGTCGGGTCCACCTCTATTCCTCTTCGGGTGATAAGAAATCCCAATAACTTCTCGATAGTAAGTCTAAAAGTTCACTTTTGTGGATTCAACCTCATTCTAAACTTTCTCAACCTCTTGAAGAACTTCCTCGATGCCCCCAAGTGTCCCTCCTTCTTCTTAGACTTCACAATCATATCATCTATGTATACCTCCACCTCCTTGTGAATCAAGTCGTGTAACAATGTGGTGGTCGCCCGTTGATACATTACCCCTACGTTCTTGAGTCTAAACAGTATTACCCTATAACAATACGTACCCCAACGCGTGATGAAGGTGGTTTTTCCCTATCCTCGGGTGCCATGAGAATCTGATTATATCCTGAGAACCCGTCGATAAAAGACAGGAGTTCATGCCCCGCGATGTTATCGACTAGTACATCGATATGAGGTAAAGGGAAGTCATCTTTAGGGCTTGCTTTATTTAAATCTCAAAAATCAACGCACACCCTAACACGACCATCCTTCTTCGGGACCGGCACAATGTTGGCAATCTATTCGGGGTACTCGGTGACCATCAAAAATCCAGCTTATAATTGCTTTTCAACTTCTTCTTTCACTTTAAGTGCCCAATTCAGGCCTCAGTCGCCTCAATTTTTGTTTTATAAGTTTTGAGTTAGGAAAGAGGGGGATATGATGTTGGACTATCTCTGAATTGATACCTAGCATATCACTATAAGACCATGTAAAAACATCTTTGAATTCATTTAATAAATTGATCAATCCTTTGCTTTCTTCATTGCTAAGTGTAGAACCAATAAAAACATTTTGCGGACTATCTTCATTTCCTATATTTATCGTTAAAGTGTTCTCAATGATTTTAAATGCAGATTCTTTTTCTTTTTCGATTAGTTTTTGCAATTCAATTGGTATTTCATGATCATCACATTCATCACATTCATTAAGCACATTCGAGTAGGTAGAATTAGTCATACTTTCATTAACTTTGTTCGGGGAGATTACAACAGACATAGCAATAGTAAGATGCCTCATATGGCCCATTACAGACTCCGGGGAGGGGGGTTACTTATCATTAGACTCGAAGACCCACTCTTTATTGACTCCTTGCTTGCGCTCCACGGTATCGCAGTCTGGTTGCTTTCCCTTTTCATCCCCTTCTACCGTCATTGCTCCCTCTAGTCCTTCCTTGTCTTTTTCTAGCACCTCTTCCTCTATATCCTCAACATACTTTTCCCTGGTTTTGGCTTCTGCAATCTCCTCTTGACCATTCCCTTCGGCCTTTGTGCTTCCCTCGCCCAACAGGTTTTGCATAATTGGGCCCTCTAGGGTACCGATCCAATCTTTAATAGTGGCAGACTTCATGGGTACTTGCAAATACGGGTCTTTATATTCGAAGAATTCATGGGGGACCTTAGCTTCAAGCAATTGTCTTTCTGATCCACCCATGGCTCTGGGAAGCCACAAAAGGGGAAATCTTCTCCTTCCTTCGCAAAATATCCGTTGAGCATTTTCTGATAAGGGATCATCGGTGCATCAGTCGCTTTCTTCTTTTCCCTGAATTCCTTCTTCGATGGCTGATAACCCAGACCATGAGTATAAGTTTGTGTGGGGATTCTTGGAAACTCTGGCAAATCTTGATGATTTTACCCAGTCCCATTCCTGGGAAAAAAGCCATCTTCTTCATAATTTCGGCGACTAACGGGCCGTATACTGATCAAAATAAAGTGGCAGGAACTCCCTCAGCTTTACTTCCTCTAACATATTGATGAACTCAAACCCTCCCAGACTTGTTTCCTTCTCTTGCAATTATACCTCTAGAACTGGTGTGGTTGACAAAGCTTTAGACAAACGGATCCAACTGTCCCCGAGAATATTGCAGTCCCTATTTCCCCAAATACATTGACTTTTTGATGAATTATTGAGCGTATGGAACCTAGAGTGTCCAACCACGGCCTACCCAGTAGCAGGTTGAAAGAGGCAGGGATGTTGATGATCTGAAACTCAGCTTCTTTTTCCAAAGGCCCGACAGTGAGATTGAGGAAGATTATACCCATGACCGTCCTTTGGGTGTTGTCATATGCTCTTACCCTCAGCTCAAATGGTATGAAAGTTGACTCATCTAGACCCATTCACTTGGTTGTTCGGAATGGACACACATTTAGAGTAGACCCATTGTCAATGAGACAAGCGGGTATAGTGTTCCCCAAGCACTCAACAATGACGTATAGCGGTTTATTATGAATGGGCCATCCGGGTGGTAAGTCTTCTAAAGAGAAGGTGATAGCCAGGGTCAGAATTCTATCAATCATTCCCACGAGATCCTCTGGTGTTGTGTCAATAGAGACATCGGATTGATTCAAAGCATCTAAGACTGTCTCCCTGTAATGTTTAGAAGCGATCAATAACCCCCAGATGGTAATATTGGCCTGTATATTCTTCATTTGCTTCAAATCCCTATCCCCTTCTCTTCTTCATTCATCTTCCCTTTTCCTTTGTCTAACTCTCTCCCCAGACGATCTTCCTCTAGCTCATGTGGTTTAAAGTGCCTTCCTGATCGGGTTAGATGACTGACCTCCTCTCTTGCCCATAAATTATCGATTTCTAAAGCAACTTTTGAACTTTCTTTTCCCATTTCCGTCTCCTCATCACTCTCATATCATAAATCAGCTTCCACTTGATCTATATCTCGACTATCAACTTTGTCAGTTTCTTGAATCCACCAATCCATCTGCTTTGTCATTTCCTCTCCACATCTTCCTAATTGATTTCCCAAAGTATAGATTATCAAGTCTTTCAATGCCTGATAAAGATTCCTAGGTTTCCCAACTTTAGTGATCAGCCTGGATGGATCTAAGGTCATCTCTTCTATCCCCAAGAAATAGAGGCCCTGTAGCGGTGGTACAGCATGATGATTTGGCAGCGTATTCCTGGTAACGTTTGGAGTTTTGACAAGTGGCTTAGTTATTACCTTGTTATCGATGAGATCTTGAATTTCATGCCTCAACCTTGTGCACCGATTAATAGAATGACCTTTTTGTTTGTAAAATTTACAATAGAGATCTTCCCAGAAGCTCAGCGAAAGCAGACTCGGTAAAGATCGGGGTTCCAACAGACGAAGATGTCTCTTTGTCATCAGCCTGTCAAGGGCGGTTGATAGCGATACCCCAAATCTGAGAACTTCCTAGGTTTCTTGTCCCCTCCTCTCCTTAGATAATTCCCTATTATGTCAAATTTTCTCTCTAGCCCACTTAGTGTATTGACATTGGTGGGGGCAGAATGACCCCCTAAATGTCCCCCATTTAACCCGTAGTTTGGCCTCCTGTACCTACTTGGTTGCTTGTCTTTCTTGATTAACCCTTCCTGGATTGCGTCCTCTATTCTTGTCCCCACATTAAAGACTTCGGTGAAAGTGTTGATTGATTAGAACCTCATCTTCTCCTAGTAGACAGGTTGGAGATTCTTCATTAACATCCGGATATGTTCTTTTTCAAACAGCCTTTGCACCATCTTAGCTGCCTTTCCCCTCCATCGACTCAAGTATTCAGTGAATGATTCCTTGCTCCCTTGTTTGGTGGTTTCCAAATCCCAGACTGTGACATCCAAGTCTTGGTTGTACTCATATTGTGCTACAAATGATTTAACTACCTCTTCCCAGACCCTAGTCTTGCTTGGTTCGAGTGTGAGATACCAGGCTAAGGCGGCCCCAGTTAAGGTCTGCTGAAATAAGACAGCCATCATGGCAGTGCTCAACTCACTAGTCTGGAAGGCTCTGATACACATCCTCACATGGCTGCGAGGATTCCCCGTTCCATTGAACTTGTCAAAGACTAGCATTTTAAAACCGACAGGCAGCGTCTAATGGACCCCATCATATAACCCTTCCAATTCTAGTGAATAGATATCAACTCCTTGAGCCTTACGTACCACTCTCTCAAGCTTCTCGACTTTCTCAACCATTACCCTTTCCTTCTCAGTCTTTTCTCTTTCTTTGTCAGCTCGTAGTATATCAGTCCTCTGTGCCTCTTGATCATCAAACCAGTCTTCTTCTCTTACCGCTGGAAGGGGTGGGTCGATAACTTGCGGATTAGCAAGCGGTGACTAACGAGTCATTGTTTCTATCATGTTCATCATATTGTTCATGTTCTCAGCTTGCCATCTCATGTGCTCTTCATGTCTTTCTACTATCGCCCTCAATTCTGCTACTTCCCTAGTATTCCCTTCATAGGTCATTTAAGTATTGCTTTCTCTCCTTACTAACCTTGCTTTGGGACCTCTAAACCAGACAATGCCTGAACCAGATGCTATTTTTGCCCTACAAAAGAATTTTCATTTTGTCATTTTTCTTTTTCTTTACCATCATCCTTTTTTTTTTTTTATTTGATTGTATTGGTTACAAATACTTGGTAAAACTTTTTATGAATGGTTCATATGTCACACGGATGCAATGCATGTGTGTGTGTGTGTACCTACTCTATATGCAAAAGGAAAAGAAAATCCTAATTCTAACACATAGACACATAAGTACATAAAATCCTCACCCATTCAAGTGCGCTAATTTCTCTTCTCATTGTGATCCTCGTTACCCTCTCAAAGGTTGGTCATTTTGAAAAGTTTTGAAATTCATTTGGGAAGTATTTCTTAGATGATAAAATCTTTTGGAAACAATTCTTGAGAACGATTTTGAGAACGAGTATTTTAAACATTCCTCAACAAAGATAATTGGATTGAAATTTTGCTTTGAAATTCATTTGAAAAACACTTCTCCCAAAAATAATTCCCAAGATTTTGAATATTTCCTTTGAAGAAGATCATGTGAAAATATACCTTACCAAAGGTTGGCTTTGAATTTTAATCAAAAAGTAAACTCCAAGGATTTTTTGAAAGAACGACTGAAAAGATGGCAAAATATGGTTGCTTTCAAAGATGGATTCAAAAATTCCTTGGGTAGAAAGATCACATGATCGGATTACGACCGTACTTTTCGTGATTTTGGATGTATACAAGGTCAATGATGCTTAGTTAATAAGATATAAGAAGTGTAATCTTATGATAAAAAAATTGGCATATTCCCAAATGTCATGGGACATGAAGAGGAATTGCTCAAAAGTGATTAAGAGGTTACACAACTTCCATCAAGCAAGTATCGTCATCATTTCAAGTAATCCTTTCCGGGCGTATAAAACTCCCTAGCACATAATCCTAATCAAGAATTAATTTTCCTAAAATTGAAAGGATCTATAGAAGCTATTATGCAAAGGCCGGGTTTTGGTCAAATAAGGGACCCTTGACACACATCCGATAGGATGCTTTATATACTAACTTATGGTACGAGATCAAGGGTGATCACACAATCCCATGATAACTTGACTGACCGGGTTACTCCGAGCCTCCAATGTCATAGTTCTATGCAATCGACTGGCAAGACATGCAAGTGCAATGCAACAGGCACACAAAAATTAATTAATTTAATCAAAAGGATGCTTTCAAGTCTAATCCTCGAGTGAACCCAAGATAAAAAATTCTAGTCTGCGAAACCAGAGATTCTAGGTTCGATCCCCAGTGAAGTCGCCAGATTGTGGATATCGTAGTTTAACCACAGATTTTTTAAACCTTTTTAAATTCAAATATGAGTCGCCACTTAATTTTTTTAAATGAAAAATTATGAAAACATTTTAAAAGCAAACTGGTCTTTTGGAAACTAGAGATTTCTAGGTCCAGGGATTATGGAATGAGAGGGGAAGGAGCCCGGTGGATGAAAACACTCCCTCTCATCCTGTCTCGTGATAGGCCTCTACTTGACATCCTTTTAATCAAATTACTAATCTAGGCGTGCCCTCAACTAATACATAGATATAGATATATATTGCAAAAACATATTGAAAGAGGTGTAAAATTGCTAATGATATAAGGCATACAAAACCAAATAGATTCATCTAGCAAACGAGTGATATGCAATAGAGAACAAGAGAACTTAACCGGGATCCAGTGGCGATAGAAAACATGCAATGCATGCAAATAAATAAATAAATAACCTAGAAAGAGTCTCTAACATATATATATACACATAAGGCAAACCCTAGTTCTAAGGTGTCGCACATGAAGTCGAAAAATCAATAAAAAGTCAAGAAATAAAATAAACCAAGGAAAAGAGTCAAGAAATCATACCTCCATAACGCTACAAAACAAAGTTTAGTCCACATGCTTAGAACAAAATATAATAACAAATCCTTATTAATATACCCAAGCTTCTAGATTAAGAACTATCAAGCATGGAAATGGTTGACATAATTAAGAATTCCTTATAAGTAGTTGGAAACACAACACCTCTATAGATATACAAGCACTACAAGGAAAAAGGCCTTTTATGTCACTTAAAAAGTGACATAAATAGGTATTTATGTCACTTTTTTTTCCAGTAAAAAGTGACATAAATGGAGGCGACATAAATGTTTTAAAAGTGACATAAATATTTTCAAAAAAGTGACATAAATGTTTCATAAAACCAACACATTTGTTAATAAAAAGTGACATAAATACTTAAAAGTGACATAAATACCATTTTATTTATGTCACTTTTAACCTAAAGTGACATAAAAGTAGAAAAGTGACATAAATACCAAACAAAATTATTACATCAAAGTATTAAAAGTGACATAAATACTTAAAAGTGACATAAATACTATTTTATTTATGTCACTTTTAACATAAAGTGACATAAATACCAAACAAAATTATAACATCAAAGTCTTAAAAGTGACATAAATACTTAAAAGTGACATACATACCATTTTATTTATGTCACTTTTAACCTAAAGTGACATAAAAGTAAAAAAGTGACATAAATACCAAACAAAATTATTACATTAAAGCCTTAAAAGTGACATAAATACAGTAAAAGTGACATAAATACCATCCTGTAAAAACAATATATAGCACCCTGTACATATATACAATACCATGCACCCCGTACAAAATTAAATCTAACTGAATATATAATCTATTTCAGCTACTAAATTTCATCGATTCATCTCAATATCAACCAATTAATTGGTTTGAACAAAAAGTATACAATCGATCCGAGTCAAGTGCAAAACTAATAACATATACATATTACATATTCATCAAAAAGTACAAACAAAACTATGAAAGCAACAAAAAAGAATTAGCCAAACAAAAAAAGTGGTTTGTTTGTCAAAACCTTCCATCAAAATGTGAAACTTTGTACCTACAAAAAAGATAAAGTTCTCATTAATTAGTTGTATATAAAATAATAACAGAGTAAAACTATGTTT
The DNA here is from genome assembly GCA_033977485.1 of Hydrangea macrophylla. Classification (NCBI taxonomy): domain Eukaryota; kingdom Viridiplantae; phylum Streptophyta; class Magnoliopsida; order Cornales; family Hydrangeaceae; genus Hydrangea; species Hydrangea macrophylla. The sequence continues at coordinate 66,839,693 of CM066982.1, forward strand.
GGGGGTTTTGAGAGACCACAATGTGTTCAGGGACTCAGAATGATGAAAGAGTCATTTTTTTCGTATTTTTTGTGAACCGTGAATGCGTTATGCATTCCGTTAGTTCCCGCAAGTTTATTTAGGTATGTTTGAGGAGCGAGTAAGGTTTCGTGGCATTTGGTTAAGCGGTTTACCGATTCACTACTCGAAACCTCAATAACTAAGCTTTTTCAAGCCTAAGTAACTAACGAGTCATTTTTTCGCATTTTTTGTGAACCGTGAATGCGTTATGCATTCCGTTAGTTCCCGCAAGTTTATTTAGGTATGTTTGAGGAGCGAGTAAGGTTTCGTGGTATTTGGTTAAGCGGTTTACCGATTCACTACTCGAAACCTCAATAACTAAGCTTTTTCAAGCCTAAGTGACTAAAGAGTCATTTTTTCGTATTTTTTGTGAACCGTGAATGCGTTATGCATTCCGTTAGTTCCCGAAAGTTTATTTAGGTATGTTTGAGGTGCGAGTAAGATTTCGTGGCATTTGGTTAATCGGTTTACTGATAGATTAGGTTTTGTTCCTAGAAAGTGCTTCTGGTTTTTCACTTCCTAAAACTTTGAGTTCATGTGCTTATATATATATATAAGGATTATTGATGAGCGTTTCTTCGCAGGGGATAAAAATTGGTAGTATAATGAACTCTGAAATCTGAATCAACAGAAAAGAATAAAATGCAGTTCTTAGCTGCTTGGTTATATGCTGTAGAGAATTGTCTTATCTGAAATTCAATTTGTTTCGACAAAATCTTTAAGAACTTTGTTTGGATTCCCTAATCAATCCTGGATTCCTCTTATCAACCTGCCAGTCCTCCTGGGAGCAACATGCATGATGCCACCAGCAACACCAGTGAATTACAATGCGTGGATCATAGTCGGTACAATTTTTAACTATTTCATCTTTCATTACTGAAAGAAGTGGTGGCATAGTGATTGATGGGTGTCCAGTGCACTAATTAAATGTACATGTGTATGTGCATGTTTATATGTCATAAGTATTTTGAATTTTCAGTTCTAAAACAATCATAGCAGGAACTTAGCAAGTCAAATATTATTGGATTCAATACTACACAATACAGGAGGAGGTTGTATGTTTCATGTAAAATTTTTGAACAAAGTACTATATTATTTACTAATGAATTCTCTATGTCCCTCCCGTTGGCTACCAAGAGTTCAAACCCCTGACCAACACTCCTTTAGGCACCATTCTGTGGCAAACCTACACCACAATGGCTTTGGTACTGTGACGCAGAATTATTAGAATTCCTTTACAAGGAAATACTAAAGTTTACTTCAACATGTTGTAGCTTGAAATTTAAACACTAATGTAGGACATGAGGCCCTTTTTTTTGTCCCTAAGTTCAATATCATATTTTGTCAATTCCGGTCTAAGTTTAGTATCATAATCAGTTATTTCAAAATTGCTTAAAAGTTGAAATATCAATAGTAACCAAAAAAAAAACATTAATCTCCAAATTGCTGTACCTAGGCGCTGCGCACACCTCCTTGAAACTAATGTGATTGCTGTAGCAGAATTTTTAAACTTGAGCTCTCTGGTCTGAAAGCTTAACTCCTGGTTACAGTTCAAAATTTGATCCTCGCGTTGTATAAGTACATCTGCAGCAATTGATAAAAGAGTAATTATAATCTCAGTGAGAGAGAGAGAGAGAGGGAGGGAGGGACCTTCTTATGGCTCAGATTCAAACATACAAAGAGATTTGCGAAAGTTTTTTTTTTACAGGTGGAATAAATAAAGAATAGAGGCGAAGAGGACGACCACACATAAAAAAGTAGCAAATTTGTGGTTTCACATTCATATTGATGGCTCAAGTCGGATTATACCCAGTTATCATTATCAAATGAAATGTCAAATTAAGCGATATCTCTGATACCTGAAAAGTCTATAAGACACAAAACCATGCCATTATCCAGTATGGAACTATTTCCAGAATCAATAGTAGTAATTTACTAATCAATAGTGTAGATCAAGTTCTAATACAAATGCCACATAACCTGGTTTGCTTCGATTAGTTTAAACAGAAACAGTCACTTAAGGTTGACAATGTAAGTCCATACAATATCAACCATAAAATTCTATTAGGTTTAAAGAGAAATACACAAGATGCAAGCCCTGTTAGCCAATCTCAAGTTTTCATACGCAGATCCTACAAGTTATATAAATGAAATTTGGAACGAAAGCAGAAGAAGAAAGTAATTACCTTGGTGTGAAGCTGGAAGAGATTGTGGGCACTAATTGGAAGAAAACATGGATTATGTTGTGCAATGCAGGTAGTGGTGATGATGGTGCCTGAAATTTCCATTTAAAAAAAAAAAACAAACAAATAAGCAAAGAAAGGATAGAATGAACATAAATCAGGAAAGCAATGAAATAGTCAAACTTCAAAGGCTGCTCTCTATTCACAACGGGACAAAAGAATATGAAAAGAGAAGAACTTGGCCACAATGATTTACACAAATGCTTTCATAAAAATGGAGATGTAAATTGTATTGGACATTGAAGAAATAAGCCTTGATCAAAAGCTCTAGACAAAAAAAATGCAATCGAGTGGATTCTGGAATTCATTTTTAAAACATGATGACCAGCCTCATTGGGGAATTGAGCACATGAAATTCATTTTTAAAAGCACACATGAAGGAAATATGGAAATGTCACAGCTTCTGAGAAATGAGAATTCACTAAAGAATCGGTTCCTTTTTTCTTTAAATAAGAAATAAATTAGCAATATTAAATAACTAATAGAACCTACAACAATCAGCACACTAACCATTCGGCCCGTCAGCTTTAATTTCTTCAGCATTCTCAGCACTTACATTATTTACCAGTAGCTATCTTCCTCACAGAGCCTAAAACAATCAACAATCATCACAACCGATTCACAAACACAAACTAAATCAGAATAGTGAATCAATGTGTGTGTATAAGCATTTATATGTATCAATTCAGTGTGTGTATGATTACTAGACATATCTTCACATTCGCTGACCACATTCAGCACCTCTGATATCCCCTTCTAATTTGCCCCCAAAATATTCAAGATCTCTTTGAACTCTATGGAGAAAGAGTGAAAGAGAGAGATCATGCATGAGAGGTGAGAGGGAGGGAGGCATTGGGAGGAGGTGATGGCGGTGAGGTGGGAGCCAACGAGAGACTAAAAGTTTAATGAATGCTTGAGTATTTCATGAACAACAATGCTCAGATCAAAATAACTAGCTAATGGACCACTTTAGCTCAACGGTTTTTTGATATTTAATTTTTTATCAAACACTTCAATTCAACGATTTAAAGAGACCAAATTTATACACAACTACTGAACGTGCATGTCGATTCCCGTACCTATTCCTTTCTTTACTTTATGTGTCCCTTCATCTCATTAGATCATTCATTGAATTTGAAAAGGTTCTTAAAAGTTATATACTCAAATATACATATATATATATATTGGCAACTAATGCACACAGACGGACGTTGAGTGAGACATGACTCGAGTAAAATATATTTGAAAATGTGTTGGTTGTTGATGGCGAAGAACTGGTAGGAAATCAAATACTGCTCCTGCTGATCCAGAAACTATCATAGAAGTGTAGCAGAAAATTAGGCAGGGAGTTTATTCTTTTGGAAACTTACCAATTCAGGTGACTCCCTAAATTCTCCTTTGTTTAAAAGAGTACATAGGACAAATTGTGACATTGTGTATAGTTGATCGAATATGGCAGTTTAACTATCTGTTCCTATGTATCCTTTTAGCTTAATATTGGATAGTTCAAATATTTAGATTTTGATGTATAAAATATGATTAAGTACATCATTGTGATATTTTTTACTAAAGTGCCTTTGTGGATTTAGAAAGTGAAAGAAAAGGGAAGGAAAACAAGTTCCCTTGTGTTTTTCTCAATGCTTAAATATCATTAAAATTTCAAAAGTTCCAAAATTCAATGAAACTAAAGAAAGAAGGGAGGAAAATGACTCACAAAATTCAAGATTTTAAATTTATTTCACAAGCTATATATGGTGCACAAAGAATATCTCAGATTAATTGCAACCGGTGTACTTTTTAGTGATAAGAAATAGATATTATTTCCTTTCCTTTCGCTCACTAAATCGATGTTTGGTTCATAGATTTAGTGTTGGAAAAGAAAAGAAAATACAGAGGAAAACAATTTCTTTTGTTTGGTTACCATGGAAGAATAGAAATTGAAAAAAAAAAGTATAATGAGAAACAAAGCAAACATGAAGGAAAACACAAGGGAAAACATAGGCGAACCAGTTTTCCTTCTTGCTTTCCTTTCCCTTTTCTTTTCCTTCGATAAATCCACAAACCAAAAACAATGCCCAAGTGTTTGGATGGAGAAATAACAAGCTTACTGAATAGAACTTCTTCATACTCTTGATGGCTATCTTTAATGCCCAAGTATTTGGTCAAGCATCTTTGAATCTAATTATAAGTACTCTTAAAGTGTGCCTTACTTTGTTCAGTCCTGCGCTTTTTTCTGCATCTTGCGCCTTTAATAATGATGTTTTGATCTATGCTCCATGGACTCGGTTATGCATATCAGGTATGTGCGGTGGGGGTGTGTCCAGGGTCGAACCTCTCTAAACTCCAAATCTTAAAATACGAGGACTCGGCTTAAAATGTGTCCAAAATAGAAAGCGGGTGCATGTGGGTTATCCCATCAGTAGGAATCCTATCATTGGAGAAGCTAATCCCCCGGTGGCCACCATGCTTCTGCCTTTATCAAGTGGATGACATACAATGCTTAACTAACATGAATAATATGATCAAGCATGCTAGCGTTTTAAGTAACACGGTCAAATATAGAAGACATCTTTCCCGCCATACTGTATATGGGTTATTGGGTGTTCATTTACGATGTTTGTAGATCTATAAGGGTTCTGGTAGATTGATCAGTAAAAAAGGAAGGACCAAATTCGAGGTGGCATCAATTGAGGACAAATGAAAGCAAACAAAATAAGACAGCTAATTAGTTATGTGCAATGAGAAGTATTATTGGCATCCTAGGAAGTTCTACAATTTCTGTTCTGACACTAGAACTAATAATGGCATTCTATAATGGCATCCTAGGAAGTTCTACAATTTCTGTTCTGTTCTGTTCTGCTAATGTAGGGGATGTTTATTGGCGCTCCTCTCCTGGACTGCGCTTGTTTGGTTCTGTTGTTTTCAAGTGCTCTGCTGTGTCAAAATCTATTAGCAATATATAGATTGGGTGTATGGCTGGAACCTGTTAACACAATGTCTGATTGGCCATCAATTGTTAGCTGTTCAGAATAATTATACAGAGGAAGCTCTAATTCATTGGTGACATTGACTTTTTTGGATTACCATTACCAAAGAAACAAACTTAGGTAGTCTAAATAATAAACCAAACTTAGAAGTTTGGACTTAGATTTCGCTGGTCTTGGAAGCATTCTGTTTGTGTCAAGGAAGAGCAAATGGTTTGATTGATGAGGCTACTCCATTTTCGAGCTAGGGGATTTTAGAACTCTGTACAATTTACTGAAGATATGCTGCATAAACAGTGAAGTATGGAACATTAAGCTGTTGATGGTGATTATGGCTTAAGTTTGCTGAAGTGAAATTTGGTTCTTGGGCACTCTGATTGGATGTTTATGGCCTACTATGGAATTATCGTTGAAGTTCTCGGAAGCATTTTGATTGGATAGAGGAAGAACACTTGGATGTTGGGTCTCTTGGATTTTCTGATATAGATGTATTTTGTGAGTTGTACAAATTTTTAAGGGGGGGCCTTTGATACCTTAGTATTGTGTATGGTATTTAAGGGGGCTTAGCCAGTATGCAAAGGGTTGTAACTTTATTGTGCAACACTTGAACTTGTTGATTAATAAAACTGAATTTTGCTGTTCAAAAAAAAAAAAAAAGGGTAATACAAAATTAGTTCAAGGTGCTCAAATAACTAGGGTAAACCAAAAGTAACGTGCAAAGTAGCGAGTGAATTGAGGCACAAGATAGAGAAAAAGTGATAAAGGTCGTATAGTTCAACCCAACTAGGTAAGGTTTTTCTTAGCCGAAGTATACAGTAACACATTACATGACATGTTCATATGAAATAGCAATGGACAAAGAAGCTATCAGCCTATCACCAAACAATAGCATTGTGGAACACAACTATTTGAAAGTGTTAAAGTAGACAGCTAGCAGATGCTGAGCAAACAATAGCACTGGGCAGTTAGAACACCATCCACATTTAGTTAAGTGCTCAATTGGGCACAAATATTTTTCTTTTTCTTGATAGGTAATTTCACACAAATATCATAGAAGCATCTCAGACGTAAACTCTCTTTTGGCACGATTCATCTCTCTGTATATCTAAACAAATTATCCAAAATCAGGACTTGAGCAATTAATCTTTAAACATGCAGAAGTTATGTGTCAACATAAAAATGTTTTTACATGCATCAGAAGTTGATAGATGGTACTTACAGGCGTACCAAGTTTGACAGAAGACCAATTTGGTCACAGATATACCCTTTCAAGCCTCGACTCTCAAGATCTCTGTGACATGATAAATAAGTACATAAATATTATTAAAATGTAGAAGAAACAAATGTAAACGAAAACAATAACTGGTGGTTGTGGCATCAATTTGTCCTATACAAAAATTACAAGAAGAAGAAGAAAGTAGTATAATGATCAGTACCAATCTATCAAAATATTATTCATTTATTGAGTGTAGGAATACATAAAAGCAATCTGCAGAGATATTACAATAGCCGTGAAACAAAGTCCACCAGTAACATCATGTCAAGAATTCAAAAGCTTAAATATCAAAATATAGAATTGGCAACTATTCAACCAACAAAGCAAAGAAATAACAATAAAAATAATAGGAAGAACCTCCTTATCTAAGTCACCACTCACATTTTAATATAGGAATGCAAAAATTTTGCTATCACTTCTACACCATAGATTAAGATTTACTTATTTTCTAATCGGGAAATGCAAGGCTGAGTTGGTCATTCACCCTTTTTTTTTTGTTACTTAATTTTGCTAATAAACAACAACAGTATATTATAGTTTATATATATATCATTTCAAGGGAACAAACATAAAAGTTCTCACTATCCTCAAAATAGACTAATTTTTCATTATTCCTTGTTAAAAATCATCAAACGACTATATACAACTTCTTCAATCAACAATAATTTAACAAAACTAGTACATCAAGATGTTTAATATAAGCAAATGCTTCATAAGGTGCTCTGAATCAGCATGAGGATACCTGCGTAATGCAATATATGTATGTGTGTGTGTGTATGCGTATATATATGTATATATGAATGCAAATTTCTCAAACACACAAAGGAAATTCCCGTGGCCTAACAATTAGAATAAAAAACAGTCTGAGATCATGCCTACATGAATTTTATCAAGAATGCAATGATAACAAAGATGCCTCTTAATCTATACTACTATAGAAAGTCAAAGAGAGGGGTACCTTTCCTTCTTTTACTAACAAACATATTTACAGAAAAACCAAGATACTTTGGTTCACAAAAATAAAGTTGGAGGGTATTAAAGAGTAATTACATAACATAAATGATTTTTAAAATGAAAGAGATAAAATCAGCCAACAACCTCCCACGCCTCTTTCCTCTTTCTCTCTCTCTCTCTCTCTCTCTCTCAAGAAAACTGTTCCATAACTTCTAAATCCTAACCGTCTCTCAGCCTCCTATCTATTTATTCAAGTCTCTCTCACACGTCTCTCCAGTCTCCACTTCTAAAAACGACCATTGAGATCTTTCACAAACCTTCTTATTCAAAACTTTCTACACCATCGTCCTCTCAATTCTCTCATCTTCTGAATTTCTAAAAACTGAACCGCCGACAATGGCTGTTTGCAACATCGTTTTGGTGGCAATTGTTAACAACCAAAGGCCTATAATCTAAGAAAAATACTCTGCTGCAACGGGCGGCCATTGCAAGGTTGGCCAGTCAATTAGAGAGGCAACAAGTGGGATTCATAGATTAGAGTTCACCCTGACTAATACTACTATCGGCAGACGTGACATATGGTGGATACAATCATCTATAAACTTTAAATTAAAGGTCGCTACTGACGTTAATTTTTGGTTCATTATTAATGCAATGTCATGTTTTGTTCTGATTCTCTAGGTTGAATTCCCTCTCAGATTCTTGAAAGACTTCAATATATGTGCCATACTGGAACTTGATATGGGTTTAATAGTGTTTAGTTTTGTTTGGGAGAAGTAAGGAAAAATTCTACAATACAACCAAGCATTTTTGATTGTATGATTCAACTAATTTTTTTGGGTCTCAAATTGTAGTAAGAAAGTGTAGTTTAATTGGTAATTTGGTGCCAAAAAATTGAATTTTTTGGCTTAAATACTAGAATTTGATTATAACAATTGCTTTTGGTAAAACTTTTAGGTGCTATTTGTTATTAATTTTGTATAGAGTGATGTAACTTGGGTATATATATATCATACAACCAACTCGGTATATACTCACATGAACATACAATCATTTGTACTGGTATGTACTCCAGTGACATACAATCATAAAATAAAATTTCTCATTCACAAATCTATTTGACTTTATAATTTCTAAATCCATCACTTTGATTTACAGCATACACAACGAGTTACACACGCATCACGTGTGCCCAACCGCTAGTTTAAAGAAAGGCACTACACCATACGGGGAAAAAAGAACAACAATAATTTATTTATTATAGAAAGGCCCAAGTGGGAATATAATGGAGGTTGTGGTGTCACTTTATTTTGTGTTCTAAAGTTCTTATTTGTTTCTCTGGTTTTAACTCCTATGATTGTTATTCATCTGGACGAGTTGTGTGTGTGTGTGTGTGTGTGTGTATGTGTGTGAATAAATGTGTGTATATACTCAATCTCAATTGTGGGCTTTTGGTACATGACTAATTAAATGGAGAACACAAAGGCTCATGGAAATTAATGTAACAGCATACACAAGAGTCTATTTCGGTTTGAGCCAAATGTTCCTATGGAAAATCCACAGTACGTAACTGACTTAAAATCTACAAGCTCGAAGATTAAATTAAAATAATCAGATGTATAATGTGACTACAGAGCACACCAAAATGTACAATTTTTTTTTTACCATATCCATCTCATTTTTATTATTCACTACCCATAGCCATTTACCTGACGGACTGAATCTCATGAGTAATGGTGTGGTTCCAATCTGATGAGCAAGTAGGGGTTTGAATCTAGAAGAAGAAGAATAAGAAGAATATGTTAGACATCTAGGGTTTGAGTCTAGAAGAAGAAGAAGAAAATATAAGATTTGTATCTGATCTAGAAGGAAGAAGAAGAAGAAGAATCTGATTGAAAAATAAGGAAGAAAGTAGAAGAAGAAGGAAGAAGAAGAAGAAGAAGAAGGAGGGTGTACCTTCAGGAAGTCTTCGAAGACGTCAGGTGGTCGGCGACGTCCACTGATCGGCGGTGTGTGGTCGGCGGCGGCATGGATATAGGGCGACAGCTCCTTCCCCCTTTCTCCTCTCTCTCCATTCTCTCTCCTTTTCCCCTTTCTCCTTTCTCTCTCCTTTATCTTTTTGTGAAACAAATGAGTGAGTGAGATCTCATCGGCGGTGTGTCTCATCGGCGGGAGAGGGAGAGGATGGCGGTGGTGCTCAGCGGTGGCGGTAGAGGCGATCGTTCTCAGCGGCGGTGGTTCTCGGCGGTTCTTCATCTTCCCCTTTCCCTCTCTAGCTCTTCTCCTTTCCCTCTAGATGAGAGGAGATGAGGAAAAAGAGAGGGATTAAAAAAGATCGAGCTTCTGCGCGCACAGGTTTCCCGCGCGCCCAATTGTTTTTTACGTCACTTTTTCAAAACAATAAGGATTCTTCTAAAATAACAGGTTTTTATGTCACTTTTTTTAAAAAGTGACATAAATAATCATCTTTTTATGTCACTTTTTATAAAAATGACATAAAAATAAAATGTTATATTTACAAAATTGCCACCGCGTTTTCATTTATGTCACTTTTTAAAAAGTGACATAAAAACCTAGTTATTTATGTCACATTTTTTAAAAAGTGACATAAATAATCAGATTTTTATGTCACTTTTTTGAAAAGTGACATAAATAAGTAGGTTTTTATGTCACTTTTTTGAAAAAGTGACATAAATAGTCTAAAAGTGACATAAAAAGGTTGAACAAGAAATATTTATGTCACTCACAATAAAAACGAGATAAAAAGAAATTTAAAAGTGACATAAAAAGCATATTTTCTTGTAGTGAAGTCTCAACTAGGAGCCAATGTAATGTCCATATAGAGATGATATAATCCCAACCTGATCATAAGGGACCCATAGTTATGTTCAACTAGGTTCAATCAAATGCAGCTTAAACCAAGAATTGGTCCTAATCATAAATATCGACATACATAGATGAATGCATGGACATATATAAGAATGAGCTATGAATTATTCATTGATTTGGATCATTTAGCCTCTGGATTTAAGACCAATTAATCATTATTAAAACATGGTTTAAACCTTAGGTCATAAAAAAGTCATTTGGGCCATTATTTGCAAAGTTTATCAAATCAATCACAAAATTCTGAAAATTACAAAGAGCATACTAGACTTGCAAAAATAGGAAAGGCATACCTCCCATGGTTGGATCTTAGTGATTTTTGGACACAAGGTGCCTCTGTGAGTCTAGTTTCTAACCCAAAAAAGAAAATCAAAGATCTAATGATTCAATCTCTGGGAATTGGGTCATAACCAGACATTACTCAGAATTTAACAACTCTCTGTTCATAGATTTTTTGTGATTTTCTAAAAATAGTAAACAAATTCAAATGACCCTAAACTTTTTGGGGGATCTTATTAACACATTAAACTTCATAGAAATATTTATTTAAAGTTAAGAATGTGTGGTTATGACTCTGATAAATTTGAATCAAAACTAACTTATTGTTATGAACTTTTGGACAGAGAATAGTTAGTTTGCAAATCCTAAGACGAAACCATCTTAAACATGGGATCTCATCAAAACAAAAAATGCAGTGGTAGATCCTTGTGTTATGAACACTCTCCAAATGGTCTCATTCAATTCCAACAGATCATGATTTAATTAAAAATCCTTGATCAAAATTGGTGTATGAATTCACTGCACCATTGTTGAGTTCATCATTTTTGACTAAACCTATCAACCACACCATAGAGGTGGACTCATCCTAAGACTAATTCTCCTTCCCATTGGTGGTCATTGGAGATTAAATATGATTAATCCATGTGAGCTTCAATGGAATATGGAAAGGATTTCGTAAGGCTTCAAATTAGAGGACCTAAGTCATGGATTAAGAGTTGGACCTACTAATTATGCATTGATGTGGTTATTCCCATTTGAACCATAAGTTCATAGAGAAGTTAAGAGACCAACTCAAAGGGAGTCCTATGAGATATTGAGAATCTCATCGATCCTAAGAAAAGAATATAACAAAAGAAAGGAAATCAAAGTTCAAATGATATCCAAAGTTAAACTTTGCTTTATGGTTTATTCACTACAAGGAAAAAGGCTTTTTATGTCACTTAAAAAGTGACATAAATAGGTATTTATGTCACTTTTTTTTTCAATAAAAAGTGACATAAATGGAGGTGACATAAATGTTTTAAAAGTGACATAAATGTTTTATAAAAGTGACATAAATGTTTCATAAAACCAACACATATGTTAATAAAAAGTGACATAAATACTTAAAAGTGACATAAATACTATTTTATTTATGTCACTTTTAACCTAAAGTGACATAAAAGTAGAAAAGTGACATAAATACCAAACAAAATTACTAAACCAAAGTCTTAAAAGTGACATAAATACTTTAAAAGTGACATAAAAACTTTAAAAGTGACATAAATACTTTATAAAAGTGACATAAATACTTGATAAAAGTGACATAAATATGTTAAATATTAGTGATTCAATACCACCCTGTAAAAACAATAACACCCTGTACATACAATACCACCTTGTACAAAATTAAATCAAACTCAATGATCTATTTCAACCACTAAATTTCATCGTTCATCTCAATATCAACCAATTAATTGGAATGAACAAAAAATATATACAATTGATCCACGTACGAGTGCTAAACTAATAACTTATACATGTTATATTCATAAAAAAAGTACTAACAAAACAATGAAAGCAACAAAGAAAGAAAAAGAGATTCGGCAGCTTCCCGAGTAGCATCTATAGCAATTCCTACATGAACCAGCTGAAGGGATCTCTTGAAATCTCTATACCTGAGCAATACCCAATACGAACAATTGAGATCAAAATAAAGAAAAGTAGAAATCGACGACCATTATTTCATAAATTTCGCAGAACTAAAGAATACAAAAGAGAGTATACTTGTGCAGAAACTCAAGACCCCCAGCAGTAGAACCTATCAATTCAATTAAGAAGGAAAAGAAAAAATAAAATAAAATAAATTTCTGAATTTTGTCACTTTTCTTCTGCTTTTTTCGAGTGTCGTCATATTTGAAATTTTAGTTTCTAATGTTAGTTCAGAATGGAGTAAATAAAAAAAAGGAAAAACATTAGAGTAGGGAAATAGCTTTCCTTCTTTGAATCCAGAAACCAAACAGAGCCTTAACAAGAATTCCAAATGGGTAAACCCTTTATCGTGCAACCCATAACATTGCAGAACACTAAATAATGAATCCAAACCTATATATAACAATAAGCTCTTCAACAAATTCACCAACAAGAAGCCTCTTAAAATGCTACTTGCGTACTGAATATTTAGCTAAATTAGCAACCACCTTTCATTACAGACCTTGTTCAAGATTATACTTCCCCGTGAACAAGGTCTCATTTTAAAGTTCTCTAAAATTATATCAATCAAGACCATGAGTGACAAAGGAATTGAAAACACATAAAGGTGGGAGGGGAAAATGGATCAGGATGACCATTATTTCTACTACCCATTATCAGCAGCAAAACTTCAACTAATCGTCAGTCTGATCATTTATCAAGATATTTGCTTCAAATATTGAGTGGACAGGCAACAGAATTACAGAAGTACAGATTGCAAAGTCATTGTTAAGAGCAGATAAAAATTCAGAATTTTTAACCTATCAAAGAGTTTTCCATCTAAATAGTAAGCAATAGAAAGAAGACAGATCTGAGCATCATATTAAAATTTTTGAAATGTGTCTGGAATTAATAGATATACTGAAGGTTAACAAAATTACCTGCTCAACTCGCCTGATACCTGAAGCGACTACAGATCCCCTACGCAGAAGCTGGATTTTCTCTATTAGCCAATCATCAAAGGCATCACCCATTCCCAGCTGTAAAACTTGCTTCGCCGCCCAAAAAGCCTTCCGCCTACAATGTAATCAAATTTAACTTCCACAAAAATTATGTGACTCGGTGAGATCTGGATTTTAAAATCTCACGCTGATAGTATTTGCCACAATTTAATGATGTGGGCAAAATGCATTTTGTACCCTTGAACTATACACCAATTTGCAGTTTGGTCAATTCAATCCTTTATCTTTCAGGCTAAATTACTTTACAACTACCCTCGTTACAAATTTATGTAATACACCCTTATTTAACGAGGCTTGTCTATTTAAATTAAACACAATATTATAACAAGCCTTTGTATGAATGTATATCCGTGTATGTATGTGACTAAAGTCAGTGTATTGTATTGTATTGTATTGTATTGTGTTGTCTTGGATACCTGTTTCGCGAGCTCTTTTAATAGCATGATTTACAGCCTATGCCGCGATTATAGTGGCGATGGAATAAAGTACGAGGTTAGGATTAATAGGATGAATGCTGCTGATTTTCCTGCTCCTGAAGCCATGGCCTGAAAGCTCAGAATCGGGAAGAGAAAAACCTGATTAATTTGGTCACCCTTCTTGTGGTCAGAGATAAATGTATCCATATATAACATATATATAAGATAGTTATAAACATAATTTTAAATTGGGTTGTCAAATTGTTCATTGGTTGATCCCATTCTTTTTATGAACATAAAAATAAGTGGAGTGTCTTCAATCCAAAGGAAGGATTGATATATTCCTGCTTAAGTGCTTCATTCAGAGATGTGTTTGAAAATAATTGTACAGAAACAAGAATCAGTGTATTATAGTGGAGGGCTGAATTTCTAAAATGAGGAGAAGAATAGATTTCATTGCCCAACTCAGGCCAGTTCAGTGTTTTGGTACATCCAAAAGTTGGATTATGGTATTGATGCCCTTAGTACAACAGCATCTAAAGGATCTAAAACTAAGACCCAAATTCGACACGTCATTAAGATCCATTTGGAAAATAAGGTAGAGTGATATCTAATATTCTAAGACCTCCATATGCTAAGTGCAGCTTGCAAACACAGGCACAAATATAAGAAATACGAGACAAGATATGGATATGGGGCGATGGAATATCCTAAAAAGCAGTACATGGACTTGGTGAGGGCATGACAAGTAAAAAGTATAAATTTCCATAGATAAGTCCGCATTATAAAAAAGTGATATTATAAAATACTGAAATTAAAATGCAATCATCCTCAATTCCAAAAGCTCCGAAATGTTTTTACTTTTTTTTTCTTCCTAAAAGTCCTAGTATAACTGCATAGACCCTATCAATTCTCTCTACCTATGAATTTCTTAAAAGTGAATTCGTCACCGTTTTAATTTTCAAAACAAGCGTTCAAGGAAAAACTTAACAAATTTTTCAAAGTTTTCATCCCTTTGTTCCTCGATTTCAAGAATATTGCAATTTGAATCCAAAGCATGGTTCAAAGGATCGACTGAGTCAACTCGATTTCAAAGGGGTTCGATACGAGATATGGTGCCAAGTCAGCAAGATTTACAAAAGGTGATGACTCGTGGTATGTATCAGTCGTATCAGCCTATACCACCGATATATTGCCATCTCAGCTATCGTATCGCGTGATACGCCCGACATGACAAGCCAAAAAGGTGATGAGGAGGTGATATGTCAAAAAGGAAACCTAGACTCACTAGATCTGAGAACCCTGATGCCCCACTCTAAACACCAAATTATCACCGATCAAGATCTTCTCCAATGCTGATAAAGAAAAGGTTATGAAGGATTGCAATTGTGGCTTATCACAAAAGGAAAAGGTCTTTTGTGACTTATCAAAAAAGGCTTTCAATTAGGGTAAATAAAGAAGAAACCATTTTGAAATACTTTTGAAGTGCTCCAGGGCAAAAAGGAGCAGAAATTAACATTCAAGAGTGGGTTAACTACCAAGGAGAAAATTGCCTAAGCAGCATTTTAGCCAAGTGATATGAACAAAATATTTTTTATTAGAAAGTAGTATGGTCGTGGATGGCATGAGATAGGAATTGAAAAGATGAGTTATGACTACCCAATTCAATATCAAAGTAAATGACATTTCAGTGGAACTCATGACATAAACAAATTCTCATAAAGCAAGGCACTGAATACTCCAGGAATCACCTGGAATAGCATGAGTTGTGCAGAAAGAGTGGTTGCTTCTGTTTGAAGGATTTGTACTTTTCTCTCAAGTTCTGACATATAACAGGCCTTCCTCTCTTTTGAACGAGCAGCAGACTGCCTATTGGCCAGAATCCTGTACACGGAAATTGAATGTCAGTAATATTTAAAGCACAACAATCTACTCACTAAAGGGTCCAAGTAATTTGGAATCATTAAAGAGAATTCCAACTCCAATAAAGAACTGCATTAGAATATATTGCCATGCAGGCCCTAGCATGCTTCAAAACAAATTGAGAAACAATGTAAGAATAAATAATCCATACACTAATTTCTATTCTCTTACACATTTTTTAATGAAATAACAATAGATTTAGGTAACCAATGGAAGTTTGTAACAATATAGTTAACCTAGGAAGCACTTAGAGTCTAACACTCAATTTTGGCCATCGTATCAGTGTCGACAGCGTATCCGACACCGCCATTCTCCGACACTCGGGAGACATGTCGAACACTCTAAATATCAATGCTAAGTTGTATACTATAATTTTTCAAATGGACACCTTACTGACACTCAAAAGACACGCAAACGACATGCTTACGACACAAGAAGGACAAGCTAAGTTGCTATTCTTAGATAACGTTTTGAAATTTTGGGGTCAAACTTTTTTTTTTCTAAATTGTTATACACAATGCATGTTTATGAAAGTTCTTAAAATTGTGAAAGAAAGTTTAGGATTAAAAAAGATAAAAGGAAGTATATACTGAGACCAATTCATTTGGAAAATGCGTAAATTATGTAATAAAGTTGATGAATGATGATTACCGAAGATATTCTTGAATTTTATTTATTGGTTTTGTTAATCATAACTGTCATATCTCGTATTTAAATGTCATATCTCGTAATAACGTTGATGAATGATGATTACTGAAGATATTCTTGAATTTTATTTATTGGTTCACTAATCATAAATGACACACTAGGTTGAACCTGTCAAGCATTGTGTCAGCACTTCATTAGATAAAATAGGCTGCATCTCATATTTAACAACTCTCATATCTCTTTGAAAAATAGAAAGAAAATTAAATAACATCATAACTACCTTGTGATCGCTTTCTAGCCAACCATAAACAGATGAATATCTTGGAATAGCAACGTTCAAACAAATTTTTCCAAAATTCCTGAAAATTAAAAGCAAAAGAAAACTACCATTCTAAACAAGTATCATACCCGTTTTCGGGTGATTTCCATAAGCCCATGTCTAGATAATTCAGAAACTTTCACCATTGACCGGTCTCTCTCAACAGCTTTTTTAACTTCTTCATAGACCAATCTCTTATTTGCTGAATGGAAAAATTGTTTCAAAAGAAAGAAAACAAATAAGATAACACCTTTTGTCTATACAGTTTATTTATATGTTACTGCAACACCCACATTTTCAATTAGGAAATCAGAAGTTACAAGGCAAGTGGGACAAAAAACAGTTTATGACGAGATAGGATGCCTTTGTCAAATATATTTGAACAATAAATTTAAGGCTTTGTTTGGTTCATCTTGTTTTCCTTTCCCTCTCATTTTTTATTTTTCTCTGTTTCAGTTTCCGTTTTCACATGGACAAGCAAATTAAGGACGTGTTTAGTTCAAACAAATACTTGAAGTAACACTAACCTTTAATTATTGCACTGGTTATGTAATTGGCAAGTTGTTTTTTCACTTCTAGTGTTCTGAATCAGAAAAGCATGGCCATGTAGCTGGTTTACGAGACATTTTATTTTTTCACATTTTGATACATAACCAAGTTTTGGTACGATGAGAGAGAGAGAGAGAGAGAGAGAGAGAGAGAGAGAGACTTACAATCATCCACCATATCAATGAAATCTACCACAATAATTCCACCAATATCTCTCAGCCGTAACTCTCTAGCGATCTGAAATAATCGATTCCATTTTAGCGAATAATCAATGAAGGAACTTAATTTTTATTCAAACTCCATGGCGAAAAAAAGAACATTTCACTTGAGAATACCCATAAAAACACTCTTAATAAGCTGCTATTTAGGTACTATATTGGAAGGCACACAACGGATGACTTCTGAGAATCAATTGGGAAAGTAACTAGGCAAGGACAACAACACTGTCAATTGAATAAAACACTCATAATAAGCTGCTATTCTATGAATTGCTCTTTTTTCTTTTTTTCAATATCCAACTGAAGGAAGCCCCCAGAATCTCAATTTTATGTAATGTGTAGCATTTGTTGATGGGTGTTCCTCTCTCTCTCTCTCTCTCTCTCTCTCTCTCTCTCTCTAGTAGAACTAGTCGCTGGGCACACGCGTTGCGTGTGCAATATGATACACAAGTCCATTTTACTAAAGAAAATAAAGAAAGAAAAAACTGAGTATCAACTATCACTTCCACATATGAAGTACATTGATGCTGGCCAAAATTTTTATTCAAGTTCCAAACAACAATATCTAATTCACGTGGCCAGAAATCTGCATAAAGGAACAAGATGGAATTCAAACACCAAAGTTGTGGCTGAGTTAAAAAATATATACAACTTAAGAACAAAGTTACGTTAACTTTAACAACCCAAAAGGAAAAAGTGACCTTGATGATTTGATCCTCAGTAATGTATAAGAATTCCAAATTATTTCTTTTTTACTGGCAATGCCAGCAAACACAGATATATAAAGGGACTTACAGTCACTAACCACTTTCCTCATCATCATTCAGAGCAGTTTTCTCAAGAAGGCAAGAACCCATTCCTTCATGGACTCTGAGAATTCTGAAAATAGACAATGTGATTAACAAGATTTCTTGGAAATTCAGATGCACAAACATCTGAACATCTTTGAAAATGCTATAAGTTCGTCGCTGGAAAATAGCTTCATAAATTCAAATATTTCAAGAAATCCAATCAAACTGGACTACATAAAACATCACTGCCTTTAGCGGAAAACAGAACCAACTTTTGGTTTCTTCACTGGCAAAAGTTGTTGGATTGCATGGTGTCAGTGTGTATTAGGTATTACTTCTTAGTATCAACGATTCAACATGCTGTGATGTAAGATTAAACCTTCAAACCAAGGGAGTTCTCGAAAAGTGGTTGGTCTAATTCAAGATATATATAGCCAAAAATACACTCCAACTTTCATTGTGCAAGTTTTCAGTTTTCTTGATTTATCTTCATGTTGTAAACCCATTGCCACGTACATGTTCTATGGTGAAAAAAGTCAAGGGCAAGTACATGGGAACATCTTGACTGAATTAGGCTATTCATTTCCTCTAAACATTGATGGACAAGAGGCAAGAATGTTCAAGCACCTTGGGAAACCAGAAGCAAGACTTGTGGTTTCACAACGGACATATGTATCACCGACACTTCAATTTGGGTTACGTGTTAGTGTCCAACACCGACACTTGTTGGACACTCTCTGACACGCAAAAAAGCGAGTCTTAATTTTTTCTTGACATCAGACACGTGACGAACACAAGACCAACGTGCCTGGACATGTGTCCGACACAAGACCAATTTGGACGCTTCTTAAATGCTCCCAACCTTTGAACCACTTAAAGTTTAACACTTCCTCGCTCCCGCTCCCGCTCCCGCCTCCGCCCCCCCCCCCCCCCCTCCCCCCCCCCCCCCCCCTTGCTTCGTGCTTCTAAGATATATACATACATATTCAATGTGTCCCCAACGTATTCGGGTCCTACATTTTTGAGAAATTGTGTGTCCGAGTGTCGTGTCGTGTCATATTCGTGTCTGTGTTCGTGCTTCTTAGCAACGGACATGGCTTACCAGCTAAGCTAGCTAGTATAGGTTATGCAGTTAGGGTGGATAAAAGGTAGTGTAACTAAATATTGTAAATACTCTCGCAGAGTTTTTAAAAGTTTTAAGTAGCATGGCTCATATATTGAACTAAATAAAGATAAGGACAAGCAGCATCGTATAGAAAGAGAAAAACACATCAGAAACTAAAAAAGAGCATTCACCCATGCACGGGTGCACACAAATCCTGACGGATGTCAAAATGTGAAGCCAAAAATATTTTATGGATCCCCTAATCTTTACTCTAACAATGATTTCCTTGAGCGTGAATATATTTTCAAGTCCTTTGAAATATTTTTCACTAAGCAATAGTCTTCCTTATTTTTGTCAAACTAGAGTCGTGTTACTTGGAAGTTCATAGTTTTGTCGGATGTTCATTTTCATTCTGTTTCGTTATAAATATGTGCCTTTATCTATTAACTCTTAGTTAATGACAGCAATATTGGTCAACTCATACTAAACTAAATTGACTAACATACATACTGAGTGACATCACCTAGACTCACTAGAATTTCTATCAATGATGTAGGAAGAAGGAACCAACTTCATGCTCCAGCGAGCAAAAGGACTAGGTTCGCATCATTCTGAAGGTTAGTTCAGCCAAAAGCACAATCCAATCAGTAAAACACTGAATAGCTTCTGAATCCTGCTCTTTGCATAACTCATTCAATTTTTGCTCGTTAACACAACTAGAGTATTTTAAAAGTTGAGAAAACATAAGATTCGCATATTCGAGGATTTGATCAGATAAGAAGGTACAAAATTGTATGGACCTTTTCCTAATAGAAGCAAAAGAGGATCATTCATTCGTTTTCCTTTTTGAGGGGTAAGATGCAGAGAACATCTGAAACTGAAATCTAAAATCAGATAATAAAAAAATATAAAAAAAAACATACCATATGAACTGTTTGCCGTTGCTGCAGCAGCAGAGAGCAAGCTATCATAGCAAATGTCTCTCATGTCTTGCATGTCCTGTGAAAAATGTACCAAATAATTATGTAACAAAATGACAAATAATGAAAACAACAATGTTTGACATAAAAGACTCACGCTTAAAGTTGAAGCATTGTCACGAACATGTACAACTTTGAACTGTAACATGTTGATTGTAAACAAGAAGAGAAAAATAATGCTCTGTAAAGTTAATCAAATAGATTCGGACACAGAATATTAAAATGAAAGAACAACATAGGATGAAATGCCTTTTGGGTCCACCTCGAAGATTTTAAATGATTATAATCTTACAAGGCATCTAGGCATAGAAACATTAAATATAAAAAACAATGAGAGGAAGAAAAAGGATATGAGTACAACAATTTCTACTTTTATCTTGTCCCCACAAAAAAAAAATGTTTGTGTGTGTGAGAAAGAGAGCTAGTACACACTACACACTTTTTAGCATCCATTAAAGTATAAAAAAGATGATGACAAAAGATTACAAAGTTTTGCTAAATCCACAAGTAATTATGCAAAACTAAAAAATAAAATTCCTAACCTATTCAACGCCAAACCCCATAGAGGGCTACCAGTTCCCTCTTCAAATTCAGTAGTTAAAATCAAATGTGGAGGAGAAAGGGGGGAAAATAGCTTCCAAAGAGCTCTTAAACAAGAACCAAAAGAAAAATAAAAATATCATAAAGTTCTTGTCTAGTACTCAAGACAAGAGAACCAAACATGACATAATAAAGTAAGCTATACTAAAAGATAAATGCATTCAAACTTTTCTTCAATTTCTCGACACCATGATACAACCCTACACAAATGTTTTCCACTCACCAATTTACGCACGGAAAAAATGAAAAATGAAAAATAAAAATAAATGAAAAATCAAGCATATATGTATACCTGTATGCACAAGAGAGATGAATGGCGGCGGCGGCAAACCCTAACCACTTTCAATCCCAGCGTGTGAACGGCGGCGGCGACTGTGTATGAACGGCGATGGCTACTGCGTGTGGGTGGGGAAGAGAAGGAGAGAGGGAGGGGGGAAGAAACAAGAGGATGAAGAGATTGAGAGAGAGATTGAAGGAATTCTGATGAAAGATAGGGTCGCAGTTCCTACGAATCTGTGAGCAGAGAAGAACCATTCATGATGGAATGGTCATCGTGAGGTGAAATTAGGGTTAGGGAATTCTGATGAAGGAACCATTCACAGCTGCGATGGAGGCGTGTGAGCGGGGAAGAGAGGGAGAGAGGGAGGGGGAAGAACTAATAGGATGGAGAGATAGAGAGAACGATTGAAGTTATTGGGCTTAGGATGAAGACGAGAGGAGATAGATGAGAGGGAATATAGGGACTAAAAAAGGGTCTGTTTCCCGCGCGCATGAAATTTTTTTTATGTCACTTTTTTTAAAAAAATTAGATATTTATGTCACTTTTTATAAAAAGTGACATAAAAACTAAATGTTTTATTTACAAAAATGCCACCGCGTTTTTATTTGTGTCAGTTTTAAAAAAGTGACATAAATGCATTATTATTTATGTCACTTTTTATAAAAAAATGACATAAATGCTTTATTATTTATGTCACTTTTTTAAACAATGACATAAATAATTAAGTATTTATGTCACTTTTTTAAAAACTGACATAAATACTAAAAAAGTGACATAAAAAGCTAATGCAAAAAATAATTATGTCACTCAAAATTAAAGTGACATAAATACAATTTTAAAAGTGACATAAATAGCCTTTTTTCTTGTAGTGATTTAATCTTAAACCTTTAGCTACTTTAATCCAAATCAAGTGAAAAGAGCAAATGAAAGTTTAATCACAATTCAAGTGGTGTATGATGAAATGAGGTGGGAAGAGACTTTTTGAAAATATGTAAAAGATCCAAAGTAGTTCTATGAATTGTGATTAAACTTGGATTAAGTACTAACTAGTCTAGAGTTTACCTCCAATTATCCTCAACTTCTTTATAATTTGAAGGTCTTCCAAGGGTTATTCAAGCTCTTCTTCTAGCTCATGCAATGATTTACTCCTTAATTCTCTTGATTTTTCTCTAAAATTCTCCTAAGACCTAAGAGATTCACTATTCAAGCTTCTAAAAAAGGGGCCCCTTGTAATGAGATATTCACTCCCTATATATAGGCAAATTTTTTAGGGGTATTTCAGTAATTTCAAGGTAAAAACCCTAATTTCGAATGTACTTTTAATGGTACAAAATGTACTATTTCAAAAAGTAGGTTTTTGAAAAACGAGGCATTCAGTGGAGTTGTTCGCGGCACTGCGTGATTGCCAGAGCGGCATTTGCCAATTGCCGTGACGGCATTCATCGATTGCCGTAGCGACACTCAGGGAGTACCGCAGACAACTCACGAACTTCCGTCTTTTTGGGCATTTTGTTTTGCCTTGTTTTCAATTTCTTTTTCTTTTTCGTATTCTTTTCTTTCTTTTTCTTGCTTCCAGAACTGCTTCTAATATTTGCGGCAATCGGCTAGTTGTCCGCGGCATTTAGTGAATGTCGGTGCAATTATCAGCGACTGTCGGAGCGACATCCGGTGACTGCCATTGCGGCACCACGTGAGTGCCACAGACAACTCATCGCGTGCCATTTTCTGCTATTCTTCCCTTTTCCTCCCTTTCTTTTTCTTTTTAATTTTTTTGGAGTTGAATAGCCTGTCGAAGAGCTTGAACCACCTTGGAAACCCTAAGTTAGTCGGACATTGTCATCATCGAACTTGGAGGTAACACTCCCCTAAATTCGACGGTTTGGACAAAATCGAGGTGTCTACAGTGACTAAAAAGCTTAGTGAACTGAAACCCTAACTCAAAAGCTTGAACTTGCTATGTACATTGTTACTCAAAATTTCTGAAATTCAAAGTAACTTTCAATAAAAAATAGTTCAACTTGCTGTGTATTTTCAGTCAAGAAAGAGAAAGGGAGGGAGGGAGGGAGAGAGAGAGAGAGAGATTAAAAACTTACAATGAGAGAGAACAATTGTGACCTGCGAGTAACAGAGACGTCGCTAGTGGGAGTCGGCACTAGTGTGTGACGACTGGCGGTGCGTGACGTCTGGTGGTGGGTGGGAGACGGCGCTGGTGGAGGAGGTGGTGTGTGACTTCGCCAATGGGGTGGGAGTAATTTTGGAAATATTTCACTTTTCTTTTTCAGAATCAATTTTAAAAGAGTGGGCAGTGTTTTCCAATAAAAGAGTGGGAAATTTTAAAAATTTTGTTTTTGGGGAATTTTATTATGTAAACTAATTGTTTTGCTTTAGCAAGGGATTTTTATTTTCGTTGCCCAAAGCAGCGTTTAGCATGGAAACTATTTCCTTGCAGAAAATATTTTTCTTAAATTTTTTATTTTACACATAACTTTAGGCAAGGACAAAATATTTCCTTGCTAAAACCCATCTTTAGCAAGGAACAATAGTAGTCTGACTAAAAGTACATTTTAGCGAGGAAAATGTTTCCTTGCTAAAGCATACTTTTAGCAAGGAATTGAATTTTCTTTGCCAAAACAATCCTTTTGGTAAGGAATTTGATATTTCGTTGCCAAATAGTTCACTATAGGTGAGGAAAATAAAATTTCGTAGTCAAATACATCACTTTTGGCAAGGAAATATGACTTTCATCACCAAATGTATATGTCTTTCAGGCTTTTGACAAGAAAATTTAATTTTTTTGCTAATACTATAACCAAACCAAACCAAACCAAACCAAGCCTTGTGTCCCAATCAATTGGGGTCGGCTATATGAATCCTTTTTCTCCATTCTGCACGATCAAGAGCTATATACTCATTTAAATTATATATATTCATATCTTGTTGCACTACATATTCCCAAGTCAGTCTAGGTCTACCTCTCCCTCTAACCATTCCAGGCACTACGATCTTATCACTCTTTCGCACAGGTGCATCTACAGGTCTTCGTTGCACATGGCCGAACCATCTAAGTCTATTCTCCCTCAACTTGTCCTCAATATGTGTCACTCCTACAGTCTCTCGGATGTACTCATTTCTAATTCTATCTTTCGTAGTCTTACCACACATCCATCTTAGCATCCTCATCTCCGCTACACTCACTTTGCTAATGTGTTGTTTCTTAGTTGCCCAACACTCTGTCCCGTAGAGCATAGTTGGCCTAATAGCTGTCCTATAAAATTTTCCTTTCAATTTTGCTGATATTCTCCGATCACATAATACTCTAGAAGCACTCCTCCACTTAAGCCAACCCACTTTAATTCTATGGGTCACGTCATCACCAATCTCTCCGTCTCTACTGATCATTGAACCGAGATAGCGAAAGTGTTCCCTCTTTGGGATCTCATGATCTTCGATCTTCACTGCTTCGTTGTCTATACTTCCACTGTTGCTAAAAGTACATTCCATGTATTCTGTTTTCGTCCTACTTATCTTTAGCTCCTTAGTCTCCAGTGCTTCTCTCCAAGCTTCTAGTTTAGTGTTAAGTCCCCTTTTAGTCTCATCAACCAAGACAATATCATCTGCGAACAACATACACCATGGGACCTCATCTTGAATGTGTCTAGTCAATTCATCTATAATTAGGGCGAACAAATAAGGGCTCAAAGCCGACCCCTGGTGCAGGCCTACGGTAATTGGGAATTCGCTTGTTTTTCCGGCTGGTGATCTAATTATAGTAACTGCTTCATCATACATATCCTTCACCACGTCGATATAGCCCTTGGTCACTCCTTTCTTCTCTCGCACCCACCAAATTAAATCTCTAGGCACTCTATCATAAGCTTTCTCTAAATCAATAAAAACCATATCTAGATCTTTTTTCTTCTCTCTATACTTTTCCATTAGTCTTCTAAGTAAATAAATTGCTTCCATAGTTGATCTCCCAGGTATAAATCCAAACTGATTTTCTGTCACTGATGTTGCGCCTCTTAAGCGATGCTCCATCACTCTCTCCCATAGCTTCATAGTATGGCTCATCAACTTAATACCTCTATAGTTGTTGCATTATTGTACATCTCCTTTACTCTTATATATAGGCACTAGGATGCTCTTCCTCCACTCATCAGGCATTTTTCTAGTCATTAAAATCCTATTAAAAGCTTTTGTAAGCCAAGATGCCCCCACATCTCCCAAGCATTTCCAAACCTCAATGGGGATCCCATCTGGGCCTAAGGCCTTGTTGGGTTTCATCTTCTTCAAAGCAAAATCCACCTCAAACTTCCTTATTCTCCAATAGAATCTGTATTCTCTAGTTTCATCGTAACTTCCAGTTTCTTCTTCCATTGTGTTATCCATATGTTTTTCATTCAGCAACTTCTCAAAATAGCTCTTCCACCTTTCCTTAATCTCTTCGTCGTTTACTAGTACCCTAGAGTCATCGCTTTTTATACACTTAACCTGATTAATGTCTCTTGTATTCCTTTCTCTTGACTTAGCAAGCTTATAAATACATTTTTCTCCCTCTCTAGTGTCTAGTTTGGTGTGGAAGGCATCATAGGCTTCCATTTTAGCAACTCTAACTGTCCTTTTAACCTCCTTATTTGCACATTTATAACTTTTGAAGTGTTCCTCACTTCTATCATTTTGCCACTTCTTAAAACAATCCTTTTTGGTTTTTACTGCAGCTTGTACCTCTTCATTCCACCACCAAGTATCTTTAGAAGCCAACCCTCTTCCCTTCAACTCTCCGAGGACCTCCTTCGATATTCTCGTGATGCACCTTGCCATTCTATCCCACATAGTATTGCTTCCATCTTCCAAATTCCAAGGTGCTTCTGCATACATTCTCTCTTGGAATATTGCTAGTTTCTCACCTTTAAGGTTCCACCACCTAGTTCGCGGGTTTATAGGGTCTTTTCTAGTATGACATTGTCCTTTTAAATGGATATCTAAAATAGTAAGTCTATGTTGAGATGTTAAACACTCTCCTGGGATGACCTTACAGTCTTTACATGCTAAGCGGTCTGCCTTTCTCACAAGGAACAAATCGATCTGGCTTCTATTAGATCCACTCTTAAAGGTTATCAAGTATTCTTCCCTCTTTTTAAAAAATGTGTTTGCCACTACAAGATCATATGCTACTGCGAAATCTAAAATACTCACCCCTGCCTCATTCTGATCTCCAAAACCATACCCCCCATACACCCTCTCATATCCAGTTTTATCTTTGCCTACATGGCCATTAAAATCTCCGCCTACAATTATCTTCTCTCCTCCCGGTATTTCTTGCATTAAAGCGTCCAACTCATCCCAGAATTGTCTTTTAGTGTGATCATCCAATCCTACTTGGGGCGCGTATGCACTAATCACATTAATTATATCCACTCCAACTACCAGTTTGATAAGCAATATTCTGTCTCCTTTCCTCGTGACTGTCACAACTTTATCCTTGGGGTTCTTGTCAACCACGATTCCGACACCATTTCTATGCCTATCTTTCCCTGTATAGAATATCTTATACCCGGTCTTTTCTACCTCCTTAGCTTTTTCTCCAACCCACTTTGTTTCTTGTAAACATACTACATTAACCTTCCTTCTAATCATAGTGTCTACTAGTTCCATAGCTTTACGTACCTATTAAGGTTCCTATATTCCAAGTTGCTAACCTAAGCCTATAGTTCTGGACTAGCTTCTTTACCCGCGGTGGCCCAGATGAGCGCGGGAACCCTTGCTTATTTAACACCGCACCCGGGCGTCGATGCGGCGCCCCTTGCACATTTTTTGAAACACCCGAAGGCAGGCGCAACGCGTCGCTTAAAGGGAACACCCTAGCATTTACACGAGTATTCATATTTGGATTCATATCATAAGGATCCGACGGTTTTTTTTTTTACGTACTGGCTGTCGAGCTACCTAACATTATTAAAACACATATTTGTTGTAGTGTATGTAGGCATGTAGCTAGCAAACAGAATTGAGGCTCTTTTTTGCTATTTTCTATTAAGCCTATAGAGCCCCAGCCCGACAATGCCATGGTTGGAAGGAAATTCTAAAAAATAAGGCTGTGTTTGGCAATGCTTATGCCCTGTTTGACAACCGCTTTTGCATCACACAAGTGATTATGGAATTCTCAAACCTAAAATGAAACTTTTTGATAAATTAACCAACTTACGCAATTCGTACGAGTCAATTGCCGAAGCCTATGATTGGACAAAAGTTACTTTGGACAATTTTTGGACAATAGCGGTTTTATTGAATTGAACTGTTACCAAACATGCCAAAGACTTTTTTTTTATGACAATCGCAAAAAGTAAGAATTGGCAGAAACTTCCCTCGGACTGTTTCTCTCCAACCACTAATTTTTTTTGTGATTTCCACAGCGAAAACTAGCTATCCAAACAGCTAGTGATTGCAATTTGGGAAATTGAAGCCACCTTTGGCCTTTTTGGCTGGATGGAAAGTAGAAATTTGTTAAATACATTTATAATCCAATTTTTAGTTATTATATGTCAAGTAATATTTGAACCAGGTCATCCTATGCACAAAATGCGGATTTTTGGAAAGAAAATATATAATGCAACGATGATACCGTCAAAATGTATCTCCATGCTAGTTGATATGGATGTGGGTGATTGCGCACCATGAACTAAGGATTGAGGTCGTTGGAGTACCGAAATTTTATTGATAACTTAGTGGTACTACATCATTTATTAACTGTGATAACGAATATTTTATGAACCAATCACCATAACCATATATATGGTTTAATTAATTTGCCTACTTAAAACATTTGTAAATACTTAATAAAATATGCTAGAAAGGTAATGGTTTTCCAAAGTTTACTGTTTTGCATCTTGATGCTACAATAGACCAAAAATATGCTTCTCCAAACAACCTGTTTCAATTACATTGAACAAATTAACTAAACAAAAAAAAAAATTAACACAAAGTGATGTACAAAAAGTTAGAAGATGCATCTTGGCTAAAAATAATAACCTCAACGTAAATAGACTGAGAAATGCCCATTGATTAGATATGAGAGAGAGAGAGAGAGAGAGAGAGAGAGAGAGAGAGAGAGAGAGAGAGAGAGAGAGAGAGAGAGAGAGACTAAATGCCATCATTGACTTTTAAATTGACGTGATCTTGAAGGAAAGACTCGATCGAAAGATTCTAAGCACGTTTGGATACATGTAGAAGACGATAAAAAAAAAAATTCAAGTGATCAAATCAATCTTGAGTTCACGATAAAAATGATTAATCATTTGTTTATGTACAAATCAGACACAATGATGGAAACATTTTCAGTGCACAATCTCTCCGCGTTGAATGAAGTGAGAAATTCAACCTTACATTATTATAATTGATTATTTTTTAGGGTAAATTACCTTTTAGCCCCCTGTGGTTAGCCCCTGTGTCACTTTACCCCCCTATAGTTTACAATGTAACACATAACCCCCCTCAACTATTGGGCTAACGGAAACTGTCACTCTTACCGTCTAATTTCACGGCAACATTACGCAGAAAGATTGGAGCCAAATTTAATAACAAGAATGACCAAACTACCCTCTTCTTCTTTACCTTTAATACATTTGTAGTTACATACACATGTTAGGGAAAAAAACAGAGTAGTGAAGGCAAAGAAATTGGAGAAGCCTTCATCACCCACCATTGCAATTATGACATCTTCTTCATCTCTTTTTTCACAATATGGGCAAAGATATTGAAAGATTTGTGAAAGGACCAATACCTAGTTGGCACAAAACAAAATTTTTTTTGCAATATATGCTGGGTTTTGTCTTGTTTTATGGCTATAAGTATGAATTATACGAGAACTTTTGTGTATGTGTTTCCAAAGTATATTCTTGGTCTATTCATGACAAACAACTTCTCAACAAATGGTTAATTTCGTATTATACCAGAAGAGATCCAGAATATTTTTTCCCCCCAATTCTATTCAGAACTTATCAGATAAAAATTTT
The DNA here is from genome assembly GCA_033977485.1 of Hydrangea macrophylla. Lineage (NCBI taxonomy): Eukaryota > Viridiplantae > Streptophyta > Magnoliopsida > Cornales > Hydrangeaceae > Hydrangea > Hydrangea macrophylla. The sequence continues at coordinate 66,868,909 of CM066982.1, forward strand.
CCAATCAGACAGAGATTGGGCCTCGATGGATATTTCTTCATCATCAAGGAGATTAATCCTCAGTTTATCAGATCCAGTTCCTTCAATGGAACAAGAAATGCGGAAAACAAATAGCACAAAAAACAAGAATTAGGTTTTGTGAGAAATAGAAATCGCAATAGGCAGCAAATGGAAGAAAAGCGAAGAGACAAGATAGATCAGAGCAATCAATCAACAGAGAAGCAAGATTCAATCCATGACATTCTGACAGAGTCCATGAATCGCTGAAATTCATGGCAACAAAGAGAAATCAACCCAAGGCAGGGTGAAGGATCGAAAGAAACGAAAGAGAAAAAGGATAAAAGAATAGAAGAGAGGGATCGAAGCAATCAAACACTGAAGAAACTTAGACTTCGATCTGTAACAAAGTCCAAAAGGAGGAGAAAGAGAGAAACTGAGACTAGCCCAGCTCTAGAGAGAGAACCACCTAGAGAGAAGCTCACAGTGTATTTGAACGGCAATAAGAGAGGGCATATTTGACTTTTCACCTTAGGTGTTAGAAAAACAAACAGTTTCGGTTAGCCCAATAGTTGAGGGGGGTAATGTGTTACATTCTAAACTATAAGGGGGTAAAGTGCCATAGGGCCGAACCACAGGGGGTAAAAGGTAATTTACCCTATTTTTTATTAGAATTAAGCTATTCTTTTGCAATCAATACATTCACAAGTTGCTATTTTTATATGAATATTAAGTCTTGTATGATGTAGATGGAGTTGATGGATGGACCTCTTTGCTACTTGTATATTCATCATCTATACGTACAAGTGTATGTATATGACTAAAGTAGTCTTATATTTTAGGCCAAAAACACATTTGTGTACATAAAACTTTTTTTCTTTCTTTTTTCCTTCTAATATTTTTTTCACGAGACAAAGAACTCACACGCTTGTGACAATTCCACAACACACAAACCAAATTAGTTAGGGTTGTGACTCAAACTGGGTTCCTGGGACTTACCCGTTCAAAGCACCTAACCATGTTGTAAAATTTAAGCCTTTTGAGCTGTATTTGGACCTTTTTTTTTTCTCATATTGTGTGTTTGTGGAGACATTTTTGGGTACCTTGAGAGTACCACGTGACATTTCTAAGTAGCACCGTACCCTAGTACCCTATAGTCGATAGGAATGGTTCTTTTAATTAAGTGAGGCCGACATGTCTCGTGATCCACAAATAATACGACACGCTATACGTTACATTCTTTAAAAGTGTTGGTGCTTACTATAAATCCAAATCATGGTTCTTTTAATTAAGTAAGGCCAACATGTCTCGTGATCCACAAATAATGATCCGTGTGTCGGACACGACACGTTACATTCTTTAAAAGTGTCGGTGCTTCCTATAAATCCAAATCATACATGTGCTCCTTATTTTCAAGATGATCATGACAAATTGGGGGTGGGGGGTGGCGGGGGGTGGGTGATTATTTGAAATTTAAAATCTTGGTAACCACTTGTCAAGATCCCCCTAAAAATAGGGGGCTAACTATATATGGTATGAATTAAATGGTTACATCATGTGAGCATACTAACGTGATGTGACGGGTTCACTGAATAATTTCTCATATATATATATATATATATGTAGTGTGACTCACACCTAAGGATTTCTAGTGTGTGTCGGTGTGTATGTATTTTTGTACTTAATTATATTTCAACATTCATGAGCTTCAAATACATGACAGTTGCAAGACTGACCATAGTGGAAGGCTTCTGTGGAGATTGCCAAAAGAAAGCACTTCTAATATCAGTGACAGCTGAATTAGCAAACCAACTAAAAAACAACAGTAACTTCACCAAAACAGACAAGTCATGAGAGCTACCATAAATAAACCTCAGCTTCTAAAAAAAACCACCAAGAAAGACTTTTTCATTTGAGCCTTTTCTCTACCTCCTAGATTCTCTAGTAGCTTTCATGCATTCAATTTGAATATTAACACATACCCTCTCTCTCTCTCTCTCTTCCATCTATATCTATCTCTTCCTCTAGCTTCCACTTCAACTCCCATCCAAAAACAAAAAAAAAAAAAAAAAAAAAACCCCCTCATATGTTCAAGTTGGTTCGATCAACCCTATGGATCAATATTCTCAATACTTGATGTTGATGAAGAGCAAACATATTATAAATTCGCGGTTTCAAGCACCGGGGAAGTCATGGGAAGAACAAGCTTTTGCTGAAGATGTCACAGCGGGCCCTCTTGGAGGGTTCATATGGCCTCCAAGATCTTACTCTTGCAGCTTTTGCAAGAGAGAATTTAAGTCTGCTCAAGCCCTAGGTGGTCATATGAATGTCCATAGAAGAGATAGAGCTAGGCTCAAGCAATCTTTTAGTCCAGAGAGCTCTACTCAACTTATTGATCACCAAAACCCTAATCAAGATGATCACTCTAGATCATTGGATTGTCAATACCCATCTCAAGTTTGCACCTTGGAATCCAATAATCCAAACCCTAGTTTTGTTTCATCTCTTCACTCATCTTCTAGGGTTTCAGCCATATCATCAAGCCAAGAAAATTTCAGTGAAAATACCATTTTGTCCCCTTTAACTAGTACTGTTTCCATTGTTCATGATCTCCAACAAAAGTCAAAGACTATATTTGAAAATATTCCAGCGAATGAAGGAAATATAGTTCTGGGTATTGATGATTACGTTGATACTAATTTGTCTGTGGGTTTGAATTTGATTTCTTCACAAAATCAACCAAATGGCCTGGCTAATGTTCATGAATCAGTTGGTTGCAAGAGGCACAAGAACACTGTTTCATTATCGCATTTCTTCGGCAAACCGTGTTCAAGTGGTAGATTTTCTTTGAATATTGATGATCTAGACCTAGAGCTCAGGCTTGGTGATCCACCAAAGGTGAAGTAGAGTAGTACCGTTGATCAAGAAGAGAAAGAAAAAGGAAATTCTTTGCTTTTCATTAATTTCTTTTTTTCCCCCCTCTCAATCTTATGGTTTTTAATTATGATCAATTCTTTTCTTTTTCCAATTCCTTAGATGTTTCACTAACTTCTTTTGGGGCTCTCTTGTATCCGCTTATGAAGCTAATTAGTATGAAATGTAATATTGGGTAATTAATTACTATATCTTTCTCTTGGTTTTTGTGATTTTAGAGATATGACAAAGATTGATTATTATACCTATGCATGCACTTAAGAAAATTAAGAGGTTGGTTGAGAAACCAAATAATTATTCTTAAGGCTTCTACGGCATAATCCAGTACTATGAGGGGGTACTGTCAATAGTGCGTGTAAAAGAAAATTTAGTGTATGATATATGCATATATATATATATATAATCTCTGGATTATACTACTGAACACTACTTTTGGTTAAGAAGTTATTAAGGTTAAGACAATCAAAATTCAAAAAGTTGTTGAGAGTTGGATCAATCAGGGTAGAGCAAGCAGTGAGTTTGTTGGCTCTAGAAAGATTCAAACCTCATGTTGCGTAGCTTTTATTCTTAATTTCTTATGCTAGCTTTTGAGTTGGTTGCATATTTTGGTATATACCCTTTATACATTCATACGTACTTTTTTAATCTTTTTCTTTTTGTTAAATTTAGTATTTCACAAAAAAATATATATATATATTAAAAAAATTCAACACACTTCTTAGAAGAAAAAATTCTAACAATATAATAACCGGGCCATGACTTACCCACCAAGCTTTGAAAGAGAGAGAGAGAAAGTCGACATGTGTGTGGCCGTGTGGGGTTAGAGGGGTGAAAGAACTGACACTAACTGACATAAAATGTCACCTCATGAGTAACTCACCAAAATAACAATAAAAAGGACACACATCACAACAAATGGATTGCCCTTTTTACCCATATCATCACCATCACCGCTTTTGTTTCAGGTATAACAGTTAATCCACATATAATCAATAACACACTTTTGATCTACTCTTCTTGACTTCCTCTAACCTCTTAGTGTTACACATTTTTTTTTTTTGACACATTTTTTTTTATACAAAGTGTTATTTTGTCATTAATTGGTATGAGTTTCATCATCGAACACATTTCAGCCATTAATTTTTTATAGTCGAGATACATTCGGTAATAGAACTCACACCAATCAATGATCGCATGACACTTTGTATCAAAAATTCTCTGTGCCTAACATTTTCCCTCCTCTAAACCTCCCAAAAATTCCACCACACCTGCATAGAATCAATTTAATTAATAAATTATAGCATACAACACCTTTATTATAATCACACAAATAAATTTATTTGTATTTGGGAGAGAAGTTATCACATCATTGGCACTATTAATTTACGCGTCTTTTGCTCTTATTTTTGAATGGTATGTAATGTCATCACATATTAATTAGGTAGTGTGGAGGCTAAGCACCTTTAGCTCCAATTTTTAGGGGCATTTGGTAATTTTTGCACGTGTGACCTATAACCCTAGTTTTGTGTCACAATGCCTTCAAACAAATTTGTGTAAACAAATGGAGTAATAATATAAACATATAAAATTAAGATGCTGAAAAAACAGAGAAAATAATAGCAACCACAAAATGGCACCAAATATACGCAGTTAATTTGTCAATACCCCTACGTCCATGGAGAAAGAACAATATAGATTAATATGAAAGATGTGTATAGGAAAAATTAATAAAAAAATCGATGTACACCCCTATTTAAAATAGTCACTCTTAAAATTCCTAAGAAAAACACAACTAATCACATTCCTTGGATGGTAAGTTTTTTGGGTGTACTATTCAAAAGGTTTACTAGTATTCCAGTCATAGAGAGTCATAGAGAGCGTGACCACTGGAGAATTCACCCCGAGACTCCAAAGTATCAGGGGATTACCAAAAAAAAAGAAGAAGAAGAAGAAGAAGAAGAAGAAAAATGCAACTTTTAAAAATACGTACCAATCCTAAACTGAGTAGGACAAACAGTCCCAATGGTCTTAATTCAAAGGATACTAATACGTCAACACGTTAGAATTTCACCGATGCGTCTCCATAGTCATTAGACCATCTAGATTAATGATGGATACACAGAGGGACAAGTAGGAGCGACCGTGCACTCCCTTATATTTGAACCCAGAAAAAAAAAAGTGTCTAGCGGTATTCATAAATATATTTAAAGTAAATAGGCCATTCCTCCTAAGTTGAACTCTTGGATTCGTCTCTAGTCTATAGATAGAGTGTAAACTGATGAATTTTACGACATTATCCCAACATTTTTAAATATATATTTTTTTCTCATTATAGTGACATCCTTAACAACTCCATGTTTGGATGAGTCACGGACGTAAATTTAGTGGTATATGTGTGAATTGTTTTTATTCAATTCTTCTTTACTCATAGAACTTAAGCCTAACATCACACACATAAAAATCCACGGAAGAGGCTCTATAATTAAACCAAACATTTATAGTACCTATTGCACTCTCCACGACCAACCCTAAAACCCTATAACATGACATCCAAGAATTTCTCATCAAACCCTATAGCTGGCTCTATATACATATGCATGCATACAAATATAGGATGTAGTAACATGTTGGTACCGAAGGTTCTTGCACAATACACGGCGATTTCTCAGTGCTGTGTTTTTTTAGCCATTCTTTATGTGTACATAAGGAAGATTGATGTAACATGTCTTTTGACTTAATGAGTCTTCAGAGAAACTGAGAAAATAACTAAATATGGTGGGAATTAAGGTGACCTCTACAAATTTATTCCATTATCGGATAGTAAATTGAAGATAGCTTTGATGCTTTCAAGGTGATTTTAGAGGTGGGTTATTTCTTTTCTACATGGGTAGACTGAGAGATATTATATATAGAGAGAGAATAATTACATTTCAGTCGCTATTTGTGTAAAATTTAAAAGTTTATCTACTATTTTTTCGAAATTAAAAAATGTCAGCTTTTTTTTTTTGGTAAAAGTAAAAGTCATCAAACTTTACACAACATTGAGAGCAACTCTATATAACATTGAGAAGCAAGTATTCACAACGTTGAAAGCAACTTTTTATAACATTGGGAGCAACTCTGCACAAAGTCGAGAACTGATCATAATGTTGGGAGCAACACATCACAACCTTAGGCGCAATTTTACAACGTTTTGGTGCAAGTTTAGAAAGTGCAAACATAAAGCAGTTTGAAATAGATATCAACTCTTCAAAGAAAATACTTTTGCTCACCCAAAAAATGGTTCAATAATGTCCACCCAAGCATCTCATTGGCCAATGCAGTGGGACCCAGGATAAACATCATTTGTTTAATCCTGGGTCTCACTGCATTGGCCAATGATATGCTTGGGTGAGCATTGGTGAATCAATTTTTGAGTGAGCAAAAATGTTGTCCTCTTCAAAAGTTGATATTTTTTTAATTTTATTTATGACTTTTTAATTTTTTTAAATTATTGTTGACATTTTTTCAATTTTGAAAATTTTGTACACTAACTTCTAAATTTGCGACAAAAAATTGACTCAAATCTAACTATCCTTATAGATATATATATATATATATATATGATACGCCTAAAAATGGTCCTGTAGTCCAGTGCTCTGGGTCCGACCCCGACCGACCAACCGACCTCCAGTGCAAGCCTCCAGGTCCGACCCCGTCCGACCGACCTCCAGTCCAGTGCTCTGGGTCCGACCCCGACCAACTTTCCTCCAATGCAGGCCTCCAGGACCGAGCCCGACTGACATCCAGTCCAGTGCTCGTGTCCAGACCCGACCAACAAGACGGGTTGCATCGGTCAATCGCAAAATAGCTCGGATCCAGCTCAACTGGCCCAAAGGCATGTCCCACGCCGCTCGGATTTCAGCAGTTTCCTAAACCAGCTAGGAAACCATCCAGATTCGCATCAATTATTTCCTAATCAGATTCGGAAACATTCCAGATATACAGCATTCATCACAGACTGTCAACAGTTACCTAATCGAACTAAAATGCCTTGTAAGGGAGGACTCTTCCTTCTATAAAAGGGTCCTCCGATCCCCCTCAGAAGAGAATGCAAATTTTACACTAGCTCTAGCATACTGTGATGTCTTTTTCCCTAGAAACCCTAGAGCAATCGTGTAAGACAACCCCTTAATAGATCCAGGCTCATTGTTGGATTATCAAGGCCCCCTACACTAGTCACTGTAAACATTTTTCTATCTAGTGGAAGCATTGACACACAAGCACACGTGGATGTAGGTTCCTTCATTAACAGGGTCGAACCACATACAAACATGCTATCTATATTTCTCTCTCACTTTCTTCCATGCTTTTAATATGCTCTTAAACCCTAAATCCAACCAATACCGAAAATTGCATCATCGACTTGGCACCGTCTGTGGGAAACGACAATTTTTCCTCCAAAACAAATCCAGTGGCTAATACGCAATGGTTGGAAAGCACGGTCGAAAAGTCAAGGAAACAAACAGCCCAGTAGTTTCAATAGTCTTAACGTCGGAACAGATTATTGCTACACACACTCAACTTAATGAAGGATAGTGTCATAAACAACAACAAATCAACAATCTGGTGGCCACACAGCGGATAATCCCGCTTAGTCGGGAAGAAGTCATATTCAATGACCCAACTTACTATACGAACAGTGAACTGGGCGGAGTACAGGCCTCAACCGACTGACCCCCAGTGCTCCAGGTCTGACGTTCCCGACCTCCAGTGCTTGAGATTTGACCTTCAGTGCTTCAGGTCCGACCCCCAATGCTTAATTCAAGTCCAACGTTCCCGACCCCCGGTGCTTTAGGTCCGACGTTCCCAAGCTCAAGTGCTTCAGGTCCGACCCCCAGTGCTCCAGGTCCGACGTTCCTGACCTCCAGTGCTTCAGGTCCAACCCCCAGTGCTTCAGGTCTGACGTTCTCGACCCCCAGTGCTTCAGGTTCGACCTCTAGTGCTTCAGGTCCTACCCCCAGTGCTTTAGGTCCAACGTTTCCAACCTCTAGTGCTTTAGGTCCGACCTCCAATGCTTCAGGTCTGACCCCCAGTGCATCAGGTTCGACCTCCAGTGCTTCAGGTCCGAACACCAGTGCCTTAGGTCTGACGCTCCCGACCTTCAGTTTACAACGATCTGGGGTCCGGCGATCCCGACCTGACTTCTAGCCTTCAACAGTCAGGGTTCCCAACCCGACCACCAGTTCATAGCGGTCAGGGGCTCGGTGACCCCGACCTGACTTTCAGTCTCCAACGGTCAGGGTTCCCGACTAGACCAGTTTATAGCAATCATGGGCTCGGTGATCCCGACCCGACCTCCAGTCTCTAACAGTCCAAGCGAGCCCAACTACGATGGTATTTTTGCCCGACCATAGTACAAGACTCCACAGACTATGTCAAAGAGCTCCAACAAAGATTCAGATTGCCTAAGTATCAACTCCTCACCGATCCCCAGGGCACAACAAAAGACCTGGGGTTTAACTCTCGAGGCACCAAAAAGACCACGGGTTCAACTCCTTAGGCCCTTAAAAGACCTCGGGCTCAACCCCAAGGCAACCAAAGACTGTAACACAGTAGGCAAAAGACCTCGGCAAGCCCTGAGGCACTAACTCCAATTAGGCCCAAACCGACGATAGAGGTGAATAAAACTTCTTAGGTTGGCCCACGATGGAGGAGTAAAAGAAATCCCAAAAATTCATACATTTTGGGTCTCCAATTAGGCCCTAACCAATGATAGAGGTGACTAAAACCTCTTAGGTTGGCCCACGATAACGAAGTAAAAGAAATCCCAAAAATTCATACATTTTGGGTCTCCAATTAGGCCCAAACCAACGATAGAGGTGACTAAAGCCTCTTAGGTTAGCCCACGATAGAGGAGTAAAAAAGACCCTAAAGCAACACGCTTTAGGTCGGCTCTACCAACATGGTCAAACTCTTCTACCAACAGTCTTGACGAAGGCTAACTGGGTAGAAGATAACCATCCTGGAATCTAACATATAAAAAAAAAAGACCCTAAAGCAACACGCTTTAGGTCGGCTCTACCAACATGGTCAAACTCTTCTACCAACAGTCTTGACGAAGGCTTACTGGGCAAAAGATAACCAACTTGGGAGCTAACATAAAAATAGACCTAAAGCAACACGCTTTAGGTCGGCTCTACCAACATGGTCAAACTCTTCTACCAACAGTCTTGACGAAGGCTTACTGGGCAAAAGATAACCATCCTAGAAGCTAACATAAAAAGAACCCTAAAGCAACTCGCTTTAGTTCAATTTTCCAACATAGTCAAATTCTTCTACTAACAACCTTGATGAAGGCTTGTTAGGCAGAAGATAACCATCCTGAGAGCTAACTTAAATGAAAGACTCAGAATTAGGGTAAGTCTCAACTCTTATCCAATTCCCGAGCACTCCAAAGACTCCGAGTTAGGCTAAGTCTTAACTCTTAGCCAATTGCCAAGCACTCCAAAGACTCATAATTAGGTTAAGTCATAACTCTTAGCCAATTCTTGAGCACTCAAAAGGCTCCGAATTAGGCTAAGTCTCAGCTCTTAACCAATTCCCTAGCACTCAGAAGGTTTCGAACTAAGCTAAGCCTCAAACTCTCAGCCAGGTCCCCATCATTCATCAGACTTGGAAGACCCAAGGAAACTTCCCAGAGCTATCACAGTGTTACTGATCTTGACCCGTTATTGATACAGGGGTGACTCACTAAGATCTGCAGATTTAAAATCATAAGGTGCATCGTTCTGCGAGAAAACCAACCTTTGCAAACATCAGACAATGGCAAGCGGCATCAAACAGATTTCCAAACTTGACCCAATATAGCATCAAGCCAACCTTGGAAATGGGGGGCAACTGATACACCTAAAAATGGTCTTGTAGTCCAGTGCTCTGGGTCAGACCCCGACCGACCGACCTCTAGTGCAGGCCTCCAGGTCCAACCCCGACCGACCGACCAACCTCCAGTCCAGTGCTCTGAGTCTGACCCCGACCGACCTCCCTCCAATGTAGGCCTCCAAGACTGACCCTGAACGACATCCAGTCTAGTGCTCTGGTCCAAACTCGAACAGGACAGGTTGCATCGGTTAATCGTAGAACAGCTTGGATCCAGCTCTACTGGTCTAGAGACAAAGTCCCACGCTGCTCGAATTCTAGCAGTTTCCTAAACCAGCTAGGAAACCATCCAGATTCGCATCAACTATTTTCTAATCAGATTAGGAAACATTTCGAATATGCAACAGTCATCATAGGTTGTCAACAGTTACCTAATCAGACTAAAATGCCTTGTAAGGGAGGACTCTTCCTTCTATAAAAGGGTCATCTGATCTGCCTCAGAGGGGAATGCGAATTTTATACTAGCTCTAGCATATTGTGTTTTATTTCTCCCTAGAAACCCTAGAGCAATCGTGTAAGGCAGCCCCTTGATAGTTCCAGTCTCATTGTTGGATCATCAAGGCCACTTCTGACACACAAGCACACATGGACGTAGGTCATTAACAGGGTCGAACCACATACAAACATATTGTCTATATTTCTCTCTCCCTCTCTTCCATGCTTTTAATATGCTCTTAAGCCCTAAATTCGATTAGTACCAAAAATTGCACCATCAATATATATATATATATGTGTGTATGTGTGTGTGTGTGTGTGTGTAAATAGAATTTTGCACCCTTCAACTATATTTCCATTTGCACGTTGCTCAAAAAACAAAAAGAGAATTATAAAATAGTCCCCAAATGAATAAATGAAAGCATTTTGCACCTTCATTTGTATTTAGCCCTCAATATTGACATAAATTGCATTTCGCATTCTAAAGTATACCTCCTTGATTGTACTGGTCACGTGATGTTAGAAAGTGCAAAGTGCTTCATTGCTCATTGTGTTAGTCTAGTGTCCATTTTTTAATGTTTTTCGTTTAGGCCCTAAAGTTCATGTAAATGAAGTTATAGTTGCAAGGTGCAACATTCACCATTTGTGGTTAGCGCGTTTCTCTATTTGTCTTTCTTTAGTTTCAAACGAGTTATATACTAATATTTTTGTGGTTTGGACTTATGTGTAACTGTTAATAAATTTGTTAAATTTAACGGTTAGATTAAATATGTTCGCAAGCATACTAGTCGAATTTTGGTGTCTTACCTAGAGGAATAACCCAACGGATCGTTGTTCGGGGTTGTTACGAGCCCGACGATGAAACCCACGAACAGCTGACCCTTTTGTGCTTCCGTGTACTCCCTTGTTCTTCGTATTAGTTGTAGAAGACACTACTAGAGTGGTCTCCGATGTAATCATGCACTAAATCCCATAGCTCCATGGTGATGGCCATAGAGAGAGAAAACTGTGAGAGAGAGGAGGGGGAGAGAGAGAGAGAGAGAGAGGCTACCAAATTACTTAGGATCATCATATGTGTGTTTACATCATATATGTATACACACATATTCACCAAACCCTAGGGCTCCAAGAGCCAAAGCCCATTGGACCCGGTCCAATGATATGTGGGTGCCCGTATAGCCCACAATAATTTTTACATCTCCCACTCACTCACATAGGGCTAATATTAGAACCAATCTCTCAAAACAGAACTTCTCATCTCTTCATATAGGGAAATAGAACATGCGACCAAATGAAAAGAAAGTACAGCGACGGGAGTGTAATGCTAAATCATCACCATAACTAGCAAGACACATCAATCAGAAGCTTCTCGTGTATGCCTTAGAGGGTTCAACCATACTGGACATAGCATGTTCAATCCCTCGGTGAAAAGAAGTGCTGCACCACCTCAATGTAATGTACTCATGACACATCAGTAACGAAATACGATTATCGTAAGCCTTCTAATGAGTCACAAAATATGGTGTGTTATTAAATGGTCTTCTTTGAGCCCTCATGTCAATCTGACTAACTAGAACACTTGCCCAGACACGCCCTATAGAACAGAATTATCTCTTCGTCCTAGGATAACATGCTAAAGTAGCTGTCGTCAAGCATCCTCTTCATGACATAGTCTCAAGTAGTGAAGGCAACCAGTTTGTAGGCTAACTAATGTCTTGGATATGATACGTGGCTCACACAGCAATAAAGAGGAATCCATTCACTACTCCACAGTCGATCGCAAAAGCACATAGAGTATGATATATATGCTATGGCATTCTTCCATAAAAATGGGCATGTCACTGTGTTTGAAAAAACAAGTAATGCCATGCTAATCTTAGTCTAGACGTTACACAAAATGTCTAACCTGAGTTTTCCAGCATAGTCACCCCTCCTGGCACCCATCTGAAAACTCACATTCGGCTATAAACAGGCTACATAGAGTCGTGGGATCTCTCTATGTTCGACCAAATATAAAAGTCTCAGGCAACATATAGAAATACTAAGGGTTTATATCTAGCTCACTATTCTTACACTGCGTAGATATAAGTGTTCAAGCTCGCTTTCTAAGTGCTATGGACACACATTTCTTAGCTAGCTATCTAAGCGCCATGAATACAAATGTCTCATCTTGCTCGCCATCTAAACACCATGGACACACAAGTCCTAGTTCGCTATCTCGGCGCCAAGGTGAATCACTCGCGTGAGCAGGTTGATTCATGCTCAGTGACATATTAGAAATGTGCATTCATTCTATTCATATAACAAATATATATATATATGGAAACCAACTAGTTTTAAAAAAAAACTCTAATAATAATGTCAACAATACAATAAAATGTCTAAGTACATCAAATCCCCCAAAGGAGATGTGCATCAAGATAACTTCCCTTCACGCAAACCATATCTCAAATGTGACAAAAACCAATGTCTATGTGCTTGAATGGGTTTTTAAGATCTTTTGCATATGCTCAGGCTTATGTGCCATCACCATAGATTAGCACAACCTCATCGTTTAGGAGGCAAAGAGCCTAGCCATTGCAAAAACTCTTCAATCAAAATAGTTTCTCAAACAGCTGCAGAGTACACCACATATTATGCTTCCATCGTGGACAGCATAAGGCAAGGTCTACAGTCCTGCGAACATACCGCATGATTGTCTTCACTCTCTCTAGTGACAAGACCAGGGTTGCTACACCGACAACAAATTAAACCAACCGCATAGCAGACATCTGACCGAGTACACAATATAGCATACTTCAGATTCCATATTGTGAATGCATATGGCAAATTGGATATTTGTTTCCTCTTCTCATTATTCTTAAGATATTGATCTAAGGTCAAGGTGGGTCGCTTTAAAAATTGGGATGTCAATAGGTTTTTAAGCTTTTCATGTGAGAACGTTCAAGAACTTTCATCTTGTAAGTCCCTCGAGACAAACATATGAGCTTCTAAAACAATGTCTTACAATCTAAACTCCCAATGGATAGTTGGCATCACCCATGTCCTCAATCTCAAACTGAAAGGACTACCAATCTTAACTGGTGACAATAGAACTCGTCTCATTACCAGCTAGAAGGATGTCGTCAATGTACAAAGAATTAGAACACTTTTCTTGGATTATTTAATGTACACACAGTGTACCACTGCCTAGACGATTGCTAGCTTGAGATAATAAATGGAACATTTAAAACAGCACACTTTTGCGTTCATTCCCTTTGGTAACAAAATCAATGGACTGATCCAAATTTATCTCTTCATCTTGTTCTCCATTGAGAAAAGCAGTTTAAACATCTAATTAAAAAAGTTCTAAAACTAAGTGTGTGATTATTTCTAGGATAAGACGAATGGAGTCAGATCTCACCCTTTGGGAGAACATGTTTCCATGGTCTATACGCGATCTGGGTACAAACTATCGCCACAAGGCGCACCTAAACTTGTCAATTGAACCATCTGCCTTGCATTAGATGTTGAAAACACACTTTGTCTACAATAGCCTTACGCACAGGCAGAATGTCAACAAACTCCCAAACCTTATATGCATCCATAGAGCTCATCTCAATTTTGCATAGCAACTATTCACTCAGCTTTAGCAGACAAAAAAGTGCTTCAACAAAAGAAGCAAGCTCATCCTCATCCACTTGTGCACACATATGTACGCATATGAAAATGTCTTCCTCAATTTCAAAACAGTGATAGGGAACTTTTTCCTCATCACCTACGGTGTACTACCTGAGAATCTTGAGTACCTAGTGGTGCACCCCTACTATTTGGTACACTCCCACTAGCGTCTAGCGGTGTACTCCCACTCGTCGATCTAGAGACTAGTACCATTTTTCAGCGATTACTGGATGTGAAATCTCAATCTCCCCACCCTCGCTGAAAGATGGTATGTTGTCTTCAACATCTCATAGAGGTCAAGATATCTCTTAGTATTACTAATCGTGGGAAAGTCATACTCAATATCATGTGTCACGCCCCGGAACGGCAAAAATAGAGAAAAATAAATTTCCTTTTTGGGTCCAAAGGCAGTGACGGGTGAAGTCACATGATTGTCCACACCACGCAGTACTAAGCAACAAGAAGTAATAGTGTAACAACAATGAAGTCTAGGTTCTGATCACAACGTAACATAAGGTCAACAGAAGTTACTAACTATTACATATCAGAGTCTCGAATCAAATATAAGGCAGCGGAAGTACAAATGTCAAGGCAACATATGCCTGACTACAAAAAGGGTTCTAAAATGGTAAAGACAATTAGCTACAATTCTAGTCTAGTCTTCAGTTGGCATAAAGGTAGTCCTCGGCGTAGTAGTCTTCTTCAGTCTGACCTCCGTCGGGGAAATCCTCCACAGGGACTCCGTCACCGTCATAGTAGTCCTCTCCTGCAGGCCCTTCACCTGTATAGTCATAACCAGGGTGCGCTGGAACGTAGAAATGTCCAGCGGCATAAACGCCGTCAGCTAAATGAAAGCTGAGTGAGTTAAATACTAACAGGGTATCGACTATTGAAGTTATTACAAGTTATAAGCCGCAACAAGTTAGAGTTCTGTAAGGGTAACTTCTTTACATTAAACCGATGATCCGATTACTAATGTTTTACTTATATAAAACCGATAACACGTCTAGATAGGGGAACAGACTCGACAGTAGTTCAACTCTATAACACACCATTGCTCATCCACCGCTTTTAAGAACATATGCACAGTCCACCGCATGTCATGGATACCACGTTAGTCCATCCCCCGCTTTTAAGAACATATACACAGTCCACCGCATGTCAGGGATATAACGCTTTAAACAACAGTACATCATTCTATGCCATGACTTAGCGACGTCTACCAGTGATCACGGTCCACCGCATGTCATAGACACCTTCGTCTGTCTACCGCTTTTAAGAACATATGATTAGATCATCTGGCTATCTTAGGGCAAATGGTCCGGTTCACCGCAAGTCATAGACACCTTCGTCTGTCTACCGCTTTTAAGAACATATGATCGACCAAAGCCCGCCCACGCAAATTTCCCGAATCTTAGCAAACCTACTTAAGTTCGACTCTATCACCGATACATGACAATCCCAATGTGGCCTGACTACTCTGAATGAAATGAACGTTAACTCAAAAGGATTCACGACTATTCCGTTATCTAACGTCATAAACATTATTCATTAATCTTGTTATTACTACGATCCTACGCCGCATTAACTCGTTATCATGTCTGTATTACAATAATAAAGCATGCTGGGAAATAATGAACAGTAAATAAACAACTAAACAATTATTATGTTTATTTAAACAAGTAAAACAGTAAACTGTAACTGCCAATCGATTGGTATAGATGTCAATCGATTGGTATAAAAGTGGCATCAATCGATTGGAAGAAGGTTCAATCGATTGGTATAAAAGTAGTGTCAATCGATTGATCAAAGATTCAATCGATTGGATCACAATCCATGTCAATCGATTGCATAAAGATTCAATCGATTGGAACATGAAAGATGTCAATCGATTGATATAGATGTCAATCGATTGACACTTCGTCTTCTTCACAGAGAAGACTGCCCAGCAACATATAAACGGGAATACATGATTTCTCTTTCATTTCTTCATTCAAACATGTCATAACATCAATGTAAGGCTACCAAGTGAGTTTAGAACTCACCTTAGACGTTAAGGGCGTGTTTGGTTGTGTTTTGAAGCTTGAGCTTCAATGGTGGCTCCTCCCTCTCTCCTCTAGTTCTCTGTCTTCTCTCTTCTCCTTCTCCTTCTCTTCTTCTTCTTTCTGGTCTTCTCCTTCTTTCTTCTTGTCTCAGTCCATCTGTGTGTGTGTGTATAAATATATGAATATATGTGAGTATATATATATATATGAGTGTATATATATATAAACACACACAAAACCCTCCCTCTCACTCTCTCTAATTTCTGTAAACAGAAATACGCCCAAAATGGGCTGGTATATATAGAGAGGGAGTGTTCACGTGGCCTCTCCTCAGCCAGAGCAAAAGAATCTGCCCAGCTGGCTCCAATCGATTGACATAAGTGTCAATCGATTGATAAAATCAATCGATTGATATAAAGTTCAATCGATTGGTATCCAAAGTAAGGCAATCGATTGGAAAACTTGTCAATCGATTGGTATCCAAATTATACCAAGGTAAGGCCAAGCTCAAACAAGTATTAAAAGAAGCATACAGGGTCTTATTCACATAATATATTACAAAAACACAGGGTATTACATCATGTGACACCATTTCTGTCATTCCTATACCCGGTTGTTCATCATACGTAACATATCCTTTTGAGCTATTAGAATATCTTATAAAGATATGCTATCTAGCTCTTGGGCATAGTTTCTTACACTTATACGAGGTATAGTGAACTTAACCTCCTGAGCCCCACGAGCGTAAATGCTCCTAAATGAGCTTTTCATATTTCCATAGCTTATAAGGGGGTAGAAGGAACTGACTGAGAAGAGGAACTCTAGTATATAGGTAGCAAACGAGAGTATATCCCCCCAAAACAACATTGGGAGGTTGACTTGCGCCATCATAGTCCTAGCCATATCTAGGAATGTCTTATTCCTTCTTTCTGCAACACCATATCGTTACGGAGTTTCTAGAATAGGAAGTTGTTTGTGTTTCCCTTTTTTCCTCACATAATTCCATGAACTGATTAGATAAGTATTCGTGATCCTCATATCGCGCGAAATTATCTATAAAAGTGAGAAAATGAGAGGCGCCATGACGTGCCTTTACAACTATAGGTCCACAGATATTGAGTAAACTAGATCTAATGCTTGAGTAGCTCTAATAACCTCTCTAAAAGACTTTCGGGATGCTTTGCCAACTAAGCAAGACTCACACATAGGTAGGTCAATCTTAGCGAGCAGACCCAAAATGGCTTCTCGAGCTAATCAAGTCATCCTATCACATCCTATGCGTTCAAGCCCAGCATGCTATGTCTCTGAATAAATAAATAACAGAGGAAACTAAGATTTATTAAAACAACTCTTAAGTAGTTATCCCTAGATAACCATGTCCTAATAACACTACCACCCAAAAATATCCATCTTATTACCACCGAATTGGAAAAATGCCTTCAACTACGTTCTCCCACCTTGTTAGCCTTGGGCGCAAACTAGCCCCACCATACCTCTTGGCGAGTGTACTCTTACCATTGCGTTTAGGCCCACTAGCCTTTTCTCACTTCCACTTATAAAAGTTGTGGTAAAGAGTGTAGCAATACAGTTTGCCTTACCTTTTGGCGCTCCATATTTAGCTCAACATGTCAGAAAATATCAAAACAAAAATTTAACATTTCTATTGTGGATCATGATTTGTTTCCTACGGTCCCGCGAATCAGGCAACGAACTACTCATAGCCCGAAACTGCAGTTCGGAAGTAAAGATGTTCCTAGCAATCTGATATCACGAATCATACTAGAATTGACTTTAGATGTTCAGTCATCGTGTACTTGGAACATCCCCTTTTCTTTCCCAAACTTCATAACTAGATACCCAATTTAGTAGTGAATATGCCACCGAAAACAAATTTGAGCTGATCTCATAATTCTTTTGCTATTGGAAGTACATACACTTCCCAACAAGATCATGGTGCATGCTGCTTATCACAAAGCTTGTGCTATGATCCTTCTCAAGCCAAGTGTTATAGGCTTTCAAGGTTATAAGGATATTGCGTCGGAGGCCCATTATTCGGTTCAATGGGTTGGATCATAAAATAAGCCTAAAGCCCATAAGCTCTTACTCACTCTATTAGTGTGTTACTTTATAGTGCCATATTAAAAAAAAATTAGTCCCTTTTAAACTTGTTATCTTTGTAAAGATCAACAAAGTGTGGTCTGAAAAACATATGAGAACATGCGCAAGGGATTGATATTATTATTTTCACATTTCATCAAGTTTATTTTAAAATCCATTTACAAACGATTTTTTCCCTTTTTTTTACAATTTAAGACCAAAAAATTTGCTATTGCTTATTAATCAAATCTTAATTTTGTAAATCAAGAAAAAACTTTTATAATTGATTTTTCGAAACAAACATAAATTTGATGGTTCAAATGCTTATCTAAGATCATCCACAAGATATAAAGTGCGCCATACAACAAAAGTGCACATAGACCCCCACGTGGGTCCGAATTGATAACTTAGAGCTCATGCTAAGGTAATTTAAGTGTATGATATATGAATAAACAACACAATCTGTCACGACCCATCCCACTATGCGTAGAAATAGGACACGTGGCATGCCACTAAGGCTCATCCAATCATTAAATAACTATACACAGCGGAAAAGAACTTTAAAACAACCTTGAGTATTTAAAACTTTAGGAAACGATACCTTCCGAGTTGTAAAATTCGTATAAAATTGAAAACGTAATCATATTTCAAAACAAGTGACTTTATGTTGAAAGGGTTCCCAAAGGTGCCTTAGGAACCAATCAAAACCTTTTGAAAATTTCCGAAATTAGTAGAAAAACATTTCATGCAGGGGGTATTTCGACCGGTCGAACGACCCCCTTCGACCGGTCGAATGACCCTGTAGCAGAATTCCTTCTAGCAGCAGAATTTTGCTAAAGCATCACCCAACCTTTACCCATTGCAATACTTTAAACATATTCCAATCTTTTCAATCTTTACCAAAGTTATAAGGACAAGTATAACAACTTGCCTAAGTTTGGAAAACATTAACTGATGAAGTTAAGGGTCCGATTGGATCAAATCTCATAAGTGCTACAACAAATTCATAAAACATGAAATTCAACATGTAAAACATCAAGACGCGAACTGAATAGTTCCGAGTCGCTACCAACTAACTTAAAAGGTTTTCAAAAGAATATTACAACAATCCAATAATAATCCAGAGCTTTCTATGATTCGATTACAAGAATCTATACCCCAATTCCTCCGAATGATCCCAACGGCCTCATGCCTCGCGTTTCATCTTTCCTTTCTTCATACCTGCAATGGAGTAAATCTCCATTGCTCAGCTATATGCTGAGTGCACAATTTCTAACATATGTATATATGGCAATTCATGCTTTAATCTCATAATCACATCAAATAGTCTCTAGGGAGAGAGACACGCATTCATCTGGTATATCGGTAAGCCCAAAGTCTATCAACCGCGATGCCAATGGCAAGCCCAGAGTCTATCAACCATTGCACCCAACTGCTCTGGCAGGGCCGGTTCCCAAACCAAGCAAGTAGCCGTCGCTACTATAACTCTCAAACATCGAGAGGCGTACCCCGGCATGAACTTGTATCAAACTCCATTTTGACCCACATAGACACATAGCATGCTCATATAATCACATATACATGCTCGCGTAAAATTAGACATGCTTTTCACATTTAAGACCGTACATAATTAACGGGCCTAAGTTTAACACATGGATCTTGCCCGGATCTCAATTTCGTCGCCAAAAATTAAAACATATAATTTCCTTATATCTCATAGGCTAAAAATTCATACCTCGAGCTATCGTCGTATAACTTTGAGGGAACGACTCGAAGCCCGATTAAACGTCAAATCTCCAATCCTACGCAAAACCTACAAGTTTACACGCGTTTTTCCCAAATTTCCAACATTAGGACTTTTATAAAAACTATGCCAAACAAGGCCTAAGTGGTATCAAAATGAAGCTCTTACCTTGGGGGATTCAAATATGAAATTTGGTGAAAAACAAACGAGCAGAAGTCCGTCGATTTGCTCCCTGAAGCTCTAAGTTCCCAAAAAACCCCCAAATCTCCCTTTTGATTTGAATTTGGAAAAGTTGTGAAGAACAAAATATCTTGCCTCTACCATATATAGGCAATATTTTTAGAAATTATGTTTACCTCCCCACGAGTTTCCAAAACTCTAAATTAACTCCCGAAATGACGCACACGTCCATTTTATGCCTTTATGAGTGAAAACTATAAATTACAAAAGTTTTCGACTGAGTTCCGTTTGTCGCCGTAATTTCGTTCTAAAAACTATTTTCGTGGAATTTCTAGATAACCTACCTTTTATGTAATGTATCACATTGGTTATCTCTAATTCGTTCCAATTAATCTCTAACAAGATCAAACTATCAGAAAAGTACACAAAACAGGTATATTCACTATTCACATATACCAGCTAATTCAAATAACATTTAATCCACATAAATGTCATTTAATCATGTCAAGTTCCTCATGAATTACCAACTTCCCGAGTCCTCGATGGACACTC
Source organism: Hydrangea macrophylla (assembly GCA_033977485.1). NCBI lineage: Eukaryota > Viridiplantae > Streptophyta > Magnoliopsida > Cornales > Hydrangeaceae > Hydrangea > Hydrangea macrophylla. Next base: position 66,889,471 of record CM066982.1, read on the forward strand.
ACCGTTGACCCTCAATCAACTCCATTCCAATTATTAATCAACATTAATAATTCTCAGAAATCTCAGATATGCATTTTAAACCAATGATTTTCTAGGACGGGCGTGACAACTCTCCCCTCCAAAAAGGAAGTTTGTCCCCAAACTTATACCATTTCACCAATTCACAAAAACTTCCCATAAGTACCCTCAACATTTGTTTCATACACAACCCATTTCACTAAGATGTCACAATCTCATGAGGAAAATAAATCCTTAGGCTCTTAAGGAAAATAAATCCTTGGAGCCCCCATCTCGACCCGATTGAAGATTCACATCGAATACTAACAACCCATAGAAACATCTCGATAAATAAGAACATCAATGCCTGAGTAGAACATAATCAATAGTCAATCTTGACATTAAATCATATCACGACGTCACATGTCAATCTACACATACCTTCATTGTACTTGTCACATCTTTTTCGAACTTTAAAGTTCATCACAATACCCAAAACAAATTAAATAACTCATCTCAGTTTCACCCATCTTTCTTTTCGACTAACAATCGTTCTGATACGTCTTAACTGGTTAACGACCATACACGATTCTTCATCTCGAAGTGAACCAAAGCTAAGTACTATCATACATTCATACACTGTCGATAAGTTATTTCCCCCAACCAACTATTTCATAGACCATAGATTCAATTCATTATCATGCTAATCGCGAAATGCTTATAGAATGATAACACGCTTCAAACGACTCTCATTTCTTATCAAATTCCATTTCGATTTAATCCAACCTCATATTATACTTCAAATCATGCCTGATTCGTAAGACACCATTCAAATTCTCAACTGAAAATTTCACACCGCTTTACTTGTTCGAGGTTACCAAATGTCCTGAATCACCCTCAATGAGGTCAACACACTTATCATTTATCTTTCAATTCTGTACTCGAACTACTGTCGATTAACGTAGAAGATTTCACTTTACACTTTCAGTTGAAAACTTTTAACAAAGTCAAATACATATTCTCATTCATGTTTTGTTAAAACAAATTATTTCAAAATCTCACATAACACTTTTATATCTTTCATAACATATTTACTTCAGCATTTGCGCAACAAATAACAACATGAACCCAAAATCGTCTTAGTCAATCATACACGTACCACAGAATTCATCAAAACGTATTCGCATGCTCAGCACGTACTTTGTTCCTATCTCAAACCTTTGACCATTCACAATCCATTCTTATACACGTTGTACCCCGAGCCAATTACTTTTCTGTTGGAGATCTCACCTGCGGTGTAATACATCCTTGTCTCATACCCTACTTGTCCACTATCCTTTAGTTCATCAGTCGAGGTAGATCCGCTACCATTTAAGTTGTTATACGACTGTATAAGTCTCTGGTATTTCACTTTTACCTTTGCACAAGCCCATACCAATCGTACTCATTTATCTCAACTCTTACTGAGTTCTTGACAATCCTTTACACTACACGTATATTCCTCGTATAACCTCTCAAGGCACCATACCTTATTCAATAGTTTAATATTTCATAACATTAGTCAGCTTGACTTAACTCCAATTCAGATTCTCTAATCCTTTATCTTTGCTATTCTGATCTCAACTTAATTGTTCTTGAAAAAACTATTGTTCGAGTATTCATACCATTTCCGTAACCATCTGAAGACAACTCAGTAATTCGATCTTCCCAATCAAATACCTTAGTCTCCCTATGTTCGATAAATTCCCTATCGAATTCCAATTCACATACCTTTCGTGACAATGCTCAAAGTCACCCATTCTCACTTCGAGTACTAATGTCAACCCATTCATAACTATTGTCTTCAAGTGCTTCACACTTTACGGATCTCATCAAGTTCCTGATCGTTCAAAACTTCAAATCATTTATAACCTTGGGTTATTTTGATACTTAAACCAAGATCAAGTTCCCTTTAGAACAATACTCAAGTTAATTCGTTTAGTGGCACTACCTCCAGCTTACTACGTTCAAGTGTACCACATTTCACTAACCCCTTACTTTAGAATTTCCAAGTTTTTAATCTGTTCACATAGAACTCATTCATCTGACAAACACCGTTGTGTCCCAAGCACTAATCATACCATATCTTTCCACGATACTCGTCTTCTAAAGTCTACTTGATACCTTATTACAAGTATTTAATACAAATTTTCTTACTCAAACAAAAGTTTTATTTTAAAGCATTTTAAACACTTTAAAATTTTGTTGGGGTGAAATCCGACATTCTCAAAACCCTCCAACTTCATTGGAATTCAAGGCAACTGTGACAACATTCCATTGATTCCACCTGTCCTCTAACCACTTTACATTCCTACTATCATATCCGATAATGTACTAAATGTACTACCAAGTCTCCATCTTCCTCTTATCGTTCATGTTCACTTACCTATTGAAGCTTCATCTTCCCAATTTACATTTTCATCTCTCTAATTTGACTTACCCCAAAGTCACTTTACTTACCCATTTCCGCAACTGCTCTTGTTCAGTATCGTAATACTTATCATACTCCAACTTCCCGTTGGCAACCACTCGCTTCAGACACCCAACAATGTTTTAAAAGCATTGAAAGATTCTCCATTTTAATTGAAATACACTAACTAGCAATGGAAGGATGTATTTGACATCTTAAAACAACTTTTCTATGACAAAACAGCCCAAGGACAAAATGGTCATTTAGAAAATATAGTTAAATTTTATATTAAAAGATAGCTTTTTGAGTCCCGGTTCCAACGCAAAAAATGGCGCGCGAATCCGAATTTTCTAGAAAGAGTTATGCCTGTTTCCGTAAAACTCGACGAAAAGTATTTTCGAAAACACTGTTTGGATCAGAGGGGTGTTCGACCGGTCCAAGTACCCCTTGGACCATATTTTACTCCATTTAACATCTTTAAAAGTCCCCAACCTCACAAGGCATTTGGGGTTACTTCCCAACCACTTTGAAACCATCAAAAAGTCCTCGAAAACATCGAAAACTTGCCGAACAACATGTGGTTCATGGTTATCCGTACTACAACTCACTATAATAACGACCTTCTCTATGGGATTCCCTACCAAGATCCCCTTATCTTCATGATATCTGATATCCATTTGGTTCCCACGAATCTCTTATCACATTCAATCACTCACACTTATCTTTCACCTCAAGTCCTGTATTCTTTCGTTCTTTATTCTACTTCTTTTGACACTCCACTTCAAAAACACCAAGGAATTTCCTATTCTTATCCATTTCCATTAACTTATTCTTCATCAAGGAATTTTGAGGTTTCTCCTCCGACCTATATCATCCTTATCGTTACATTCATACGCACATAATCGTCAAATCCAAGCAATCACTCCCGAAGTATGTCATCCATTAAACTTCTATCAACTGTGGTCTCAAACCGTCAAAGTATACTCTAACATTCACGTCCTTAACCCCTCATCTTAGGTTAATCCTTAAATTCAAACTTTCCACTTATACCTTCCACCGGTAGCATCCGCTAATCCTCCTCACATATCTAAATCCACTATGGTACAACGACCACTCGAAGTCAGGTTCAGTTGAGAGAATCCTCAACAACCATGATACTCACAATCCGTTAAGATATTCCTCAACCCCCAATACATACCGTAAGATAGGTTGAGAGATTCCTCAACCATCCAAAACATACTGTAACATAGGTTGAGAGATTCCTCAACCATCCAATCATCCCAATACTGTATAATAAGTTGAAAGATTCTTCAACCACCCGTCATACACCGTAAGAGAAAACCGTAAGATAACCCGTACGATCACACCGTAGGTTAACATCATAGGATAACACCGTAAGAAAAGGTGAGGGATTCCTCACCTACCCCATACACGAGCAATACATGCTGCTGGACCATCTTTCTATCATAAAATCCATTGTACCTCTCTATTCTCTTACGACACGACATCTAACCCATATCTGGAGCAGAACTCTTATCAATCAATTCTAACCCCAAAACTCAACTATGAGCATTCACTTTCGCCTTCTGTGTGAACTCCCAATGAAATCTCTTCCACAATTCACTGCTCGGACCTTGTTCTCGGTTAACACCCTCAAAGAGCACTCATTACCATTATTTACCACATTCACCAATTCGATCAAAATTCATTTGGTTTTCGTTTAGAAATTCAAAGGTACCTCACTCCAAGACATCATCTCTCCCTCATGTCCCTCTACACGGTCTATGATAACGCCCGGTAAGCCTTATCTCATCACACAGCTCTACATCCGCATGATTCCACCAATTCACAAATGCATAAATACTATGCCTGTATGACAATAATATAATCATGTATGTATAACAACATACCATATGCATCAAACATCTCTACAATATGTGGATGCATTCTAGAATATGTGTTAATTCACTCAACACTCCACTCGACGTCGAACGTTCCCAAAGTTTTGTTACTTATAGCTCTGATACCATTAAATGTCACGACCCATCCCACTACGCGTGGAAATAGGACACGTGGCACGCCACTAAGGCTCGTCCAATCATTAAATAACTATACGCAGCGGAAAAGAACTTTAAAACAACCTTGAGTATTTAAAACTTTAGGAAACGATACCTTCCGAGTTGTAAAATTCGTATAAAATTGAAAACGTAATCATATTTCAAAACAAGTGAATTTATGTTGAAAGGGTTCCCAAAGGTGCCTTAGGAACCAATCAAAACCTTTTGAAAATTTCCGAAATTAGTAGAAAAACATTTCATGCAGGGGGTATTTCGACCGGTCGAACGACCCCCTTCGACCGGTCGAATGACCCTGTAGCAGAATTCCTTCTAGCAGCAGAATTTTGCTAAAGCATCACCCAACCTTTACCCATTGCAACACTTTAAACATATTCCAATCTTTTCAATCTTTACCAAAGTTATAAGGACAAGTATAACAACTTGCCTAAGTTTGGCAAACGTTAACTGATGAAGTTAAGGGTCCGATTGGATCAAATCTCATAAGTGCTACAACAAATTCATAAAACGAAATTCAACATGTAAAACATCAAGACGCGAACTGAATAGTTCCGAGTCGCTACCAACCAACTTAAAAGGTTTTCAAAAGAATATTACAACAATCCAATAATAATCCAGAGCTTTCTATGATTCGATTACAAGAATCTATACCCCAATTCCTCCGAATGATCCCAACGGCCTCATCCCTCGCGTTCCATCTTTCCTTTCTTCATACCTGCAATGGAGTAAATCTCCATTGCTCAGCTATATGCTGAGTGCACAATTTCTAACATATGCATATATGGCAATTCATGCTTTAATCTCATAATCACATCAAATAGTCTCTAGGGAGAGAGACACGCATTCATCTGGTATATCGGTAAGCCCAAAGTCTATCAACCGCGATGCCAATGGCAAGCCCAGAGTCTATCAACCATTGCACCCAACTGCTCTGGCAAGGCCGGTTCCCAAACCAAGCAAGTAGCCGTCGCTACTATAACTCTCAAACATCGAGAGGCGTACCCCGGCATGAACTTGTATCAAACTCCCTTTTGACCCACATAGACACATAGCATGCTCATATAATCACATATACGTGCTCGCGTAAAATTAGACATGCTTTTCACATTTAAGCACGTACATAATTAACTGGCCTAAGTTTAACACATGGATCTTGCCCGGATCTCAATTTCGTCGCCAAAAATTAAAATATATAATTTCCTTATATCTCATAGGCTAGAAATTCATACCTCGAGCTATCGTCGTATAACTTTGAGGGAACGACTAGAAGCCCGATTAAACGTCAAATCTCCAATCCTACGCAAAACCTACAAGTTTACACGCGTTTTTCCCAAATTTCCAACATTAGGACTTTTATAAAAACTATGCCAAACAAGGCCTAAGTGGTATCAAAATGAAGCTCTTACCTTGGGGGATTCAAATATGAAATTTGGTGAAAAAGAAATGAGCAGAAGTCCGTCGATTTGCGCCCTAAAGCTCTAAGTTCCCAAAAAACCCCCAAATCTCCCTTTTGATTTGAATTTGGAAAAGTTGTGAAGAACAAAATATCTTGCCTCTACTATATATAGGCAATATTTTTAGAAATTATGTTTACCTCCCCACGAGTTTCCAAAACTCTAAATTAACTCCCGAAACGACGCACACGTCCATTTTATGCCTTTACGAGTGAAAACTATAAATTACAAAAGTTTTCGACTGAGTTCCGTTTGTCGCCGTAATTTCATTCTAAAAACTATTTTCGTGGAATTTCTAAATAACCTACCTTTTATGTAACGTATCACATTAGTTATCTCTAATTCGTTCCAATTGATCTCTAATAAGATCAAACTATCAGAAAAGTACACAAAATAGGTATATTCACTATTCACATATACCAGCTAATTCAAATAACATTTAATCCACATAAATGCCATTTAATCATGTCAAGTTCCTCATGAGTTACCAACTTCCCGAGTCCTCGATGGACACTCACCGTTGACCCTCAATCAACTCCATTCCAATTATTAATCAACATTAATAATTCTCAGAAATCTCATATATGCATTTTAAACCAATGATTTTCTGGGACAGGCGCGACACAATCCCTTTACAAGTAGGCTTTTCCAACATACAAGATATGTAAACACTCATCCTCACATTACATTTATAGCCATAAAAAAAATAGGGACACTTTGTTCATATACATATACAGAAACAACCTTAAACCTATATTGTGAGGACACAAGCTCCACAAATTGTCAATTAATTGTCCATTCATTTAATCTAGATTAATGCATTAATCACATACACCAAGCACTGATGTGGTCTATTTAAAAATGAATGGACTAATCCATCACTCCATTTAAGGAGGAGAATTAGAGGTTTCGGGTCATCCAATCACAAACAACTGTAATTAAATATGAACAACTATGTAATGAGCCTCTAAGAAACAATAAAATTTGCAATAAAATAATTATTGCGTAGCCCGAATAGCTCCCATAAGCTAAGTAAAATCTTTGATATTTCCCTAATTTTAACACAATTTTAGGTCTTAAAACATATTTTTAAAACCAATTCATTAAGGGCTTTTAAATTAACAATTAATTTAAAACCTTATGAAAAAAATTTAAATCATTGAAAAACTAATTTTTCATTATAAATAAAGAACATCCAGAATTTATCAAGGCCCAAATAAATTTTTGAATCAATTTAACAAATAAATTGATCTAGTTAAACAAATTAACTATGAGCAACTAAATTCCTAAAAATACAAAAATTTCAAGGAATTTGATCTCAAAAGATTTTCAGTGGTCTAACATGGTATTCTGAACACCCCATATTAATTTCAAAAATTAATAGTCTATTTTGGCTATTTTAAACAATTAAAAAAAATGCCGATAAGCATAAATTTTATGCTCTACAATACCAAAATAAAAATGAGATAATTCGTAAAAAATTTCTCAAGTCTCCAAACAGTTTACAAAAAATATCATTCATTAAGTTCAAGAATTAACAACTTCTTTTATTATATTTTAAGCAATTAATATCACGTGCTCAACACAATATATGCTCTAAAATATATCACAAAGAGTGAGAAAATTCACCCAAAAAAAAAATTTCAAGCTACCACAAGTGTGCTAAGCACATTGTGTTAATTCCATGAACTAATAATCAATAATAATATTTTAAGCAATTTAATACGTGTACAAAAACACATAATTATATACTCTAAAATATTAATATAGCTTTGATAAGTTACCAAAAATTATCTATGGGTCTCTCAAAATTTTACATGGTCTCAAAACCGTGTACCTTATGTCCCTTATTAATTACAAAAACTAATGATGCATTTTGGCTATTTTAAGCAATTAAATAAATGCCCAAAAGCATAAATTATATGCTCTAAAATACCAAAAATACATGATTACACATAAATTATCTCAGAGTCCCTTATAGTGTACTAAATACTATATATTAACTTTAAAAATTAATATGCATTTTTGGATATTTTAAGCAATTAAAAACACGTATAAAACATATTCTTGATGCTTTCAAATACCAAAAATAATGAAATAATTTATCATAAAATTAATTCTAGTCCCAAACAGTGTCCTTAAGAAAAAATAAAATTAATTTTTCATATCTTTTTAGAATTTTAGAGCAATTAAAACAGTTTAAAACATTAAAAACTATTTAATTTAATAGCAGAAACTGTTTTAATTACAAAATCATTAAATATTTTTCCAATAAACATATATAAAATACATATTATGGACCGGGGCCGAGAGATACACCTCCACTCGCCAGACCCATGGTCGTCGGACCAACGTCGACCGGCGAGTGGGCCCCTCTCCTAGACGAGTAGGCCCCACTCTCCTCGGCGAGAGTGGGCGTGACCAATCTCTGATTCATCTTCCCCAAAACAAAACCAATCTGGGTTTCAGGGGCTGCCCAACCCTCCTACTTTGCAAGCCTATATCTCACTCGTTTTTCGTCAAAAATTTACAAAATTTATATCTTTGGAAAGCTCTCATGGAGTACTACAAGATCATGCCAAAAAATATATCGATTAAACAACTAAATCTTCTGAAAATAGAGAGCAAATTTCTGAAAAAAATTTCATTTTCAACCCAAAATCGAATCTAAGGTTTGTGATTTCTCCCTCATGGGAGATAATCAGCCCATGAGACCTCATGGGGGGACTCTAGAGACCATAAGAACACAACCATGTAAAAAATTCAAACCCCTATTGGAGTTTTGTATTAGAACCACTTGAAAATCAATTTTTTAAAGTTTTTGTAAAAAAAACTTGAAATCCATCAATGGTGGATTCGTTTTTTGGCACATACGGGCGAACACCAACCTACAGGCTCTGATACCAATATAGATCAAATATGCACGCAAGCATACTAGTCAGGTTTAGGTGTCTTACATAGTGGAATAACCCAACGGATCATTGTTTGGGGTTGTTACGAGCCCGACGCTAAAACCCACGAACAGCTGCCCCTTTTGTGCTTCTGTGTATTCCCTTCTTCTTCGTATTAGTTGTAGCAGACACTACTAGAGTGGCCTCTGATGCAATCACGCGCTAAATCCAATAGCTCCATGGTGATGGCCATGGAGAGAAAAAACTGTGAGATAAAGGGGAGAGAGACAGAGGTTGCCATAGGATCATCATATGTGTGTTTATATCATATACATATACACATATATTCACCAACCCTAGGGTTCCAAGAGCCAAAGCTCATTGGACCCGGTCCAATGATATATGAGTGCCCGTATGGCCCACAATATTTCTTACAAATGGTATCGAAGCCTATTGAAAGGGTGTATCTGAAAAACCTACTAATCACAAGGGTATATATAATAAATGTTCTAAACAAAGGGGTGTATTTATAATTAATTCAAGAATAAAACTACTATGTAGGCTTTTGTCCCATTATGATTAACAGATTTGCATAGTCCAAAGCACAAGGGCTACTACTACTCAGACATGGTGGCACTTTGGGCCAGGGTGGGCTCAGGCCTCCCTAAACTTTTGAAAACTATCAATTTAGATATAACATTTTAGATTTTTTACCTCTCATATTGCATGTTTTACCCCTAATTTAGTGTGTAAAAATAGTTTGAGTAATACCATGTTTTCCAAATTTAGTATTCTGAATGCTTCCCAAATACATGTAGTAGTGGATCCACTTGATTTTGATTTGAGGATGTTGATCGGTGGTCCCACAATTATTTGAGGTGGTACCACTACCATCTATATTTGGGAAGTATTTGAGATATAAAATTTGAGAAGCATAACATTATTCAAATAAATTTAACATGTCTTTGTGAATTAAAATTGAGTATGTAGATTTGTGTAATCAATTCTACACATAATTATGTATAAAGTGACCCAAAAAAATGGCATCAAGGGTGTTGGTTTTATGGGGGACAGCGATCATCCTATGGACTCGCTGCCACATGTATGCGTGGCATCAGTGCTTGACAGCCCATCCCGTTGGCACTTTAACCAGCGCAGCCCCTCATGCCCACCTGGCACTCAGTACAAGGCTCTGCACTATCATGTGTATAAGGAAATAAAGTTGCGCCTTGACTAACAGCAATTGCTTTTGGCCTAGTGGTAAGCGCTTGATCCTAACAAAAGGCGCTGCCCCAAACCCCAATCTAGCTTGGCCAGTATATGCACACGCTCCAATCACAGCCCCTAATAGAAAAATCGTAGCTCCACCCTTGACTTACACTACGCCCTGCTACTATTAGTGATACATTTAAAACTACATACAACAAGTTGAAAATTTAAAATTACTAAACACATGAGTGTATTTGCAATTAATTAACCATTGAGTATTGATTTGTGCGCATAAAATATGCATATAAAAATTTAGATCATTCATTTCGATGGATCCTATATATATATATATAGACATAAACTCTACCAAAATAAATAACACAGATCTTTATATACATATTTATGTGCACAATAGGACTATCCTTAACCATTTCATTTATATAGATAGAGATGGGAGTAAGTACATAACAGGTGTACAAGTACGTACAGGGGAAAGTGACAATGGGGGTTGATTTGGGGTTTTACAAAGTGCCTAGTCTGTGAAACTAGGGATTTAATTTAATGGACTGAGTTATTTTCCACTGGAACATGTAAGAATACTAGTGAGCTGGTCTGACATTTATAGCTAGTGGGGGCTTTAATTTAAAGATTTTACAGTGAATCACATGGGCATGAAATGTCTGTTTCTCTATTACTATCAAACATCTTGAGAATTTCAGAATGGAATTTAGGATGCATTAACCAAATCCCATGTAGTCTAGTTGTAGATAGATTAACACACGGGGTGTTCTATATTTCTACCCCTTGCTTTTGGGTTTAAAATTTACATGGGTAAATATAAGGGATTTAGGGGTCGTGTAAACTAGTTGAAAGAATAGATTTTAACATGGAGAATGTCCAACTTGGTGTGGATTCAGATCCTATCGCTAGTTTGCCTTCTTAATTTATCTTGTGCGTGTGTTATGGGATCCGTACGTGCACGTACCCAGGGTTTGTCTCATATTTTACTCTAATAAAAATGACAATTAATACTAATCTTAAAGTTACAGATGACAGACCGAGAGATTTGTCATCGTATTGAAAAAAAAATTTAGGACTATGCATGCTCACTTCTCACCTTGTGCGTGTGGGTTTTAATTGTTAATTTGGTTTGAGTCCCACGCCATTTGTGTGTTATACGTACGTCAGACATGTATACAAATGTGTATATGTGTTTTTATTCATATAAGTTAAGAGAGGATTGAAAGAGAGGCAACTTGGGACCTTGGACATGGAGTTCAAATTGATGAGCAATGATTTTTTTTTTTTTTTTTTTTTTTTTTGAGAACGAAGATGTTTTGATTCTTTATACTATAAGATTAAACACATTAATTAAAGACATCCGCCTGATCAATTCAAACTTTGACTAGATAAAAATGACATGCAGTTCAAGAAAATGTGTGACATTTTCATTTTCCAATATATAAAAGACCACTTTATTTGAATACCTTTTTTTCTTTTCTTTTTTTGCTGACCATGAAACATTAAAATATTTTCATACCTTCTAATTTCATGGATATGTTTCTTAACGGTAGAAATATGTGTGTGTGCATATACCTATATTTGTGTGTGTGTGAATATGTTAGTAAGCGTGTGGGCACCTATAACTGTAAAGACCATGAGCTTAATATGCAAGGATTTAAGCATGTTAAGAAACTAATAAAACCCAATATCAAATACTTACTGCAGATAAGAAAGGAGACCATGACTCATGTACTTTGGATGGGTCATTGCTGAGTCTTTTTATTAACAGTAATGACATGCTTTCCCAATTTTTTTTTTTTAAAAAAAATATTTTCAACACATTTGGTATTGAAATTCTCTTTATTAATAGTAGGATCATTTCAATATCAGTTTATCAAAATTAATTGGACTCACTATCAAAAAATATATATTTTCAACACATGTGGTATTGAAACTCTCTTTATTAATAGTAGGACCATTTCAATATCAACCTATCAAAATTAATTGGGCTCACTATCACATGTGCTGAGAACACTTTTGGGAAAAAATTTTGAGAAGCATAGCATTACTTTTCCACTTTCTAATATTAAATTCACATCCCAAATGATGTGACAGTGGTCTCACTGAATTTTGATTGGATAATGTTAAAGTGGTCTCATTATTAATGAAGGTGGTCTCATTGCCACATTGCTGTCACTTCATTTGGAATGTGAATTTGGGAAACATAACATTACTCTTTTATTAAATGCCAACTCCCCAATGGCAAAGCCAAATTTATTTTTTGGGGATAGAATTTGAAGCCGTGTATACAGTGGCGAAGCTGTTTGGGCGTAGCACCTCCTGAGACGAAATTTTGTGGGTTTTTTTATACTTATTTTTAAATAAATTTTTGTGTATTACTTTCTTTTGGTAATAAGGGATTTGTTATTTGTAAAGCTTAACTAATAGTAAAATAATTTGCTTGAACTAAATTGGAAAGTGATAAGAAAAGGTGGAAAAATATTCAAGGTTGGTTGAATTACAACTAGGTGAATATATTACACATAAAAAAAAAAATTCAAACTCTGTAGTTATGTAAAATTTCAGAAAACTAACAATAATACTATGCTTCCCAAATTTGTTTCTCAAATATGGTTACACAACACATGTGATAATGGGTCCACTTGATTTTTATTAAAGGATATTGAGATGGTCCCACCAAGGGGTTCGATTCGGTCCAGTTTTTAAGTAAGTCGACCAATTTTGATTATTTCACAAGAAATTATTTCAACTTTGAAATAATGTGTAGCCCATTTTGACCCACCAAAAAGAGAAATAATCGTCACAGAGGGGCCCATCAGGCCCACAAATCGAGGAAAAGAGCTCTGGAATCCAATCAGGTATTTTGAAGATCAAATCAACATCCTGAACTACACCGATGCAGACGTACAACATTCCGGACCTCCCAGAAGTCATTAATCACCGTCGATTCGAGTCCAAAGTGAACATATTAGAGTCTGGGACGTCCAAACATCAAATCAAAGTCGTTTCAGAGTTCACAGCCCGTTAACTAGAAGTTACAGAAGCTGAAATCGTCCAATTTTGATACTTGGTGACGTTTTCAACCGAAATCGAAGTTCGGCACTCAATTCAAGACTGAAATCAAGTCTGAGGCAACCAAAGGTCAAATTCGATTACATCAGGGCAAAACATGAATCAATACAAGCCCATAAAACTTCGAATCATCAAATTCTGATAATCGAAGGAGAATCGATCAAAGTTTTGGCTCACCTAAAGACACAATCATAAATCCGGGAAAGCCAAAGGTCTGACCGACATGACTGACTGGAAATACATAAAAAAAAATAGAGATTCTACAACTTGAATCAGTCCAATTAGATGATCAGAGAAGAAACGGCGTCCGATCAAAGTTTTAACGGTCGAATCAGCGAGCACAGGGGCATGCAGGTCATTATCCAAACTCGAGAATCGACGATCCAACCGTACGGATTCGAAGACGACATCAATACGAGTCCAAATGATGATGTCAAATTTTGGGTAAGAGATAAGAAGAAGGAGACAAGAGAAATTGTATATGGTCCGGCCCTATTAATGAAGAGACCTATGTCCACGCGATGTGTCTATGCACTTTTACTATGTTGCGAAAATAGCCGGGGACCTTTGGTGAACCAATAATAAACTGGAGCTACCAGAGGTCAGCCGGGCAGTCTACACGAAGGTATGGTGAGTATTGTGCAGAAGGGTAATTGATCGTTCAATTGATCTCCCCTATGCAGGGGACGAGTGGCCTCTTATGTAGTTGCAAGAGTCCCTCATACATGGAAACTGTATTTTTTAAGGTAACACAATCTGATTAGGTGTGATTACCACAAAGTATGTGAGTTTCCTAAATGGATTATGAAATTATCTTCACCTTCCATTAGTCTTCTAACTTGTATAGGAAACTATCTGGATGAGTTTGGATTGGGCCTCTAGGCTGGCCTGAGTTGTCCTGTGAGGAACCGGGCCTAGGTTGCATTCTCGACCCGTAGGCCAGGTCGTTGGACCGATCAGGATGACTGTGCCTTCTAACGGAGCGCTACTCAATGCAGTCACCAAGTCTTGTTCTTATTGGTCGAATATTTTGTACGTATCAGTTCCCTCCATTTCCAAGGCTAAACTGGTGCTATATTGGATAGTACGGGAAACTTTCCTAGTACAACTTCCCGGGGTGGGACCGCTTGACAACTCGGGTTATGAACTCGGACTGGCGACTCGAGAGCACGGGCCCGACCTGCCACATGTCAAGAATGGGTTGGTCCGGTCAGGATCCAACTAGACTAGTATAAGTGTAACTGGTCAATCACAACCTACTCGAACCATCATATGGTGCAATCATGCCTTTTGAGGCACCGCTTGGGCTACCCAAGGTGCTAGCTGTCGGGCCTTTAGGCAGGAATTTTGTTGGGTCGTTGGATCTGAGATCATCTGGACCATTTGTGCAATCTATATAAGGGACACTTGAGCATTTTCATTCCTTCTACTGCCCATAGGAAAAAATTATCGAGCAGTTCTAGAGGAAAAACACCCAGTCCAGATTCCCGAGCTCTTCCCTGCATTCCTTCATTGTAAGTCTTCGTTTCTCTAACCTTGTAATTCATTGCAATTTTCCTTCTCTTCTTCTTTTGCTTTTATTCACGAGAGAGGCTAGAGAATAGGCATCCTTTAGGCTTTGTGAGGAAATGGGATTTATTTTCCTCAGGTCGGGTGATTCCCTTTCTTTGGTAGAACAATCTGCCCGGTTGGTGTGCCCTAGGACTATCCTGTCTGAGTGTTACCTGACCGTTAAGATAGTGTATGCCCTACCATACAAATCTTGGTTCTTCCACCCCTTTACCTTAGATTGGGAGTTCTTGACCCCTACTTAGGTCTTCAGCTGCTTCCTCGTCCCGTAGTAGGGACTTTAGAAATGTGTCAATCTGATTATAACTCGTCTTCTCGGTCAGAGGATGAGCAATCGAGGCCCGGGACCCTAAGCACCAGCTTGAACTCCCCTTCACTAACCCCATCAGACCACCACAGCTAGGGTAGAATCCCTATCTGATCCGATGAGGAAGCGAGTTAGGAATACGTTGAGGTTTCTGAGTCGAGGGTATCGAGTAATGAGGCGTCAACCTCAGGTAGCCCAGAGGTTATCTTTTCTTGCATGGGGACCTCCAATAGTCTGATCGGGTCAAATTTAATAAAATCAGTCAGAAGTTTGGTTGTTTTGAAGGCTTTTCCATTACAGTACCATCTAGCGAGGCTCACGTTCGTCGATCGGGGTACACCATACTTTACGAGGATGCGGTCCTCACGGGCCTTTGTATTCCTCTCCACCCACTTGCTTGGGACCTACTGATCTACCTCGGTATTACCTCCAGGACAGCTTGCACCGAACGGTTGAAGATTTCTAATAGGGGCCATTTACCTCTGGCCCCAAGTTTTTAGGTACGAGCTGACCCCCTAAGAATTTTTGTGGACCTACCAGCCATCCCCGCTGTAGAGGAAGGTCGATTTATTTTCCCTGAGTGCTCGGCAAGGGAGGAAGATATTGGAAAATGCTCCGAGCAACAAGAAGGGATGGAAGAGGAAATTCTTCCAAGTATCCATCCCTGGGCTCATCGAGGAGGCCTCAAGAATTCCCATGAGAACCACCTGGGCAAGCAAATTGAGGAGTGAGCTGCGTCTCAAGTTTGCATTTGATTACCATTTCTTGCTGCTGTGACACTGAACAACCCCCTTTGTTTTGCAGTAGGATCTGTCGATCCACTGAGCATTTCGAAAGAGTGGCAAGATCACATAAGGGTGTTGGCCTAAGATCCTGTGAATATTGTTGTTGTGCTGACCTAGATGGGAGCCTAGAAAGTTACCTACAAGCCTGACAAAGTTTTTGTCAGGCCAGTCTTTCCCCCGATCATTCCTGGTAAGTTCCTGATTCTCAGATTTACCTCTTTCTACTGCATTTCTGTCTTTTATCCACATCTTTCTAACTCAATTTCACTCTTAATTCTGCGGATATGGCACCCATGAAAAACCCCAAAGCATTGAGGGCGAAAGAGGCCACCACGGCTACACGGGTAGGCGAGAAGAGAAAGAGAGCAGTTGCTGAGCCTGTCGCCGACGGTCAGCCACTCAAGCGAATTAGGCATGGGACACGTCCAGAACTGGGCGGGACTCTGAGGGTAGATGCATAACACTTCCCCTGTGAGAGATGTACCATCCGGGTACAAATGGCAGAGTTCTCAGAGATCTAGGAGAGAATCTAGCCGGTTGTCCTCCCGAGTCAGGTTGAGATGTGTGCAAGGATGCCCCCTCAGTCGCTCTTGGGGTAGCTCTATAGCCTCTCTCATTTCGTAAGTAACTTACCCCATCTCTTTCCGTTCCTCATTGCATTACCTTTTTATTGAAGACAACTAATTGATTTCTGCTTCCCTTTTTGTAGGTTGGTTGCATAGCGACCGAGGCTAAATCCTACCTATCCTATTTGGTTGAGAGGGTGGCCACTGCTGAGGCCACTCTTTGGTTGAGAAGGTGGTACTGGAGGTGAGGGAAACCGCCCTGGCAGTGGAGAAGGATAAGGTGAAAGGAATGGCCCTAAGCCTAGAAGCAACTCAAGCGGAGCTGAGACCTCCCTGATAGAGCTGAATATTGCCCGGGAGAGTTTGGCAGCTACAGAGGCCGAGAAGAAGGCCATGGCTGAGGCAGTGGCCGTGCGGGAGGAGGTAGTGAAGGCCTCAGAGGACGATATTGATGTCGACTTCTTTTAGGGCTACTTGGACCTGAAGAGGAGGATAGCTTTGGACCATCCCGAGTGGGACCTCACAGCTTACTCGGGAGTAGATTCCAACTACTGGGACGTGGGATCCCCTGCTATTGACGGAGCTGCAGCTGAGGAGGAGGCTTCTGCTGGAGAGGCCGAGGAGAATGAGGGCAAGGTGATCATCGTGGATGATCCTTAGCAAGGAGGCGTACTGCCAAGAAGAAGAATACAGTGAAGATTTTTCTAAGGCCTGCTCCTAGATCGCTTGGACCTATTGCTCCCGACCTGTTTTATGCTTGCACATATATTTATCTTCTATATTGGGTGGCTACTATAATTGTCACCCAGGCTCTGTACTTTTTGTGAACTAAATGACAAAATCCCTTCAAGATCACTTTTTTGTGTCAATTGTTGTTCATATTTGTACTCTTCTTGCTTGTGTTTCTTTATGATTGCTTGTGTCCGACTAGTTGTTAGCCTTATTATGACCCTACCTTAGCAAACGGTTTAGAACTGTGACTATTAGGGAACACTCAATTTTTTGGGGGATCTGTAAAGCCTTCGAATATCCCGAGCTATTATACTTGGGAATATTCCAGGTTTGTAGGCCCCAGTCGGGGATGTTGTAAGTGCTCGGGAGTAACTCATAAATTCATACTTGGTTAATCCCGAGTCTTGTAAGAACCCAACATGAACTCTGAACATTGTGGGGGCTCGGATGTCTATGGGTTTATACTTAATTCCAAGGCCAGTGAATGCTCGGTGTGGTTTCCTGTAGTCCACTATTCTCCTCTTGCCCCCAAGCTTTAGGTAAGGCAGACATTGTAGGAGTAGCCACTGTAGGTAGCCGACCTAAAACATATGTTCCAGGGTCTTTTGACTCCTCTATCTTGGGCCACCTAGGGGGTTTGCCCCCATTGTAGGTCATGGACTTAAGTGGAGTTAGTGCCTCGGGTGTGTGTAGACACCCCAATTTTGACCGACCGTCGAATTCGGGGGATGATTACCTCTAAACCGATGACGACAATGTCCGACAGAATTCGAAGTTTTTTTTTTAAGTGATTCAAGCTCTTCAGAAGGTTCTTCAGTCTCGATAAACTTTTAAAGAGAAAGACCGGGGGTCCAGGGAAATTCGGGTATAAAATACATATAAGAAAATTAGTATGGAAATTTGGATTTTGATATAAAGTATCCTAAGAAAACTATTTGAAAAGAAAAATGAAAAAAAAGGAGAATTTCAAATATAATATATATATATATATAAAAAGAGAAAATTTGAAAAAAAAAAGAGAAAAGAAAACAAATATATATACATATACATGTATAATAACTACAAATGCGCCGGCACGCGGCGAAGTAGGCGGCACTCAGCAGCGCCAGCACTCACCGAACAAATCTCTGAGTGTCGCCCGCTGTAACAGACTATTTTTTTAATACATATTGAATGCCATGGCACATGGGTTCTTACCCCGAATTTACTAAATTAACCCTTTGAGATTGGTCTATATAAGGGGATGTTCATCTCCATTATAGAGGGGTTGGAAAACATTGAATCATATACATAATTGAGAGATTTTAGAGAGAGAAAGAGAAGAATTGAAGAAAAAACCATTGAAGGAACTTGAAGAGCTTGAAGAAGAACTTAAGAACTTGAGGATCTTCACCAAAACAAAAACAAAAACCTGATGTTATTGGAGGTAATCCTCTAATCCTAATTAGATTTAGTCTAAAATTCAATCACAATTCATAAAACTCTAGGACCTTTACACAATTTTCAAAAAGCCTCTTCCCACCTCATTTCATCACACACCACTTGAATTGTGATTGAATTATCATCTTTTCATTGATTTGGATCTAATCAATCATGGATTATGTTTTGTAATAAACCCTTTTAAGAGAAAATTTGCTTTGATCATCAATTTAATTTGATCTCCAAGGACCATTAACTTGGGAGGAGAATTGAATAAAGTGAATTATATTCCTTAACGATCATGTGTTTGGGAGAAGAATTAGATATGGATTTAGTTATTCCCACAATTTAATTGATCATAGGATTGGGTAAAGCCTTGAGGTTCTCGTGTTAGATCCTTAACATGAGATCTATGGTGGAGATCCTCTAAGGCTAAATCCATGAATCTCTTTTGCATTTCATTGTTACTTTGAACAACCACAATCATACTTAATCTAGATTCTTTCTAGAATCATAGGTCAAGTTTGATTCAAATTATGAACACCAATTCAACTATGGTGCAGTGAATCCATTAACCAACTGTGATCAAAGATTTTTAATTAAATCATGATCCATTGAAATTGAATGAGACCAATTGGAATGTGTTCATAACACAAAGATCTAGCACTATAATTTTTGTTTTGATGGAATTTTTATAGTTAACATTATTTGATCTTAGGATTTGTGAACTAGTTATTCTCTGCCCAGAATTAAGTCAGTTTTGATTTGAATACATCAGAGCATTAATCAAAAAAAATTTACTCCAAAAATTTTTTTTTGTAAAGTTTAATGAGTCAATGAGATCCCCTAAAAATATTGAAGTAATTTAGATTTGTTCACTATTTTTAGAAAATCATACAAAATCTCTAGACAGAGAGTTTATA
Organism: Hydrangea macrophylla; assembly: GCA_033977485.1. Taxonomy (NCBI): domain Eukaryota; kingdom Viridiplantae; phylum Streptophyta; class Magnoliopsida; order Cornales; family Hydrangeaceae; genus Hydrangea; species Hydrangea macrophylla. The sequence continues at coordinate 66,908,943 of CM066982.1, forward strand.
AATTCTGAGTGATGTCTGATTTTGGTCAAATTCCCAGATATTAGACCGTTTGATCTTCGATTTTCTTTTTGGGTTAGAAACTAGACTCACAGAGGCATATCATATCCAAAAATTATTAAGATCAAACCAAGGAAAGTATGATTTTTCGATTTTTGAAAGTCTCATATGCTCTTTGTAAATTCTGAAATTTTGTGTTAGATTTGATAAACTTTGTAAATGATTATCCAAATATCTTTTCTATGACCTAAGGCTTAAATCATGTTTTGATTTTGATTAGTTGAACCCAAATCCAGAGGCTAAATGATCCAAATCATCAAATGATTCATAGCTTGTTCTTGTTTATGTTCATGCATACATCACATATGTATTGAATCTAGCAATTAGGACATTAGTTTGATTGTGATAAGTCACGGTTAGTTTAACCTAGTTGTGGGTTCCTTGTGATCATGTTGGGATTATATCATCTCTATATAGATATTACATTGGCTCCAAGCTGAGACTTGTATATCTATAGAGGTGTTGTGATTTCAACAAATTAAAAGGAATTCATGATTATGTTAACTTTTTCCATATTTGATAGATTTAAGATAGAAGTTTGGATATAACATTTAGGATTTGATATTAATTATGTTCAAAGCATGTGGACTAATCCTTTGTTTTTTAGTGCTATGGAGGTACAATTTCTTGACTCTTTCTCTAGTTTATTTTATTTTTGATTTTATTGATTTTCGACTTCATATGCGACACCTTAGAATTAGGATTTGCCTTATGTGTATATATGTGTTTAGAGACCCTTTTTCTAGGTTTTCTATTTATTTGTATGCATTGCACGTTTAATATTCGCGGTCAGATCCCAAGTAAGATTCCTTGTTCCTTAGTGCATATCATCTTGCTTGCTATTTGAATTATATGGTTTTGAATGATATTTTATCGTTACCAATCTTGTACCCCTTTTCGACATGCTTTTGTAATATATATATATATATATATATGTGTGTGTGTGTGTGTGTATGTATTAATTGAGGGCATGCTTAGATCATTAATTCGATTAAAAAGGATATTAAGTAGAGGCCTATCATGAAATAGGATGAGAGGGAGTGTTTTAGTCCGCCGGGCTCCTTTCCCTCTCATTCTATATTCCCTAGACCTAGAAACCTCTGGTTACCAAAAGACCAGTTTACTTTTAAAATGATTTCTTAATTTTCCTTTTAAAATTAAGTGGCGACTCGTATTTGAATTTGAAAAATGTTCTACAAGCGTGGTTAGCCTGTGATATCCACTGTGTGATTCTGAGGTCTTTTTGATGCCTCGGGCATGATTCCGAGGTCTTTTGGTGCCTCGGGTGTGAACCCGAGATCTTTTGATGTGCCTCGGTTGTGATCCCGAGGTCTTTTGGGGTGCCTCGAGTGTCCCGAGGTGTTTTGTTGTTATGAAACACTGGTAAGGAACACTATTGCAAGAAAAATTCTTTATTCAATCTGGAAAACTACTGTGAGTGCTCGGAAAGAGCTACAACTTTTTTACAGAAAACATAAAATCCCTAACCAATACTGATTCTGATTTTATTGAAAGTACTTCCGTAGATGCTTCACGTTGACACGACTAAAAGTTGTGTGCTCTTGTGCAACACCCAAGTGTAGGTGATCGTGCAAGTAGTAAAACTAGTAAGACCAGGTCAACCCATAGAGAAGGTGATAGTGTACTAACTTAAACTAATCTCAAAAAGAAAATTGAAAATCAATAATTTAAATGAAGTGTAGAACACAGAGTTCCACAATTAACAACTACTAAAATAAAGCAATTAAACTAAACTCGCAATTAACTAATTTAACTTCGCAGAACTTAAAACGGGTTTTACTTTATAAGAAAAAGGCGCTGGGATCACACGAATCCACAATAACCTAGCCATCTAGCATGCACATTCATTATTGCTCTATAGAGTACATCCCTTTTCAGTATTCTGTCTTTTTCTAAAGATAACGAATCAATAGCCCTTACATGATCGGAACTATATCATCACAAGTGATTTAGAAGATAGTTTAAAAACAATGGTTTAGACTCGCACTATAAATGGTGTTAGCATTCATAGAGGTTTGCAAAAGACATTGAAGAAAATAGCCTTAAGGCTTAATGTTTTAGACTGTTTTGACAAATTGAGCTTACCTGGATAGTTTGATACTGAATTTTAAAAACAAAATGTCTTAGAATACTTAAAAGGATCATCTCAAGAATTTACAGGTTCGATCAATCGAAGCGCTCTAGATCGATCGAACTGCATCATCCTTCAATCGATCGAGCTGACTTCAATTGCTTGACTACATCTCTAGTTCGATCGATCGAACTGACTTCGATCGATTGGACATAGGTTTTCTCTGCTGTGCATGGAAGAGGCTGGAGATCACTGTTTCATCGTGATCTCCCAACTACTAGTCTACTCAGACATGATTTGGGTTGCAAAAAATATGTCTTTAACATGTGAAGTCATTAAGGTTGTGTTTGGTTTGGTTTTAAACATGAAACTTATGAAGACTTTTGATTTTAACCTATGAACATCCAATCCTATGATTTAAATAGATTGCAACTACTCAAAACTATAGACAGAATGTAAAAGAAACTATAACATGAAACCTGAACGTGAGAATTTGTATTACACTCGCAGAAATCTAAACTAAGTCAATATCCAAGCATGAAAAACCTACAAAACAATAAGAAAACTCTCTATCGCTCTCTATATAAAGAAACTAAAAGTGGGCATCCTTTGGGATGTGTTCACATCGATTATTTATAGAGAAAACCTAAGCTAGGGTTAACAATATATGTTCTGCTGCGCTGCACGCAAAATTCCAATAAAGCCATGTTTGATCGATCGAACTAGGCTCGATCGCTTCAACTTCAACATTCTTCAAGTGCTTGAGATACCTTCGATTTCTTGAAGCTTCAATCGCTCGAGCCTTCTTCAATCGCTCGAGGTCCTCTTTTCAACATTACAATGTCTCCTTTGTACTTCAACTTTACCCTTTTTCTATAATTCATTCCGACTCATAACAACGCAGCATATCTGCACAGAATAACATCTAATACAACAAAACTCATCATAAATTCATCTCATTGTACATAAACTAGTAATGTAAAACAATTTGCAAATAAAACGGGAAATTATAGGCTAAATTGTATTATTTTCTTGTTACACGTTCCAAGGGTGTGATAGGTCCTGCCCTTCTAGCGTTTGTAAGCACTAAGTTTTCGGTCAATTAACCCGGTTAACCCTATAAGGTCCTCCCCAATTTGGCCCTAGCTTTCCATGGCTAGGGCTCTTAGTGGACTAGTTAACTACTTTAAGGATGAGGTCTCCCACTAGAAACTATGGTGCTTTACCCTTTTTTTGAAGTATTGTGAGACTCTCTATTTGTATGCTGCCATTCTGAGATACACCCGGTCCCTCTTCTCTTTAACTAATTCGAGCTCTCCTTTGAGGACTCCTTCATTTCTCGAGTCATTGTAGTTTGTCACTCGATAGGTCAGGAATTCTAGCTCGGTAGGGACCACTGCCTTATAGCCGTAGGTGAGTAAAAATGGGGTTTCTCCTATAGCCTTTCTGGGAGTAGTCCGATAAGCTCATAGAAGGCTCGGAAGCTCCTCTGCCCAAAGTCCCTTTGCTGCCTCAAGTCTCTTCTTAATGGACTGTAAAATGGTATGATTGTTACCTCAGATTGTCCATTGTCCTTGGGGGTGCTCAGGAGAGGAGCAACAGTTGGAGATTCCATAACTAGAGTAGAATTGCCTGAAGATTAGCATGTCGAATTGTCTGCCATTATCATTGACTAGGACTCGGGGAACTCCGAACCTGCTGAGTATGTTCCTTTCCACGAAACTTTGCATTTTCTTATTGGTGATAGTGGCTAACGGCTCAACCTCTACCTACTTGGTGAAGTAGTCAACCACTATGACAGTGAACTTGACTTATCCCTTGTCCATGGGGAGTGATCTGACCAAGTCGAAACCCCACTGAGCGAACGGCCATGGACTGAGGATTGGGCTCTGTTCTTCCGCTAGGCAGTTTTTCATGCTTGTATATCTCTGGCATTTATCACACCATTTTATATAGTCCTTTGAGTCCCGAGCCATAGTGGGCCAATAGTACCCTTGCAGTAGGGCCCTTCTAGACAAGGCCCGACCTCCAATGTGGCTTCCACACATACCCTCATGAATTTATTACAGAATACTTGGAACCTGAGTTGGGTGGACACATTTGAGGTAGGGAACTGTGAACCCCCTTTAATAGAGTACTCCATTAGTTATGTGGTACCTTGCTGCTTGGTATCTGACTTGCCGGTCTTCAGGCTTCTCAAGCGATAGGCTCCCGCTCGTGAGGAACATTAAAATAGGGTCCATCCAACTAGGACCTGCATCGACCGGGTCTACTTCCATGCCTTCTGGGAGGGACACACTAGGCACAGGCATGTATTCCACCCTTATTCCCTATAGATCCGATCGGCTTGTGTGTTCTCTTCTCTCGGGATCTGAGTGATAGAAAACCCCTTAAGCTCACTAGTAATCTTCGTGTCCAGGGCTAGGTAGGCCACCATATTGTCCTCTCTAGCTTCGTACTATTACAAGACTTGATTTACCACCCACTGAGAGTCACTGTACGCCTTGATCTGTTAGGCACTCATTGAAGTTTTTAACTGCAGTCCGACCAACAGGGCTTCAAACTCCACTTCATTATTGAATGCGTGGAGAGTTGAATTCCCTCGGATGTGATCAAGATGACTCCTACCCTACTGCCCTGCTTATTAAAGGACCCATCAACATAGAGTATCTAGGTCAAGATTTTGGGCTACAGGTTGGACAGTAGATCAGGTGGGGCAGACTCCTCGATTGGATCTTCTGGATAGGTGAACTCGACAAGGAAATCTGTTATGATCCGTCCTTTGATTATTGTTCGAGGATGGTAGAGAACTTCAAACTCTTCCAATTCCAGTGCCCACTTCATGAGTCTCCCAGATATCTCCGACCGGCACAGAATCCTATACAGGGGAGGATCCGTGAGGATGACTATGGTATACGGGCAAAGTCACCGGGCTGAAGTAACAAGGGTAAAGGCTAGCTTTTCGATGCGTGAATATTTGTTTTTTGTGGCCTTCGAGTGCCCGGCTAGTATTGTACACATGGTATTGAATCCCATATTCATCTCTAACTAGTACTGAGCTAACCGCCAAAGGTGATACTACTAGGTACAAAAACAACCCTTCCTTTAGAACGGGCATTGAGAGTAGAGGGGGTGAGTCCAAGTACTTTTTAAGTTCCTAAAATGCCTCCTCGTACTGTTCTGACCACTCGAAGTCCTTGTGTAGGTCTTGAAGAACGGAAACTATCGATTGGTTGCTCAAGACACAAATCTATTTATTCTTGCCACCCGTCCTACTAGACTCTGAACTTCCTTGGTTGATCTGGGTGACCGTATATTGACAATGGACTGAATTTTTTCCAGTTTAGCTTTAACTCCCGTCTGCTGACTAAGTAACCCAAGAACTTCCTGGATAAGACCCCAAATGCGCAATTCGCTAGATTTAACTTCATTTGGAATCTTTCAGGATGCTGAATGCCCTGGCCAAGTGCTCGAGATGGTCGGGCTCGTCCCAGCTCTTGACCAGGAGGTCATCCAAGTACACTTCCATAGTCTTTCTGATCAAATCCCTGAACATCTTATTGACCAATCGCTGGTAGGTCACTCCTGCATTCTTGAGCCTGAGGGAATCACTTTGTAGTAGTATGTACCCTGATCAATGATGAAGGAGGTCTTTTCTTCATCATCGGGATACATACAGATCTGGTTGTACCCCGAGTAGGAGTCCATAAAGAAGAGGGGTGAGTGACCTGATATTTCATCTACCAGGAGATCTATCCTGGGTAGTGGATAGTAGTATTTGGGACATACCTTGTTTATGTCAGTAAAGTCCACGCACAACCTCCATTTTCTGTTACTCCTCTTGACTAAGATGATATTATCCATCCAATTAGGGTGTTGTACTTTACAGACTGACTTTGCTTTGAGGATTTTCCCAACCGCCTCGCGTATCACTTCCTGTCTTTCAGGGGCCATTCCCCTCCTCTTTTGCTTAACCGGGCAGAAGCATGGATCAAAATTGAGTTGGTGGGATATGACTCGGGGATCAATTCCAAGGCAAAGATGTCTTGATTCTGTCTTAGGAACTGGACTAGTTTTTCCCTGAGGTCTGGTTCTAGGATAGTGACGATACTGAAGGACCAATCAGGGAACTGGAGGTCCAGCATCACTTGGATGAGTTCTTCGACTAGGCTGACTTCGTCCCGGATGTCTATTGGGTTCATCTCTCTAACGTTCAGTGCTTTAAAAATTGCATCCTTACGCAAGGAACTGGCATAATAGCTTTGGGTGGAGGCTTGATCTCCTCTCAAGCTCCCCCGATCCCTGCGGGGTCGGGAACTTGACGATCAGGCTATAAGTTGACATGACCGCTCTGGCCTTGTTAAGTGTTGGTCTCCCGAGAATGAAACTGTAAGCGGATGGGGCCTCTTCCACAACGAAGTTTGCGAGCATGGAGACTTATTGTGGGTAAGTCCCCCTTAGAACATGTAACTTGATCATCCCGAGCGGTTACATGCTGGACCCATTGAATCCTACCAGTCGGGTGGCCACTGGTTGGAGTCGGTCTCTTAAGATTCTGAATTGATTAAACACCGAGGCAAAGAGTATGTTAGGAGAGTTTCCCGTGTCAACGAGTACCCTATCGACCATGTAATTGGCTATGGAGAGCATTACCACTAGTGGATCATTGTGGGTGAGTGCATATCTCGGATATCATTGGATGAGAAGGTGAGGGTATCAGTCAAAGGGTAGTTGACTAGCTGGACATAAGCGACATCCACCCAGGATGCCCGGGCATGCCTCTTCCTTACTAATTACGAATCTCTTCCGCCCAATATACCTCTAGAGACCACGCTGATGTGACCGAGAAGCTGTTACTACTCAGGTGCTCGAGTATCTTGCCTCTGCTATCTTTCTTTGGTGACAAACTCAACTAGATGGACCTATTTAATGAGCTTCTCTATAGCAATTTTGATTTTAAAGCAATCCTTAGTTTCATGGTCGTGGTCTTTGTGGTAGCGGCAGTACTTGTCCCGATTCCTTTTCTCAGGCAGACTCTTCAACTTGGTCGATTTCTTGAGTAGCTTTTGAGCCTCAGCAGCTGCCATGACTTCTTAGATGGACCAAGAAAGTGACGTAAAGGCAATCGAGATCTGATCCTGGATGCCCTTCTGCTGATTCGGCTTTTGTTTCTTTCTCAAACTCTTCTCAAAACCCTTCCATTTTTGTTTATCTCTCGGGGAATCATCTTCCACAAAGTTTGAACGTTTGGACTTCAAATACTCTTCGATGTCAATGTACTTCCCGACCCTCTCTGAGAGTTCAACCATGGTTACTGGTCGTCGTCAGTAGAATGACATGGCGACCTTGGTGTTCTAAACTCCCAACAAGAAGGCTATGATTGCGACCATTTCATTTACGTCATGAATCTGAAGCTTTTGCTGGTTAAACCGATCGACGTAATCCTTCAAGGATTCTCCCTTTCGCTGCTTGACAGCAAGTAGTTGGGTGTTTGGCTGCAATCGACCAAGCATACCCACAAACTAGCTAACGAACACCTTATTGAGTTCCTTGAAATCATTAACCAATCGGGGTCTAAGGGACTGGAACCACTACGCAGCTAGGCCCTTTAGAGTGTTAGGAAGGCCAAGCAGTGTAGTTCATCGGCATTGGCTATTAGTGCCATCTGAGCTTTATAGGTTCGGATATGGTTGACCGGACTTCCCGAGCTGTCATAAGAGTCTAGATGAGGCTGTTAAAAATTTCGTGACCCGGTCGGTGTACGATGACTCAATCTCTATGTTATTATAATTTGACTTGGTTTTTGGCCTAGCTTCTCAATCTGTTTCTCCAAGTCGTTGATGCGGGCTTCCACATCATCTCGACCAGTGTCTCACCTGGTATCAGTATAGTAGGTCAGGTCAGAGGAAGAAGCTTCCTCCTCAAAGTGCATTGTCCTCAAGGATAAGGCCAAGCTTTGACTCTGGTTAATCGAGTGCCTAAGGTCACTCCAACTCCTGGTCGGGCAATCCTAGGACGATTCCCAGGTCAAGTGCTCTTACCCCTCTGCTCTAGTTGCACGTCTATCATTAAAGATGTTTCTGGCATCTCCCATGCAGTTTGGGTTAGCCCAGGCACATTACCGATTTCGTATGGGATCCTAGCCAGGCTTATCATTCTTGGGTTGTCCCACATCCTAGGGGGATTCTGGTATAGCTCGGGCACGTCCTCGAATCTGATGATGCAATTTTTGGTACTGGCCAGATTTAGTGTTTAAGAGCATATTAAAAGATAGAATAGAGGGAGAAAGAAATATAGGCAACGTGCTTGTATGTGGTTCAGGAATTGGCAAAGAATTAAGACTTAGCCTAATTTAGAGTATTTTTTAGTGCTCAGGAATTGGCTAAGAGTTGAGACTTAACCTAATTCGGAGTCTTATGTTTAAGTTAGCTCCCAGGATGGTTATCTTCTGCCCAGTAAGCCTTCGACAAGGTTGTTGGTAGAGGAATTTGACCATATTGGATAAGCCGACCTAAAGTATGTTGCTTTAGGGTCCTTTATTTAGCTCTCTCCCAGAATGGTTATCTTCTTCCCAGTAAACCTTTGTCAAGACTATTGGTAGAAGAATTTGACCATGTTGGTAGAACTGACCTAAAGCGTGTTGCTTTAGGGTCCTTTTTATGTTAGTTCCTTGGATGATTATCTTCTACCTAGTAAGCCTTCGTCAAGACTGTTGGTAGAAGAATTTGACCACGTTGGTAGAGTCGACCAAAAATGTGTTGCTTTTGGGTCCTTTTTATGTTAGCTCCCAAGATGGTTATCTTTTGCCCAGTAAGCCTTCGTCAAGATTGTTGGTAGAAGAATTTGACCATGTTGGTAGAGCCGACGTAAAGTGTGTCGGTTTAGGGTTATTTTTTACTCCTCTATCGTGAGCTAACCTAAGAGGCTTTAGTCACCTCTATCGTCGGTTTGGGCCTAATTGAAGACCCAAAATGTATAGATTTTAGGGATTTCTTTTACTCCTCTATCGTGGGCAAACCTAAGAGTCTTTAGCTACCTCTATCGTCGGTTTGGGCCTAAGTGGAGTTCTGTGCCATGGTTGGCCAAAAATACCATTGTAGTTGGGGTTGCCTGGACTGTAAGAGATAGGAGGTCAGGATTGTCGGACCTTGCCGTTGTAAATTAGAGGTCGAGTTGGGGTCGACAGATCTGACTGCTAGAGGCTGGAGATCAGGTCAGGATTACTGGACCCTGACCTTTGGAAGTTAGAGGTCTGTAGACACCCCGATTTTGACCAAACGTCGAATTAAGGGAAGTGCTGCCTCCAAGTCCAATAATGACAATGTCGGACTAATCTAGGACTTCCAAAAGGTGATTCAAGCTCTTCGAAAAACTCCGCAATTCAAAACATAAAGAAGGAAAGAAGGAAAAGGAAGATTAGAGGAAAACGGTATACGAAATGCCTCGCGGCAGTCACACATTGCCGCTGCGGCACTCACTAATTTCTGTACGGCAGTCAGCAAGTGCTGCAACGGCAGTTACTGATAGCCGTAAAAAGTCATCAAATATCGCAAAAATCAGAATTCCAGAAATGGCGGCAGTCCGCGGAGTTGTCTGCGGCACTCATTGAGTGCAGTACCGGCATTCATTGAATGTCGCGCCGATTGTCAATGAGTGCCACATCGGCACTCATTGAGTGCCGCTTCCATCTCCTTCGAGTGCTGCATATTTGTGGCTGCCAGCTTTGAAATAGTACGTTTGTACCTTCAAAAGGACATTTGAAATTAGGATTTTTGCTATACAAATACTGAAATACCCCTTCTAAAAATTGCCTAAATAAAGGGGGTGAATATCCAATTACAAAGGATGAATTCATGAATCTCTAACCTTATCTTGACCCTCTTTGCCTTAAGCCTATAGAAAATTTTCTAAACATAATTAAAAATCACCTTTACAAGTGTTTAAAGAAGAAGTTGTGTGTGAGTTAGAGTTGAAGAGCTTGATTACCTTGTGAAAATCCTTCAAAATCACAAGTTGAGGATACTTGGAGGCAGACCCTAGACCAATTAGTCTTTAAACTTATGTTAATTGGATGATATTTGAACTTTGAGTCACTTCCTTTTATTTCATTCATCTCTTGGGATCCATAAGACCTTCAATGTCTTACTTGAATCCCTTGACTTGAAATCCTTTATCCTTCTTGTAAGTTCATGACTCACAAGGGGATTAAAGTTGATACTTAGTATGTTTAGTTAATGAATCCAAGTCGACCACCATGGTTTGGGTTCATTATTCTTGAGATTTTATGAAATTTTCTCCATATTTCATTAAAATATATAAGTATATGTGTCATTAACCTCCAATGGCCATCAAATGGTAGGAGAAGTGGTTTAAGTTAAGCCAAACTTAATGGCTTGGTAGTTGAAGTTAGCAAGTAAAAGGTCGACTTGACAAATATGCAGTAGGTTCACCAACCACTTTTGATCAATGATTTTTAATTAAATAATGGACCATTGGAATCAAATGAAACCAATTGTAAAATGTCCATAACACGAAGTTTTACCCCTACAATTTTTGTTTTAATGAGATCTCATGTTTAAAGTGGTTTGGTCATGAGCTTTGTTAAGCAACTCTAATCTGTCTAGAGTTTCAAAACAATAACATCTTCTTGAAATAAGGAAATCAGAGCATTAATCAAGTATTCTTGGCTCCAACTAATTTTTTCTATGAATTTTAATATGTTAACAAGATCCCCTAAAAGGTTAGAGCCTTTTAGATTTTTTTACTATTTTTAGAAAATCTTACAAGAACTCTGGACAGAGAATTGTGATGTTCTGAGTGATGTCTAGTGTTTGTCCAATTCCCAGAAATTGAACCGTTGATCTTCGATTTTTCTTTTTGGGTTGGAAACTAGACTCACAGGGGCATCTTGTGTCCAAAATTCATTGACATCAAACGAAGGGAACAATGCTTCCGATTTTTGAAGCCTAGACTTGTTCTCTGTAATTTTTAGAATTTTTGGACAGATTTGATATATTTTGCAAATATTGGCTCAAATGATCTTTCCATGACCTAGGGCTTAAACCATGCTTTAATAATGATTAGTTAAACTTAAATACAGAAGTTAAATGGTCCAAATCAAGGAATAATCCAATAGCTTGTTCTTGTTCATATCCATGTAATCATGTACACTCATCCATATAGATTGATACTTGTCATTTCTTCTACTTGACAGAATTAAGCTAGACATTCAGGGATGGTTATTTGATGTTATATATCCTTTTCTAAAGCATGTGGACTAACCTTTGTTTTGTAGCACCGATGAGGTAAGATCCTTGACTCTTCTTTAGTTTAAATTATTTCTTAATTTTATTGATTTTTGACTTCACGCGCGACACCTTAGAATTAGGATTTGCCTTATGTGTATAAATGTGTATTAGAGACCCTTTTGTTAGGATTTCTACTTTTGTATGCATTACATGTTTAAATATTCGTGGCTAGATCCCGGGTAAGTTTCTTAGTTCCCTAAATACACATCATATTGTTTGCTAATTGAAATATGTGATTTTGAGTGATATTTTATCATTTGCAATCTTACACCCTTTAGACATGCTTTTGTAATGTATATTTATACGTATGTATTATTTGAGGGTACATTTAGATTAATAATTTGATTAAAAGGATGTTGAGTAGAGGCATATCGCGAGATAGGATGAGAGGGGTGTTTTAGTCCGCCGGGCCCCTTCTCCTCTCATTCCATAATCTCCGGACCTAGAAATCTCTGGTTTCCAAAAAAAGATCAGTTTGCTTTAAAATGTTTTCTTAATTTTTCCTTTTAAAAATTAAGTTGTGACTCTTTGTATTTGAATTTGATTTTGAAAATTATTTTAAAATTAAAAGTGGGCCCAAATTTCATGTTTTTAAATTGAAAAGGATTTTGAAAAATCTGTGGGTAGGAAAAATTGCGATATCCACAATCTGGCACCTCTGCTGGGGATCGAACCCAGAATCTCTGATTTAGCAGACCAGAATTCCTGATTTTGGATTCACTCGAGGATTAGACTTTTAAGCATCCTTTTTTTTATCGAATTAATTAATATTTGTGTGCATGTTGCATTGCACTTGCATGTCTAACCAGTCGATTGCATGGAACTATGACCTTGGAGGCTTGGGGCAACCCAGTCGGTCAAGCCATCATTGGACTGTATAATCACCCTTGATCTAGTACTATGTGTTGGTATATGAAGCATCCTATCGGGTGAGTGTCAAGGGTCCCTTATCTGACCAATACCCGGCCTTGGCATGTTACTTTCTATAGAACCTTTCAAATCTTAGGAAATCAATTCTTGATTAGGATTATGTGCTAGGAAGATTTGTATGCCCGGAAGGGATTACTTGAGATGATGGCGATACTTACTTGATAAAAGATGTATAACCTCATAATCACTTTGGAGCAATTCCTCTTTATATCCCATGACATTTAGGAATCCGCTTGACTTTGATTAGAAAATTACATCTCTTATATTATGTTTAGCTAAGCATCATTGACCTTGTATATATCCGAATTCATGAAAGATACGGTGATAATCCGATCATGTGATCCTTCTACCCAAGAAATTTTAAACCCATCTTTGCAAGCAAGCAATTGTTGTCACCTTTGAAGATTACTTTTGATTAGAGCCCTAAAATGAATTTTTGACAAAATGCATTCAGAAGAAAAGTTTTGGAAATTGTCTTTTTGGGAGAAATGCCTTTTCAAATGAATTTTGTAAAAAAATAATCTTTGTTGAAAAGTATTCACATCCTCATTCTCAAATAAAATGTTCAAAATTCTTGAGAATTGCTTTTGAAAAGATCTCATAAATCTCGAAAATACCCAACCTTTGATAGGGTAGTGAGGATTGCAATGAGGCGTGAAATTGGCACATTTGACATGAGTGAGGATTTTATATGCTTATGTGTCTATTTGTTAGGGATAGAATTTTTTCTTTTCTTTCATTGTAGAGTAGCCATACACGTACACATGCATTACATCCGTGTGACATATGAACCATACATGAAAAGTTTCACCAAATAACTTTCAAAATTGTGATAAAAAGAAATAATAAAAGTTTTAAAAGTCATTAAAAATTCTTTTGTAGGGCAAAAATAGCATCAAATTCGGGCACGGTCTGGTTTAGAGGTCCCACAACGAGGCTAGTAAGAAAGGAAGGAAACATTAAGATAGCAGACGAAAGGAACGATGGGGAAGTAGCAGAATTGAGGACACTAGTAGAACAACAAGTAGAACAGATGAGGTGACAGGCTAAGAATATGAACCGAATGATGGTCATGATAGAAGCGATAGCACGCATGCCACCAGTTGTAAATCCACCAAACAATGATCTGCCAGTTAGGGAAGAAGGTTGGTACGATGACCCAGAGATGCCCAGGGCCGAGGTTCCCAGAGAAGAAAGGGAAAGGGTGGAAAGGAAAAGACCGACAAAGAGAGGATAATGACCAAGAAGATAGAGAAACTAGAAAGGGTGATGCGCAAGGCTTAGGGGGTCGACACTTATCTAATGGAGTTAGAAGGTCTGTACAATGGGGTCTTTGAGATGTTGCCTGTCAGTTTTAAGATGCCTGTTTTTGATAAGTTTTAATGGAACAAGGAATCCTCGCAGTCATGTGAGGATGTGCATCAGGGCCTTCCAACCTAGCGGATTAAGCACTACCATGATGGCCATCTTATTTCAGGAGACTTTAACTGAGGCTGCTCTGTCTTGGTATCTCACACTCAAACCAAGCAAAACTAGGGTCTGGGAAGAGGTGATCAAAGCATTCGTAGCATAGTATGAGTACAACCAAGACTTAGATGTCACTGTCCGAGATTTGGAAACCACCAGGCAAGGGAACAAGGATTCATTTGCTGAATACTTGAGCAGATGGAGGGGAAAGGCGGCTAAGATGGTGCAGAGGTCATCCGAAAAAGACCAGATCTGAATGTTAATAAAGAACCTGTAAACAGTGTATCAGGAAAAAATGAGGTTTCAGCCGATCAACACTTTCGCAGAAGTCTTTGATGTGGGAACAAGGATAAAGGATGTAATCCAAGAAGGGGAATCAAGAAGGAAGAACAACCGAATCGGTACAGGAGCCCGAACTATGGATCGAATGGAGGACATTCAGGGGATCACTCTGGCCTTACCATTGTCTACACATTGAATGGACTAGAAAGAAAATTTGACATAGCACCGAGAAGGGGAGGGGATAAACAACCAAGGAAGTTTTTAGATTTTGGGGTATCACTGTTAACCGCTCCCGATAGGCTAACAACGAAAGGGCATCTTCGCCTGTTGGAACCTCGACCTTTGCCAAGTCCTCTTCCACCGACCTTCCGAGAAGATCTCTATTACAAATTTCACCGACAAAAGGGTCATTCCATGGATCGGTACACAAGGCTGAGGCATGAAATTCAGGACCTCATTGATAACAAGGTGATATCCAAGCCGCCTGTCAAAACTCCTAATGTTACCCAAAATCTGCTACTGAATCACCATGCTATACTACCACCACAAAGCCTTTATTTTTTGGGGATAGCAGAGATAACCTTCAATCTGTCTAGGCTATACTAAATTCAGGACACCAAAAAAGCCGTATCAACTGCCGGAAGAACTGATAATCTGTACTCTGGGGAATCAATCAGGAGAATGTGGAGAGGGAATGTCAAAACAAGCAGATTGATGGGTTCAGGAGACAAGCAGTACCAATGTAGGTCAAGTGGCCGGAAGATGATATGTGGTATATAAGTGATGAAGAGATAGAAGCCGAGAGGGAAAATTTAAAAATTGTTTCAGAAATCGACAATTTATGGGCAAAAGAAGAAATCAGTCATCTAACCCGGTCAGGCCAACACTTCAAACTGCATGAACTAGAAGATGATCACCTGGGGAGAGAATTGGACAAAGGAAAAGGGAAGGTAAATGAAGAAGAAGAGGAGGATAGGGTTCTAAAGCAGATGAAGAAAACCCAGGCCAATATCACCATATGGGGTTTGATTGCCTCTAAGCGCCACAGGCAGACGGTCCTTGATGCTCTAAATCAGTCTGATTTTCTATCGACACAACACCAGAAGAACTCGTGGGAATGATCGGCAGAATTCTAAACCTGGCTATTAACTTTTCATCAGATGACTTGCCTCCGAGAGGACCCGTTCACAACAAACCACTGTATGTCACTGCAGAATGTCTAGGGAATATTGTACCTATTTGCCTTGTTGACAATAGGTCTTCTCTAAACGTATGTCCGTTCTGAACAGCTAAGCGCATGGGTTTGGATAAATCAACATTCATACCGTCTAAGCAGAAGGTGAGAGCGTATGACAACACTCAGAGGACAGTCATGGGAATAATTCTTCTCCACCTCCCTGTCGAGCCTTGGAAAAAGAAGCTGAATTCTAGGTCATTGACATCCCCGTTTCTTTCAATTTGTTGCTAGAAAGGCCGTGGTTGGACAGTCTGGGTGCTATACCATCTATGATTCATCAAAAAGTCAAGTGTGTTTAGAAAAGCAAGGTCTGCGACATTCTCGGGGATAGTTGGGTCCGTCCTTTTGAAGCTTCATCAAGCGCGCCGGTTCTAGAGGTACAGCTTCAAGAAGAGGAGACGAGTTTGGGAGGGTTCGAGTTTATCAACATGTTGGAGGGAGAGAAGCCGAAAGAGTTCATGCCGCTGTATTTTGATCAATACGCGAGCCCATTGGTCTGGGATTATGAAAAAGATGGGTTTCTTCCCAGGCATAGGATTGGGTAAGAATCATCAAGGTCTGCCACAATTTCCAAGAATCCCCACTCAAACTCACACTCACACTCATGGTCTGGGTTATCAATCATCGAAGAAGGAACCGAGAGAGAAGAATAAAGTAGCCGATGCTCTATAGGGCCCTTACCTAAAGACGCTCAATGGATACTTTGTGAAGGAGGAATAGGATTTCCCCTTTTGTGGCTTCCCAGAACCATGGGTGGATTAGAAAGACAATTGTTTGAAGTCAGGGTTTGAGATCTTCTTCCCCCATGAATTCTCTAAGTATCAAGACCCATATCTGTAGGTACCCGTGAAGTCAGCTACTGATAAAGATTGGATTGGTGTGCTAGATGGCTCGATCATGAAGAACTTGTTGGGCGAAGAAAACAAAAAAATTGAGGGAACGAACTGAGAAAGGGTCACGGAAGACAAGGGCGGAGTAGAGTATGCTAAGGGATTGGTAGAAAACACACAAGAAGAAGACAAGGGGAGTGATGAAGAAGAACCAGAAAAAGAAGAAATGGAAGAAATTACAAAGACAGAGGATCAGGAAGAATGCTTTACTACCGAGCTAGGAGGAGAAAGCAAGAAGGAGTGGATTTTTTAGTCTAGTGATAGGTATCCCCCACACCCAGAGTCTGTAATGGTCCAAATGAGGCGTCTTTCAATTTCTATGTCTGTTGTAATTGCTCCCAAAAACAAGATCAATGAAAGTATGACTAACTCTGCCTACTCGAATACGCTTAGTGAATGTGATAAATGTAATGATCATGAAATACCAATTGAATTGCAAAAGAAAAAGAATTTACATGTCAAATCATTGAGGACACTCTAAGGATTAATCTAAAAAATGAAGATAATCCTCAAAATATTTTTATTGGCTCTACACTTAGTAATGAAGAAAGCAAGGAATTAATCAAACTATTAAATGAATTCAAAGATGTTTTTGCATGGTCTTATAGCGATATGCCAGGAATCGATCCAGAAATAATTCCAACACCATATCCCCCTCTTCCCTAATTCAAAACCTGTTAAACAGAAATTGAGGCGAATGAGGCCTGAATGGACACTCAAGTTTAAAGAGAAGGTCGTAAAGTAATTGAGAGCCAAATTCTTGATGGTCATCGAGTACCCTGAGTGGATTGCCAATATTGTGCCTGTCCCGAAAAAGGATGGTCGTGTTAGGGTTTGTGTCGACTTCTGGGATTTGAACAAAGCCAACCCTAAGGATGATTTTCCTTTACTCCACATTGATGTGTTAGTGGACAATACCGCGGGGCTTGAACTTTTATCTTTCATGGATGGGTTCTCAGGTTATAACCAAATTCTCATGGCACCCAAAGATAGAGAGAAAACCACTTTCATCACACCGTGGGGTACATACTGCTATAGGGTGATGCCATTTGGGCTCAAAAATGCGGGCGCAACGTACGAGCGAGCTGCTACTACACTACTACACGATATAATCCACAAGGAAGTAGAAGTGCACATAAATGATATGATAATGAAATCTAAGGAGAGGAAAGGACACTTAGAGGCGTTGAGAAAGTTCTTCAGAAGGTTAAAGGAATTCAGAATGAGGCTAAACCCATAGAAGTGTACCTTCGGAGTCACCACCAAAAAGCTGTTAGGATTCCTTATCACTCAAAGAGGAATAGAGGTGGATCCGACCAAAATAAAGGCCATAGTTGAGATGCGGCCACCAAAGAATGAGAAAGAATTGAGGGGATTTTTGGGTAGAGTACAGTTCATAAGCCGCTTTATCTCGAAACTCACTCTAACCTGTGACCCTTTGTTTAAATAGCTTAGAAAATGAGAGAAATTCGAATGGGATACCCTATGCCAGCAAGCCTTCAACAAAATCAAAACCTATCTCCAAAATCCACCTATCCTATCAACGCCCTTACCTGGAAGACCTTTATTGCTATACCTTTCTGTGTTCGAAGATTCGATGGGGTGTATATTGGCCCAAGAAGGAGAAGAAAGGCATGTGGAAAGAGCCATTTATTATTTGAACAAGAGGATGATCGGATATGAACTGAGATATTCACCCTTAGAGAAAGCTTGTTGGGTCCTAGTCTAGTGTACCCATCGCCTTAGGCACTATATGTTAGCCTTTTCCGTAACCCTAATCTCCCGAATGGACCACTTAAATACCTGTTTGAAAAACCTATTTTAACCAGTAGAATCTCCTGGTGGACCATGATGTTGGCTGAGTTTGATATCAAGTATGTCACTGCCAAATCCGTGAAAGGAAGAGCCATTGCTGAATACCTGACCGATCTTGCAATAGAATCCAAGGAGAAGGGCAAGTTTTGATTCCTAGATGAAGGATAGGTATAGAAGAGAATCTGTGGAAGATGTATTTTGATGGAGCAGCCAACCAACTAGGCTATGGGGTTGGAATCATCCTTGTAATACCGGATGGGACCCCAACCCCATTAGCCGTCAAGCTTAGGTACAACTCAACCAATAACACGGCAGAATACGAAGCGTGTATAGTTGGGATGGATGCAGTACTGGCCTTAAAAGTATAAAGGATCGATGTTTTTAGAGATTCTTATTTGATCATATCTCAAGTGCGGGGTGATAAAAGGGTGAAACATGAGAAGCTGAGACCCTACCACGATTATTTGGAGAGTTTGAGAGTACAGTTTAAGAAGATATCATTCTATTACCTTCCTCGAGACGAGAACCAATTGGCTGATTCCCTAGCAACCTTAGCCTCGATGATACAAATCCCCTTATGAGTTACCATGATCCCGTTATCCATAGAAATAAGGAACCAACCCTTATTTGAAATGATCACAACCCTAGAAGATGAAGGAGAAGTGCCTTGGTACAAGGATGTTTGGAAATTCATTAAAGAAAGAGGGTACTCCAAAGGAGCTTCAGAGAAAGATAGGAAGGCGATTTGAAGGTTTTCTGCCCAATTTGTGATCTATGCAGACAAACTGTGGAAGAATTCGTATACCGAGTATAATCTGGAATGTTTATATGAAGGGAGACTAAGAGAATGATGGAGAAAATACACGAGGGAGTTTGTGAACCCCACATGAATGGGCATATGTTGGCAAAGAAGATAATTCGGCAAGGGTACTACTGGACGACCTTAGACAAAGATTACTGTGAGTACGTCAGGAGATGCCATAAGTACCAGATCCATGCAAATATAATGCATACCCCACCTTCCCAACTCTATAGCATGACCACGCCTTGGCCGTTTTTTGTGTGGGGTATTGACATTATAGGCGAAATAATTCCAAAAGCCTCCAATGGACATCAGTACATGATTATGGCAATCGATTACTTCACCAAATGGATAGAGGTCGCGTCGTATGTAACTTTGAAGGCTAAGGATGTGGTAAACTTCATCGAAAATAACATAATCTACAGATACAGGGTTCCAAACGAGTTAATCTCAGACCACGATAGTCATTTCCAAGGGGAAGTCATCCCACTCTTAGAAAAGTACAAGATCAGCCGTCATCAATCATCTCTATATAGACCACAAACAAATGGGGCAGTGGACGCAGCAAACAAGAATGTCAAAGCAATCTTGGGAAAAACAACAGACACGTATAAAGATTGGCACAAGAAATTACCGTTTGCACTGTGGGGATACCGAACCTCTATAAGAACATCTACGGGAGCTACGCCGTATTCTTTGGTCTATGGGATGGAGGTTGTCCTTCCAGTTAAAGTAGAAATACCATCTCTACGGGTTTTAGCAGAATATGAAGTAACTGAACTAGAATGGATCCAGGGGAGGTATGAAGAGTTAATGTTGCTCAATAAGAAGTGGTTGACCGTAATAAACCATACTCGGGGATACCAGAAAAGGATAGATCGTGCTTTCAACAAAAAGATTCACCCAAGGAAGCTTGTTGAGGGTGACCTGGTCCTCAAAGAACTGAAAGTGCCTATTTATGCCCTAGAGGAAAATTCAAACCCAACTAGGTCGGGCCATACATCATTAAGACTCTTCTGTCTGGAGGGGCTACCTATCTTATGGACCTAGGCGGGGTTGAATTTAAATAGTCGATTAACCTCTATCGCCTCAAGAAATATTTTGCTTGAAACTATTTTTTTTTTCTTTCAAGACCTCCTACCTTGATGAACTACGCTTGACCTGATTCCCACTCAGGGATACGTTGGCAACCTGCTCGGTTCTATCATTAATAATTTGCCCAAGTGGCACCTTCCATCAAACCTTAAACCGAACTACTATAGACCTGATACCCATTCAGGTTTAGTAGGCGGGATTTCAAAAGCCTTCAGTCCGAGAAAAACCCAAAGAAAATCCCTATGCCAAACTAGCTAGGGGCAAACTGGCGTTTGCCCGGAACCACTTCAAAGCCCCAAAAATAGGAGCAAACTTCGTTTGCTAAACCGAGGGACCCAAATAATACCTTAAGCCCATCTCTGGATCCCCTGGTAGTCAAAATAAGTACTATAAAGAAACAAAAGAGAATTTGTGGTATAGAATGATTAAAGCTCTAAGCAAGATTCAAAGTAAAGTAACGCAAAGCCAAGAAAATATTTTAAAAGAAGGATCGTCATAACCTAAGGATAGATTGAAAGAGTGAATATATTGATTGAACATAATCGAACACTTTCTAAACATAAACATTCCTTGGAAAATCAGAAGATCGCATTCAAAAGCGCAGGGAAATAGGCAGGACCTGTCAGATGTTTTGTAACATAAAGCTCTATCCTGTTTTGCTTTTGTCTATGTATATCTATGGAGTTTGTCTCTCGACTAGGGTCTGAATCTGCAAAAGATACTCAGTAGTAGGAACAACTGAAGTCAGAGTCCTCTGAAAGGGAGCGGCCACCCTATCATGCCAAGCCTTAGCAATAGCTTTCATGGTGAAAGGGCGTATGATCGAATTCGTCGCAAAATCTGCAGTAATGTCCTTAGTAACATCCTAAAGAAGTTTATACTAACGAACCACCTGGTCGGGAACATAGAAAGTGGTAGCGTGCAAGCCAGGTAACCATATACCACGCTGCCCTGGAAATCGCACAGCGACAGAATGGTAAGACCACTGCGGGCAGGTCTAGCAGATGTCACTTGGAGAGAGGCCTTGAAGCCAATCGAGCCAAGCATTGGTAGAATGGAATAAGCAGTGAACCTCCATATGATCATAGGGAAGTGACCCACAAAGGTGTAAGGGGTGTATAAAGAGATCAAGGCGTTCCATGAGCCAAACCTATAAGACAAAAGGTGCTCCCGAGATTAACATGGTCCCAATAGCACGTGCACAATCCAGGCCCATCAAGGTCTCACCAAGGACCAACATGATGGCACTCTTCATCTCCCATAAACCACAAGCAATGGGTATGAAAAAGTCAGAAGATGACTAAAAAAGGAGGTAAAGGAGCATGGCTATCGATAAAGCACTGCATCGAATAATCTGGTACCTGCTGTCATAAGGATCCCCCGTGGGAGCATAGACGGGAGTAAGGCGCTCAAAGTCAATTTGCCTATTATGAACAAAAGAGCCTGCTACATTTCGAGATGTATAAAGAAGAGCAGCGAGGTCCTGAACATACCCGACTTGCGTCGAAGGAATTGTCAAATCCGCAGAAGGATCGGTGTACAGGATAGCACTAAACTCCTTGAACAGAGGACAAACCTCTTGGAAGCCAAAGCAGAAGACATAGAGAGAACGATCCCAATGCTGAATGGCGGCCTGAAGCAGACTTTCATTCAGAGTCATCCACCGGAAGGAGAAGAGGTCGTTCAATCTGAAACACTCAAAGTTGAGCCTATCGATTCCAGAGATAGTATCCATCCACGGGAAGAGGATTTGGGAACTAATGGGGACCACTTGAGGAGAAAGAAGAAGAAGGTGAATGGGAGAGGAGAGTGTTTTGCGGAGTCTTGGGGAAAAGGGGGGTATAAATAGAAGAAAAACTACCCAGAACAAAGGGCAACACTCGATACATTGCGACGACACTCACTGGAACGCCGCACGGCAGTCAGCAGAGAAAAGGTGATAAAAGAAAAAGGTTCATTTGTCATAGAAAATTAAAATAAAACAAGAAAGACCAAGCTATGGTCACACATATCATGAGAAATAAAAGAAAAAGTAAAAGCAGTCATAACAAAAATATGCAGATCCTATCTTGGCTACCCAGGAGCCGTCATCAAAAAATAAAAAGTATATATATACAATCATCCATGCATATATTAAGAAAAACAAAAAAAAATAAATGTATAAAAGTCAACCCCGGCCTCAGCTACGAGTCTTACGAGTGACACGTCTGAGGGGTTCCTTCTTTGACTCCCTGCCACTCCCGTCGCCTCCACCTCCACCTCTGCCACCTCGGCCACCTTTGCCACTACTGCTACCCCCACCGTTATTGCCACAGCATCCAGCACCTCCATGAGCTCCGCTGAGACCTATCCTGAACTGCTGAAGCTATCTCACCTACAGAACCAAAGCCCTTTTCTCTTCCTCCTGAGCGGAGAAAGAGATTGTAATAATCAAGTTTTACTTAAAGATTGAAAGAAAATGATGAAATAAGCATAAGTAAAAGGCCAGTAGAATTTTTTACCATGGCTCTCGCATGAGCCTCAGCAGCTACCCGCACTCCATCAGCCTGAATCAATAAAGGAAGGGTTAGAACATCGGAGTAAGAGTCTGAAAGCCAAAAATAATAATAATAATAACAAAAAGGTTCTAGAAGATTACCCTCCACTCTCGACCATAGATCCACTCCCTCACGCTATGAGCATAGAGTAGACCCTCCTCTGCATAATCTCTCGGGACGTGATCATAATGCAGTGGGACATTGGGAGCACCTGTGTGATATCGAGGGACCTCAGTCATGGCTTACTCGCCGTAAGAAACCATCCTGATGCTCCAATCCCATGACAGCAAAGCTGGAGTTCGAGCAGCGGTGGGAACAAGCTGTGAAGAGAAAAAAAAATAGCATAATTTGAAAAGAACTAGAAAGGATGGTTGAAAAATCAGAGGAAACTCACCCGGGTCACTTCCATCAAAGGGAAGTTCTTCATTAGCTTGGCAGCACAGAAAGCTACATACCCCTTAGGGGACTCCATGAAGAAAGGGTGGCAATTCGAGTTCTCGTGTCATTAATCGGGTTGTGTGCTTTGGGTTTAATTTTTTATTCCACCAGTTTTTGGCGATTGAGTGATATTCATCTATAACACAAACTTTTTTAAATTAAGCGTGTCATGTCATGTCATGTTCGGGTTGTCTCAGTAAAACGGGTTGTCGTGTCAAAAATTACTACCCCTACCACGAAGTCCTGAATAGAGTGGCCATCTAGGGCAACTGTGAGTACAGGACCCTGGAAGATCTCGGTAGCTCTCATCGAATCAGGTGGGGGACATGGCACGAAATACCCAGGAGCCATCAGTGACTTTCTGGTCACTCTCTCTCCGAAATACCACTCCTGAGTGTCGAGGCCATCTAACAATAATCTCATCGGTTCCTACCCACCTGATTGATGTATCCCCTGAGGAGCACTAGGAAGCACGTCTACCCGGGGCTGCCAATAGACGTGCGGCTCTCTCAGATTCGTCAGGAAGTTCCTGAATGAAATAAAATTGTGGGCCCCGATCTTTCGCCCAAACGGCTCCTTCTGCCATTTTAGCCCCTGGGGAATAATGAGGGCGTCCGCTCGTCGCGTCTTGGGTGACATCATATGAAGATAATCGTGGGACCAAATGTGCAAGGAAGGAAAGGAAAAGAAACATGAGTTTCAAGATTCATGAATAAATAAATCGAAAGAGGAATGCAAGTTTGTAAATCAAAAAAAATTTAAAGAGAAGAGGTGTACCTCCCACGCCCTCTAGAAGCTGCTCGTGGAGGCTAGGTGATCTCGGGAAATATCTCCCATATACCTATACAGAATGGCTAGTCCTGCACCGGCCCAATCATATGGATAGATCTGATCCATGCACTCCAAGGACCCCACCAATGCCACCGAAATCCTGTCGCCCCTACCACTCAATAGGGAGCATCCGAGCATGTACATAATGAACCCTCGAGCCATCTACTCGTCTGTGAAGTCCTCCTGGTCCCTGAACGTATCCATAAACCACTTGGCCGTCACCAAGGGCTCTTCAAGGATGACTCCTAGTAGTGGTAGCACTCGGTCCCACTCCATCACTGTATATAGATAACAGAGGCACTCACCCCGAAGGGGGATCCCAGTGATCATACTGAAGTCGAGCGGGGTCAGAGTCATCTTTCCAAACTCAAAGTAGAATGTGTTGGTGGTGTCCCACCAATACTCAGTCAGGGCGTGAATCTGTCAAAGATCATTGGAACTCTTTATCAAAAGCTTGACAAAGTTTCCAAAGCCTGCAGCTGTGAGTATCCCTGCACGGTCTCGTTCAGCGTGTCGAACCACGTAAAACCATGTGCCAGGCTGCCATGCCCCTTTAGCACATCAGGCTGGAGCTGCAAAGCTATAAGATTCAATTTTAGTGAATAAATAGAGGTAAGAATTAAAAAGGAATAGAATAAAATAATAAAAGAAAAGATAAAAAAAATGGGTAATAATGAAAGAGAATAGTGAATGAATAACAGGGTAGTCGGGACGCTCAGAAAATTCCACAAGTATAAATATTCATATAAAGTTTTTCCATCACACATTCATTCGTAAGGTTCACGAGGAAATTTTGAAAGAAATGGAGCAAAAGAAAACAAAAAACTGAAAAAAGTATGAGAAAAACAATCAAAGCACTTAGGAACTTAAAGTGCAAGGCATGTGCATTCAAAAGATGTACTGGAATAAGACCAAAAGGGAAGTATAATGTCATACGTGGCATTCATTAGAATTTTGAATGGGAAAGTGAAAGAAACGATTCAGAAGAGCACAACATCTGCATTCACGAGAGGACACATAAAGTTTTGATAGCATCGCATTCATAAGAAAAGAGCAGAAAGAAAGAGGACAAAGTATTGAGAGAATCATATACCTCTCACCAAATGCTCAGGCGGACAAGTGCTTGTCTGGATCCTGGAGTAAGACAGCGGGATCAAAATGGGGAGTAGCCCTGTATCTGGCATTCTTTTTGCTATCCGAACCACTAGCCATAACTGTCAAAAGGGAGTGAACTGAGAGTTAAACTTTGAAATTAATCAAAATATACAATAGAAATGAAAAGAATAACAAGATTTTAGTCATGAGGAACTAACCTGCTAGTCCTGGTGAATCAATGCAAGAAACGAAAAAAAATTCTCCAGAGGAATTTCGGTGGAGAGATTGAAAAGAATGAATGAGAAATGAATTAAAATGGGGTGTATAAGCATTCTGCTTGTCCTGAGCGGCACTCAATATTTGTGCGCGACAGTTGATGAGGTGTCGTGCAACACTCTCTGAGTACCGCAGCGGCATTCCACGAGTGTTGCACGACAGTTACAGACTGCCGCCAAAATTTGCATATGATGCGTTTGAGGCAGTTAAGAATCCTTTAATTTTCTCCCAAAATTCAAATTGGGTCCCAAGATTCAGATTTAAACCCCCGGAGTTTATCTATTTTTGCTTTGTACCCCCCCCCCCCCCCCACAAAAGAGAGAGAGAGAGAGAGAGAGAGATTCTTTGAGTCTGATTGACTACTAATTTTGTGAATAGAGGATTCTTCGAGTCCGATTGACTCCCGATTTTAGAATTTAAATTGCCTTGGGACAATTAGACCCCTGTTTTCGGGAGTTCTGAACTCTTTAAGCATGATTTTGAAAATTTGAAAGAATTTGGGTCTGATTAACCCCTAATTTTGAAATTTTGAAAGAATTTGAGTCTGATCGACTCTTGATTTCAAAAAATTGGAAAGAATTTGACTCCGGATACTGAAAAATCTGAGTTGAGTCTGATTGACTCTCGATTTTGAAAATTTAAGATCGAATTATGTCTGAATATGATCAACTCCTAGATTTTAGGAGTTTTGAATTGAATCAAGCTAATTGGAGAATGTAACGGATTTGCATTCTCGGTCCTTGCAACGGATTTGCGTTCCCAATCCTCATTTTGAGAATATAACAGATTTATATTCTCGATTCTCGTAATGGATTTACGATGATAAAAATTTGAGAATGTAACGGATTTGCGTTCTCGGTCCTCGCAACGGATTTACGTTGGCCTCGCTTTGAGAATATAACAGATTTATATTCTCAATTCTCGTAACGGATTTACGATAATAAAAATTTGAGAATGAAACAGATTTGCGTTCTCGATCCTCGTAATGGATTTGCATTGGCCTCGCTTTGAGAATATAATAGATTTATATTCTCGATTCTCGTAATGGATTTACGATGATAAAAATTTGAGAATGTAACGAATTTGCATTCTCGGTCCACGCAACAGATTTGCATTGGCCTCACTTTGAGAATATAACAGATTTATATTCTCGATTCTTGTAATGGATTTACAATGATAAAAATTTAAGAATATAACGGATTTGTGTTCTCGACCATCGCAACGGATTTTTGTTGGCCAATGTTCGATAATCTTCTTCGGTTATTGCATCATGCAGGATGCATCGTGTAAAGAGAACATGAGATAGAGCAAACCCGCATTGACACCAGGGCCTAAGTTGCGAAGCACCTCCCAGTCAATTGCGTTCATCTTTTCGGTAGGAACGGCGGCACATCTTGAAGAGAATTAACACGAGCAATGAGTAACATAGGGCAGGGATTACATCTAAAAGTGTCAAGACTGCACGTTTTAAAATCACATCATTTATAGAGTATATGCATCACGATAAGTTAGGTGCATTCATTCGTATGACTATTGTAATTGTGTATGTGTTTTACCCCTGCCTGAACTAAATCTCGATCTGATTCCTAAGTGGATATGTAGGCAGCTCATCATTGAGCACAACCAGCATAAACCATTGTCGTGCGCCTATTTTCTTTTGCAACGCATTTTGTTTTACCTAAACTTGATAGTTCGGTCAAATACTTGTCTTCACACAGGCTTCGACATTCACTTATGAAACGCATTGCTCCATAAGCTCTATCAAAGAGGGACAAACTATAGACGCCCTAATTTTGACCAAATGTCGAATTAATGGGAGTGTTGCCTCCAATTTTGATGATGACAATGTCCGACTAATCTAGGACTTCCAAAAGGTGATTCAAGCTCTTCGAAAAACTCCACAATTCAAAACATAAAGAAAGAAATAAAGAAAAGGAAGAATAGAAGAAAACGGCACACGGAATGCCTCGCGGCAGTCACGCGTTACCGCTGCGGCACTCACTAATTGCTGTACAGCAGTCAGCAAGTGCCGCAATGGTAGTTACTGATAACCGCAAAAAGTCATCAAATGCCGCGAAAATTAGAATTTCAAAAAAGGCGACAGTCCACGGAGTTGTCTGCGACATTCATTGAGTGACACACCGGCATTCATTGAATGCCGCACCGGTTGTCAGTGAGTGCCCCACCGGCACTCATTAAGTGTCGCTTCCATCTCTATTGAGTGCTGCATTTTTGTGTCTGTCAGCTTTGAAATAGTACATTTGTACCTTCAAAAAGACGTCTGAAATTAGGGTTTTTGCTGTGAAAATACTGAAAAACCCCTTCTAAAAATTGCCTATATAAAGGGGGTGAATATTCCATTGTAAAGGATGAATTCTTGAATCTCGAACCTTATCTTGATTCTCTTTGCCTTAAACCTCTAGAAAATTTTCTAAACATACTTAAGAGCCACCTTTACAAGTGTTTAAAGAAGAAGTTGTGTGTGAGTTAGAGTAGAAGAGCTTGATTACCTTGTGAAAGTCCTTCAAAATCACAAGTTGAGGATACTTGGAGGTAGACCCTAGACCAATTAGTCTTTAAACTTATGTTGATTTGGATGATATTTGAACTTTGAGTCACTTCCTTTTATTTCATTCATCTCTTGGGATCCATAAGACCTTTAATGTCTTACTTGAATCCCTTGACTTGAAATCCTTTATCCTTCTTGTAAGTTCATGACTCGCAAGGGGATTAAAGTTGATACTTAGTACGTTTAGTTAATGAATCCAAGTCTACCACCATGGTTTGGGTTCATTATTCTTGAGATTTCATGACATTTTCTCCATATTTCATTAAAATATATAAGTATAAGTGTCATTAACCTCCAATGACCATCAAGTGGTAGGAGAAGTGGTTTAAGTTAAGCCAAACTTAATGGCTTGGTAGTTGAAGTTAGCAAGTAAAAGGTAGACTTGACAAATATGCAGTAGGTTCACCAACCACTTTTGATTAGAGATTTTTAATTAAATAATGGATCGTTGGAATTGAATGAAACCAATTGATAATTTTCCATAACACAAAGTTTTACCACTGTAATTTTTGTTTTAATGAGATTTTATGTTTAAATTGGTTTGGTCATGAGCTTTGTGAAGCAACTCTAATCTGTCCAGAGTTTCAGAACAATAACACCTTCTTGAAATAAGAAAATCAGAGATTTAATCAAGTATTCTTGGCTCCAAATAATTTTTTCGATGAAGTTTAATGTGTTAACAAGATCCCCTAAAAAGGTTAGAGCTTTTAGAATTTTTTACTATTTTTAGAAAATCATACAAGAACTCTGGACAGAGAGTTGTGAAGTTTTGAGTGATGTCTAGTGTTTGTCCAATTCCCAGAGATTGAACCGTTGATCTTCAATTTTTCTTTTGGGTTGGAAACTAGACTCACAGGGGCATCTTGTATCCAAAATTCATTGACATCAAACTAAGGGAACAATGCTTTTCCAATTTTTGAAGCCTAGACTTGTTCTCTGTAATTTTCAAAATTTTTGGACAGATTGGGTATATTTTGCAAATAATGGCTCAAATGATCTTTCCATGACCTAGGGCTTAGACCATACTTTAATAATGATTAGTTAAACTTAAATACATAGGTTAAATGGTCCAAATCAAGGAATAATCCAATAGCTTGTTCTTGTTTATATCCATGTAATCATATACACTCATCCATATAGATTGATACTTGTACTTAGAACCCATAACTGTGTCATTTCTTCTACTTATTACAATTAAGCTAGACATTCAGGGATGTTATTTGATGTTATATCTCCTTTTCTAAAGTATGTGTACTAACCTTTGTTTTGTAGCGCCGATGAAGTATGATCCCTTGACTCTTCTCCAGTTTAAATTATTTCTTAATTTTATTGATTTTAGACTTCACGTGCAACACCTTAGAATTAGGATTTGCCTTATGTGATATATGTGTATTAGAGAGCCTTTTGTTAGGATTTCTACTTTTGTATACATTATACTTTTAAATATGCGCGGCTGGATCCCTGGTAAGTTTCCTAGTTCCCTAAATATACATCATACTGTTTGCTAATTGAAATATGTGGTTTTGAGTGATATTTTATTATTTACAATCATATACCCTTTAGACATGCTTTTGCAATGTATATTTATACATATGTATTATTTGAGGGTACATTTAGATTAATAATTTGATTAAAAGGATGTTGAGTAGAGGCCTATCGCGAGATAGGATGAGAGGGGGTATTTTAGTCCACCGAGCTCCTTCCCGTCTCATTCCATAATCTCCGGACCTAGAAATCTCTGGTTTTCAAAAAAAGATTGGTTTGCTTTAAAATGGTTTGTTAATTTTGCCTTTTAAAAATTAAATGGTGACACTTTGTATTTAAATTTGAATTTGAATTTGAAAATTGTTTTAAAATTAAAAGTGGGCCCAAATTTCGTGTTTTGAAATTAATAAGGATTTTGAAAAAAGCTGTGGGTAGGAAAAATCGCGATATCCACAAGGTCGGGTCAGGATTGTCGGACCCTGACCGTTGTAAGCTGGAGGTCGGGTCAGGATTACCGAACCCTGACCACTAGAGGTTGGAGATCGGTTGGGATTACTGGACCCTGATCACTCGAGAATGAAGTCGGGTCCTTGACCATTGTGAATCGGAAGTCGGGTCAGGATTGTCAGACCTGACTGCTATGAATTGGAGGTCGGGTCAGGATTGCCGGACCGTGACCGTTGGAAGTTGGAAGTCGAGTCGGTATTGCCAGACTGTAACTGTTGGAAGCTGGAGGTCGAGCCGGGATTGCCGGACCCTGACCGCTGTAAATTGGAGGTAAGGTCGGGATCGCCGAACCCTAACCGCTCAAGATTGGAGGTTAGGTCGGGATTGCTAGACCTGAATGTTGTAAGCCGAGTCAGGATTGCCAAGCCCTGAACACTCGAGACTGGAAGTCGGGTCGGGATCACCAGACCTGACCGCTGTGAATTAGAGGTCGGGTCGGGATTGTCGAACCATGACTGCTCAAAATTGGATGCCGGGTCGAAATCGCTGGACTTGACCATTGGAACCAGACCCTGACCACTCAAGACTGGAGGTCGGGTCAGGATCACCATGCCCTTTTTCCAGATCTCTGATCATTATATGTATTCCACACAGTTCACTATTTGCATAGTTAGTTGGGCTAATGAATGGAACTTCTTCTTGACTAGGCGGGACTGTCCGCTGTATGGCCACCAAGTCGTCAATTTATTGTTGTGTATGATTCTGTCCTTCATTGAGTTGAGTGAGTGCAGCAATAATCTATTCTGGCGTCAGGACTACTGGAACTACTAGGCTGCTTGTTTCCCATAACTGCTCGAACTGTTTGGCTACTGGTTTCCCAAAACTGCTCAAACTCCTGGGTTGTTGGTTTCCCAGGACCGCTTAAACTGCTGGGCTGCTGGTTTCCCAGAACTACTCGAATTGCTGCACTGTTGGTTTCCCAGGACTGTTTGAACTATTGGGTTGCTAGTTTCCCAGGACTGTTCGAACTGCTGGGCTGCTGGTTTCCATAATTACTGCATTGTTGGGCTGTTGGTTTCCCAAGACTGTTCAAAGTGCTGGGCTGCTGGTTTCCCAGGACTTTTGACCATGTTTTCAGCCATTGCGTATCAGTCACAAAATTTGTTTTGAAGGAAAAATTATCGTTTCCCACAAACGGAGCCAAGCTGATGATGCCAAATATTTGGTAAGAGATCAGAAGATGAGACAAAAGAAATTGTATGTGGTTCCGACTTGTTAAAGAAGAGACCTACGTCCATGCAATGCATCTCTGCACTTTCTCTATGTTACGAAAATAGCCGGGGATCTATGGTGAACCAACAATAAACTGGAGCTACCGAAGGTCGTCCGGGCAGTCTACACGAAGGTATGGTGAGTATTGTGCTGAAGGGTAATTGATCATTCAATTGATCTCCTCTATATAGGGGACGAGAGGCCTCTTTTATAGTTGTAAGAGTCCCTCATACATGGAAATTGTGTTTGATAAGGTAATATAATCTGATTAGGTATGATTACTAGAAAGTATGTGGGTTTCCTAAATGGATTAGGAAACTATCTTCACCTTCCATTAGTCTTCTAACTTGTATAAAAAACTATCTAGACGAGTCTCGATTGGGCCTCCAGGTTGGCCTGATCTGTCCTGTTAGGAACCGGGCCCAGGCGGTGTTCCCGACCCATAGGCTGGGTTGTTGGACTAATTGGGATAACTGTGCCTTATGACCGAGCGCTACTTAATGTGGTCACCGAGTTTTGTTCTTATTGGTTGAATATCTTTGTACGTATCAGGTGTACTGCATTCTAGATCTCCCGAAAGTCATTAATTAATGTCGATTCGAGTCGAAAACCAACATAATAGAGTCTGGTACATCCAGACATCAAATCGAAGCCGTTTCAAAGTCCACATCTTGTTAACTAGAAGTTACAGAAACTGAGATCGTCCAATTTCAATAATCAGCGACGTTTTCAATCGAAATTGAAGTTCAGCACTCAATTTAAAACCGAAATCAAGTCTTAGGCAACCGAAGGTCATATTCAATTACATCAGGGCAAAACAGGAATCAATACAATCCCATAAAACTTCAAATCATCAAATTCTGACAATCGAATGAGAATCGATCAAAGGTTTGGCTCACCGAAAAGATGCAATCATAAATTCAGGAGTGCCAAAGGTTTGACTGGACATGATGACTGGAAATACATAGAAAAATAGAGATTCTGCAACTTGAATTAGTCCAATTAGACAACCAAATAAGAAACAACGTCCGATTAAAGTTTTAACGGCCGAATCGGTGAGCACAGGGGCTTGTAAGTCATTATCCAGACTCGGGAATCGATGATCCAACCATATAGATTCGAAGATGATGTCAATACAAGTCTAGATACTTTTGA
Source organism: Hydrangea macrophylla (assembly GCA_033977485.1). Lineage (NCBI taxonomy): Eukaryota > Viridiplantae > Streptophyta > Magnoliopsida > Cornales > Hydrangeaceae > Hydrangea > Hydrangea macrophylla. The sequence goes on from CM066982.1 coordinate 66,941,023, forward strand.
ATCACGAGAATCAGACATTCGGTTCCAAAATTACTGACAATCAAGGTTTCCAGAAGATCGGAGGATCGCGATTAAAAAATAGCACCACCTAATCCTACCCCTCACCTACATGGGATCAAAACTCATGTAGGGTTTGCCTTTATAAATAAAGCTTTCCCTCTCATTTCTCACAGTTGCAAAAAACCTCCCCTCACATTTCCTAAGGCTCTGTTTGTTTGGATTTATTTTTCCCCCTCACAAGGTTTTGTTTGGTTGGTTTGATAAAACAAACATCGCCACCACGATACACCATTGTCCACCACCATATACCACCTACCCTAAAAGAGCAAAAAAAAAACCCAGCATCTACACTGTACCCCCTAAGGCTCAGTTTGGTAGAACCCTTCCTCCAAGGCTCTATTTGGCTCACCCTAGCCCAAACTCATTATCACTACCACTACAACCACCAAACACCACCATTATTAGTCCCCACTCAAAACCCATCGCCACCATCCTGTTACCCAACTCCCCTCCAAACCACAGCCTTCAAAACCCCCAGAAAGGCCCAAAAAATCCAGCCAAACCAAACAGCCCCTACGCTTCCCGTAGTTTCTAGAAAAACCAGCCAAACAAGCCCTTAACCAAATCCCCTTGTCTCACCGCCACTACCACTAGGACCTACTCGTCGAAACCAATCATACCTAACTGGCCACGTATCTAAAGAGACCCATTGTGGGCCCATATGCTACTAAAATTTCCTACACGCCGCAATTGCGTTTTGGCCTTCCCGGCGACCATTCAGTCAATAATCGTCGGAAACCACCGCCACCAGCCAGATTGTCTGGCCCAAATGATTCAAACCCCGGCAACCCCGCCACTAATAACCACTAGACCCGCCTCTATGTACTACACACGCACCAGCCTCTCGTACCACGCGCTAACATGAGACATTTACCATCATTCAAAGCTTGACACATGGTACCACATAGCCCAACTAACAACTGACATATATCCATCTGTACGCCACATGGACCAATCCTGTAATGATACGTATCTGACATATGTCACCACATCATCCTCGTACTGTCACGTGTCACCAACCAGAGGGTGACACGTTTACCATCTGTACTGCCACATCATCATCGTACTGCCACGTGTCACCAACCAAAGGGTGACACATGTACTTTTGTACTGCCATATCATCCGACAACCATCGCCACATGGCCTACTCAACAAGCAACACATATTACGTTGACCTGCCATATGTTTGCTGGCATGGCAGTGGCCCCACTTTTGGTTTTTTTCTAATTTTTGACATTTTGGGTTTGATTTTTGACAAATAAACAAATGATCCTATTAATTTGGCTATTCTGGATGCACCAGTGATGTCCGATTTGGCCAAATCCAACTTTGAAAAACTATTTGGCTATTTACAAGCCCTTTTTAGGCTATTCTGCCCAGATTTTGACCTTACGGGTCCCACTTAGCTCAATCCAAGCCCACGTTGGCCCGACTTATAGACTTTTTGACTATTTTGGCTACTCTAAATGCGCTAGTGACCTCGGAACTGGTCGATTCAGAATTTTCAAAAGCTTTTCTACTTTTATAAGGGGATTTCTAGCTCTTTTAGCCAGTTTTTGACCCCTACAGGGTCCATTCAGTCGCCTAAATCCACTCTTTTTCAAGGTTAAAGTCTAGGACTACACCATACAGATTAAAGTTCCTAGCTACACCGACTTTACTCAAAATACTATTTCACACTTTCACGATCTAGATCGACCAAACCACTCATACACATGCATAGCACAGAACTACGTATGACCTGATTCTCGAGTCAAGATACGTATGCAACCCTTACTAGGGTGCTGTTATAACCATCCATTTCTTATACTTTTGCACATTCTAAAATATTTTGTCGAGATATGTAATCGGCAACCGCATGTCATGGATGCTCGAGGCCGTTCTTATACTTTCTCACATCTTTCACTTATCTCGAGTCAAGATATGTATATCGGCAATCGCGTGCCACGGATGCTTAAGTCCATTTCTTATACTTTCTCATATTTTAAATATTTTTTACTTATCTCGAGTCGAGATACATATATCGGCAACCGCCTGTCACGGATGCTCAAATTTAATTTCTTGTATCTATATTCTACTACTTTTTACTTATGCCCCCACTACTATGAAAACCACTAAAATTGGCAACCATGTACGGATGCTCGAGGGTCCCTAACACCTTCCTTCGATATAACCGAGTCCCCGAAACCCACTTTAAGAACTCTAGTTTTGCATAACTGTTAGGAGTCATATTTTTAAAAAGGCCTTACTTTTTAAAAATGTTTTAAAAGTCAAAGATGATTACGTTGATTGTCTTTGTAGGGATCCTAACTCTTAAATAACGTTACGTGGCGACTCTGAACTTTTACTTGGCCCTACTCCCACTTTCACGTAATGTACCCACTTCTTACACGCTTTTCAACGTAAATAGTCGTGATCCTCAAAGGAATTGCCTCCAACTTTTGGGGCGGGCGCGAAATATTGGTTATGTGAAAAAAAAAATTCATTATGCATTACGATGGAATATCGTGCTATCCCAACCCATAAACCCCATCCCTCACGTGTCACACCCCGTCCCGAAAAATCTATGATTTTAAAGTACAAAATTATTTTTATGGAACTATTAACGTGGTTTAATAATTGTGATGAGGTTGATCGTGGGTCAACGGTGGGTGTCAATAGAGGACACAAAACTTTGGATAATCAATAAGGAATTGATGTGATCAAATGACATTTATGTGATTAAATGTTATTTGGCTTTATCTAATTTACATGAATGGTAAATATACATGTTTTGTATGTTTATTGAACTTGTATGTTTACTGATAGTTTAGATCATGTGTATGATCATTTTAGAAGATTTGATGATAAAGTAATTGACACGTTGAATAATAGGTAAGTTAACTAGAAATTTCACGAAATTAGTTTTCGAAACATAAATTACTGACCCAAACGAAAATTAGACAAAATCTTTTATGATTTAGAGATTTTTACTCATGAAGTGATAACTTAGACGTTTAAGACATTTTAGAAAATAATTGGAAGATTAGAGAACTCGCGGGGAGTTAAACACAATTTCAGAAAGTCGAGTCTATAAATAGAAAACTATGAAGATATTTTCATTATTCTCAAAATATCTAAAGAGAGAAAGAGGAGAGAGATTAGGGAGATTTTCATCTCCGGGCTTTGCGAGATTAGGGAGATTAGAGAGATTAGGGAGATATTCTGTTAGGGATATATACTAAAAGTCATGCTTTATGTAGTTGATTTTAATAAAATCAGTTATTCCATTTTTATGAGAATCTGTGTGTGCAATGTTTGCATTATATTATTTATGTAAGATTGTGCATACGTGTCTCTTATTCTACATAGTAGGTGGTTTGGTGTGTAGAGTTCGGCCTACACATGAAAGATCAAACCATCAGATCTTGTAGAATGTAAGATTTTGATCTACAGTCTTAGATGGGATTGGACACACCATTGGTAGGACTACAGCATGGTGATTTAGTAGGTTTGTCTTGACTGCAGGAAACGGTATAGTTTCAAATCACTATTCTGGTGCACTTTATGTATTAAACGGGACCGACTTGGGGTAATTATCTTTGTACTACCTTATAAGATAATTAATACCCCATGGCCATTATGAGTGCTTATGCTCTAAATCCTAAGTTAATTTATAGACACGTACATTTGATATTTACGCTTTGATCCCTAAAAGGGTGAGATCCTTAAATGGGTCAATATCTTATTGGACTGGGTATTTTATTAATTGTGTGGTGGATATTAATTAAGGATGGAATCTATGTCTCAATTTTGGGATTGATGATATCCCTTTGAGAAAGCTTATAAGTTTTGATTATGTCAAACCTTGCAGGTGGATTTTGTATCTGACATATAAGATAAGTTAAGCAGAGGATCTCAAGGAATTTTAAGAGATTAATTAAATATGATTGTCAGTAATTATATTTAATTAATGAATATTTGTAATATTAATGCAGAGAGATAATAAGCATTTAATAACATGGAGTTCGAAATATATTTTTGAGACAAGGGTAGGAGTACAATTATAATTGTTTAGTGGTATGAATTATAATTTATGGAAATAGGAATACGATTCAGTTCAAATTAGGGTTTCCTAATTCCATAAGGAAGCCTATTCCTTATTGACTTCTTATGGTCCCTATCGTAGCCTATATATATATATTGTTTTGGCTCTCTTCTCCGTTTGCATTTTTCATCAAGAGTATCATAACTCGGAATAGAAAAGAGAGCGTAAAATGGGAGAGCAGAAAACAGAAAGGATTTTGAAATAGCCCATACTCAGTTCGATATTCTGGCAGCAGAGGAATACAGTAGAAGGTCGTGAGTTGTTATCGAACCCGTGTTCTCGATTCATCTACTATAGCAATTCGATTTTGCAGTTCAAGGTAACCCTAGTTCCGCCCTTGTAGGGTTATTGTAGCTTTCACGTAATTTTTTGCAGTACTAACTTATACGCTCTGTCAACGGATTCTGGGAACGCAGTTTCTTAACATGTTCGTTCACCAAAAATCTCCTCGTTTATATTTTCGGACTCCTCGAGGTAAGACCTATGTTTTGATAGTTGTTAGGCCTTATTTGGCAAACTTTTCCAGAAAAAAAAATCAAATTTTGTAATTTTGGGAAAAACCATGTAAAACTTGTAGGAATCATTTGTCATCGAACATTTAGCGTGGATTTGTTGTCCTAGAGTTCCTCCTGAAGTTATAGGAGCTTTGCTCGAGGTATGAATTCCTATGTTATATAGGGATTTTCTATGTTTTAAATATCAAGTATGATATTGTGATTCAGGCAAAATTCATGTGTTACTTAGGCCAGTTATTTATGCTTGTGAATAATTGTGAAAAGCATGTCTATGTGATTACATGAGCATGCTAAGTGATTATGTGGGTCAAAGGAGAGATTTATACAATTTCATGCCGAGGAGAGTTCTTGATGTTTGAGAATTTTAGTACTGATGGCTATTGTGCATGGTTTGAGAACCGGGCATGCTAGGGTACTTGGATGCAATGGTTTTAGGCTTGGACTTGCCATTGGCATCGCGGTTTAAGGCTTGGACTTGCCGGTATACCGGATGAATGCATATCTCTCTCCCTAGAGATTAGTTGATGTGTTTTTATGATATTAAAGCATGAAATGTCATATATGCATTTGTTAGAATTGTGTACTCAGCATACAGCTGAGCAGTGGAGTAAACACTGCAGTTGCGAAGAAAAAAGGAAAAAAGAAACGCGAGGAGTGAGGCCATATATGGGAGCACCCCGAGTCTAATCTCTCCCGTATACAGTTTTGTAGTTCATCCTTATATTGTAATGAATCGTAAAGGTAAACTATGTTTGAAATCCCAGAATAATCGTAGTATTCGAGTGTTGTAATATAAGTTTTAAGAAGTTAGAACTATGATTTGTTTTAACTTGGAAACCTCAAAAAATAATAAATATAATTACACATCAAATTCCCTAGTTTGTCATGGAAACTCTTGCTATATTTATTTTATTGTTGTAGAACATTTTGATCTTCTTTTATTATTATAATTATTTTTTTACCTTCATATTGTAGGTAGTGTGTCCAAGGTTTTTGCTTCAAAATTACATTTTTATATTATAATTTCAGATTTGTGGTAATTATTTTTATGTTAAGTTTGGAGGTTCAAAAAAGCATGTGTAGTGCGAGTAAATATTGGGTATCACAGGGATACCATGTGGGATTTTATCCCTCTCACAAGATTTAAAATTTGCTGAGTTGGATCAATTTTTGCTGAGTTGGCCCATAGAAATAGGGGGGGCAGATGGATTAATGCATACTCCTTATTGGTTTGTGATACCATGTAGGATTATGCAATAGTTGCATTCAATATGTAGCCATGTAGTGCGAAGGGAGAGTGTTGTTTTAAACTAAAGTTGTTTTAATTATAGTAATGCTAGGCACACAACACATTCCACAACAAGGATTTAAATGCATGTACACTGTGTTGTGTAAGTGGTGCATAAAAAAATGTGTGAAAAATTCAAACAGTATAGAGTACAACACATTTAAAGCCCTATTGTTGAATGTGTTGTGTGCCTAACATTTTTGTTTAATTTATTGTAATTTCAAATTGGATTAAAAAAATATATTACAAAGACAGATATGAACAACATATCCTTTTGCTGAGATTGATATATATCTTAGAATGATCCCACACTTAAATTTGAGGACTAATTAAAAAATAATAAAGAATAATGTCCTCGCTTTTAACTACAAAAGCTATTCAGAAAACATACATATGAACTTCGAACTCAATGCATGAACTATACAAAAAATTGAGTGAGAGAGAGAGAGAGAGGGAGGGGGGAGAGGGGGGAATGAATGAATCAACAAGTTATAACAAAGATACATCCTTAGTTTCTCCAATGGTATCAATGTTACATACAACACTCTAATTCCTTGACAGAGAGCTTCACATATATGCATTTCCTGCAAATACTATATTCATAAATAATAAATAAAAAATGCAAATTCATGTCATCAATCAGATTAGTGCAATCAGTGTTCTTCGCCACTGTTAAAATTTGCTAAACAAAGAGGAAGAGAGAGAGAGAGAGAGAGAGAGAGAGAGAGAGAGAGAGAGGGGGGGGAGTAAAAGATGAGTTTAAGAATTTGTTTTTTCTTTTGAATTTCATAAAGATATTATAGCTGTTGGAGGGAGACACATGATTATGTACTTGAGACATGAGATAAGTGGGGCAGTGAGGGAAAGAGATAAATTATGAAGGGAATTAGTTTTTAAGATGTAGGGGAGGAAGTTTTGAGTAATTGATTGTTTAAAGTTTAATATTTTATTTTTTTCCTCTTCCTTTTCATTTAATAAAAGGATAATTTTGAAGGTAAAATAAAAGAGAAAGAGGTAAGTGAGAGAATTAAGTGGTGCGAGGGGAGAGAGACGTGACTGCATACCATATGTGGTTGCATTTTCTGTTTTTATTTTATTTTTAAATTTGAAATAAGATAGGTTAGCTAGTTTTGATAGAGGTTCAAATTTTGCGGAGGATCAAAAACTATTGTTGAACGTGGGTGTGTTTGTATATGAGTTCTTAGAGTATAAATAGGAGACTTATATATATATAGGTGTGCATATACATATATGCTATAACAATACCACGTGGCAAATTTTGTAAATTGAAAGTTCCACTCGGAGTGGCAACTACATTCCTATCTATATATTTATAAATACTCTATCAAGTTAAAAGTCCTTTATTCCATTTTTGAAAAGTTAATTTACTTTAACTATATATTTTACAATTTTACACTTTATTTTATGTAGTCTCCCACTTGTTGATTTGTCACTAAATTTAAACTTAAATAAGAAGAATAATGGAAATTTAATAATTTTATAACTCCAAAGAGGGACCTTTAATATGCAAAGGAGGGAGTAAATGACAATTTTGATTAGCAAAAATAAAAAGAACACTCTAGTGTGACAGTATCTGTCATGTTTTTTTTTTTTCACATCTGTTAGTTACATTTACATATCATAGTGTTAATTTTCATTTAATTCTTTGTACTTCTATTGTAAGTATGTATATATTAGCAAGGGCGTATCTAGCCATGGGCTCACTTGAGCTATAGCCCAGGGTAGAATTTTCAAATCTTCTAATACTTTGTCATCTAGCCCAGCCCAGTCCAGCTTTCATAAATTCACATTTAGCCCAGCCCATCATCGATGAAAACTCTTTAGCTCAGTCCAAAGACATGTATCGTCAAGAGATTCTGGACCGCCTCTAATTTCTCTCTCTATATTTCAACTCTGTAGCCCACTGAATTTCTCTTCTCTACCTCTATGAGTCTATTTGTCTGTGCTTATGCTTATGCAATCTAGATCGCTATTGGTAGAACTGTTTAATAGTAGAATTGCTTATAATAGTTTGGTGTTTGGTTATTATGTTGTGGAATCGTTTAACAAAGAGATGATCTTGAAAAGCACCCCCCACCTGCTTATGGCTCAATTGCTTTTGGACTAGATCTGCTTATAATTTTGATAAAACAAAGAGATCAATAAGCAGTTTGAGCCACCAGAACTGCTTAAAATGGACCAATAAGCAATGAAAAACAGCCTCTATATCAAATTTCTCTGCTCCTAATCTCCAAACATTTATCACATATCCTAACTTATTAACATCTCCATTCCTTTTCTCTCTCCTCTCTCTACATCTACCATGGATGTTGTGCTTGCTGTAAATTATTATTATTATTTTTTTGACAAATCTGATAGGTTTTCCAAGAGGATAATAGATTTTCATAATTTTGGATGGTGCTCCAAAATTGCCTCGAGGCACTGCACCCTTGGAACCCCACTTTGCCCCAATATATATGCCCCTCCAATCTCACTCCCTCTCTAGCCCACCCCTTCGAGAGATTCCATGTTCGCCCTTGTATGTTAGTTATCAATTGATACACCCAAAATCAGCCCATGCTCGAGCGGTTCTATTCTGCAACTACTGACAAGCATCATCCTGAGCGGTTTGGTCCACCTGATGCCTCTCGAGCGGTTCACCCACAACCCAGCCAACAGGTCGGGAAGACCGCATAGGCACATCCCACCGCGAGAACAGCTCATCCGGGCCCACAAGCATGATCTCGAGCATTCCGGGCAGTTTCCTACTCGAGCTAGAAGACTAATGGAAAGTGCAAACTATTTCCTAATCCAATTAGGAATCCCCTATAATTAATGCCAATCTATATCAATTGGATTATGTTTCCTTTTCCTTGTACGAGTAGGTCTCTTACATCTATAAAAGAGACCTTTCACCCCCCATTGAAGGGGCTGACTTTTTAGTCTCTACAGCACCTCTATAGCGATCACCAATACGCCCGGCCAACCTACGGTAGCTCCAAAATATTGTTGGTTCACCACAGGTCCCGACTTTTTACAGTATAGTGAACATGCTCAAACACACACGTGGATGTAAGTACCTTCATTAACAGGGCTGAACCACATACAAATAACCAGTCTCTCACTCTCTCTCTCCTTAAATTGCTTTAGTTTACTTTAACTAAATTTTGGCATCATCAGCTTGGCACCGTCTATGGGAACGACAAGCTCTTCATCAACAAATCTCTTGGCTAATAGCCATGCCTCTGAAAAAGAGTGAGAAGACTGCACAGCAAGCCTACCGGGATGTTCCGCCGGCCCCGACACCGGCTGTGGCAGTCATGATATCTGAGCAGATAACCGCGACCCTCACACAACTCTTAGAGGGCCAGCATCGAATCCAGCAACAGATCGAAGCCCTGCTGGCCCAGCAAGGCAGTCCTCTAGTGGCTTGGAAACGACCCGGGAATGTTGCGCACGGTCGGGAACTGATCTTGACCAGACAACGTGCCCGAGCCAACCCGTCCCACGTTGAGGATGCCAGAGACATCAATAGTAGGCATACTGCCCGAGAGAAAAGGCAGGAACATATGGCCCGGGAATCAATCCAGGGTCACTCGGTCAAGAGCTGAGTTGTCCCTAGGCACACGATGAACTGGAGTCATAGCCAAGCCCCATCCCAGAGGACAACACATCGCCATGAAGAAGAAGTCTCTTCCACCAACCCGACCAACCCCTCGGATACCGGCTGGGAAGGAATGGAAGCCCGAATCAAGGACTTGCAAAATCAGATTGACGGAGTGGCCAAAAAACTTGGTCAAAACCCTGCTCAGAATTAAGCCAATACCGAGACAGAGTCACTGTTCTCCAGCCAGATCACGAGATTCTCCATCCCGCACAAATTCAAGCAGTCTTGCTTGGTTTCATACAATGGCTCGGGGAGCCCGATCAACCATAGCCGGACCTCCAGGGCTCGGATGGCCCTAGCCAACTAAGCCGACGAGCTATACTGCCTGGCCTTCCCCAGCACTTTGAAAGGCCCGGCCGCCCAATGGTTCTACTCCTTAAAACCCCGATTGGTACGTAGTTTTAGGTAACTTAGCAAGCAGTTCATCAACCAGTTCGTCGGTATACATGAACGGCCAAAGCCTGACATGCGGCTACTGACGGTCAGACAACAGAATAATGAGTCCCTCAAGGAGTTCACCGACCGGTTCAACCAACAAAAAGTTCAAATCTGCAATCTGAATGAGACAGTCGCCATTATAGCCTTCTGCTCGGGAGTTTAACACACCAAGTGCGCCGCGTCGTTCCACAGAAATCGACTGAAAACTTTGGTTGAGCTCTCTGAGAGGGTTGGAAGATACATCGACACTGAAGAAATTCTAAAGACCAAAGACCCCGAGCAAATGGACGACGAGCCTTCCAGTAGTAAGCGAAAGCGAGATCAACCCGGGAGTTCTGACAGTTCTTCTAGTTCACAACAGTCCAGGTCAGGCAGCCCCGACCGGACCTCCAGCTCACAACAAGCATGGTTCGGCAGTCCCAACCCGACCTCCAGTTCACATCGGTCAGGATCAAGCAGTTCCGACTTTGCCTCCAGCACAGAGAAATCAGGAGCTTGATGATCCTGATTCGACCCCCTTGTCTCCATCATTCTAGATGAACCCGACTACAGTGGTACTTGTCTGATCACCACATGAGGCTCCACCGATTGTCAGAGAGCTCTTACAAAGACCTCGGGCCTAACCCCGAGGCATACAAAGACCTTGGGCTTAACCCCGAGGCATACAAAGACCTCGGGCCTAACCCCGAGGCATACAAAGATCTCGGACCTAACTCCGAGGCATAAAAAAGACCTCGGCCCTAAATCCAAGCACTAAAAAGACCTCGGGCTCCGAACCCAGGCACTAAATACCTTGGGATCGTACCCGAGGCAAAAGACCTCAGGGTCACGCCCGAGGCATCGGCTTCGCTTAGGTCCAACCTACGATGGGGGGCAAATCCCCCTAGGTGGCTGATGATGGCAAGTTTCAAAAGACCCTGTAACCACCATATTCCAGGTCAGTTACCTACATTCATAGCCTTTGTAAGACCCTTGTCTTAGCGAAAGCTTGGGGGGCAAGATGGCGTTATGAACTAAACAGGCAATTATACCAGGTATTTACAGGCCTTGCGGATAACCAAGTCAAAATCTTGGATAACCCGAGCACCTATAGTACTCGGAGGCAGTAGGTCCACTTAAATCCAAACCGACGATAGAGGTGACTAAAATTTCTTAGGTTGGCCCACGATAGAGGAGTAAAAAAGACCCTAAAGCAATACGCTCTAGGTCAGCTCCACCAATATGGTCAAGCCCTTCTCCCAACAGTCTTGACGAAGGCTGGCTGGGCGAAAGACAACCATCCTGGGGAGTTAACATAAAATGACCCTAAAGCAATACACTCTAGATCGGCTCCACCAACATGGTCAAGTCCTTCTCCCAACAGTCTTGACGAAGGCTGGCTGGGCGGAAGACAACCATCCTGGGGAGTTAACATAAAAGGACCTTAAAGCAATATGCTTTAGGTCGGCTTTTCTAACATGGTAAAATTATTCTACCCACAACCTTGACAAAGGTTCACGGGCGGAAGATAACCATCCTGGAAGCTAACTCAACCAAAAAGACTCCAAATTAGGCCAGTCTCAACTCCCGGTCAGTTCTCGAGCACTTAAAGGTTCTGAGCTAGGCTGGGTCTTAACTCTCAGCTAGTTTTTGAGGACTCACCAGGCTAAGAAACCCCGAGGCAGCTTCCCTGAGCACTCAGACTGGTATCAGGAAGATTTCCAATCTTGCCCCGATATAGAATCCAGCCAACCTTGGAAATGGGGGGCAACTGATACACCCAAAATCAGCCCATGCCCGAGCGGTTCTATTATGCAACTACTGACAAACATCATCCCGAGCGGTTTGGTCCACCTGATGCCTCCCGAGCTGTTCATCCACGACCCGGCCAACAGGTTGGGAAGACCGCACAAGCACATCCCAACGCAGGAGCAGCTCATCCGGGCCCACAGGCATGATCTCGAGCATTCCGGGTAGTTTCCTACTCGAGCTAGAAGACTAATGGAAAGTGCAAACTATTTCCTAATCTAATTAGGAAACCCCTACAATTAATGCCAATCTATATCAATTGGATTATGTATCCTTTTCCTTGTACGAGTAGGTCTCTTACACCTATAAAAGAGACCTCTCACCACCCATTGAAGGGGCCGACTTTTCAGTCTCTACATCACCTCTATAGCGGTCACCAACACGCCCGACCGACCTACAGTAGCTCCAAAATATTGTTGGTTCACCACAGGTCCTCGGCTTTTTACTATATAGTGAACATGCTCAGACACACACGTGGACGTAGGTACCTTCATTAACAGGGCCGAACCACATTGTCACGCCCCGACGTAGCATAATTCAGGAAAGCATTTAATTTCCTTTATGGACTCGTAGGTCGTGACAAGTGAGTATGACCAATTGTCCCTGCAACAAATAACTTAACAACATTTCTAAAAGAAAGGATACTAATAAAACATAAGCTCCGAAATTTAAAACTTGCTAAACTATTACATAAGTCAAAGTCTTAGGCACAAAACGCCCTTATTCAAAAGCTATTCCCCAGTCTATTACAACTTCAGAAATGAAAGACATAGGAAAATAATAAACAGCCTCCTGGAAAGTTCCCTGCCTCTAACTAGCATAGTCGAAGTACCCTGGCTGCTCCTACCCCTGAAAATCTGGACATACAGTCCAGGACGCATCAACGCCGTCAGCTTATGAAAGCTGGTGAGTAAAATAAACAAGTGCTCGCAATATATATATAAGCAAATAAACAACGGTACCAATAACTTTAACAGTAATATATTCAAGGTTCCAATTCCAACATAATTCACGGGGGAATATAGTAAGAAATAAATACGCAATTGTACATAAATTGTGAAACATCTTATTTTGCCAATTCTTTCCTTTAGAACAATCAATTAAATCAACACATCATTTCAGCTACCAAAAGTAATAAGTATTCAGTCATCCAATTCACGTGCTACACTATCGCCTCCAATACCAGGAATGCTATCCGATCGGTATTGAAGTCACACACCACACTACTGCCTCAGATACCAGGAATACTATCCGATCGATATCTAGGCCGATCACAACTAACCATCGCTCCGGATATCAGGAATACTATCCGATCAATATCCGAAACGCGCGCCTTAGATACCAGGAATACTATCCGATCGATATCTAAGTCGTACACAACACTATCACCATCGCTTCGGATATCAGGAATACTATCCGATCAATATCCGAAACGCGCGCCTTAGATACCAGGAATACTATCCGATCAATATCTAAGCCGTAAACAACACTGTCGCCTCCAATACCAGGAATACTATCCGATCGATATTGAGGTCGCACACCAAACCGCCACCCTTTACTCTTTTTACACTTTATTCCACACATGCATGTTGACACAACCTCGACCCTAATATGTATGTCAATGTTTCATAAATAACACCATTAATAAATCGCAAAGCCGGATAATCGTACGAGCATAAATTTCGGCCTAAGTTGTTCTTGTTCGTACAATTCTTAAAACATAGACTTTTAAAACAATATTTTTGTCAAACTATTCTTTAAAAGCTTTTAAAACATTTTCCAAACAGTCCCTAATAAGAAAACACAGAAACTGCTTAAACTGCCAGGTCGCGCGAGCGGGTCGAGCGAGCGAAGGTGAGGTGATGTCGCGCGCGCGGGTCGCGCGAGCGAAGGGGAAAGCCGGATCGCGCGAGCGGGTCGCGCGAGCGGAGGGGCAGGACAGGTCCCGCGAGCGGGTCGCGCGCGCGAAGGGGGGGAAGGGTCCGCGCGAGCGGGCCGCACGAGCGAGCCTCGCGCGAGCGGGTCGCGCGCGCGAGTTCTTGCAGAATGTCATCTTCTTCGTCTTCTCCCCTGTTTTCAATTCGTGGACTGAAATTTACCCATTTTCAGAATCTGTTCGTACTAGGACATGTAATATATGAATCTCTTCGGTTTTCCGTGTAGATTACGAATACGCGATCAATTTTAACCAATACGGATTATATCGCTAAATATTCGCGATAAAAGTAAGGGTGTCAAAACTTTAAATCAACCGTTCGTCGCGATATGGATGAATTAACTCGTAGGATTCGAACCGTACTCTATTGGGAGCAATATCTTTCATTCCCAATTTACAGAATTGATTTTGGTTACGATTTCTAAAACTTCAATTCTCAAGCTTCAATGGTGTATTGATATATATACACATATAGACACATATACATACTGAAAATACGCATATATAAACATGGCGAGTGAGTTTATAATACTCACAGAGGCGATTATACAGAAAATTAAAAGCCGAGAACTTCCGCCGTAATATCCGTCGTTGAGAATTTTCCTCCGTTCTCTCCTCTTGATCTTGAGATGAAAATATATATAGCTATGTATGTGTGACTGTGTGTATGTATAAATATACTGTATGTGTGTGAGTGATCTTGAGAGGTAGAGAAAATTGAGAGAGAATTAAGAGAATTGGGAGAGTTTGGGAGTGAGAGATGAGAGACACTGTGATTGAGAGAGAGAGAGCAACGTATATGTATAAACTGCCCAAAATTGGGCTCCAAGCAATGGGTGGAAATTACCCGGTGAGGTTGAGCTCACGTGCTCCCTCACCCAACATGCGATATAGACGCAGATTGAAATTAAAACTGGTATTTTACAGTTGAAATAAAAATACAGAAAATTATATTAACGTAGGGATAAATTCCCGGTTGTACAAAAAGTATAGATACTATTTTTAAAACCATAGAAAAATATTTTGGAAATTACGGTTTGACCCCAGATAAATGTATTAAAAAAAGAAATTAAAACAGATGCTCATGGAAAAGAAATGCCGTATTTATTTATTAATGATAATAAAATACAGGGCGTTACACCCTACCCACCTTAACAGAGATTTCGCCCCGAAATCTGAGCTAACTAATCCTGAAACAACTCGGGGTATCTAATCCTCATGTCTGACTCTAACTCCCACGACGCTTCTCCCTCGTCATGATGCCTCCACTGAACCTTAACCAAAGGAACGTCTCTTCTTCTCAACCTCTTGATACTCTGATCAAGAATCCTCACAGGTCTATCCTTGTAGACAACATTCTGACTCGTCTCAATATCATCAAAATTAACCACATGTGAAGGATCCCGTATGTATTTCCTTAACATACTGACATGGAACACATTATGAATACCAGACATCTTTGGTGGCAACGCGAGCCGATAAGCCACTTTCCCAACACGCTCCAAAACCTCGAACGGTCCGATGAAACGAGGTGCCAGCTTCCCTCTCTTCTGACCAAAACGCACTACTCCCCGAACAGGTGAAACCTTTAGGAGTACGTGATCACCGATACTGAACTCCAAGTCCTTTCGACGCCGATCCGCATAACTCTTATGCCTACTCTGTGCAGTTGTCATCCTTTCCTTGACCAGTGAAATCTTCTCATTGGTCTCTCTCACCAAATCTGGTCCCAAAAGTTCCGTGTCTCCCACTTCAGCCCAACACAACGGAGATCGACAAGGTCGTCCGTACAAAGCTTCGAACGGCGCCATTCCAATACTTGAGTGATAACTGTTGTTATACGCAAATTCAACCAAAGGTAAGTGCGTCTCCCAAGACTCTTCAAAGTCGATTGCACAAGCTCTGAGCATATCTTCCATAATCTGATTAACACGTTCGGTCTGTCCATCGGTCTGAGGATGGAATGCAGTACTCATCTTGAGCGAAGTTCCCATAGCCTTCTGCAAACTTTCCCAAAATCCTGAGGTAAAACGTGCATCGCGGTCTGATACAATTGTCACAGGCGCACCATGCAGTCGCACCACTTGTTGGAGATACATTCGACTCATCCGTTCTACTGGGTAAGTCATATTGTACGCGATAAAGTGTGCAGACTTCGTCAATCGATCCACAATTACCCAAATCGCGTCATGATTCTGTTGTGACCGGGGTAATCCAACCACAAAATCCATAGTTATGTGCTCCCACTTCCATCCTGGAACAGGTAAGGGTTGCAACAATCCCGAGGGTCTCTGATGTTCGGCCTTCACTTGTTGACAAGTCAAACATTTAGACACAAACTCGACTACTTCTCGCTTCATCCCTTCCCACCAGAAGTTTCTCTTCAAATCCTTATACATCTTTGTTCCTCCTGGGTGTACTGTCAGTCTCGATTTATGTGCTTCTTCGAGAATATCTTTTCTCAAATCTCCGAAATCTGGCACACACAATCTGTCTCGACATCGGTATCCTCCATCGGTCCCAACCTTCCATTCTATAGGGTCCTTCTCTAACATCTTGGCGAACCATACTTGAAACTTCTCATCTTCTTTCTGGGCTTCGATGATTCGACTCACAAGTGTTGGTTGTACTACGAGGCATCCAAAGTGCTGCCCGGCACTTTCTTCAGAAATCTGCATATCAAATTCTGCGATTGTCTCTAAAGCTTTCCATTCCCTCAACATCAATGAAGCAATCATTCCTCGAGGCTTCCGACTTAGGGCGTCAGCGACTACATTAGCCTTACCGGGGTGGTACTCTAATGTAAAGTCGTAATCCTTAATCAGCTCCATCCACCTACGTTGCCTCATGTTCAACTCCTTCTGAGTAAACAAATACTTAAGGCTCTTGTGGTCCGAGAACAAATCAAACTTCTCCCCATAGAGGTAGTGTCTCCAGATCTTGAGTGCAAACACAACGGCTGCCAGCTCTAAATCATGAGTTGGGTAGTTCAATTCATTCGGCTTCAACTGTCGTGAACCATAGGCTATAACCTTTCCGTCTTGCATAAGGACACATCCCAATCCTTGATACGAGGCGTCACTAAAAATAGTGAACTTCTCACCATCCCTTGGTATCGCAAGCACTGGCGCTGTTGTCAATCTCTCTTTCAATTTCAGAAAAGCGCGTTCATGCTTATCAGTCCATTCAAACTTCAAATCTTTCTTAGTCAAACCAGTTAACGGGGCTGCTATCTTTGAGAAACCTTCTACAAATCTCCGATAGTAACCAGCTAGTCCCAGAAAACTTCTGACTTCTGTAGCATTGGTCGGCCGAGTCCAATTCGCCACTGCATCGGTCTTTGATGAGTCAACCGCGATTCCTTGTTGAGAGATCACATGCCCGAGAAACTTAACTTCCTGAAGCCAGAATTCACACTTGCTGAATTTAGCATACAGGCGGTGGTCCTTGAGAGTCTGCAACGCGATCCTCAGGTGTTGTTCATGCTCTTCCTCTGACTTGGAATAGATCAAAATATCATCAATAAAGACAATAACGAATTGATCCAAATAGGGCTTGAATACTCTGTTCATTAAGTCCATAAACACAGCCGGAGCATTCGTCATCCCAAACGGCATCACTAAGAACTCATAGTGTCCGTATCTCGTCCTGAAAGCAGTCTTAGGTATGTCTTCCTTCCGCACCCTCAACTGGTGATACCCTGACCGTAGATCAATCTTAGAAAAGGTCATGGCTCCTTGCAACTGATCAAACAGATCGTCTATCCGAGGTAAGGGATACTTATTCTTGATAGTAACCTTATTCAGTTCTCGGTAGTCAATACACAACCGCATTGACCCATCCTTCTTCTTCACAAACTACACTGGTGCTCCCCAGGGTGAAGTACTTGGACGAACAAAACCCAACTTCTCAAGTTCTTGAACTTGTTCCTT
The DNA here is from genome assembly GCA_033977485.1 of Hydrangea macrophylla. Classification (NCBI taxonomy): domain Eukaryota; kingdom Viridiplantae; phylum Streptophyta; class Magnoliopsida; order Cornales; family Hydrangeaceae; genus Hydrangea; species Hydrangea macrophylla. The sequence continues at coordinate 66,958,734 of CM066982.1, forward strand.
CAGCTCCAGCAACTCTGTAGGGGCCATCCTGTAGGGAACCTTGGTTATAGGTCGAGTACCTGGCACCAATTCCACACAGAATTCTATGTCCCTCTCCGGCGGTAATCCTGAAATATCTCGGAATACTTCCTCGAACTCTTTGATTACCGGTATTGATGATACTGTCACCTCTGCACTGACAACCTCAATGTTTGCTAGGCATCTAGTGAGGAACATATCACCCGAAGGGTTACATTGGAAATCGAAGAGTCGATTCCCCTTGTCCGCAAATGTGATCCTCTTCCTTGCACAATCCAACTTCGCATCATTCTTCTCGAGCCAATCCATTCCCAGGATTATATCGAACTCCTTCATCGACAGAACCACCAATCTCGCCAAAAGTTCATGATCTTCAATCCGTAGAGGACAATCCTTACACACTTGTAATAACTTGACTGTGGTCCCTAAAGGTGAGACAGCACTCAAAGCTTCCTCTAAACGTTGCGGTATTATACCCAACTTCTGAACGATCTTAACAGATATAAAAGAATGTGTAGCACCCGTGTCGAATAAAACTTTAACATGAGAGTTAAACAAGGTTAGAGTACCTTCTACTGCTCGTTGCTCAGGCAATCCCTCCTCATAAGCACCTCCTTCATACCCTGTTTCTTCATAACCAGCGGCCTCGGGAATAACAGCATTCAGGCGGGCCTGTCCTTGCTGTCCATAGTTGCCTTTCCTAGGAGCCTTGCATTCCGGACTTATGTGACCGGGCATGCCACAGTTATAGCACACGACTCCTGGACGATCCGCACGCCTCGGTGCTCTGCAATCTTTAGCTCGGTGGCCGGGAACTCCACAATTGAAGCAGTTATTGTTTTTGGCCCCTTCTATTGCTAGAGACTGATACTGCTGAACTGCTTGTGTCTGCTGAGGTTTCTTTCCTCCATCCCAGGTCCTTTTCTGTCCTTGAGGGTACCCTGATTTCTGTCCAGAATAACCCTTCTGCGGAGGTCGATTTCCAAGTGGCTTTGAATTCTGACAACCATCATTTTCTAACCCCGTAGCCAATCTCACTAGGGCTTCAAATGATTGGCCCAAATGCCCCATAGTCAGATGTCGAAGAGACAGGTTGAGACCCCGGTGATACTTCTTGATTTTCTTCTGGGGTGTGTCCACCATATGTGGAGCAAAGCGAGACAGACGCTCAAATCGAGTAGTGTACTCTCGGATAGTCAGATTCCCTTGAGTCAACTCCATAAACTCTTCCTCTCTCTTGTCCTTCTCTTCTTCAGGAAAATACTTCTCGAGAAATCTTTCCTTGAACACCACCCATGGCATTCTCCTTGCAGCTTCTTCCCCTATGGTCGCTTTTTCTGCATCCCACCAATCAGCCGCTGCATAAGACAGCTGAAAGATAGCCAGACGCATCTTCTCCAGATCAGTGCACTCTATGGTCTCAAAGATACGCTCCATCTGACGTAGCCACTGTTCCGCTTGCCAGGGTTCATCAGTCCCCGCAAAATACTCAAGTCGCAGGGCGCAAAACTCCTTGAGAAGCTTGTCTCCCGTCTGGTGGGCTTGCCTCCCATTCCCGTTGTAATTCCCATTCTGATTATTGTTCCTCGCATTCTGATCACTAACCCTCTCTAATCTTCTTACAAAAGCCTCGAACATTCCGGTTAGATCTATTACCGGGGGTGCATCTTCAATAGCGGGACGGTTCCTGAGATTTCTTCCAGCCATCGGATCGAGAGAACGGTACCTATCCATCAATCAACGGAATACGGTCAAACTCTCGGAAAAAAAGAAAATTCTAAACGATAGACAGCGACTAAACATGGAATAAAGTCGAACTATCTTATCTTAATTCTATCTTAACGGGAGATCCTATGTGTTCTGGACAATTGGTCGAGCCATAACCTGGCTCTGATACCAAAAAGCCTGTCACGCCCCGACGTAGCATAATTCAGGAAAGCATTTAATTTCCTTTATGGACTCGTAGGTCGTGACAAGTGAGTATGACCAATTGTCCCTGCAACAAATAACTTAACAACATTTCTAAAAGAAAGGATACTAATAAAACATAAGCTCCGAAATTTAAAACTTGCTAAACTATTACATAAGTCAAAGTCTTAGGCACAAAACGCCCTTATTCAAAAGCTATTCCCCAGTCTATTACAACTTCAGAAATGAAAGACATAGGAAAATAATAAACAGCCTCCTGGAAAGTTCCCTGCCTCTAACTAGCATAGTCGAAGTACCCTGGCTGCTCCTGCCCCTGAAAATCTGGACATACAGTCCAGGACGCATCAATGCCGTCAGCTTATGAAAGCTGGTGAGTAAAATAAACAAGTGCTCGCAATATATATATATAAGCAAATAAACAACGGTACCATTAACTTTAACAGTAATATATTCAAGGTTCCAATTCCAACATAATTCACGGGGGAATATAGTAAGAAATAAATACGCAATTGTACATAAATTGTGAAACATCTTATTTTGCCAATTCTTTCCTTTAGAACAATCCAATTAAATCAACACATCATTTCAGCTACCAGAAGTAATAAGTATTCAGTCATCCAATTCACGTGCTACACTATCGCCTCCAATACCAGGAATGCTATCCGATCGGTATTGAAGTCACACACCACACTACTGCCTCAGATACCAGGAATACTATCCGATCGATATCTAGGCCGATCACAACCAACCATCGCTCCGGATATCAGGAATACTATCCGATCAATATCCGAAACGCGCGCCTTAGATACCAGGAATACTATCCGATCGATATCTAAGTCGTACACAACACTATCACCATCGCTTCGGATATCAGGAATACTATCCGATCAATATCCGAAACGCGCGCCTTAGATACCAGGTATACTATCCGATCAATATCTAAGCCGTAAACAACACTGTCGCCTCCAATACCAGGAATACTATCCGATCGATATTGAGGTCGCACACCAAACCGCCACCCTTTACTCTTTTTACACTTTATTCCACACATGCATGTTGACACAACCTCGACCCTAATATGTATGTCAATGTTCCATAAATAACACCATTAATAAATCGCAAAGCCGGATAATCGTACGAGCATAAATTTTGGCCTAAGTTGTTCTTGTTCGTACAATTCTTAAAACATAGACTTTTAAAACAATATTTTTGTCAAACTGTTCTTTAAAAGCTTTTAAAACATTTTCCAAACAGTCCCTAATAAGAAAACACAGAAACTGCTCAAATTGCCAGGTCGCGCGAGCGGGTCGAGCGAGCGAAGGTGAGGTGATGTCGCGCGCGCGGGTCGCGCGAGCGAAGGGGAAAGCCGGATCGCGCGAGCGGGTCACGCGAGCGGAGGGGCAGGACAGGTCGCGCGAGCGGGTCGCGCGCGCGAAGGGGGGGAAGGGTCCGCGCGAGCAGGCCGCGCGAGCGAGCCTCGCGCGAGCGGGTCGCGCGCGCGAGTTCGTGCAGAATGTCATCTTCTTCGTCTTCTCCCCTGTTTTCAATTCCTGGACTAAAATTTACCCATTTTCAGAATCTGTTCGTACTAGGACATGTAATATATGAATCTCTTCGGTTTTCCGCGTAGATTACGAATACGCGATCAATTTTAACCAATACGGATTATATCGCTAAATATTCGCGATAAAAGTAAGGGTGTCAAAACTTTAAATCAACCGTTCGTCGCGATATGGATGAATTAACTCGTAGGATTCGAACCGTACTCTATTGGGAGCAATATCTTTCATTCCCAATTTACAGAATTGATTTTGATTACGATTTCTAAAACTTCAATTCTCAAGCTTCAATGGTGTATTGATATATATACACATATAGACACATATACATACTGAAAATACGCATATATAAACATGGCGAGTGAGTTTATAATACTCACAGAGGCGATTATACAGAAAATTAAAAGCCGAGAACTTCCGCCGTAATATCCGTCGTTGAGAATTTTCCTCCGTTCTCTCCTCTTGATCTTGAGATGAAAATATATATAGCTATGTATGTGTGACTGTGTGTATGTATAAATATACTGTATGTGTGTGAGTGATCTTGAGAGGTAGAGAAAATTGAGAGAGAATTAAGAGAATTGGGAGAGTTTGGGAGTGAGAGATGAGAGACACTGTGATTGAGAGAGAGAGAGCAACGTATATGTATAAACTGCCCAAAATTGGGCTCCAAGCAATGGGTGGAAATTACCCGGTGAGGTTGAGCTCACGTGCTCCCTCACCCAACATGCGATATAGACGCAGATTGAAATTAAAACTGGTATTTTACAGTTGAAATAAAAATACAGAAAATTATATTAACGTAGGGATAAATTCCCGGTTGTACAAAAAGTATAGATACTATTTTTAAAACCATAGAAAAATATTTTGGAAATTACGGTTTGACCCCAGATAAATGTATTAAAAAAAGAAATTAAAACAGATGCTCATGGAAAAGAAATGCCGTATTTATTTATTAATGATAATAAAATACAGGGCATTACACACATACAAAAAACTAGTCTCTCACTCTCTCTCTCCTTAAATTGCTTTAGTTTACTTTAACCAAATTTTGGCATCATCATCAATGGTTGACACATATTTGGTAAAAAAAAATTGGGTTAAATGCATTTTACACACCTGTTTCAGTTTGGTCACTGTAATTTAGAAAGTGTCATTTAGTCCCGTAATTTCATAAGTGTGTCAAATAAGTCCAATAAGTCATTTAGTGACAAATACTTTTATCAATGAAAGTAAAAAATTTGTCACAACATGTGTTTGAGGGACTAAAATGAGACACTTATGAAACTATAGGGACTAGAATGACACTTTCAAATAGACCAAATTGACATAAAGAACAAACTAAGAAGGTGTAAAATATAGTTTACGCCAAAAAAAAAATTCTAAGAATTTTTTAGTTGTCATCAAGAATCAAAATAGGTTGATTAACCCTCTCCACGCTCCTGGTAGCATTAATCCTCCCATCGACGTCGTTTGCCAGCTGTAACTTTCAATCTGAGCTTCTCCCACTCTGGATCATTTGTAGTTCTGTTCTAGATAAATTGATTTTTTCCTAATTTCTTTGTTTTTCTTTCATTTGGTTTTCTCTTTCTTCCCTAGTTTAGGTTTATCCTATTCTTCTTTTCCCCCTTTCTGTGTTGTTGTCAATTGTTGCTTGTTGTTCATTAAGCTTTCCCACCCATTTCCATGTTATATCTACCTTTTCAATCTCCAAATCCTCTTTGAAATTGGGAAACAGAGTACCCAAAACCCAACCCCATACAGCTACTGACTACAGGAATTTTCGCTAAACATTTTTCACATATTTTCGGCAACGAAAAGGGCGGTTAGCTCCCTCTGGATAAATGCTAATCCGGGGTCTTGCTTGAGCCGATGCAACTAGAACCCTGAGATCTCTGATTAGAGATAATCGGCCGGATTGTATCTTCTTGTCAGAAACAAAAATGAATGAAGAGAATATGGATAAAGTTATGATTCGGTTAGGCTTTCCTAACTTTTCCATGGTCCCAGCGTTGAGAAAGGCAGGGGGCTTGTGCCTTGCTTGGCTTAATGGCGTGGACCTTGTCGTTTCTGCCTCTAATAGGAATATGATTTGTGGAACAGTGTTTTCTGACCCACTAGAGTCTCTATGTGTCTTTACCATGGTCTATGGCCCCCCTTACTGGAAAGATAAATCTCGCCTTTTGGAACAATATGAATATATGTGCAGATGCTGTTACAGGACCTTGGCTCATTATGGGTGATTTCAACAGTATTACCAGCCAAGACAATAAGAGAGGAGGAAGACCTTTTGCAAACTCATCTTCTGGAGGTCTTTCAGGCTTTATGGATTCAAAAAATCTTGTAGACTTAGGTTTCAACGGAAACAAGTTTACATTGGACAATGACATGCCAAGTTGGGCTAATATTCGACAACGATTGGACAGAGGCATCTCAAACCTTGCATAGAGAGAAAGTTTTCCCAAAGCTACCATAAGGAATTTACCCATCATAGATTCGGACCATTCTCCAATTACTCTGAATACGGTTAGGGAAAAAATGTGGAAACCTAAGACCTTCAAGTTTGAGGAAATGTGGACTCGCGATACAAGTTGTGCTCTTGTGGTGGAGCAAGCCTATAAGTTCACCCCCGACTCATGGGTCCCTAACCTTCCGCCTGTGTCAAAAGATTAAGGTAGTAAGAATTGCCTTGCGAAGTCCAAAACCACATCTCAAATGGCAGAAAAACTATTGAGTCTCTCCAAGCGCTTGATCCCATGGATGACAACATTAGTAAGATCGAAGCTTTCAAACTTGATTCGGCTGAGAACTTAAGAAGAGAGAAAATTATGTGGAAACAGAAATCTCGTATCAAATGGCTTGAAGATGGTGATCGAAACACTCGTTTTTTTTTTCATGTCTCGACAATTATTAGGAGGAGGAGGAATACTATTGATTTCTTGAAATTAGAGAATGGATTATAGACTGAGGACCCATCGGAGATTAGCAATGCTTTTATTTATAGGTTCCAAGACACCTTTCGATCCTCAAACCCATACTTCCCACTTGATCTTGAAGGACTGATTCAAGATGTGATCACCCCAGAAGAGAAGGACAGAATCAGTTTAAATCCCAATGAAGAGGAGATTAAAGAAGCCATGTCAAATTGGATCCACTAAAGCTCCGAGCCCGGATGGTATGTCATCATTTTTCTACAAGACCTATTGGAATATTGTAAAGTTTGATGTGGTGGAAATTGGTTGTAGTTTTTTCAGGGGAGGCTTTATCTTAAAAGATCTAAACCATACCAATTTAGCTCTCATTCACAAAGTTCCCAATGCTTCTTCCCCCAACCAATTTACACCCATTAGCCTTTGTAATGTTATTTATGTTGGGAATATGCCCTCAAACCAGTTAGTTGGACAATGGAATATCATAATGCATTTATGCATGTTAGTTCATGAGATGAATATTAGACTGGAATCCTTAAACAACATTGTATGTGGTTCATTTGTGTATGTGATTACACATGTGAGATATGAATCACAAATCCTTGTTGTTTCAAATAAGTCACAGTGGATGATAAGTCTGGATAACTTATCAGGTATACACTGTAGCATGATTAACGTCTACGGGGTAGAATGATGAATCTCATTCATAAGAGTCTTTGACTCTTGGTTAATATGCTAGTGCACTCGGTGCATTGACGGACCTGAGTTAAACCTATTGACACCTAAACGCTGTCACCGTCAATAGGAACTCAAAACTTGTATAGGGATACATGTCCTTAATCCTGAGACAGTTATGGACGCAAGTTGTATGCTTGGTTGCTTTGACTTACCAATCAGTGAGGTCTTGCAAGATCAACACCTGGGTATCTTGGGTAAATCAAGTATGCAACGTTGGGAACATATATTGTCAAGATGGAATTCTACCCTCTTCAATAAAACGAAGAGTAAGTATTCCCTCAAGAATGTCACTAGGAGTGATTACTGAGAGCTGGCCAGCCTTGTCAACAAAGTGTTATTGTTGACATGTTTAGTAATCCAAGAGTAGTGAATGATACTTGAGGAATATAAGATGTACTATCTATTGGGTCGACAGTATCTTAAGACATACATCCCAATGATAGATACGAATACTGCCTGGTAGAGGGACATGCGTATCATATTATACAAGTCTAGCAATCACTTATGTATGTGTGATTATGTTCTTATGCACTGGAGTGCAATTATCATTTTATAGTGGCATTAATGATAATTGATTAATTATTGATTCCTTAGTCAAGAGTACTGACTAGATGGAATAATAATTAATCGGAGCCAGTAATTAAGAACCTAGGAGGTCCCACTCTTAGCTCCGCCAGAATGCTTGGAAAGGCAAATGAGAATGCTGTCAAGACTGGTTCGATCGATCGAAGTTGTTTCGATCGATTGAAGTCTAGACAGGTTCGATCGATCGAACTAGGTTCGATCGATCGAAAGTTCGATCGATCGAAGTCACTTCGATCGATTGAAAGTTAGGTCGGTTCTGGGAATCTATAAATAGGGCAGCTTCGTCCAGAAATAAATGTTGATCGTTTTTAACGTATCAGTTGCTGCAGAACCTGTTTAGAGTTCCCAAACCTTCCCTATTCTCACTATTAGGGTTCCCACCAACCCTAGCCACTCTGGGAGCATTCGAGGAGACATAAGGGTGAAGATTTCCTAGAGGTTGCTGTTGCACACACAAGGAGAAGGACAAAAATCAGAATTGGGTTCAAGACCTAAGGTATAGAATCTTCTCCATCTTGTTATGCGCATCTATAGAGTTAATAAGTAGTAGATCCAAGGCTACCAATAAAAGTTTTGAACTTTGTTTTCCGCTGCGCGTTTAGATTTAATTTTAAACCTGTTTTTCCTACAATTTATAAGGTCATCTCAAAAATTTTATCCAATAGGCTCAAACCGCTCCTTGGGAAAATCATATCTCCTATGCAACCGACTTTTGTCCCGGGTAGGGTAATCCATGATAATTCCATAATTGTCCAAGAAATTGTTCATTCCATGAAACATAAGAAAGGAAATGACATGGAAAAAGCTTATGACAGAATTGAATGGTCTTTTCTCATTAAAGTGCTAAAATGTCTAGGCTTTTCTAACACTTGGTGCATTGGATTGAACAATGTATATCTACTGTTTCTTTCTCGACTCTTATCAATGGTAGTCCCTTTGGTTTCTTTAAACCGGAAAGAAGACTTCATCAAGGAGATCCCCCTCCCCCCTTTTTTTCTTTCTTTCTTTGTTATGAGGTTTTGTCCAGGATCATTCAACGTGAGGCTGATCAAGGGCTCATTAAAGGAATGAAAGCTTCCAGAAACAGTCCACTATTTAACCATTTACTCTTCGTGGATGATCTTATAGTTTTTGTGAATGCCAATCCTGATGAAGCAAATAATATTTTGGAGTGTATTAAAAATATGGAAGCTGGTCGGGAAAGAAAATTAATAAAGCCAAATCCAAAATTCTGGTCAGCTAAAATACCTGCCCTGATGTCGCCACAGTTTAAAATCAAGAAAGTCCCCCCAAATGCTAAGTACTTGGGCTTGCCTTTGATGGTTAAGGGATTGAAGAGTCAAGTGTTTGATGATATTATTCTTAACGTGAAAAGCAGACTCGAAGGGTGGAAAACATCTCTTCTTTCTCAAGCCGCTAGAACTACACTAATCAAAACAGTGACACAAGTTATGCCAATTAAATCAATGTTTGTTTTTCCTTTCCCAGTGAATCTGTGTAACAAATTAGATAAGATGATGCGCTCTTTCTGGTGGGGCCACTGTTAGGAAACTGCGTTCCCAGAATCCATTGACAGCGCGTATAAGTTGGTACTGCAAAAATTTTACGTGAAAACTACAATAACCCTACAAGGGCGGAACTAGGGTTACCTTAAACTGTTAAAACGGATTGCTGTAGTAGACGAATCGAGAACACGGGCTCGATGACAGCTCACGATCTTCTACCGTATTCCTTTGCTGCTGTGGACACCGGAATCGGACCACTTCTCTTGTTTGAGATTGTTTTGAAAAGGAAAAGAAAAGGTCTGTTGAAAACAGATACAGAGTCGCCACTTGGTCTTTAAGGAACCAAGAAACCTAATTTTGACTCACCCAAGCGGATAAGGGCACCGGCCCTTCATCACCAAAGAACTTGGTTCGGGGTTTTGGTACGAGAGAGGAAGGAGCCTTTGTCGCGACTAAAACACCCTCAACTCGCCCCGTCTTTTGACGGGCCTCAATTAGCATCCAAATAATCATCTTATACTATGTATGGTTCGACAAATAATACTATGATAGTATATTACATCACATAAGGAGATTTGAAATGGAAGATCTAAAGATAAGATATCATTCATAAGATCTAAGCCAAATATCACACAATGCAAAGTGAAAGATCACACAAATAAACCTAGGAAAAATCGTCTAATCATGTATCAGATAATAAAGTTTTCCTAATCTAAAGGGACATGAATTGTTCTTGAAATAAATAAACAAATAAATCAAAAATATGCTTAGCAAGCTAGTATGATGCATGTTAATCTTTGAGAAAAGAAGACCTCTCAATCCCCGGGATGGATGAGAAAGGATGATTAGATCGGGGGAAGCATGAACGTGTGATCAAGTTCATTCCTTATAATCTTCTTAGATTAGGAGCCATGAAGGCCCCAAATCTTGCGTGGATGCAATGTATGTATCTAAAATGTGCAAAGGTTGTAGTGTATTTTGGGTACATGGATTTCTAGAATGACTTAGAAGTCTAAAATGTGTATGAATGAATGAATGAAATTAACATGGGATATGTACAAATGTAGTATGAACTACTCCCTCCGTCCCATATTAAGAGTCTCTTTTAGGAATTCCAACTTATTAAGGGGACAACTTTGATTTTGGTGAGATTTTCAACTTTCCAATATTGCCCTTTTTGAAATTCAAAATTATAGTGTCACATCAAAAACGGAGAGGGAAGAGTTGGATATAATAAAGGACAAATTTGGAAAGTGTGTATTAAAGTACTTTGACTTTTCAAAGAGGACTCTTAAAATGGGACATCAAAAAATGGCATCAAGGACTCTAAATATGGGACAGAGGGAGTACTTCCTAAGATATGAACTAATTTGGAATGCATATGAGCATCAAATCAAAGAATGAAAGTTGAAATGTACTTGCTGTGAATAGTGGACAGAACAGTAGCATGATCTTTTGGAATTTGAAAAGAGGGGTTAGGAATGTTTTCAATGCATGATTTTTTATGGAGATGTTCCTTATTGTGTCTAGAACACAACCTAAAAGGCCAATCTTGAATAACTATCACATATTGAGAGAAATCATATAAACAATGAAGGTCACTCAGGAAAAGAGTCCGTACCGTCGACTGAAATGTTGAAAAATCTTAGAAAATGAAAACTAATGATCTAGAGGCCCATTTTATACATAAAGTTCCCTAAGACATTGAAGTTTAAGGGAAAAATAAGTTAGGACCACCCCTTTTGGAAAAGTTTTCTGTAAAACAAGTTGGAAGTGGACCTAGCTGCTGTGACAGCAAAGACAGAATGTCTGGAAGGAATGTTTGGGTCCAAATGGACCATTTTCAAGTACTTCCAAGTCAAGCCAAAAATCATGGGTGTTCTATAGTGAGTTAGAAAGACTTTCCAAGTGGTCTTGCATTCATACATTGAGTATTGAACTCGAAATAATTCCTTGAAGTTAAATGACTCACTGTTTTTAGGACTTTGAGAAAAACAAGGTTTATTTCTTGAAATCAAAATGAGGGGTTTAAGAGGGGGGTTTTGAAATGAGGGTTTTGAAAGTATACTTCCAGATCTTGGATGAATATTCTAACCACTTGGAATATCAATTCCTAACTTATTTCAAGAACTTCCCAAGTATTTGCAAACCATGGTTTTATTTGGAAATCAAACTCAAGAATCTATGGGAGTATGATACATGAGAGGATAGATGATACATGATATGATATAGCATGCTAAAAGTGGTAAAGAACATGTGCATGGGATATGGGTTCATCTAGGTACAAGAGAGTGTTGCATCAAAGTGTGAAAGTCAAAAAGTGAAATGCTGTGAATAGTGGACAGACTGTATGCATCACTTTGTAACATTATAATGGGAGGTCAAACGTGCCTAGAAAAATGTGAGAAAAATCAGAGATCATACTTATTGTGTCTAGAAAATAACCCAAAAAGCCAAACATCAATAGCTATCACAGATTAAAAGAAATAAATCAGAATGTACACATGACTCAGAAACAAAAGCTGCACTGTTGACTGATTTTGTATGATTTTTCATAAATCAAAGAAAAGGTTTATGATGACCCATTATATACCAAAAGTTTCCTAAGACACCCAAGTTTTATAAAAAAAAATAGAAAAGATATATGTACAGTGACGAAAATATCCAGAATAAGTGCAAGAAGTTGGGTGAACATTCTGTGAGAACAGAGGCAGATTATGAATATGAACTTCTCACATCCAAAACAAATACTTTCACATTTCTATAATTGATGGAAAAAAATTGGGGACAAACTATGATGTCTTGGGAAGATTTTCCAAGTGGTTTCATCATCATAACTCAAGTATTTAATTCAAAACAAATCTTTGAATCTGAACAGCTCACTGTTTTGGATCATTCTTGAAGAAAATGGATTTGGGTTTGAAATAGAGTTTGAGTTCTTGATTGGGGGTTTTGAAATAGATGTTCAAAGCATGAACTTAAACTCTTGAGATGACCATGTGACCACTTAGAACCTCATCCAACCTTGAATCATCAAAGAACTCCCAATATTATTGAAGAGATTCATTTTTATTTTGGACATAACTTCAATACATTTCAAGAACATCTTGGAAGTATTGAGGTTATGATCATCATCTATCAAACATGTTTTTGAGGTCAAGAGCTACTATCCATAAGGATTCACTCACCCCAAACTTCATGTCATCACTTAGATGATGATGAACTAGTAAGTAAATAAAGAAAATAAAAAGAAATGAGATTAAGAAGAGATGAACATAATATGAACAAGCAAGTAAATAACAATCAATAGATGATAATCAATATGATTTTGGACTTGTAGCTTGGTGTTTCACTCATAGATTTTGACATTTGGACATGAAAGTGGCTTCCTAACTCAAGAATGCTCAAGAATGGTGATTGGGTATATTGATGATGAAGTATATAGAAAAATGGTGGAGGAAAACAAGATTAGAACTCACTTTGATTGGAAAAAATGGAAGAAGAAGACTACTTCTTCTCTTTCTCTCTCTATATTTCCCTAGAGTTTCTTCCTAAGCTTTCTCTAAGCTTCCATGTCTCTCCTCAAAATGGAAGTAAATGGCTTCTTTTATAGGCAAAGGAGGGGTGGTAAATGGAGTTTTAAAAAGTTTAAAATGGTCTCCCATTGGTCCAAAATAAGCTGGGAACCAAAACTACGTCGTTTTGATTTCTAATATATCAAATTGGACCCCCAAAATAAATTACAAAAACTCACTGTTCTGGAGGGGAGTGCCGCGGCGGCACTGGGCCAGTGCCGCGGCGGCAGTGGGCCAGTGCCGCGGCGGCACTGCTCCTCCCTTCGTCCAGATAATGCTGTTTAGGCCCCCTGAAGTTCCGGTATTCACGAAAAGGCCCTATTTCGTCCGAAATTCACAAAAAATGCGTACGAACTCCAAATTGAGGTTGTGATATACCGTTGGAAAGGTAATGGAGTCTACTTTACATAAAAAATAGTTCGGGGATAGGTCACTTTGAAAAGTTTTACGGTATTCGCGATAAAAGTCAATTTGATCGCCTTTTCCGGTTTTGGAAATTCATAATAAATTCGTTTTAAATCCAGAAATTATGTGCGATATACCGTTAGAAAGCTATTGACCTCTAGTAGCCATGAAAAATATTTGAAAATTGTTTCGGCGCCCCGATTCCAAAGTCAAATTTTGGTCAAACTGGTCAAAATGGGATTCCCGGGAAGTTCTGAAAACCTCCGGGAGTTCCCGGGAGCTGATGTTTTCGCTCGATTTTCTTTTGGAACTTGTTTTAACACTTTTTTTCATGATTTAAAATGATTCTTGTGAATTCGGACAATTTCGGTCAAACTTGGTCAAACTTGGTCAAACCTGGTCAAACCTTGGTCATACCTAGTCAAACCTTGGTCAAACCGGTCAACGAGGACTTTTTGGGAACTTCTGGGACTTCCGGGGGTCTCAGGGAGTTGACGATTTCACCCAATTTCTCTCAAAAACTCACATTATTGTTTTTCTTACGACGTAGCATGTTTCCAGAACTTTGGGACCAAATCTGGGAGTTTTATGGCTTTCAGGGGTATTTTGGTCATTCTGAGCATTTTAAGAAATAGAACCAACTTCCAGAAGTCCTTTTGAGTCCTTTTTCGATCATTGTGAACCGCCAAGCTATGGGTCTCCTAAATCTAATAGCCGACAAAATGGGGTGTCTACAGCTGCCAGAATATCGAACTGAGTGTGGGCTCTTTCGAAATCCTTTCTGTTTTCTGCTCTCCCTCTTTTACGCTCTCTTTTCTATTTCGAGTTATAATTCTCTATATAGAAAAACGCTAGCTGATGAGAGAGCCAAAGCAGCATACATATAGGCTACGATAGGGACCATAAGAAGTCAATAAGGAATAGGCTTCCTTATGGAATTAGAAAACCCTAATTCAAACTGAATCAGATTCCTATTTCCATAAATTATAATTCATACCACTAAAGAATTATAATTGCACTCCTACCCTTATCTCAAAAATATATTTCGAGCTCCATGTTATTAAATGCTTATTATCTCCCCATGTTAAGATTACAGATATCCATTAATTAAATATAATTACTGACAATCATATTTAATTAATTTCTTAAAATTCATTGAGATCCTCTGCTTAACTTATCTGATATGTCGGATACAAAATCCACCTGCAGGGTTTGACATAATCAAAACTTATAAGCTTTCTCAAGGGGATATCATCAATCCCAAAATTGAGACATAGATTCCATCATTAATTAATATCCACCACACAATTAATATTGCTACCCAATCCAATGAGATATTGACCCATTTAAGGATCTCACCCTTTTAGGGATCAAAGTGTAAATATCAAATGTACGTGTCTACAAATTAACTTAGGATTTAGAGCATAAGCACTCATAATAGCCATGAGGTATTAATTATCTTATAAGTCAGTATAAAGATAATTACCCCAAGTCAGTCCCGTTTAATACACAAAGTGTACTAGCATAGTGAGTTGAAACTATACCGTTTTCCGTAGTCAAGACAAACCTACTACAACACTATGCTGCAGTCCTACCGATGGTGTGTCCAATCCCATCTAAGACTGTAAACCAAAATCTTACATTCTATAATATCTGATGGCCTGATCTTCCGTGTGTAAGCCGAACTCTACACACCAAACCACCTACTATATAGAATGAGAGACACACATGCATAATATTAAATAAATAATATAATACAAACATTGCCCACACAGATTCTCATAAAAATGGATCAACTGATTTTATTAAATGAGTAATAAATCAACTACATAAAGCATGGCTTTTAGTATATATCCCTAACAACCACACCGATGATGCAAGAAAAAATCAACTTTGTCTCAAAGCTTGGGACGACATTTGCCTTCCAAAAAGCTTTGAAGGATTGGGATTATGAAGAATGAAAGATTACAATAAGGCGCTTTTGGAAAAACTTGGTTGGAATATCTTGACTCAAGAAGGAAAACCATGGGTTCAACTCATCAAAGGTAAATATCTACAGGGGACTAACAATTTTCGGACCCAAAGGAAATATAATACATCATGGGTTTGGCAAGGTATCTCGGCTTCAATCGATATCATTACAAAAGGTGCATGTAATCTTATTGGAAAAGGCTCTAGCATCAATATTTGGGAAGACCCTTGGATCCACTCTCTTCCGGGGTTTAAACCAATCTCTTTATCGGAGAACAGACCTCCCCTCACTCATGTGAATGAACTAATTTTGACCAATGAGGGCAGGTGGAATCTTGACTTGATGAATAGTATTTTTACTGAGGAATTGGTCGAAGCCATTCGAAAGATAGCAATGCCATCAGGATGTTTCTCCGTTAAATCCACTTACTTAAATTCATTTGGACCCCTGATAATAAAGGATGTTTCTCCGTTAAATCCACTTACTTAGTGGACCAAAAATCTAGGATGATAGCATCCTTTGATTTTTTCCCCGCAAAGTTGGAAGCATCTTTGGATTTCCAAATTACATATTCGCCTCAAAGTTTTCCTTTGGAAAATCGTTACAAACTCTATTCCGACAAAAGCAACCATTGCTGCTCGTTTTCCCGTGGACAACACTTCATGCCCTCTTTGTGGACACCCCGTGGAAACTCTTGAACATTTATTTTTAAATTGCCCTATTGCTAGAGTGTCATGGAGATAATCCAGCTGGCCACTTGAATCTACTTCATTCTCAACTGATGGTATCAAACATTGGATCAAGGTGGTCATAAAAGCCTAAGGCTGTGTTGTGCTTAGTTAATGAAGAAGCCAGGAATTTCACCATATATGCAGCCACTTTGATGTACCAAATTTGGTTGTTAAGGAATAAAGTCCATTTCCAGGAAGGCACTTTTGACCTCCCCTAATGGTGTTCTCGCGTTGCTTCTATTGCTTTTGAACATCAAATAGCCCAAAGGAAAATTTGTAAGACTCCTAGAACTCTGTTTGAGGAATGGATTCCTCCCCTCCTGATTGGGCCAAAGCAAATTTTGATGTTGCCATCCGTGACCATCTGACGATCCTTGCTACCATCATCCGAGATGACCAGCCTAGAGTCATCTGTGCAAAAACAGTTTAAGAGGAAGCCATGGACCCAGCTCTTGCCGAGGCCAAAACAGCAACTCTGGCCATTTCGGAAGCAACTCCCCTTGGTTTAAAGAACATCATTTTTGAAGGGGACTCCATCATCGTCTGCACCCCCTCATGGATTGGAACTGCACACCTTTTTGGACGATTGAGACACCCATTCTTGAAGGAAGAAGAATACTCTCATCTTCTTTTATTTTCTGCAAGTTTAACAAAATTGCTAGAAATGCCAATTTTGCGGCCCACAACTTAGCTCGTTGGGCTTGTCTTGGTAATTGCTTTGGGACCATCCCATTTGTTGATATTCCTCGGCATGTCTTTGAGGAAGAACTTCGACTGAGGTAGGGGTTTCTTGGCTTTTTGTACTCTGTTTTCTTTCTTTGTTGGTAATGAATTCTAGTTTGAGCAAAAAAAATTTTAAAAAAAAATTTATTTTCTCTTTTCAAATAATCCGAGAATTAGGTGACAAAGTTGAATTGAGTCGAACAAAAAAATATAAAAAAGGGTAAAGTGCATTTTGCACCCTCAAACTATACCATATTTTGTACTTTGGTCCCTAAACTATCATTTTTCGCATTTTGGTCCTTCAACTATCATTTTGTGGCAGGTTGCCCCCTCCTTCACTTTCAGTGATGAAAAAAGTCACTTTTTAGTGACACCAAAAGTGATGCTAAAAGTGAGGGAGGGGGCAAATTACCACAAAATGATAGTTGAGGGACCAAAATATGAAAAATGATAGTTTAGGGACCAAAATACAAAATATGGTATAATTTGAGGGTGCAAAATGCAATTTACCCTATAAAAAATGGCTTGGCTTCACGATAGTACTCCTTGTCTCCAGCCAATCCAGTTCATAGCTGACGAGTGGCGCCCAAATCAATCACATTATAAAATCTCATTACTGATTACTTACAGAGTGAGAAAGTTAGAGAGAGAGAGAGAGGGGGTGGAGAGAGAGGGCGATGGCTAACGCAGAGAGCAGTTCAAGAGCTTCGAGATGGTCTCTTACTGGAATGACAGCTCTTGTCACCGGCGGCACTCGTGGGATTGGGTCTCTCTCTCTCTCTAGAAATTTTCATCCAATACATTTGTTGATTGCTACTCTATTGAGAATTTTTTTTTTCTAGGGTTTGGATTAATTGAATTGAAGTGTGATATGATCAGGAATGCGATTGTGGAGGAACTAGCTGAATTAGGGGCCACCGTATACACATGTTCTCGAAACGAGGCAGAACTCAACCGTTGCTTGCAACAATGGTCCGATAAGGGCTTCTCAGTCTCTGGTTCGGTCTGCGATGCGTCGTCGCGAGACCAAAGAGAGATACTCATGCAAAAGGTCTCCTCTGTTTTCAATGGCAAGCTCAACATCCTCGTATGTTTCTGGCCCCCCTTATATATATATATATATATATATTCCCATATATGTATATCCAGAACCATTCTCATGAGAAGGGTTCTGTGTATATATATGTATATACACACACAATATATATATATGAATGTCTGGTCTATTAGTAGTAACTAGTCGACAAACCGTGCAAATGCACGGGAATTTGTTTAAAATAATTCCCCAAAATAGAAATGTTATGGAATCTGATAGTATATATATACAAAAATACAGTAATGCTATGTTTACCGAAGTTTTAAGCCTAGTGTATTTAATTCTCAGATGCTTCACGGATTCTTCGGAAAGGCACCCGTACCTCATTGGTTGTGTACTAATTTAAAGGCAGCTGCACCCACACTGGGTGTTGGACCGCCGCACCTGGGCTTCCTAGGTTGTACCACATGCCGTGGTCATGGTTGGTGAATACCATTGTTTGTAGTATTGAGAATACACACCATTATTCAAAAAAAATAAATAAATAAATAAATAAATTTCAATATTAATATGGTTATATGTGGAACTCAAATTTTAGAAAACATTGGAAAATTTTCCTTCCATTGCACCCAAATTTAAAAAAGAAGAAGAAGAAGAAAAGAATAAGTATTACTTTATTGGATGCTTAAAGTCTTTTTTTAAAAAAAAAAAAACCCACACTGGATTGTGCATGTACACTTCACATATGTATTCCCATCCATAACCACCAATACCAATTGGACGCATAGTTAATGAAATTGAACTATAGGATGACTTGAAACAACTAATTGAAGAAAAGGAAAAACCCAAAAAAATGAGATTGAACCGAACACAATGCCATGTTTTCCCTCTTTCTCAAAACTTCTGCTACTGTGTAAAGATTTAGAGGGCTGAATATTGTATAGTCCTACTTCATTCCTATATTTTTAAAATTTAAACGTAGGAAACCAACTTATACAAAATCATTCCAGGGAAGAAAAAAAAAATGTAAATACTTAAGGCCAATACTTACCAATAGAAAAAGGCAATCTTGTTATCGCTCATCCTCCGATCCGAGAAATAGAAACTTATATCGAACACAAAATCACCCAGAGCCTCTGCACAAAGATAGAGAGAGAAGCAAGAGGAATTGTGAGAAGCAGCTTTGTAGATTTGGACTGATTAAGACTTTAAGAGACATTTTCCTAAAACTGATTGACATATTCTTAAACTTAATCTAAATCATTATCTCTCCATTTCTGTAATTACCACAAAATACATAGAGTGAGGAAGATGGAGAAGTGAGAGTGAGAAAAAAAAGATAGACAGAGGAAGGAGGGGGTGGCAGTCTCTTCATTATGTGTGTATTAGATGTATATACAATATGTATTTAAGAGAGAGAGAGAGAGAGAGAGAGAGAGAGAGAGAGAGACCGTATAGATATAGATGTGTGTATTATATATATATGTAAGGGTGTACACGAGTTGAGCCTCTCAACAAGGGCTCCCGGCTCGGCTGGATAACACCTCAGCTCGTATAGTAAACGAGCCAAGCTCGAGCTTGAATACAAAGCTCGTTTAATAAACGAGCCAAGCTTGAGCGCACATGAGTTCAGCTCGATAAGGCTCGCGAACAGTTCAATTAAGGCTCGTATAATAGGCTCGTGAAAAATCTCTTTAATAGGTTTGATAAGGGCTTTTTAATTATATATATGTAATAATTATAAAAATATAATTTATGTATAATGCAAAGTATTTAAAATTGATAGAATATTGACATATTATAATATGCATAGTCCTAAATTCACGCGCCAAGCAATTGTTTTAGTTAAAAACATATGTATATATATATATATATGCCAACTGCCAAGCATTAAGCTTGGTCCGTGGGTTTTGGTTGGCAACTTATACTTGCTACTAGAGGTGTACACGGGTTGAGCCGCTCAACAAGGGCTTGAGACTTGGCTTGATAACAGCTAGGCTCGGCTCGGCTCGATAATAAACGAGCCAAGCTCAAGCTTAAGCAGGATGCTAACTCTTAAAGCTCGGCTCGAGTACAACCCATGTATATGTATGTATTTAAGAGAGATTATGAGAGTTGCAAATAGGAAGATGAAAAGTCTCACAAAGGGAGAGAAATAAGTCTTTGAAGTTGGTTGGTCTCTTCTCTATTCGAATATGTCACTGGAGTATGTATGAAGAGATAGTAAGAGATTGAAAAAGAGACAATTAAGAGTGAGAGAGAGAGAGAGAGAGAGAGAGAGAGAGAGAGAGAGAGAGAGAGAGAGAGAGAGAGAGAGAGACGGTACAAATACATAAACCTTGCAAATAGGAATATTAAAAGCCTCACAAAGGAAGAGAAATAGTAAAGTCTTTCAAGCTGGTTGGTCTCTTTGAGGAAAAACAGGAAAAAAGAGGGGGAAAATTAACATGCCACGTGGTACATAAACAAAACAAGAAGGAAAAAAAGCAAGGTGGCCATGTGGTCTATCTCACAAGAAGGTGTTTGCTTTGTGATTTTGATATATATAATAGATTAGTAATCAGACGGTTTTTTTATTTACTCTTCGTTTGGATTGAGAGAAATGGAGAGAAGAGAAGAGAAAGGAACCACTTTCTCTCCAGCAGTCTCGTTTGGTAATTTAAGTGGAGAGAGAAGAGGAGAAATGGAGAGAAAGTGGAGAGAAAGAGCCCACTTTTGTTTCTCTTCAAATCGGAGAGATTCTGAAGAGAAAAGAAGAGAAAATTAAATGTTGTGTAAAAGACCAATACGCCCCAATATATTTTTATTTATTCTAACATATATCCCTAACAAAGGTTAAAAAAGTAAATTTGTTATAAGCACTTTCTTTCTTTTCTCTTATGAAATTTAACCAAACGAAAGAAAGTAATGTTTCTCTTCTCTTCTCTTTTGCCTATCCAAACATGATGGAGAAAACTCGGCTTTATTTTCTCTTCTCTTCTCTTAATAAGTTTCTCTTCTCTTCTCTCCACTTCTCTCAGTCCAAATGGAGTGTTAATGTCGCCATCAATTTTAACATAGTTTAGTAGTTGTTCTGTATGACGAGGGCACTCGTATTTCTAGTAAGCATGAAAGGATTTGATTATTCTGTTTGCTCAGCATGTAGTTCTTAATTATCTTAATTCCGTGAATTTCAGTTCAAATTGAATAAAAGCATATTTTACTAGTTCAGAGAAGCTTGGTGTCTGTTTGGTTTAGGATTTAGAGAGGTAAACGAAAAGGAAATATGGTGGGGAAATTAGGAAGGAAAACACAGAGGAAGTTTTGAGGAAGGAAAAGAAAATATGGTTAAAAAAATTAAAAGCTTCAAGTTTTGTGAGTAGTTCCTTCCCTTCCACTTTGACTTGCTATTGTATTTCTAGAATTCTTAATTTCTAATGTTATATTAAGCATGGAGGAAAACACCAGGGAAAACTTTAGGAAATTGGTTTCCTTTTCCCTCTATATGGTTGGAAAATAAAACGATATGGAAAACCAATTCCCTAATGTTTTCCCTTGTGATTTCTTCCATGCTTAATATAGCACGACTTAAAATTTGTGTACTCTAAGAAAAAAGGAAGGAAAATGACTCACTACATTCAAAATGTTTAAATATGTTTCTCAAATTATTCTCTTTTCTTTCCTAATTTCCTCATCGTTTTCCTTGTTAACTAAACAAAGGAAAATGTTTTCCTCTTTATTTATTTATTATTATTTTTTTTACCCTCACTAAATCCAAGAACCAAACAAAGCCAGAGTTTGGTTAGTCATGGTATTTAACTGCTGATATATAGATGCTAGAACAATTTTTTCAGCTGAACAGTGGCAGAATCAGTTAGGCTCTGTTTGGTTCGTGGATGTCATGAGGGAAAAGAAAAGGGAAAGGAAAACAAGAAGGTGTTAGATTTCATAGAATAATAGTTTGAAGGCTTAGGGTTCACAATTGTGAGACC
This sequence comes from Hydrangea macrophylla, assembly GCA_033977485.1. Lineage (NCBI taxonomy): Eukaryota > Viridiplantae > Streptophyta > Magnoliopsida > Cornales > Hydrangeaceae > Hydrangea > Hydrangea macrophylla. Next base: position 66,980,411 of record CM066982.1, read on the forward strand.
CTCGTTATATATTCATTGAGGAGAAAATGATAATAAATTACATAGAGGTCCCCAGACTAAGGATAAATAAGAAAAATAACGAACCAAGAGATAACATAAAAACAGACGACACTCAACACTCCCCCTCAAGCTGGTGCGAACATGTCTCTCATGCCCAGCTTGCTAAGAAAGAATCGAAACGGTCGACTTGCAAGGCCCTTTGTAAGAATATTAGCTAGTTGCTCCCCTGATTTCACAAAAGGCGTACATATGCTCCCATTAGTTAGCTTTTGTTTGATGAAATGCTTATCAATCTCCACATGCTTTGTCCGGTCATGCTGAACTGGATTGTGTGCAATATTAATGGCAGATTTATTATCACAATACAACTTCATTGAGTTTTTCGGTTCGAAACCAAGATCTGATAACACAATTTGAATCCACAACAACTCAATACTCCTAGGGCCATGGCCCTAAACTCTGCCTCAGCGCTAGACCTGGCTACTACTGACTGCTTTTTACTCCTCCAAGTCACTAGATTTCCTCCAACAAACGAGCAATAACCTATGGTTGATTTCCTATCAGTAATAGATTCGGCCCAATCTGCATCGGTATAGGCCTCTACAAACATATGACCATGTTTAGCAAAGCTTAAACCATTCCCTGGTGCTGACTTCAGATACCTTAAGACCCTAAACACAACATCTAGATGGAGTTGTTTGGGATCATGCATGAATTGACTCACTACGCTAACTGCAAAAACAATGTCAGGTCTCGTATGAGCCAAATATTAATTTACCTACCAATCTCTGGTACCTCTCCTTATCAACAGGTTCTACACCAGAATCATCCCCAAGTTTTACGTTGGGATCCATTGGAGTATCCACAGCCTTACTCCCTAGCATGCCAGTTTCCTTGAGTAGGTCCAAAACATACTTTTGTTGAGATATGAAAATTCCATTCTTGGACGAGCCACCTCGATTCCCAAGAAGTACTTCAAACTTCCCAAATTGTTGATTTCAAATTCCATAGCCAGGTATGTTTTTAGCAGCTTCATCTCCTCAACATATCATCTACATAAACAATCAATGCTGTTACCTTGCCCTGAGACGAGTGCTTAACAAAGAGGGTATGATTACCTTGGCTCTGTCTGGAACCATATCTGATCATAGCTTGCGAGAACCTATCAAACCAAGCTCAGGGAGACTGTTTGAGGCCATATAAAGACTTCCTGAGGTGACACACTCTTCCTTTAGTCTTATCGTCCTCGAACCCATATAGACCTCTTCTTCTAAATCCCCATGCAGGAATACATTCTTCACGTCAAACTAATGTAAGGGCCATTCCAGATTTGCTGCTAGAGACAACAAGATTTTGATGGAGTTCATCTTTGCAACAGGAGCAAATGTCTCCTGGTAGTCCGCCCCATAGGTCTGAGTAAAGCCTTGACTACCAACCTGGCTTTGTATCTTTCTATACTCCCATCTGCTTTGTGTTTCACAATAAATACCCACTTGCACCCTACTATCTTTTTCCCACGGGGCAACTCTGTTAATTCCCAAGTGCCATTTTTGCAAAGCGCTTTCATCTCTTCAACTGTGGCTGATTTCCACTTAGGATCGGTGAGAGCTTCCCTGTACATGATTAGGGACAGAAATAGAGTCGAGTTTGGACACAAAAGCTTTATAAGATGGAGACAATCGAGAGTACGAAACAAACTTAGAAAGAGGGTGTTTGGTGCATTCTCTAGTGCCCTTGCGAAGAGCAATAGGAATGTCCAACTCATTTTAAGAGGAAGCAACAGAAATAGGAGTAGAGAGATTAGGAGGAGCAGAAATACCTGGACCTTCATTACTTGAAGAAATCAATTGTAGTGGGATTGGAGAAATGATCCTTTCATCTGTTGCCCCAAAAATCCTTCTACTTTTATTTTTTAAATAGGTCAACAACTCCTTCCTTTGCTCCTCTGCACTTTCCTCTCCTCTCCTTTTTTCACTCTTAACTTCTATTTTTTCACTTTCTTCTATTTTTTCACTTTCAACTTCTATTTTTACTTCACTACTATTTTCCTCTCCTTTCTTTGCTTCCTCCTCTCCTCATATAATAAATGGTACTGTTTCTGCAGACTTCTCTTCACCTAACAGTTTCTCCCCCCGAAGAGAGGGCTGGGAAGACAGGAAGTAGGACAATTTTTCATCAAAAGTAACATCCATAGACAAGAACCACGTACGAGAAGGGGGATGAAAACATTTGTACCCTTTTTGTGTAGGAGAATAACCTACAAAGACACACTTAAAAGCACGAGTGTTCAATTTCCGTCTGAGAGGAGAGTGATTGTGAACGAAGCAGGCATGCCAGACACAACCAAACACTTTAGGGGGAATAGGAAAGATTGAAGAAGGATTGGTAAGAAGTTCTATAGGAGTTTTCTTACCAAGGACACGAGTAGGCAAACGATTAATGAGGTAGGCAGCTGTCAAGACTGCCTCCCCCCAATAGGACTTAGTGATCTCCATAGAGAACAATATAGACCTAGCAGACTCTAACAAGTGGCGGTTCTTTCTTTCAGCAACTCTGTTTGGTTGTGGAGCATTGGTGCATGACGTTTGATGTATCATGCCATGTTCAGAAAAATAGTGACCGACACCATTGTAGATATATTTGTAGAAAGAGATTAGGGCAAAAAACTAAAGACTGAGGGTGTGATTGATAAAACTGAAAATTAAGTACTGAAAATTAAGTGCTGAATTTAAGTGCTAAAAATTTTAAGTGATTTGTATTAGCAAAACTATAAACAATGTTTCAAGAACTAAAATAGATTGCATTCAGTGATTATTTTCAGCAGAAAATTCACTTAACGTTTTCAGTGGATTTTTGGTTGCTTTTTCAATTAAGTGATACATTATCAAACGCACTGAAAAAAATTAAGTGGTGAAAATTTTCATTTTCACCACTTAATTGAGTTATCAAACACACCCTGATTATGTCTCTAGTATTTTATTAAGAACTAAATAGTATGTAGTTACAAGAATGCCCTTCGGCAAATAACACAGAACATAAGAGAACAAAAAAAGAAAAAGAAATAAAATAAACATAAATATTTCTAACACTCCTCCTGGTACAAATATATCTTTTAAACCCAGCTTGCTTAAAGCAAAATGAAACTGTCTACTTCCAACTCCCTTCGTGAGAATGTCTGCAAGCTGATCGCCGGTCTTCACAAATGGAGTACAAATCACACCGCTATTAATCTTCTCCTTGATAAAGTGTAAGTCAATCTCCCCATGTTTAGTCCGATCATGCTGCACTGGATTGTGGGCGATACTAATTGCAGACTTGTTATCACAATATAGCCTCATAGGTTCGCTATGATCAAGTCTCAAGTCAGTTAGCAGTAACTTGATCCACAGTAGTTCACACACACCTTGAGCCATAGCTCTGAATTCAACTTCTGCACTGGATCTAGCTACCACATTCTGCTTCTTGCTCCTCCAAGTGACAAGGTTGTCACCCACAAATGTACAATAGCCTGTTGTCACCCACAAATGTACAATAGCCTGATGTGGACCTTCTGCCAGTCACAGGATCAGCCCAATCTGCATCGGTATAAGCTTCCACTCTAAGGTGGTCATGTCTCGCAAAAAAAAGACCCTTACCCAGAGCTGACTTCAAGTGTCTCAGAATCCTGAATACCGCATCCATATGAGTCTCACGAGGAGCATGCATGAACTGACTTACAACACTGACAGTAAACGCAATGTCTGGACGGGTGTGCGAAAGGTAGATGACATGTCTTTGATATCTCCCTTTATTTGCTTCTGCTCCACTACTATCATCACTTAATTTTTGATTCAAATCCATCGGAGTGTCACATGCACTGCGCCCTAGCATTCCAGTCTCCTCCAACAGAGCAAGTACATACTTTCTCTGAGAAATGAAAATTCCATGTCTAGATTTAGCAACTTCAATTCCCAAAAAATATTTAAGAGGTCCTAGATCTTTTATTTCAAACTCACTAGACAGAAACTCTTTTAACCTTTTCATCTGTTCTAGATCATCTTCAGGTAGAATAATATCATCAACGTACACAATCAAGGCAGTAGTCTTACCTTGTGATGAATGTTTGATGAATAATGTGTGATCAGCTTGACTTTGTTTGAAGCCATACCTAAGCATTGCCTGTGTAAATCTCTCAAACCATGCCCGTGGAGATTGTTTCAGGCCATATAATGACCTTTTACGTCGACACACCTTCCCTTCTGTCTTAGTGTCCTAAAAAACAGGAGGAATATCCATGTACATTTCTTCATCAAGATCACCATGAAGAAATGCATTCTTCACATCGAATTGGTGAAGAGGCCACCCAAAATTGGCTGCCAATGACAGTAGAATCCTCACAGAATTCATCTTGGTGACTGGAGCAAACGTCTCCTGGTAATCAATCCCATATGTCTGTGTGAAGCCTTTGGCAACAAGTCGGGCATTATACCTCTCAACAGAGCCATTTGCTCTATGCTTCACAGCATACACCCACTTGCATCCCAGTCCTTTTTCCCATAGGTAAACTCATCAATTCCCAAGTATCATTCTTACGAAGAGCTTTCATCTCTTCAATCATTGCAAGTTTCCATTTGGGATCAGCAAGAGCATCCTGGACATTGTTAGGAATAGACATAGAAGCAAGTTTTGAAAGAAAAGCTCTATATGAAGGAGACAAGTGAGAATAAGACACAAAATTGGAAATAGGATGTTGGGTGCAAGTCCTAACACCCTTACGTAGTGCAATAGGGACATCAAGATCAGAATCAAGCTCAATAGGCACAGGTGTATAAGACTCATCAGAAATATCAAGAACAGAATTAGGATTACCTTTGTCCTCAACACGAGAAGGAGACGTCAATGGAAGGGTAGAGGGAACGGCTTCTTTATGTTTGGATTTACTCCATGTACCTTTAGAATAAACTAGCAACTCCTTTCCTTTTCTTGTAGGAGTACAATTACCTTCTTTTTCCCTCTCATTTTCAATTTCATTCTCCACCTCATTACTTTTTTCTCTTTCATTATCAACTCCAGTCTCCCTCTCATTACTTTTTTCTCTCTCATAATCAATTCTAATCTCCCCCCCCCCATTTTCTCCCTCGTTACTTCCTCTTCTTTCCACAACTGGGATAGGGAGAGTCACTTCTTCAAACCACTGCTCCCCCTGAAGAGGTGATTCTGTACTAGATGAAGACTGAAAGTAAGAATGAGGCTCATGGAACGTCACATCCATGGAGACAAACCATTTCCTAGAGGGAGGATGATAGCAGCGATAATCTTTCTGGGTAGGAGAATAACCCACAAAAACACATTTGATAGAACAGGGGTCTAACTTCCCCTGAGAAGGAGAATGGTTGTGGACAAAACAGACACAGCCAAAGATCTGAGGGGTAATAGAGAACAGAGGAGATGTATCAGAAAGAACTTCAATGGGTGCCTTTTTATTCAGAACACGAGTAGGGAGACGGTTAATGAGATAAGCAGCGGTTAACACCGCTTCACCCCAGTATGATTTAGGTGCATTAACCGAAAAAATTAAGGATCGAGCAATATCAAGTAAGTGACGAGTCTTGTGGTCCGTCACCCCATTTTGTTGAGGGGTGTCGATGCAAGATGTTTGATGAATAATCCCATTAGAACTGAAGTAATTGGCCAAACCCGAATCTATATACTCACCCCCTTGATCAGATTGTAAAACTTTGAGACTAGTCCCAAATTGTGTACGTACCATTTTATGAAAAGCTTTAAAAATGGAAAAAAAAAAAAAAAAACTTCCTTTTTTTCTTTCATCATATACAACCAAGTAGTACGGGAGTAATCATCAACAAAAATGACAAACCATCTATGACCTTTCAAAGATAAAACACGGGAAGGACCCCATACATCAGAATGAACTAAAGCAAATGGAACTGAACTTTTATTAATACTTGGAGCAAAAGAAGCTCGATGATGTTTACCAAGTGCACATGTTTCACATATAAAGTTAGAAACAAATTTATTTAAGACTAATAAAGAAGGAAATAAATGCTTTAGTAAGTGAAAAGAAGGGTGTCTTAGACGTCGATGCCAAAGATGTATGTCTTCATCTTTATTTCTCGAAACAACTGTGTGATGAGCCAAAGGTCCTTCAACATCCAAAACATAAAATCCACTCTCTTCTCTACCACTGCCAATGTCCTCCCCGTGGAGAGATCCTGAAAGACACAATGAGTAGGAAAAAAGGTTACACTGCAGTTAAGATTTTGTGTAAGACGACTGACAGATAACAGATTACATGAAAAATTTGGGATATTTAATATAGAGGAAAGAGGTAAGGTTGGAGTCGCACGAATAGTACCCTTCCCTGAGACAGAGGAAAAAGTACCATCTGCAATACGAACTTTATCTCTTCCTGAACACGGTGTATAATCAGAAAAAATATCAGAACATCTAGACATGTGCTCAGAGACACCAGAATCAATAATCCAAGGAGAAGAGGAGTGGGACAAGTATGCTTTTGCAGAAGTGACAAATGTACCTGACTGGGCAAAGGAAGTAGAGATACCTGTAGATGCAGAGGCAGTAGTAGAGGAAGTGCGGCGAGCCATGAGGTTCCGGAAAGCCTCTTCCACCTCAGAGGCAGTAAATAGAGTTGGAGCAGTAAGGGGGTGGAGGTTGATCAACAGAAACGGAAGCGGTAGGATCCACAGTGGAAGAGTGATGGGCATTAGCATTACGACCATTAAACCGTCCTCCACGACCCCTAGACTGGCCAAAACGACTTCCTCGACCTCCTGAGCCCCCCCGACCACCTAGTGGATAACCGTGTAATTTATAGTATGTGGCCCTGGTGTGATACTTGGTATTATAATGGTCACAAAACTGTTTGGACTTATCTTCAGATTCACTAGTACTGTCATGGCCACGACTCCCATCCCTCTGAGAAGCGAAAATAAGAGCAGATCGTTTCGTACATGGTTCGAAGTATCGACCGATACCGAGTCGTATCGGCCGAGTTGACTCGGTATCGTGAGGGTCTAATACGAGATATTAGCCGATTCCAACTGAGTTAAAAAAAAAAAAATTGACTTGTGATACATATCGGCCGAAACGGCCGAGTTTCATACATCTCGACACCACTTCGCGAGATGTGTCACTATACAGCCGAGACGAAAGACGATACAATAAAAAAAGGTAAGAAAAATTCAAAAAGTTGCTTGAAAAGTACTAGATCTCACATTTAATTGCCGGATTGGATCTCTCTTGGACCTCCTCTCTCATACCTACATTTTTTTTAGGTGAAAACTCTCTTGAATCTTCATGCCCGGTATCGTGGATTTGAGATTCTGATCCCAAAGTTGCGATCTGACCTCAAAGCTTCATCTTTGATCTCGAAAAGTTGTCGAAGCTACGTCGCCATCTCCATCGCTGCATCGCCGTCTCTATCGCAACGCAGGTGAGTATTTTTTTGAGGGGGGTTTTGTGTGTTAAAGCTAGGAGATTATTGTGTGTAGCTGTAACATGTGTTTGTGTGTTGTGTTTTTTACAATCTGTTTGTAAACTGTGTTTTTGACCGTTTGATTTTTGTGTGTTGTGCAATTTTTTAGTATTTCATTATCATTAATTACATGGTTGGGATTAACATTTAGGGTAAATTGGTGCCACCTATTTGGTGCGCATGAGGTGGGTTATTTGTATGTATATTGTATGTGTATTATTTCTTGTTTATTTATAAAAAAAAAATGTTTATTTATTTTTTCAAAATGTGTATGTGTATCAATTTTTGTTTATTTATAAAATAAGATGTTTATTTTTTCTATTGTATGTTACAAAGTTGTATTTGTATTATCATATTATTATATTGTGTGTATTATTTAGTACTATTGAACAATTATTATCCAGTTATGTGTGTATAGCTATCAAACTCTAGATCGGCAGCGTGCCAATTGAATAATTTGTGATTATGTAAGTGGTACATTGTGTATTAATTTTTGTTTATTTGTAAAAAAAAATTTATTTATTTGTTCAAAATGTGTGTGTATTATTGTAATGTATGTATCATTTATTATTATTGAACAATTTCTATCAAATTATATGTGTAGAACTATCAAACAGTAGATCGACAGCGTGTGAATTGAACAATTTGTGATTTTATAATTGGTAGATTGGGTTTTGTGACAATCTATAATGCCAATTTTGCTATTCTTATTATTTTAAAATTTTTGGTTATTTTTTCATATTTTTTTGAACCTTAAATCTAGCGTATCGTTGCGTATCGCCCGATACCAGACTGATACCGCGACCCCGAGTCATAACAACGGACTCCGATACCGCGACCTCGAACCATGTCGTAGGAGAAGGCTGAAGCATAGCAGAACAACGGCTTTCCTCGTTCTGGACATACGCGAAGGCCTCCTGAAGAGAAGGTAGCGGGTCCATTCCCAGAACCCGACTGCGAACTAGATCTAAATCAGAATTAAGTCCCTCAAGGAAATTAAAAATTCTTTCTTCCGCAACAAGCTTATTATAGGCCACAGAGTCAGCAGGACAAACGGGCTTGTAATCTAACAGGTGATCCAATCGTTCCAATTGGTGGATAGGGAGGTGTAGTACTAAAGAACATTCATCTTACCTTGTTCAGATCTACCAATCAATCGCCTTAACTCGAAAATCTGTGCCGAATTCCCCTTCCGGGATTAAGTGTTGGCCATGGTCTCCCAAATATCTTGGGCAGTAGCCATGTCCAAAACACCTTTAGCAATTTCTGGAATCATGGAGTGGCAAAGTCAAGTCATTACAGTGGAGTTCTCCATCTCCCACTTGTCATAAGAGGCATCCTCGGTAGTAGGTGCCTTAATTTTCCGTTGATATATCCCATCTTCCCTCTGCCCTTTAGGGACATGATCACAGATCCGGACTAGGCTAGATAGTTTTGGCCATTGAAAAGTGACGTAGCGAGTTTAACGTTCGGGTTATCGGTGGAAAACAAATAACTGTGTATTCACGTTGGATTTGTCTAAATCCGCCATCGTGAATCAACACTAAAACCAATACCCGCAACAAACACTGGAAGATGGGATAAAAAATGGAACCAATGGATGGGTAGCACACAAGAAATCAGAATACCATAGAGGATGCCAAAGTATCAATCATCTAATAGAAGTCCATATATGGACTAGAACCAAACGGTGAAGAGAAAACTTCAATCAAAACAACGGACTGGTACAGAACCTGTGTAGGTGGGGTCGGCTAAGAAAAAAAAGGCTGGGGTAATTTCGGCTAGGTCAGTTGGGCATGTGTGGTGTTCGGCTATGGATGGTAGGACATATGGGGTTGTCGGCTGGTGATGGGTAGTGGTATAGAGGTGTCGGATGGGGTTAGGGTGATTGGTGGTGATGTCGGTGGTGTCTATGGGAGCATGGAGGGTCCGGCGCAGGGGCTGTGGTACCTTGGAGGCTGCGGCGCAGTGACTTCAAGGCCTTGGTGGCCTGCGGTGCATGTAGGTGGAGGTGGGATGGGTAGGCGACAGGCTATGTGGTGGTGATTGGGTGGTGGCTGGTGGTGGTTAGGTGGTGGTGTTGAAAAATCCCTCTTAGGGAGGCTCTGATACCATGTAGAAAGAGATTAGGGCAAAAAACTAAAGACTGATTGTGTCTCTAGTATTTTATTAAGAACTAAATAGTATGTAGTTACAAGAATGCCGTTGGGCAAATAACACTAAATATAAGAGAACAAAAAAAAAAAAAAAAAAAAAAGAAATAAAATAAACATAAATATTTCTAACAATATTCACCCCCTTTATCAGACCGAACGATTTTAATAACAGTACTGAATTGGGTATATATCATCTTATAAAAAGATTTAAAAATAGAAAAAAAAACATCATTCTTTTCTTTCATCAAATATACCCAAGTTGTGCGTGTGTAGTCATCAATAAAAGTTACAAACCTTCTATAGCCATTTAATGTAGTAATATGAGATGGACCCCAAACATCAGTATGAATAAGTGCAAAGGGAATAGTACTTTTATTGATACTTTAATTAAAAGTTGCACGGTGGTGTTTTCTGAGTTGACAAGCCTCACAAGAAATCTCGGAAACACAATTATTTGAAACTAAGGAGGGAAATAAATAACGAAGCAAATAAAAGGAAGGATGTCCTAATCTTTTATGCCACAACTCTTGAGGAATAGTTTCTCTCTGTGAAGTATGAGCAGCACTTGTCAATCTCCTATTTTCAACTCCATCAGGCAACAAAAGATAGAGACCATTCTCCTCTCTACCACTGTCAATCACCTTCTTCGTGGAGAGCTCCTGAAGGACACAATGAGATGGAAAGAAAGTTACACAACAGTTCAAATCACGATTTAAACGACTAATTGAAAGAAGATTAGTTGAAAAATTAGGAACATGAAGAACTGAAGTTAAAGTGAGAGAATTAGAAACATTAATCACACCTTTACCAGAAATAGAAGACAAGTTGCCATCGACAGTTTTAACCTTATCTTTCCCTGAACATGGATTATAAGTGGAAAAAAATACTAGAAAGACCAGTCATATCGGAAGCTAAAGAATCGATGATCCATGGTTGTGGAGAATTAGCATGCAAAGCACTTGAAAATTTAGCATAATTACCTTTCTGGGCAAAAGAAGTAGAGGCACTAATCGACAGTTTTAACCTTATCTTTCCCTGAACATGGATTATAAGTGGAAAAAAATACTAGAAAGACCAGTCATATCGGAAGCTAAAGAATCGATGATCCATGGTTGTGGAGAATTAGCATGCAAAGCACTTGAAAATTTAGCATAATTACCTTTCTGGGCAAAAGAAGTAGAGGCACTAGTGAAGGTGTCTAACTAAGCCATAATTCGTCTCAATGTCTCTAAATCGGTACTACTGATGCTACCTGGCACAAATGAAGAAGTAGGGACTTATGATTCCTCTTGATAAGTCGACTCTGATCCTGTAGTCAAGTGAGCTCGTGGTCCACCATTACCTCGTCCACCACGACCACCACTACCACGACCACCACCACGGCCACCACCTCTCCCTTTGGATACAGGAGGGCGTCTGTGAAGGCTCCAACAAGTCTCGCGGGTATGTCTAGGACGATTACAATGGTCACACCAAAGTTTATCCTTCTCATCACTCACCTCATAACCAGAATCCCGACGCTGAGTTGAGTGCTTACCCCCTCGTTGACTAGAAGAAACCAAAGCAGACCTGTCATTAGATGACTGTGGAAGCATAACTGAGCGACAACTTTCTTCATTCTGGACATAGGCAAATGCTTCACGAAGTGATGGCAAAGGTTCCATACCAAGTATCCGGCTCCGCACTGGATCAAACTCTAGATTCAGACTAGCTAGAAATTTAAAAATCCGCTCACTTTCAATATATGTTTTAAAGCTAGCAGCATTGACTAGGCATGCTGGGTGATGGGTAGTGAGATGATCAATCCTCTTCCAAAGGGAACCTGAAATCGTAAAATATTGCAGAGTGGAGCGGTCACCTTGGACTTTAGCTTCATAAGTCCGTCGCAACTCATAAACCTGGGCTACATTTCCCTTGCGTGAATAGGTCTCAGCAAGAGTATCCCAGATGTCTTGGGCAGTTTCCATCTCGAAAAAACCATCAACAATCTCAGGCTCCACGGAATGAGTCAACCAACTCATATCCAAAAAATTATCTACCTCTCACTTTGCATAAGTAGAATCTTCAGGACTAGGTGCCTTGATTGTTTCATTCACAAAACCAAGCTTTGACCTACTTTTGAGCCAAAACGTAGTCGACTGAGACCATGACAAATAATTATCACCATTAAGTAACACTGTGGTGATCTTGGACCCAAGGTTCTCGGTAATGAATCTCTTAGGAGAACTTGTACCAACGGCATCTTTTTGTGTCACACCGTCTTTCGTCATGATGAAGAGGGACACTCAAACAAAAAACAAAGATGAATGGAATCAAGGCTCACCTAGTAATCACAAGCACCAATCTGCTGCTATTGTCCTTTTTTATGGACAACTCATTTGGTCCAAGTATGGACCTAAGAAAAGAATCTGGAAGTTGTGATCAAATCAGGCCAATACAAGGGTCGAACTGATCTAGGGCTGAAGTCGAAGGGAAAGAAGGAGGGTGGGGGGATGAACTCTCAGGCCAGGGTAGAAGAGTGGCTGTATTTTAGTGGTAGAAGCAGTGAAGGGGCTGGACATGCCCTGGAGGGTGCGCTGCAAGGTAGGTGACCAGAGGGTGATCGTCGAGAGGTGTGGGGGCCTGGGAGTTGTCGCTGGAAGTGAAGGGGGCTGGGTTAGGGTTAGGCGAAGGTCGGAGGGTGGTTCGGCTAGTGGTTGTGGTGGTTCGGGTGGTGGTTGTGGTGGTGTATGGATCAAAAACCCTAGGCTAGGGTGGCTCTGATATCATGTTAGATTTCATAGAATAATAGTTTGAAGTCTTAGGGTTCACGATAGTGAGACCCTCATTATATATTCATTGATTAAAAAATGATACTCCCTCCGTCCCTTTTTTAGAGTCCTATATTCCATTTTGGGATGTCCCAAAATTAGTGTCCACTTTCCTAAATTGGTACACAATTTTTACTTACTTTCCAATACTACCCTTCCTTGAAATCTACACCAAGACAAAACTAAAAAAGTTATTGTAATGATTAGGGGCAATTGTGGAAAGTAAGTGTAGATTCTTTTTGTCCCCTTAATAAGTTGAGTTCCCAAAGATGGACTCAAAAAAAGGGACGGAGGGAGTAATAAATTACATAGAGGTCCCCAGGCTAAGGATAAATAAGAAAAAATATCGAACCAAGAAATGACATAAAAAACAAACGACACTCAACAGAAGGAAAACTAATTCCCTCGTGTTTTTCCTATTATTTTCCTTCATGCTTAAATAACATTAAATAAAAAAAATTCTAAAATATAATTATAATATATGAATAAAGGAAGGGAAATGATTCACAACATTCCATATGTTTAATTTATTTCTCAACATATTCTCTTCTCTTTCTATTTTCCTCATCATTTGCCTTACTAACCAAACAAAGGAAAATGTTTTCCTCTAGTTTCTTTTCTTTTCCCTCACTAAATCCGAGTGCCAAACAAAGCCTTAAGGTCCAACTGCTCCACTGAGTAGTGTTGTGTTGTCCCTTCTAGGCTTCTACTGATCAACACAAATGCTCTGTGAATGTTTATGACCCTATTTCAACCTTTGATATATTTTGTAAAAGCGATTGAAGGTGAGGGTGGGCAGCTGGAACTTCCCTGCCCTCTAGAGTTGAAACAAATTCTTTGGACAACTTCATGGAATTAGGAATTTCTAGGTGCTGTTATTATAAATTGGATGGATTAAGTTATTCGGACACTTCTCATGAAGCGTAGCTACTTCGAATTATCATCTTAATCATTTTAGTTATTTTAGTTCAGTTTCCTTTTTAACCAAGTAAAAAATCTACTTCCCAAAAAAATTGAAGAAGAAATAAAGAAACACATAAGACAAGATAAGGACTTGTTACTATATTAGCTTTGAGGGGAATCGCTGAAGAGTGTTGGACCTGTTGGCTTAGTTTTAGGTTTATCAGCTCTTAAGGAAGTTGATGCCCTCAATGTATCATATGTTTCGCGTTCTCATCTAGTGCTAATTAATGACCGCTATAAGATTTGAATTGTAAAATCTTCCAAGATTTTAACTTGGATATTCAGCTGGGTTATAACTCCTGGATACCTCGATGGGAAAATGTATACGAAAACGCCATACAAGTCCATTTCTATGCTTCTATGATCCGGAGGACGAGTGCAAAATGAGTGCTAGCTGCATCTCCTTTTTTTTTCCCCCCCCAGAACGTATAACCCAGAAATTCTCATGAATGAGATTATGTGACTTAGGTTTGGAAACAATTATCAGAAGAAATAGCCATTAATTTCCGTCAGCGTAATGATTCAAGGGTCATATGTTTAAAGCATTTAACTTTGATTCATGGATCATCCTAATGAATCTGTTCCGCTTCTGCTTATTTCTGTTGCTACATTTTTTCCCAAATCCTTACAGCAAATGTACTCCAGGCTGGTTGAGTGAAGTTTAATATGGACTCATGGGCTATGTTCCCTTGATAGAACAAGCAATATATTCTCCATTTCTTTGGGGTAATTAAACAAGCAGCGCATGTGAATAGAGCAACATATGACTGATATGATTGAACCCACTCCTTGACTTAACTTCTTCCTAGTTACTTATTACTTACATCAACAAACTTGATACCCCTACTAATGTCCACCTTCCCGAACTTCATTTTATTTCTCACGCTGAAGTTCACCACATTATTACTTACACTGGTATTCATTTAATCTGCTCGCTACCACATTATTACTTGCATGTTTAGTATAACACTTGGTCCAAGATTATAAAAGATTTTTCCCAATTACTGATTTGTATGCTCAAATAGAATGTTCACTTTCAGAAAGACTTCAAAAGCTTTAATGTTTTCTGGACCCTTTAGAGTTGAGTGTTATTCTAACAGATAGACTTGGTCTAGATAAACAATGTAGGAACAAACATTAGGAAGCCAACTTCTGAGTATAGTGGTGAAGAATTTTCAATGCTCATGGCTACCAACTTGGAATCTGCTTACCATATGAGCCAACTTGCATATCCTCTTTTAAAAGCATCTGGAGTTGGAAGCATTGTTTTCATTTCCTCTGTGGCGGGTCTGGTGCACATATTTTCTGGATCGATTTATGGAGCGAGTAAAGGTAAATTTCCGCAATGACAGACTTCAATTGTGCACTAGTATGGTATGTAAAGCTGACTGGTGTAGACCATAGGATTTGAGTTTGTATTTGCTACTTGCAGGTGCAATGAACCAACTTACAAAGAACTTGGCTTGTGAGTGGGCTAAAGACAACATCCGATGTAATTGTGTTGCACCATGGTATATCAGAACCTCGCTCGTAACAAATGTAATATTTTTTTTTTATCTTGCTCATTGTTTATTTAGAGTTCAATCTTTATTCTGAGAAATTAATTTCTGTCCGGAATTTACTACTACATGCAATAGAAATATTCCTGCGAAATGCTTCAAGCCTTCAACAAAACGCCACCTCCATGTTCATGAAAACTGATACATTCTTGAATATTAACCCTCCCATTTTTTGGAAATGGGTTTGCCCTTTTACAGAATATGTTCTCCATTTTCCAAATGATATGAGCATACCTCCAAATCCCTTATCACAATGTTGGCGACATACTTCATTTAACAGCATTGTATTTGCATGTGCTTAGTTGCTTGAACTGTTATGTGGTAAATATATTTATATATAAAAGAAAATCTCCACAACCTATTGTATTATTTCTTCTTATTCTTTTTTGAACTCACCTCAACAAGGTCTTTCTCGTCTTTATAATTTTTCTAGTTGTACATGTAGCGGGGTTGGTTTTTCGGGAGAACATAAGTTATTATGCTGGAGCAGTTAGAAAACTACTATTTTCATTTTTATTTTTGGTAAATTATTAATATGATGCAGCACATCAAGAAATATGAAAAAGATGAAGAATAAAGATAAATAAGAAGAGATAAGAAGTCTTGGAGTCCACCAAGACAAGGACTCTTGGAATCCACCAAGACCTTAGGCTCTCAAAGAGAAAACTCAAATTGTATTAATCATCATAAGCTATGGAATACAATAGTGTACCCACCTTATTTATGGAGAAAATAGAAGACTCCTATTCTAGGAAAAATACATAAACTCTGAAACTTCCTAATAGATAAATATTCTCATAATATTCTAAAAAGATATTGTAGAATTCAGAAGTTAGTCCCTAAACTTCAGGGATTAGTTTCTAAGAACCAGGATGTTGACAGATTCACAATCTATAATCCCAGAAAGTCAAACCAGCCTGTACACATTAATTGACAGATTTTCTTGTCTTCCAGAGAGTTGATCCTTCCCTGATTTACAGGCTGATTTTTCAGTTATATAGCATAATTCCCTAGTTGTAGTTTTCCTTTTATAGCTTCAATTGTATTTATTTCTTTTGCTTTACTTTTGCCTAAGTTTCAGCTATACTTTTCTGTATATATACATTGTAAATTCTCAGATTTGGAATAAGAGAAAAATATAGAGTTTTCCTCTCTATAATCCTTTATGGTATCAGAGCTATACTACCGACTCCTCTCTTATGCCAAAATACGGCCCAGCCACCGGAATGGCTACCGAAAAACAAACCTCTGAAGTCGCAATTCCAAACAGCCTTGGAGCAACGGACAACTCCCATCTATCTCATCTCCCCATTACGGGTCATAAATTGAATGGGCAAAACTTTCTTCAATGGTCTCAATCCGTCATGATGTTCATATGCGGCAAAGGCAAGGATGAATACCTCACTGGAGTTGCATCTCCTCCTGCTAAAGAAGATCCCAAGTTCAAAGGATGGAAGGCAGAAAACAACATGGTTATGTCGTGGCTGATAAACTCTATGAACAACGACATAGGAGAGAATTTTCTTCTCTATACAACTGCAAAGGAAATATGGGACACTGCAAGAGAGACGTTTTCAGCCAATGAAAATACAGCGGAGCTATTTGAAGTCGAAGGTATTCTCCATGATTTGCGTCAAGGTGATCTCCCAGTCACTCAATACTTCAATCTTCTTACTCGACATTGGCAGCAATTGGATGTGTTTGAAACTTATGACTGGGACTGCCCAACTGATGGTGCTAGATACAAAAAGATTGTTGAAAAGAAACGAGTTTACAAGTTCTTATTAGGGCTGAATAAGAATCTTGATGAGGTTCGGGGCAGAATAATGGGAACAAAGCCTCTTCCCAACCTTCGAGAAGCCTTTTCTGAAGTCCGTCGCGAGGAGAGTAGAAAGAAGTTTATGATGGGGTCACAAAACCTCCAACCTGCTGCCGAGAGTTCTGCTTTTGCTGCACGTGGACCCCAATATCAGTCTCCTGACAATCGGCAAAAGAAGCAGGGAAGACCATGGTGCGATCACTGTCACAAACCTGGACACACCAAGGACACATGCTGGAAGATACACGGCAAACCAGCAAACTGGAAGCCTAGACAACCACCTGAAAGCCGAGGCTTCATGACCAACAGCGAGGAGAAGACATCCTTCGAAACTACACTCTTTAGCAAAGAGCAGATTGAGCTTCTTCAGAAGATGTTCAGCCACCAAACAACACCCTCCACTCCAATCCCTGCCGAGAACATCATAGGAACTGGTTCCGTTGCCCAAACAGGTAATTTTCCTATAGCTTTGAGCACCCAAATGAAGAAACACAACCCGTGGATAGTAGACTCCGGCGCATCAAATCATATGACCGGTAATGCTACACTATTCAAAACTTACAACCCAAGTTCTGGAAATTTGATGGTTCGAATTGCTGATGGATCATTATCTAAAGTGGCAGGAATAGGATCAGTTACTATTACCGATGACCTGACTTTAAAATCTGTGTTCTTGGTTCCAAATCTGACTTGTAATTTGTTGTCCATTAGCAAACTCACCAAAGATCTGAATTGTGTTACTAACTTTTTCTCAAATCGTTGTGAATATCAGGACTTGGAATCAGGGAGGATGATTGGCAATGCTAAGGAATGTGCGGAGCTCTATCTTCTTAACGGTCCTAATAATCCTGAAGAACAAGCTCAAGCTGCAAGTAGTGTGTCATTTCCAATTTTTCCAGTTTTGTCTAATAACCATAGTGCAATCATGTTGTGGCACTATAGATTAGGTCATCCCAATTTCCAGTATCTAAAAAGGTTGTTCCCAACATTATTCAATAATATCAAACCTGAGGTTTTTCAATGTGAAGTGTGTCAATTATCCAAACATACGAGAAATAGTTATCCAATCCAAGGATACAAAACATCTCACCCATTTGCAATCATTCACAGTGATATATGGGGACCCTCTAGAGTTAACAATATCTCAGGAGCTCGGTGGTTTGTTTCATTTATTGATGACCATACTCGAATAACCTGGATATACTTGATGAAAGAGAAATCAGAGGTGGGCACTATCTTCAAAAATTTCAATAGTATGATCCAAACACAATTCCAGACAAAAATAAAGGTGTTTAGATCGGATAATGCCGGAGATTACTTCAATTCTTTACTTGGCAAATATCTGATGGATCAGGGAATAGTGCATCAAAGTTCATGTGTTGACACCCCTCAACAAAACGGGGCGGCAGAAAGGAAAAACAGACACCTTCTCGAAGTGGCCAGATCTATTATGTTCACTACAAATGTCCCCAAGCATTTTTGGGGAGAGGCAGTCCTCACAGCCACATATCTCATTAATAGGATGCCATCAAGAGTGATCAAATTCCAAACACCTTGTCAGGCCATTCTTCGCTCCTTCCCAGATACTCAAATTATGTCATCCCTTCCATTAAAAGTATTTGGGTGTACGGCATTTGTTCATGTACATCAACAACATCGAAGCAAACTTGATCCAAAGGCCATCAAATGTCTCTTTCTCGGTTACTCCCCCACTAAAAAAGGTTACAAGTGTTACTCGCCTATCACCAGGAAATTCTACACATCTATGGATGTTACCTTTTTTGAAAAACAATCATATTACCCAAAAACTTCCATTCAGGGGGAGAACCCAGCCATACAAGAATGTAGTTTTTGGCTTGACACCTCTATCCTTCCACCTGAAGCCGAGTCTACCATCCCTCAAGAAACCGAACCAAACACTAACATTTCCACTCCTGTCCGCACACAACCTGCAGTTGACAAAGAGCTCGTTGTTTATTCAAGAAAAAGAAGGCCCCAAGAGGAGATAGAGGATCGCACACTCCCTGAGCAAAACCATGAATCCAATCCTAGTCCAAGTCCAGATATTCCAGGTAACATATCTCAAACCGATACTAGTGCTAATGATGATCTTGATATTCCTATTGCTTTAAGAAAAGGGGTGAGATCTTGTACCCAGCATCCAATCTACAATTTTGTTTCCTATGATGGTCTATCATCTGAGTATCGGGCATTTGTTACTAATTTATCCAATATAGAAATTCCACGAAGTATTCATGATGCTTTAGGAAAATCAGAATGGAGGGCTGCCATACAAGAAGAGATGAATGCTCTAAAAAAGAATGGTACTTGGGAACTCTTAAATTTGCCAGAAGGGAAGCGACCAGTGGGATGCAAGTGGATTTTTACTGTCAAGTATAATCCAGAAGGGAGTGTAAGTCGGTACAAAGCAAGGCTTGTTGCTAAAGGATTCACTCAGACCTACGGCATCGACTACCAAGAAACTTTTGCTCCTGTTGCCAAGTTAAATACTGTTCGGGTTTTGCTGTCCTTAGCAGCTAATCTAGACTGGCCTCTTCATCAACTAGATGTGAAAAATGCCTTCCTCAATGGTGACTTGGAAGAGGAAGTGTGCATGGAAATTCCACCAGGTTTTGAGACGGGAAGTAATGTTAACAAGGTCTGTAAGCTCCGAAAGTCTCTATATGGTCTCAAGCAATCTCCTAGAGCATGGTTTAACAAGTTCACAAAGGCAATCAGGAAGCATGGGTACTCTCAGGGACAAGCCGATCATACCCTGTTCACAAAATTTTCTCCTACTGGGCAAGTTGTGATTCTCATTGTTTATGTTGACGATATTATTGTGACAGGGGATTACACTGAAGAAATGGGCTGCTTAAAGGAAGTTCTTGCAAAGGAATTTGAAATTAAAGATCTAGGATTGTTGAAATATTTCCTAGGCATGGAGGTCGCTCGTTCGAAGAAAGGGATTGTGGTCTCACAACGCAAGTACATCTTGGACTTGCTGAAAGAAACTGGAATGTTAGGATGTAAGCCTGCAGACACTCCAATGGAATCAAGTTATAAAATCGGTTTCAAAGGAGATAGTCCTCCGGTTGACACTGGGAGATATCAACGGCTTGTAGGAAAGCTCATTTATCTCTCCCACACAAGGCCAGATATAGGCTTTCCTGTTAGTGTCGTAAGTCAATTCATGAACAAGCCCAATGAAGAACATCTTGAAGCAGTTTACCGGATTCTTAGATACTTGAAGATGAATCCTGGTAAAGGAATATTCTTTCGAAAAGGAACAAACAAAGAGATTGAAGTTTACTCAGATGCGGATTGGGCAGGATCCATTACAGATCGAAGATCAACCACCGGCTATTGCACCTATGTATGGGGAAACTTGGTAACATGGCGTAGCAAGAAACAGTCTGTTGTTGCTAGGAGCAGTGCTGAGGCAGAGTATAGGGCTTTAGCTCTGAGTATATGTGAAGGATTATGGCTCAAAAGGTTACTTGATGAGCTAAGGATTTCAACAAGAGAATCAATGAAGGTGTTTTGTGACAATTTGGCTGCAATAAGTATTGCAAAAAAATCCTGTCCATCATGACAGAACTAAGCATGTAGAACTCGATCGTCATTTCATCAAAGAAAAGGCTGAAGCTGGAATACTAAACTTGATTTACACACCTACACACCTTCAAGTGGCAGATGTTCTAACGAAAGCCCTTCCAAGAATAAAGTTTGAAGAATTGACTTCCAAGCTGGGAATGATTAACATCTTTTCCCCAGCTTGAGGGGGAGTGTAGAATTCAGAAGTTAGTCCCTAAACTTCAGGGATTAGTTTATAAGAACCAGGATGTTGACAGATTCACAATCCATAATCCCAGAAAGTCAAACCAGCCTGTACACATTAATTGACAGATTTTCTTGTCTTCCAGAGAGTTGATCCTTCCCTGATTTACAGGCTGATTTTTCAGTTATATAGCATAATTCCCTAGTTGTAGTTTTCCTTTTATAGCTTCAATTGTATTTATTTCTTTTGCTTTACTTTTGCCTAAGTTTCAGCTATACTTTTCTGTATATATACATTGTAAATTCTCAGATTTGGAATAAGAGAAAAATATAGAGTTTTCCTCTCTATAATCCTTTAGATATCTATTCCTAATAGATATTTATTCTTTGCATAGAAAATATTGTAAAACTAAATAAACAAAATAAATGACAATATCCTCCTGGATAAAAAACAAATAGTACACAAATCTCCTTTTGATCCCTATCAATTCTCCATGTCTTCGAAAAACTTGACTTCTGCGAGTTAGTAGCGTGGTTATGCCTGAGAAAACGAAGGACATCCTTATATATGTAGCTGCGTTTTGAATGAACAAATGGAGGAAGAACGAACACTGCTGAAGACACAAGCCCATTAAGTCCAATACTCAAAATAATTTGACAATACTTGTCAGCGTCAAGACTAGTGGCATGTTGGCCATTATTGAGGGGCGACAACTATGTCGAAAGCTCCTTGGGTGTTTCCTCGTGAATAACTATTGGTAAGCTATTGACCTCGAGTGATAAGTCAATTAACATAGTGGGAAGTTCCTTAGGTGTGTCCTCATGAATAATTGTTGGTAAGTTGTTGACTTCAAGTGATGAATCAACTAGCTTTGGAGGCGCACAATGAGGAACATCCGTAGTCACCAACTCTTTCTCTATGTTTCACTCGCATATTTTGTTATCCGCTTCAGCTTGAACGAGTTTGGAAGAATTGTCTTGCATAAGAATTGGTGAGGGGGCTTGGTTCACTAGTCTAATATTTTTTTCCATAATACTGAAAACAATAGGATTCGTCTTTACCTTTGTATACGCCAAAGTCATTGATCCACCGACGACCGAGAATTAGATAATTAATATCTAAAGGTACCACGTCACACCAAATTTGTTCATTACATAAGTCGCCTAATCGGAATGGCACTAAACACCGTTCGGATACAAGAAAAGTAGAATGATCTCCCCGAACTATCTTATATGGTTGTGAATATGGCTCGATCTGAAGTTTTAATATGTTAATAACACCTGGTGAAACTATATTCATCAAAAAATTTCTATCAATAAGTATCTTGCAAACTTTTTCCTCGCTGTGGATGTAGGTATGGAATACCTTAGCAACTAGTGCAGGAAACCAAACGCATCTTGCCCACGGATAACATCCAGAATCATCAATTTGTGGTTGGAGGTGTCGGAGATTATCATACATCTTTGCCACGGAAAAGTAATGGGTTAATTACACTTACACCCCCTGTACTTTGGGTCAATTTCACTTTGACCCCCTGTAGTTCAAAAAGTGACACTAGCACCACTTATACTTTAATGTAAAGTGTCATCATCAGAAATTTTGTTAAAGTTAATGGAAAAGTGACACTTACACCCCTTGTACTTGTAAAAGACCAAACTAAAATTTCTCCTTCTTCAGCATAGGAATTCTCCAGCAAGGCCCCAAGCAATGAAATCAAAACCAAAAACAAAAATCAAAACTCCAAATCAAAACCCAATCCGGCCACCACCAGAAAAGAAGAAGAACGAGAGGTCGTTGACTTCGACCATCACCACCAGCGACCATTTCTAACCACCTTCAAATCTGTGAATATGCGAGAGGTAGAGAAGAGTGTTTGAGAGATTGAGATAGAGAGAGAAGCCAAATTCTGGTACTGGTTTTTGTGCAGAATGTATAAAAGGTGTTATTGATTTTGGTAGGTATGTTGGGTTGATCAATTTTTTTGTGTTGATCGAATATTTAAATACAACCAAAACATACCAAAACATCAAACAACTTGAAATTTTGATCAACCCAAAAAAAATTGATCAACCCAACATACATACCAAAATCAAGAACACCCTCTATACATTCTGCACAAAAACCAATCCCAGAATTTAGCTTCTCTCTCTATCTCAATCTCTCAAACCCTTTTCTCTACCTCTCACATGTTCACGGATTTGAAGGTGGTCAGAAATGGTCGCTGGTAGTGATAGTCGAAGTCAACGACCTCTCTTTCTTCTTCTTTTCTGGTGGTGGCCTGATTGGGTTTTGATTTTTGTTTTTGGTTTTGATTTCATTGCTTGGGGCCTTGCTGGAGAATTCCTGTGCTGAAGAAGGAGAAATTTTAGGGCATTTTGGTCGTTTACAAGTACAGGGGGTGTAAGTGTCACTTTTCTGTTAACTTTAACGGAATTTCTGACGGTGACACTTTACATTAAAGTATAGGGGGTGTTAGTGTCACATTTAGAACTACAGGGGGTCAAAGTGAAACTGACCAAAAGTACAGGGGGTGTAAGTGTAATTAACCCAAAAGTAATTGCTTATTGAAATATCTGAAGGTTAGTGGATATTTTTGCAACTTTCAAAAGTTGTTGGGGTAGTTTGGTAATTGATCTCGGGGTTCCTTTGTGTAAATTATAGAAAGTTTGGATGTGGGCTTGGAGTGAGAACTTGGTTTGGGCTGAATTGCTTAAAAGAAAGGGGTTGGGGTTCTTTTAAAGGAAAATAGGACGGGCTGAGTTGGTGTGTTTAATGACAAGGGTGGACTTTTAGTTGGGTTTAAAACCAAGTCAAGGCCCATATCTTCATAGGGCATAACATAAACCCTAAGACATAAACCAAGTAGGTGGAAGGTTGTGAGTCATGACTGCACATGATAAGGCTCGTGAAAAGGCTCTATTTGGATGCGGCGGCTGATGGCTTGGTGAATATGGGGTTGTTTGGTTGTGGTAAGGGGCCTCGATTTGGCTAGTTGTGGTTTGATATGGATTTTGGTGATATTGTTTTTGGTCTGGTTTGGGTGTGATTTGCGAGGGAGAAGGCTGGATATCACGATTTGATATTGGGCGGAACTGAGCGATGGCTAAGGGTGTTTCGATTATGGCTTTTCTAGTTCTGGTTCTGATGCTTAGGGGCAATTTGGGATGAAAAACCAGTGACCGACGTGATCGGATTAAGGTTTGGCTTCGCGAAGTTGGGAGGTTTGAATAAGGTTTGCTGGATCTGCTCGGTGGGGGTTGTTGATGCTTTGAACAGTGGCTGTTTTGGGTGACTGGAACATGATGAAATAGTGGATTTGCTTATGGCTCTTTGCTACAAATCGAAGTTTACTCTAATATCAAATTTGACGCAGGAGACATCAAGAAATATGAAGAAGATGAAGAATAAAGATAAATAAGAAAAGATGAGAAGTCTTGGAGTCCACCAAGACAAGGACTCTTGGAATCCACCAAGACCTTACGCTTTCAAAGAAAGAGCTCAAATTTTATTAATCATCATAAGCTATGGAATATAATAGTGTACCCACCTTATTTATGGAGAAAATAGAAGACTCCTATTCTAGGAAAAATACATAAAATCCAAAACTTCCTAATAGATAATTATTCCCTAAATTAATAGTATCCTAAAAAGTATCTATTCCTAATATATATTTATTCTTTAAATAGAAAATATTGTAAAACTAAATAAACAAAATACATGACAATATCTTCCTGGATCAAAAACAAATATTACAAAAATCTCCTTTTGATTCCTATCATAATATTAATTTCTCCCACTTGATTCCAAAAATTGGTTAGAGCTATATATTAAAGTAAAAATAAAATAGCCCAATTGGTGGTTTATCATTATGATTTGCATATTGATGATGCCCAAAATTGGGTAAGAACAAGAAAATGAGGACAAAGAAAGTTTGTATGTGGTTCAGCCCCGTTAACTAGGTAACCTACGTCTACGTGTGCGTCGGAGCGCGTTCACTAACAAATCACCGGCAGCCTTTGGTGAACCAACAAAGAGGGTGGCACTACCAGAAAACCGGCCAGGTGTATGCGTATGAGTGATATATATTGCTATTCTGTGAAATAAGAATGCGATCCCCTTTAATGGTGGTGAGTGGTCCCTTTTTTAGATGAAAGAGACCACCTGCACAAGGTAACTAAACAGATTAGGAAATCCAATCTAATTACAACTGATTGATACCAATCATGGGAGTTTCCTAAGTGGATTAGGAAACAACTTGCACCTTCCATTAGCCTTCTAGCAGAGATAGGAAACTGCTTGGAATCTTATGGAGCAAGTCATGGGATCAGGCCCGGATTGCGCCCACTGTGGGTCTAGTCTGTATCGTAAGCTCGAGCTGTGGTCCCAGACCGGGTGGTCTTGGCCAGATAACCCGGGATGGTTGAGTAACGAGTACCCATTCCGGATGACTTGGCATTTCCCTACTGAGGTGGCAGTTTGACTTTGACTGGATATTTTTGTACCTATCAGCTGCCCCTCATTTTCGAGCCTGAAATGATACTCCATCAGATAAGGATTGAAAATTTGCGCAAATTCGGTAAACTACTCGGGATCCTGCCCGGGGTATTACTCGGGTCTGGACCCGCCACCTTGATCAGTAGGGGGTTAGACCGAATGGTAACCTGGGGTCGGTAATTGCCTTGTGTCAAGGAGTGATCGGTCTGGTCAGGATCCAACGAGGTGGGTGCGAGTGTAACCGAACAGTTGCATTGTAATCGGACCGTCATGTCGCACATTTAATGTGCACGCCTTTTGAGGCGTCGCTTCACGTGCACAAGGTGACACTTATCGGACTATTTAGGCGGGAAGATTTCCTGGCCGTTGGATCTGATATGATCTGGACCGTCCACGCTTTCTATATAAGGGACACTTGCTCATTTCTTCCATTCCTGCTGTCCAGAGATAGAGATTACCGAGCGGTTTTAAGAGAAAAGCGTTCGATCAAGATCTTCGAGCTCTTTCCTGCGTCTTCTTCCTGTAAGTCTCCACCTCTCAGTTTCAATTCATTGTACTCTTCCGTCTCTTCTTCCCTTTTCTTTCCTGAGTGAAGCTGGATAGCACGAATCCACTAGGGCTCGCACGGGAGTTGGATTTTTTCTTCCTTAGGTTCATCTTCCTCTTTAGGTCAGGTAACTCCTCTTCCTTGGTAGAGCGGCTGAACCGGTCTGGTTATCCTGAGGTCGTGTTGGCTGAGTGTTATATTGTCCTAGAGGCCTTGTACGCCTTGCCCCATAGGCTTCTAGACTTGCCCCCCTTGTACCTTAGGCTTGGGGTTATAGACCTTCACTTGGGTCGTCAGCTACTGTCACATTCCACCGTAGGAGTTTTGGAGATGTGTCATTCTGGCTTCTACTCGTCATCTCGATCGGAAGATGAGCAATCTAGGTCGGTGACCCCGGATACGAGCCTGGATCCTCCCAGCGCAACTCCGTTCGACTAACATTGTGAGGGCAGGATTCCCGTGCGGGTGTCCAATGATGAGGCAGTCCAGGAGCTCCCCGTAGCTTCTGGGTCTAGGGGGTCTTGCGACGAGGTGTCGGTACCGAATAGTCCCAACGTAATTTTTTCTTGCGAGTCAATCGCCAGCAGACGAGGTGTCGGGAGACGAGGTGTCGGTACCGAATAGTCCCGATGTAATTTTTTCTTGCGAGTCAATCGCCAGCAACTTACGTACCCAGGACCTAGGTCGGATCAGGGATAGGTACGGTATTCCTGACCATTGCTCCTTGGGCATACACGACGGTGGGGCCCACTTTCACCAGTCGGGTTTCGTCACTCTTTACGAGGACGCTCTTATGGCGGGTCTTCGCCTTCCTATTTACCCTCTTGCCCGGGACTTGCTCATATACCTCGGGATTACCCCCGGGTAACTCGCCCCGAACGGGTTGAGGTTTTTGATGGAGGCCATCTCCCTATGGCCCCAGGTTCTTGGGTACGAACTCACCATACAGGAATTTTTCTGGACCCACTGACCGTTTCCGGTACACGAGAAGGCCGACTTCTTCTCGCTGGGGGCCAGGCAAGGGAGGAAAATAATAGTCAATTGCCCGAGCAACAACAGGGGGTGGAAGAAGAAATTCTTCCAAGTGTCCACCCTCGAGCTGTGCGAAGATGTCCCGGGGATGTAGTTGAGGACTTCCTGAGTTGAGGAGTAAGCTCCTGTCTAGTCCTTGCTTTATATCGTCATTGCTGCTGAACTAATTATCCTTTGCTTTTGCAGAAGGTTCAGCCGACTTGCCCAGCATTCCCGACGACTGCCAGGCCAGAATCTTTGGCCGAGGACCCCACCGACATCAACAAACTGCTGACCCGGTCGG
This sequence comes from Hydrangea macrophylla, assembly GCA_033977485.1. Lineage (NCBI taxonomy): Eukaryota > Viridiplantae > Streptophyta > Magnoliopsida > Cornales > Hydrangeaceae > Hydrangea > Hydrangea macrophylla. The sequence continues at coordinate 67,007,350 of CM066982.1, forward strand.
GAGACGGGAAGATTTTTTACAATCCCGGCAAGCACTTCGTGGCGCTCGCACTTCCTCCGATTATTGTAGGTACATATTCTGGCCACTTTCAGATTACCTCTGTGTGATTGATCTCTAATACAATTCGCTTGTGCCTTTCTTTGGTCTCGCAAAGATGGCTCCCAGAGGCACAACCGCCTTAAAAGAGAAAGAGGCTGCGCTGGCCGCCCGGGCTAACCAGAGGAGAAAAGAGGTAAGTGTGAGCTAATGTAGCGAGGGATTTACCAGTGATCGGATGGGTAGTCTCAAATCGGTCCCCAAGGCCAACTTTATACTTTACAAATCGTCGATTGAGTTGTTCGGGAAGGCAATTCTCGCTATCATCTATAGAAGGAAGTGAATTGAATTAGAAGGATGGGGAACGAATGGTAATGCTTAACTGCTCGTCTGCCACTAGAATGAAAATCAATGAAATAAATCCACTTTGAAAACATCATACAAAGGAGACGTAAGACCCCATTGAGGGCCAGCAGTTGAAGAGGATCTACAGGGGACCCGAGTGGACAAGGAAGCGGTCAGGACTTCAGCTCCTGGAGTGACAATCGCCGCACCGCCCAAGCTTTATCCTGTCGTTATACCGGTCAGGACATCGACCCTTCGCGTCGAAGTGCCAACGCTTCCCAGAACACACAACAAACCGGACGGGATGATGGCGGTGGAGACAGCGGACGAAGTCCGCGAGAGGGTCTAACCCGAGCTGCTGCAAAGCCAGGTGGACAAGTGCTCCCCGTTGGGTCCCGAGGCCCTGATCGGTTGGTTGTACAGCGTAAGCCACATGGTAAGTGACTTCGTATGCACTGTTCCTTGCTTTTCTCCTCGAGGTACTAACGGTTTCTATTTCCTTCCTGCAGGTTGGCTGTTTGGCGGTAGGGGCTGAGGCTTACCTGCCCGGGGTGGCTGAAAACTTGGCCGCTGTTGAGGCCGCCGTGTCTGCGAAGAAGGCGGCGAAGGAATCTTCGGACTTTGCCCTCATCGTGGAAGAGGAGAAGACGAAGGTGCTAACCCGGGAGTTGGAGGAAGCCCGGGTCGAGCAGGTCACCAAGCGGGCTGCTCGAAAGGCTGCAGAAGCTAAGGCAACGACTGCGGAGGCTGGGAGAGAAGCTGCTGAAGTCGAAAAGCTGGCTCTTTCTGAAGTCGTCGCTGCCCATGAGGCGGGGGCGAAGGACGCAGAGGAGGAGTTTGAGGCTGGCTTCCACATGGGGTATGTTGACCTGTCCGAACGGGTGGCTGTTGACCACCCAGATTGGGACCTCTCGGATTATTCCTGGGCGGAGTCCACTACTGGAAGGAGGAGCAGGTCACAGAGGGGGCCGCCGCAGAAAATGCGCCGGGAGAGGGCACTGCCACTGGGGATGAGGTGGTCGTGGTGGACGACTCTTAGTCCCCGGCCTGTGTCGCTATTTTATTTGGTGTTTTTTTTTGGGAGGCTACTATAATTGCCACCCATGCATTGTACATATTTAATTTTAAGTAATGAAAAGGCCCTCTGAGGTCGCCTTTTGCACCAACTGTTTTACATCCTTATATTTGTATGCCTGTTTTTATAGTTGCATGTGTCTGACTGGTGGTAAGCCTTGTTAAAACCCTGCCTTAGCAAAAGCTTTACGACTGTGACCGGTGGAGAGCACTTGGTCTTCTAGGGACCTGTACTTACAAACTTAGGTTTGAAGGTCCTGTCCGGTATAGTGTAGGATTTTGTTCCTGTTACTACCCGTACAGCTTCTCTGGGCACTGTAGGTACTTAAGAATGTTTTGGAATTCCCAACCCTGTTAGTGCTCGGTGTGATTTCCTGTTTTAGTCCAGTATCCCCCTGCCCCCCAAGCTTTTGCTAAGGTGGTCGTTGGTAGAGGGATTGACCGTAGGGAACCGACCTAGAACGTTGGTGGTTGAAGGGTCTTTTTAAGCTTGCTATCATTAGCTACCTAAGGGGATTTGCCCCCATTGTCGATTATGGACCTAAGCGAAGCCGGTGCCTCGAATGTGACCCCGAGGTCCTATGCACCTCAGGTTTTAGCCCGAGGTCTTTTGTGCCTCGGGTGTGGTCCCGAGGTCTTTTGTGCCTCGAGTGTGATCTCAAGGTTTTTTTTTTTGCACGGAATACTAGGTGGGGTCATTAGTTGCAGCAAAAACAAAAAATCTTTATTCCTTTTGAAAATCATAATAATTGCTCGTGGAGAGCTACAAATTTCCTAACCAATGCTAACCCGCTCTTATCGAAGCATCACTGAAAATGCTTGCGGAGATGTTGTATGTTCCAAGGGTGAGACAGATCGTGCCCGTCCAGAGTCTCTAACCAGTAAGTGCCCGGCCGGTTGACCCGAGTAACCTTGTATGGTCCTTCCCAGTTTGGCCCTAATTTTCCCTGGCTCGGGACTTTGGTAGACTAGTTTACCGTCTTAAGAACGAGGTCTCCTATCTGAAACTACGGTGCTTGACTTTGCTGTTGAAATACCGAGAGACCCGCTGTTTGTAGGTTGCTACTTTTAGATTTGCCTGGTCCCTTTTCTCTTCTAGCTCTCCTCTGAGGGCTTTCTCGTTGCCCTGCTGGCTGAAATTTGCTACTCAGTAAGTCGGTAATCTGAGCTCTGTGGGTACCATTGCCTCAAAGCCATAGGTAAGTGAGAATGGTGTTTCCCCTGTTGCCGCTCGGAGAGTGGTACGGTAGGCACACAGAAGGGTCGGTAGTTCTTCTGCCCAAAGCCTTTTGGCGTTTTCAAGTCTGGTTTTAATTGACTGCAGAATTGTCCGGTTTGTCACCTCGACTGGGCTATTGGCTTGAGGGTGCCCGAGCAGAACAGCCTGATACCGGGGTGTTGAACTGCCTGCCGTTGTCGTTGACCAAGACCCGGGGGATGCCGAACCTGCTGAGAATGCTCTTCTCAACGAAACTTTCCATCTTTTTCTCGGTGATCGTTACCAAGGGCTCGACTTCTGCCTACTTAGTGAAATAGTCTACGGCAATGACGGTGAATTTGACTTGGCCTTTTGCCATTGGGAGGGGACCGACTATATCAATGCCCCACTGAGCAAACGGCCAGGGGCTGAGGTTTGGTGTTTGGAAGTGCACTAGGCGGTTGATCATGTTGGCATGCCTTTGACACTTGTCACACTTTTAGACATACTCCCGAGAGTCCCGGGCCATCGTCGGCCAGTAGTACCTTTGTAACAGAGCTTTGCGAAAAAGCGCCCGACTTCCTATGTGGCTTCCACACACTCCCTCGTGGATTTCGTATAATATTCCTTGAACTTGCGCAGGGTGAACGCATTGGAGATAGGGGATAGAGAACCCTCTCTTATAGAGCTCGCCATCGATGAGATGATATCTGGCCGCCCGGTATCTTACCCTTTGGGCTTCATCTTTTTCATCTGGTAAGCCTCCAGTTGCGAGGAACGTCATAATCGGATCCATCCAACTGGACTCTAAAGCGACCGGTTCGACCTCCATGCCTTCTGGGTTGGCCACACTGGGCTCGGGTAAGTATTCTATCCTTATCCCAGGTAGGTCTGACTCAGAAGATGAAGCAAGGCGGGCTAACCGGTCGGCTCTCGTGTTCTCTTCCCTTGGGATCTGTGTGATGGAGAAACCTGTAAGCTGCTTGGTGACTGATCTAACCAGGGTTAGGTGGGCCACCATATTGTGTTCCCGGGCTTCATACTCCTGGTTGACTTGATTGACCATGAGCTGGGAGTTGTTGTACCCTTGGACTTGCTGTGCACCCATCGAAATAGCCAACTGCAATCCAACCAACAGGGCCTTGTACTCGGCCTCGTTATTGGAGGCTTGAACCCGAACCTTAGTGCATACTCCAGCTGTGTGGTCAGGATGATCCCTGCCCCGCTGCCCTGTTTGTTGGAAGACCCGTCCACATAAAGTACCCAGGTCGGGGCGTTAGACTTTAGACCGGGCGGTAGATCAGGCGGGTTGAGCTCTTCGACCGGGTCTTCTGGATACATGAATTCCACAAGAAAGTCCGCCACTACCTGCCCCTTAATTGTCGTTCGGGGACGATAGACTACTTCGAATTCTTCCAATTCCAATGCCCACTTAACGAGCCGTCCAGATGTCTCGGGTCTACTCAGGATCCGGCAAAGTGGCTGATCCGTGGGGACCACAATAACATGTGCTTGAAAGTACGGGCGGAGTCTCCGGACAGAGGTGACGAGGGCGAAAGCAAGTTTCTCGATGCGGGAGTACCAGCTTTCCGCGCCTTGGAGCGCTCGGCTAGTATAATAGACCGGGAACTGTATCCTGTGCTCCTCTCGGATGAGTGCCGAGCTTACCGCTGATGGTGATACTGCCAAGTACAAGAACAACTCCTCCTTTGGTACGGGTGTTGAGAGTAGAGGGAGCGACGTCAGGTACTTCTTGAGTTCTTGAAACGCCTCCTCGCACTCCTCCAACCACTGAAAGGCTTTACGGAGGATTTTGAAAAATAGCAGACACCGGTCGGTAGCTCGGGAAACGAATCTGTTCAATACGGCTACCCGTCCGGCCAAACTCTGAACTTCTTTGGTTGACCTAGGTGACCGCATGTTAATAATAGCTTGAATCTTCTCGGGGTTTGCCTCGATTCCTCGCCGACTTACCAAATGACCCAGAAACTTTCTGGACGAGACTCCAAATGTGCGCTTGGCCGGGTTCAACCTCATCCGATACTTTCTTATGATGCTGAAGGCCCCGGCCAAGTTCTCGAGATGGTCGGACTCGTCTCGACTTTTGACCAAAAGATCGTTGACGTAGACCTCTATCGATTTCCCGATTAAGTCTTTGAACATGGAATTGCCAGGCGTTGATAAGTTGCCCCGGCGTTTTTGAGGCCGAAGGGCATCACCTTGTAACAATATGTTCCCTGGTCTGTGATGAAGGAAGTCTTCTCTTCGTCCCCGGGATACATGCTGATCTGGTCGTACCCCGAGTAAGCGTCCATGAACGAAAGAAGTGAGTGACCGGCCGTGGAGTCCACAAGGAGGTCTATCCTGGGCAGCGGATAACAATCCTTGGGGCAGGCCTTGTTCAGATCAGTAAAATCCATATACATTCTCCACTTTTCGTTGCTTTTCTTGACTATTACCACGTTTGCCAACCAATCGGGATAGTGGACCTCTCGGAAGGACTTCGCCTTCAGGAGCTTTTCGATTTCTTCACGTACTGCTACTTGTCTTTCAGGGGCTATGCCCCTCCTCTTCTGCTTGACCGGCCGGGAGCTCAAGTCGATGTTGAGACGGTGGGACATGACCCGGGGATCAATCCCAGGCATGTCTTCATGGCACCAGGTGAAGACGTCTTGGTTCTATCGCAGGAACTGGATCAATTTTCCTCTGAGACCCGGCTCTAGAAGAGTGCCAATATTGACGGACCAGTCGGGGAGTTGGGGGTCTAGCACCACTTGCTCCAGCTCTTTTACCGGTCCTACTCTGTCCCTTATGTCCCTCGGGTCCATCTCTTGAATGTTGAACGTTTTTATAACTGCTTCTCTGCGCAAGAAGCTGACATAACAGCTTCGGGCGGTTGCTTGGTCTCCACGCAAGCTCCCGAGACCCTGGGGGATTGGAAACTTGATCATTAGGCCATATGTTGACATTACCGCCTTGGCCTTGTTGAGCGTCGACCTTCCTAGGATGACATTGTAGGTGGACGGGGCTTCTACCACCACAAAGTTTGCAAGTATGGAGACTTGCTGGGTGTAGGTTCCCATGAGAACTGAAAGCTTGATCGTACCGAGCGGTTGTGTGCTAGATCTATTGAACCCTACCAGGGAAGTGGCTACTAGTCGGAGCCGATCCCCTGATATCCCAAACTGATCGAAGGCTAAGATGAACAAAATATCAGAGGAGCTGTCCGTGTCCACTAACACCCTCTTGACCACATAATTTGCTATGAAGAGTATCATCACCAGCGGATCGTCGTGGGGGCAATGCAGATCCTTTATATCGTCGGATGAGAATGTTAGCACATCGGTCGGTGGGGTGCTGGCTGGTTGGACATGTAGGACAATTGCTAGGGATGCCCGAGCATGCCTCTTCCTAGCCGACTGTGAGTCCCCCCTGCCCGATGTTCCTCCGGAGATCACGCTTATTTAACCGAGGGGTTGGGGTTGCTCAAGAGCTCGGGCGTCCGGCCGGGGTCGTCTATCTGCGGCGACAAACTCGGCGAGGTGGCCCTACTCGATAGGCTTCTTCATGGCAATCTTTAGCTTAAAGCAGTCCTCTGTGTCGTGACCATGATCTTTGTGGTACTGGCAAAATTTGTCCCGGTTTCTCTTCTCGGGCGGGTTCTTCAGCTTCGTCGGTTGTTTGAGTAGCCTCTGGGTCTCGGCGGCGGCCATGACTTCATGGATAGGCCGGGAAAGAGGTGTGAAGGCAATCGGGGTCTGATCCCGACCGCCTCTCTGCTGATCCTGCCTTGGCTTCTTTCCCTAGCCCTCTCGGAACCCTCGCATTTGCGTTAGATTTTAGGGACTTATCTCCCGCGAAGCTGGCATGTTTGGACTTTAGGAACTCTTCTGTATCGATGTATTTCCCAACCCTCTGAGAGCTCAACCAGGGTGGCCGGCCGGTCATGGTGGAACGATGTGGCAACCTTGGTGTGCTGAACCCCCGAGCAGAAGGCCGTGATAGCGACCATTTCGTTCAGGTGGCGAATCTGAAGCCTTTGTTGATTGAAGCGATTGATGTAATCTTTAAGGGATTCTCCCTTGCGCTGCTTGACGGCCAACAATTGGGTGTCGGGTTGTGATCGGTCGAGCATCCCCACAAACTGGTTGATGAAGAGCTTGCTGAGTGCCTTGAAATCATCTACCGTTCGAGGTTTGAGATAGTGGAGCCACTGTGCGGCTTGCCCCTTGAGGGTGCTGGGAAAAGCCAGACACAGTAGCTAGTTGACGGTGGTGACCAGCGCCATTTGGGCCTTATAAGTCCGGACATGATCCACCGGGTTCCCTGAACCGTCATAAGAATCAACATGCGATGGTTTAAATTTCCGCGGGATGGGAAATCTGGTGATCCGCACGGTAAAGGGTGACTTGGTTTCTGTATTGGTGTGGTCATGGCCTAGTTTGCGGCTCAACTTCTCGATTTGTTTCTGCAGGTCTTCAATTTGAGCCTTGACGTCCTCCCGATCGCCGTCGCGCCCGAGCTCGGTTCGCTCGGCGTTGCGTACGGGCTCAGGACGGTAGGTCGGGTCGGATGAGGAGGCTTCCTCTTCAAAGTGCGCTGTCTTCAGGGATAGGGCTCGGCTTTGGCAACGATTAATCGCGTGCCTGAGATCGCTTTGGCTCCTGATCGAGCGGTCCTGGACTGATTCCCGGGCCTGTCGCTCTTGCCCTTCCTCTCTGGCAGCGCATCTGTTGTTGATGATGTCCCGGGCGTCCCCCGTGCGGTTTTGACTGGCCGGGCACGTTGCCTAGTCCGTATAAGATCCCAGCCACGCTCGTCGTTCTCGAGCCGCTCAACCTCCTGGAGAGACATTGGCGCGGTATAGGCACGCCGTCTGGTACGCCGGGGTACCTGACCACGCTCGTCGTTCTCAGGCTTAACTCCGGTCTGCAGGGGCTTGTTCTGTCGGGCCAGCAGAGCCTCAATTTACCGCTAGGTCTGGCGCTGGCCCTCCAGAAGTTGCTCTAGAGCTGTAGTGACTTGCTTAGGAGTCATGGAGGCCACTGACTGGCCGGCCGGTGTGTCCGCCTGATCCGACGGCTGAGCAGTCTTTTTTTTTTTACGAGGAGCCATGATAGTCGGTCAAGAGATTTGTTTATGAAGAAATCTGTCATTTCCCACAGGCGGCGCCTAACTGTTGATGCCAAAAATTGGATAAGAACAAGAAGATGAGGACAAAGAAAGTTTGTATGTGGTTCGGCCCCGTTAATTAGGTGACCTACGTCCACGTGTGCGTTGGAGCGCGTTCACTAACAAATCACCGGCAGCCTTTGGTGAACCAACAAAGAGGGTGGCACTACTAGAAAACCGGCCGGGTGTATGCGTATGAGTGATATATATTGCTATTCTGTGAAATAAGAATGTGATCCTCTTTAATGGGGGTGAGTGATCCCTTTTATAAATGTAAGAGACCACCCGCACAAGGTAACTAAACAGATTAGGAAATCCAATCTAATTACAACTGATTGATACCAATCATGGGAGTTTCCTAAGTGGATTAGGAAACAACTTCCACCTTCCATTAGCCTTCTAGCGGAGATAGGAAGTTGCTTGGAATCTTATGGAGCAAGTCACGGGATCAGGCCCGGATTGCGCCCATTGTGGGTTGAGTCTGTATCGTAAGCCCGAGCTGTTGTCCCATACCGGGCGGTCTTGGCCGGACAACCTGGAATGGTTGAGTAACGAGTGCCCATTCCGGATGATTTACCATTTCCCTGCTGGGGTGGCAGTTTGACTTTGACTGAATATTTTTGTACCTATCACATATAGTTTCCCCCGATGGCTTAATTCCATCATTTTGAAACTTGCTATATTTTTCAATGAAAACTGACAAGGAAAATTAAGTTCTTCACTTATGGAGTGTTATATATGTAGATTGTATCTATAGACTCAAACAGCATCTAAGACTAGTCATGGATCTCAATTATGCACGCTTTTGACAATATCTGGAGCTGATAAATGTCAAGATCTTTAAGAGCCCACTGCGGGGTCTACCTGTACCTCATGTTTACTTTTATAGTGCTTCATTATTACCTTCTATAAAAGAGATTGACATCTGATAGGTACTGCTTTCTAAAGAGTAACATGATTCTCTTTGATCATTCTTTTTATTGTTTAGAGAATTATAAGTGTGTGTTGCTCTTATTTCAGTCTTTTCTTTTGGGTGGGGGAGAGGTAAAATATTCGCCTACAAAATATTGACATCTGTAATAGGCAATATTGCTAACTTGTAAAATAAAAAAATAAAAAATAAAAAAAAAGAAAGATACCAAGAGTCAGTTAGTCTAAGTGGAAGGGGCTTTGGCTGCTTAAGCAAGGGTCTCAAGTTCGAGTCCTTGTGTATGCAAAAAACTATCTTGGGAGAGGTCCCCACTTCAGTGCCCGACAGTGTCTCGGAGGATTAGTCCTGGGCGAAAGGCCTGGGGATACCTTGGGAAACCAAAAAAAAAAAGAAAAAGATTTTGCAATATTATTAAGGGATTATATAGTAGGGGCCCTAAGTTCGGTTGCATATACAAGCATATACCTGTTCTCAGGATTGGTACGCTCGGTATATTGTATGCTTTAATATGATTGCCTAATGAAATTTCCCATATCTTGTAACAAATATTTTTTTTTAAAATTTCCCACGACTACAATCAACCTTTGGTTGTCGACACACTGACAAAATACCTTCTCTTACTTTCCTAAAATTGCAAGGGAAACTTTTCTTGTCAAACTAGCCTTGTAAGATTATATTCATGTTACCAAAGCTGGACTTGTGAAAATGTGATTTTTAGGTCTTGCTTGGATTTAAGGTAGGATTTGGTTCAGTCCAAGTCTTATTTTCTATCTATTTTATTATGAGAACCAAGGGTATGTTGGTTTGAGGAATTTAGGCGATATATGACTTAACATGAACTCCTATGCAAAAAAAAAAAAATTGACATTCACCAAACATTTGAATATATAGAACTGCCTTACTTATGAACCATGGAAATAGTTCTTTGACTTCTCAAACAGTCCCTTATTCTTGTCCATTTTGATGTGTGTACTATTTTGGACAAGACTCAACAGGAATCTCTCAAGGGACTAAAACCAGAACAGATATTTAATACCACGGGTAATGTTGCAAAAGAACTGCATCAAGTATCTGCAGTGGAAGTATCATAGCATTTAGACACTGCACTTGCTGGCATGACTTAGTTTCAAAATCAAGATTGCGCGCCATAAAGTCTGCTATATATCATGCAATGGACTCATCGACTCATTCAAAGTTCGGATATTTTATATTTTAAAAACTGGATAAGAAGGGAAAGGAATTTGGCGAACTAATCTATGATGGTATGGTCTAGTAGTAAGTACTGGGAATTGTGAATTGAGAACCTGAGGGATCTTTACAAGATTGCTGTGAAAAAAAAAAAAAGACGGCGAAGATTCTGAAATTTCGTCCTTGAGACATTTAATTATGATGGTTAGACTTATAATTATACACAAGACATTGATTTGTATTATTTTTAATCCTTTGCAGTTGCTAGAGAGGAAAGATTTCCTGGAAAGTGTAATATCAAGAACTCCTCTGAAACGGGTCGGAGAGCCAGAGGAAGTTTCATCCATGGTGGCATTCCTTTGTCTGCCTGCTGCTTCTTACATCACTGGGCAGATTATCGCTGTTGATGGAGGTATGACTGTGAATGGTTTCACCTCAAAGCTTGACTAGTTCTGTCTCTACTCTCTAGTTTCGAACAATAATGTGGTGTTTTATATCTGTCATCCCTCATGTTTAGTTTTACAAATTGTTACTTGTAACGTGTAGTGTGTCGAGGCGCGGTGTTGTTTTAACAAAAGCTTGTTCCACATTGTTGTCACCTAGGATTGTGCTGCTTTTTTTCTTTTTGTGATGGAATTAATTGTTTTCACCGAGATAAGTACACTATTTTTATTGTTCAATTGTGTATATGATTTTTTTGCCACCCTTGCCTGTCACATGCTATAAAGCATGGGTACTTCATTTAGTATCCATATCGGTTATGTATCGAACACTTACACGTGTTGGACACCCCAGGGTACATATCCGACACTCCTAAAACCGTGTCCAATTATTTAAATCAATTTTCTGGTAGTGGTTATGGCACGGTGGCTATTTGGTAATGATTTAAAATTTTTGTTAGTATTATAATAAACTAAAGTTTCAGAAAAATTAGGGGAGATGATGAGGTGGTTCAAGTTGGGTCCAATGATGAATAAAAAATAGGGCAGCCCAGTGCACAAGGCTCCCACCATTGCGGGGTCTGGGGAGGGTAAAATGTACGCAGCCTTACCCCTGCAAAGCAATGAGGCTGTTTTCAGATTCTAACCTGTGACCTCCAGGTAAAATGGAGCAACCTTACCGTTGCGCCAAGGCTCCCTCTGAGTCCAATGATGAATGATGAGAATTTAATTTTAGTGGTTTTAAGCCCTTTTCTAGGATGAATATTCTCTTTTCTTGCTTTGAACTTGTGGTTTTTATGATTTGGTAGTGATATTTATGATTTCATGATGTTAAGTTATATATGCTTATGGTCCTTATGAATGATTTTGTAATGGTTTGCTATTAATGGATATATAATGTTGATCTTTATTAGTAAAACAATCTTTTTATAAGTTATGGTCCTTATTATTAATTTTTTTTTTGGGTACAAATGAAAAGCGAAAGCAACAACAAATAGAGGCTAGCTTTCACGAGGGAAACTGACCCACAAAGATCCGCCATAAAAGGCATACATAAGTCCCTAGGGGGCGCATCTAACAAAACAAGAGGAAGGTTATGGTCCTTATTATGTGACTATGTAATGTTATTCTTTGTCAGTATTATATAATTTGCTATATCCTAGACGTACCTGTATCCTATATTTTTAAGATTTGCCGAATCGCCCTATCCGTGTCGTATTTTGGAATTAGAGAAGAAATTCTCACATGGGCGACGTACGTACAAGGCTCTTCAAACCCCCTCCCTGTTAGGCTAGTTGAGTAGTGATCTCCTGAGTGTTGAGGAATTTTCAAAATAAAGAATTAAGAGTGAGTGAGATTTGAATTAGAAATGATGGGTCGCCCATTGAGATTGAATTCAAATTAGTGGTTCGCAACCATTCAGAATCGGTTCAAAATTAAATTCAAATCCATGGGTTGTGTCCCTTGGATCAATAGTCACAAGGCTAATAGACGCAAACGTCTATGAAGGGACATCAACCATTCTATGTATGGAGTGTATCAATTCTCATTTCAAGGTTGGAAAACCTCTCTTCTTCCTTATGAAAATTAGGAGTTTAAATTACATTGTTTTTCTTTAGATAAAATACATATTATTAGAGTCTGTTTTCTGCAGAAATAGAATTTTAGAACTGGTTTTTATTTCTTGGTGGATGTTTTGGCCTATCTTCACTAGTGCATATTGCATATAGGGTTAGCTTCATTGTAACTTGAATACGGATTTTCGTAACAATCTAAATACAGTATTTCAACGGATTCATCTTCAATGAACCAATACCGTTCCGATAAGTTATTCTTTCCCTATCTTTATGCAATTACAATTCTGTTCAGTGATCTCGTTCGTAATATTGATCAATAGAGATACAAGTCTGTTTCATAAATATGGTATTTTCATTAGCCTTCTGTTTTAAATTTATTCGGTGCATTATATATATATATATATATCTGTGTGTGTGTGTGGATCAAATCAAATTATTTCTCGAGTAATACTTGGGACACAATCAAAATACATAACTTTGGGACACAATCTCCATTTTGTGTCTATCTCTCTCCTGATAGACCCCACAGTGTCCGTGGACCCCACAGTACCCACTAGGACCACTAGGAGAGAAATAGACACAAAATAAAGATTGTATCTCAAGATTGTGTCATTTGGTTGTGTCTCAAGTATTACTCTTCTTTCTGACCGTCAACATGATCGGTGCATTCACAATGTCGTGCGGACACGATAGGACTTTAGCAACTAGATAGATAAAACAATACACGTGGTGTTCTTTTTGAACATGCATTATCATATGAATCAAATTTTTTTTTAAAATTGAAACATACTAAAATAAAAAGTTTAGTCTCTCTGATTCGGTGCCAAGCACCCACTTAGGTTATGATGTCTGTAGACAACTTTTGATTTGATAGGAGGAAAAGAAAAAAATTAATAAGTGCATCGTTGGAAACACTTGTTCATCTGTTGTAAGTGCACCATTTTAGAGGTACTACTTTCACTTGTTCATTCATGAGTATTACTTTCACAATTGATGATATATGTTTGAAAAACATGAATAGTTGCCATAGTCAAGAGTTAGTATTTTGCAATAATTGCAAATGAGTATATGCTGTGGTTCAATATAACAACCTAGTTGAACGAACCTGTGAGCACATGTAGAGGACAAAATTGTCAGCGAACTTAGTTCCTGACTCGGTCAATTGTTCTGTTGTTCCTTCCATACTATGTTTGATTTAATTTTTCAGTATTTGCTTTGTTTGCAGATTTTAGATTTAGATTTATTCCTAAAAATGCATTTTAGTTAACAATTTTAGGATATAAATATGAGGATATAAGATTTGTATATGATTTGTGATGGGTTCATAAATCATTTTTAATGGATGTACTTGGCATGCAATTCACGGATTGCAAACATCCTGTTTGGTAAAATCTGGAGTTTTATTGTCTTTGCACGTGTAAATAGTGCATTCATATATATATATATATATATATATACTAGTTTAAACGCACGTGCGTTGCACGTGAACGGTGTCTATCTAAAAACTAATTAGGAATAGTAAGCCAAAATAATAATAAAAATAAAAAAAAAGATTAAAAAAAACACTTAAATTAGGTATAAAAAAAATAAAAAATAAAAAGAAGAAGAAGAAGAAGAAGAAGAGTTCATGCAACTTCCACAATAAAAAAGATACACAAAGCACATACAACAATCAATTCATAGGGTAAAAATAATAAAAGCTGTTGAATTATTCTTCTTAGACCATTTGTTTATTTGTTCAATAATAATTTTTTTATGTTGCTATTTAATTGTTATCACATGTCCTAGCTAGAATTCTTTCTTACATCTTTAATATTTTGAATTTACTATTTTCTTTGCTCATTACTTAATAATGACTATATATTTATTTATTTATTGTATGACCACATATGTTAGTATTTCATTAATTTACCGTGTTTGTTTAGTAATTTATTAAACTATAAAATTATTTCATATGTTCTAATTAGAATAAGTTACAAATCAATCATGATCTAGCTTTCTTAAAATTTTTTTTATATACATTAAAATTTGATTCCTACAAAAAGGATTTAGGGAGCCCTCTACGTTCAAGATGGCCAAACTTTTTGTGCTCTGTGGCTTGAAAATTCTTAAAATCTTCAACCAAAATTTTTCATAAAGTCTCTATTGCCAAATTGCCAATATAATTGAAAGAATCACATAAGAAAAAAGGGAATTGATATTATAAAGTAATTGCTTATCCATGGAGTTCACCTAAAGAAAGAGAAAAGTTATTGAAACATGACAGAAGAAGGGAAAAAAAATGGAATCCACTAAGACCAAAATAGAAAAAACCAATAAGATGGTAGTTTTAATTTAATTTAAAGTTCTAAAATTCTGAAAATGTATTGATAATCTATATCGAAAGAGACTTTTAGGCTCCATTTGGTGCACATATTGAGGGATAGGAAAGAAACGAAAACACTAAGGAAAATATTTTCGTTTGTTCATGAGCTAAAATGGGCCTAAGGGTGTCCATTAATTTGATAAAATTGAAAACTAAGTGTTGAATTTTAAGCAGTTGAATTTGCCGTACATAACACATGAGTATTTCAAGTATTGAAATAGACTGCAATTAGTGATTATTTTTAGTCGAATTTTTTCAAATAAGATATTCAATGGATTTTTGGCTGCATTTTCAATTAGAGTAATGCTAGAGTCATAAAGAGATGCTTACAAAAGGATATGGTATCCCATATGACAGAATTAAGTGTGGTGACTCTTTCAATTAAGTGGTACATTATCAAATGTATTTGTACAACAAATGTGCTTAAAATTTTATTTTACCACTTAATTGGTTATAATCACAAGCTAAATTTGTCTAGCTAACTTCCTATCTTTCTTGTGGAACTTAAACAATGATAAAAATTCTACGAATTATTGCTAATAAAGATAACAATAATAACTTTTCATAAAGAAAAATACTCAATTAAGTTTTACATTCAATAATTGTGTTGCTAAACGCATGGGTAAAATGGGAATGGAATAGGACACATGTCAGCATGGTAGTGGTGGATAAGCAAGAGTGAGAAAAATGCACTCTATGTTAAATGGGTAACCAAATATTAAAGTAGTTGAAATTGAATCCTAAATTTTTTTGAATGTATATCTTACCTAGAATAGGTTCGATAGAAATTACCTATATTATTGTTGGTATAGAATAAACAAAATCGTGAGTGACTCATCATAGAGCTCCAAACAAGAAAAAAGAAGAAGAAGAAGAAGAATAAAACAAATCAAGATTCTTTAAAAAGAGTTATGTAGTACTAAGAATTGATATCAGGAGTTGATGGGTATAGTTTTATGTCTGTGAAATTACTTCAGTACCCTTAATGAAAACTGAATCCAATAACTGTAAATAGAAGTCCCGTCATGAGAAGGGGACTGATGTTAATATAACAAATAGTTTTTTTGTTTTCATTTTGACCATTAATGTATTGAAAATATTACATTAATAGTAATGAGAATGAAATTTATAAGTAAGTTGAATGAATGGATAGAAGAGTAAAGAATAATAATTACCTTCAATGCAAAGCTTGAAAGTGCACACTTGTGTACAGATCAATCGTGTTTAGTTCATCATAGCACATTATTAAGAGAACACGAAGAGTAGACTGTTTTGTGAATCTTAATTAAAGTGTAAAAAAAATATCCAAGGCTATGGAGAACTTGGGAAGTGGAGACGTATAATAGAAATTAGATAATACCAGTAGATTCTTTAATACTATCATTAGTCTTCTAGTCCAAAAAAAAAAAAAAGAAAGGAGAGAGAGAGAGAGAGAGAGAGAGAGAGAGAGAGAGAGAGAGAGAGAGAGAATTAAAATAATGTCTTAACAAATAGGGCCAAAAGTAAACCTGGGACTGAGAGGCTTGTGAATTCATGTTATTCTTCTACACGATTAATTTCTAGTACACAATTCCTTTACTTATTCCTAATACTTGATTTCCTTATTTATCCTAATTTAGATTGGACTTTGTTTCATCCAATGATCCAATACTCAATTAATCCATTCTGGTCCACTTTAATCAAAGAAGCAAAAAATTGTTACACAATTACTCAAGGAACATACTTGGGTAAAGTTCGTTAGGTGTGGTTTGTTAGGTTCCCTCTCACAACAGTGGGTCTAGGGATTAAAAAAAATAATTTTATTTATTTATTTATTTATTTTCTAGTTAATTAGGGTCTCGCAATTGTGAGAGGAATCTAACAAACCATGTACAGCTAAGGAACTTTGCCCAAATGTATTCAATTACTAAAATTCTTCTATTAATTAGTTATTGATTAAACGTGAGCTTTTAGATAGATTAGCTCTCAAATATTTGTATTAATTGGAGGCTGAATACAAGATTTATAATTAGAAGGTAAAATTTTTAAACATCGCGAGTGTAAAAAGAATCATATACTACTAAGAAATTGGTAATAGGAATTTAGTTAAGAGTCCTAAAATTCTTCATAGACATATTATAACTCTTTAAGAGATATATATGTTACTAATCCATTATTCACGTAACCCACCGTGGAGTCTAAAAAAAAAAAAAAAAGAGGGGTTATTACACTAAAACCCCTTCAACTATGACAATTTTCAATTGCCCTTAACTATAAAACTCAACAAATTGACCCTATCAACTATTTTAACTTTTCACTAACATCCCTTCTGTTAGGTTGTAGTTAAAAAATTGATTACTTTTGTATCATGTTACCAATATAAAAGTGTTAACATAACATTTTTGTCTCTTCTTTGAGTCGTTGAAATTTTAAGAACAAAATTGCCTAAAATTTGGTGTACAACACAAGGCAATTATTATGCAACAAAAGATATTTTTGTCATAAAATTTCCAATGGCTCCAAGGAGGGACAAATAGATATCATGTTGCTAATAGTTTGTATCATATGTTGCTCACATGATAATAAAAAAATATATATAAATTTTTAAAAAAAAAAAGCGCGTTCTTTTTTGGGACAGAATTCTAATGGAAGGGGTTTTAGAGAAAAATGCAATAGTTGAGGGGAGTTAGTTTGTCAAGTTTTATAGTTTAGGGGCGTATTTAAAAAAGAGTCATATTTGAACTAAAGTGTGATTGACTTTTTTCTTTTCTTTTTTTATTTTTATTTTTTATTTGTAAATTCCGATGGGAATTTGAGTTGTTTGGAAGGAGTTGTAATACACAATAGGATTAATGTCGAATATCATTAATATTAAGGAGTTGTAAAATTGTTGGGATTGTATATAACATGATATATCCAAAGTAAAAAAAAATGGTATACTAAAGTTGTTAAAACTCTAAGAAAATTACTTAAGTGAAAGTGCACCGATTGATAAAAGTGTAAACCACTTATAGGCATCGGTAATTATCAGTTGCTTTATATCTAAAATACTAAAATCATCCCACAAATGAATTTACCAAAATAACCACTACGATCTAGATTTGTAATATTTGTTGATCTATCTCTGCACATAAACATACACATAACAAACAAATATACATACGCATATAATATATACAAAAAGAGGTTATCAAAAATAAAAGTCCAAGAAAAAGAAAAAAAAACCAATGGATTTAGTTTATTCTAGAGTCCAACAAAAAGAAAGTTGATCTATGAGGCACATAAACATACACATAACATACAAATATGCATACGTATATAATATATATACAAAAAGAGGTTTTAAAAAAAAGAGTTCAACATAACGGCAAAAAAAAAAAAAAAAAAACCAATAGATTTAGTTTATTCTAGAGTCCAAAAAGAAAAAACCAACCAAACACATAGATGTTATTAAGTTGTAGGACTCTTATGGTATGGACACACTACAAATAAAAAAGTGGTATACTAAACTTTTAAAACTCTAAATTCTAAGGAAAATAGTTAAGTAAAAGTGCACCGATTGATAAAAGTGTAAAACACGTATGCACATTGATACATTTATATATATTATAGATATATAGGGCCACACACTCCGTGTGTGTGCTAGTTTGTTTGTTTTTTAGACAGTTGTTTTTTGGCCAACTGTTTTAGGCAGTTTTTTCTCATTTGTTGAAGCTGTTTTTTTTAAGGGTAACTTAGTATATAGTCCTAGTATAGACACCTAACTAGGAATTGAAGCCTTTTAAAAATGAAACTAGAAATAGGTCCCTAATTTATTTTGAGGACCAAAATAGCCCTATATAATTATATATAGAAATATATATATATACATATATATAGTATTTACTTCGCACAATCAAGGTTTTGAAATTCACTAGAGAGAGAGAGAAAGAGAGAAACAAAAGTTGATGAAGAGAAAGAAAGAAGATCGTCGACGTACACTACCTCCGCAACACCACGTCCATCACCTTTCTTCATAGGCGATTCATGAAGATCGTCGACACAGAAGCTCGATTCACTATCGACTACGCAATCTATGAATTTGATACAAATTTCTCACAATTTTGGAACAAATCTCACGTAGCTTCAAATCAAACATTGGAGTTTTATGAGAAAAACGGTTAATGTTTTGATTAGGGCTTGGCTTCACACTAAAGGTTTTTGATTCGACGACTATGACTAGAAGACTGCATGGCAGCAATGACCAAAACACTAGCTCGAGTCTTTCGTTTAACCTCTGTAATCTTTTCATTTTTTCTGCATTATATTTGTTTTGTTTGTAGTTTTTTGGTGATGTGAAAAATTTCATGATCGCTAAGAGAATAATAGTGAGAAATTTGTTTGTGTATATATATATATTTGAATAGAAGTTTCGCAAAGAATTCGTCTTATAAAAATTTTTGTTTTTAAATAGAAGTGAGAAATTTCTCATCAAATTTGTGGTTATTTGGTGAGAACTTCTCACTTGTTAATAAGAAGTGATAAATTTCTGATAAATATTGTCCGCATGTGTATATATTTGAACAAAAGTGAAAAATTCTCACTAAATAACCACACGTTTCTCACTTTAAATTAAAAAACTCAAAAAAAAACTTTTGCTAATACCATTATGCATATACATAACACAATTATGATTATTTCAAAAGAAAGATATGCAAATATACTGAGAAAATTTTCACTTAATAATGAGAAAAATTATTACATATTAAGTGGGAAATTCTCACTAAATAATAAGAAAATTATCAACTGATTTTAGGGATATTAATCTAATTATACATGATCTCCTAAAAATACGCTTCCCATAACTGTATGTAACACGAATTTGGAAGTATTTTGAATATACACAGTTGTATATACAAAAAAAAAAAAAAAAAGAGTGAGAAATTCTCACATTACTCTGTTAAACCGAAATCCCTTAATTTTAGGGATATTAATCCCCTTATCCATGATCTTCTAAAAATTCGTTTCCCATAACTGCATATACACTATTTTGGAAGTATTTTGAATATAAACATCTCTCTCTCTCTATATATATATATATGTATGTATATATATATATATATGAATTTTGCACTATATTAAGAGAATTTCTCACCTTTTTTTCCAGCAACCTTCAATAAGGAAACTTATTGATTTTAGCACTTAGTATTTAGTCCTAATATAGACACTTAATTAGCAAACAAATTTGAAAGTTGAGTAAAATAAGGAAACTTCTTGATTTTATCAATATTTATACTCTTATCCATGATCTCCATGGATTACCCTTGTCATACCCATCATTCACACGCCTTATTTGTGCTGGTGGTACATATATACATATGTACATGAGTACATCTAATCATATGACCTATTTCGAATGTTCTAATAACAAATTTCTCACTTAGTAATACAAATTTATCACTTTTTGATTGGATATAATACGAAATTTCTCACAACTAAGTTACTTCTTTCAATAAACTTATCACCAAAATCTCAGATTATAAATTTCAGCATGATTTCGCACTATATTGTGAATTACAGTTATGAATTTCGCACTACATTGTGAGAATTTCTCACCTTTTTATCAGCAACCTTTAATCTTCCACACAAAATTATCTGTTTTTTCTATGATTTGAATTAATAAAACACACAAATCATTTTCAACTATAAAACATATTACATACAGATTTAAAAAGGCATTATTTTGAACCCCAAATCAGCATGATCTTTGGGATAAAAATCATTATCCACGATCTCCTAACAATCCGCTCAATTTATTAACTGTCTTATTTAACTTTATTTGAATTTCACATGTGTCATATATATGTGTATATATACAGTTATGTATATATGTATGACAAGGGTATAATGGTCCGGATTTATACTAACCATTTAGGAATAGGGACTAATTATTAATTTCTATAGCAAATTAAGGATTAATTTCTATAGACCAAATCAAGTTAGGATCAATTTCTATTAATGGCCATAATTAGGGACCAAATCGTATATTTCTATTTTTTTAATTGATTGGACATTTTAATATCTTTCTAATATATTTTTAAGAAGATTATGTGTAATGAGTTAACTATAATTATGGAGAATTTAAAAAATAATATTGGTACTCCTCCCTTTCCCTTTATAATAGTATTGATAATATTTGGTACCAATGAAGATTTGAGTTTCATAATTGCATATCAATGAACGTTTTGTGCATATTCTCCAAAAGGTGCAACTCTTTTGAATCGGTATGTTCATCATGAACATTTGGGATAACTTCCGTTTATAATACCAGTTTAATATAAATCGATTCGAAAAATTGAGTTTCCAAACTGAATAAATTGAATAATGATTGGATGACCGAAAATGTGTACAGAACATGTGCATCGAAAAATTGTGGTCATTTATTTAAATTATTTCAGTGGCCTCCATGCAAAAGTGCATGGGCCTATTGAAATGAATGACCTTGATTTTTCGGTGCACAAATTCTGTGCACATTTTCTGTTCCTGTAACATTATTGGAATAAATTTCATGTTCAATATTATTATTATTATTATTTTTATTTTTATAACGTGGGTCTTTGAAACTGGTTTTTTTTTTTTTTTTAACAAATTTGAAACTGGTTCACATGCGGCATATGTCTATTTGTACATATATCTATTGAAATGTACCTGTCCCAACATTTCATGGACAAAATTGGATATTTGGAAGGTTATACATAACCGTGCACCTGCTTTGTCTGAGTCCATGACACCATGTTTGGTATCATAATCAATTTTGTCAATTCCGTTGACCACTTGTAATTAGGACTTTCTGTTTTACCGAAATGCAAAGTTGGATTATTAAATTATTTAGTTTTTACTTTAAAAAACAAATAAAGTTTCATAGCTGTTTGAAAAATACTTGGAACTTAAATTATTGTCACATTGCACACACAAAGTGATGAAATGGTTATTAGTAGTATTATATTACTTTTATAGTTGTCAAATGGACTTTTAAGATTATTAGGTTTATACTTTTGCACAGCAAATTTATATCTAGATATATATAACTTTTTGGGTGTCAGGTTTTTAGGTATAAAATCAAGATAATCCAAGTTTAATTTTGTTTTGCTAATTAGTGTACAAAGATTGTTGCGGCAATATCAATATATTTGTGAGACACTTGGATTAAATTGTTTACCCGCTGGACATGTTTATGTAAACTATAAAATCTTATAATATTATGACATCTAATAGGCCTAATAGAGCCTATACAGTTGTTAAACCTAGTAGAGATACTAGTGATTTTAGTTATTTGTGTTAACAAGTAATAAAATTTTTAAGTGGGAGAATCTTTTATCAATAAGTGAATGGTTTTTCACTTTTGGTGGAGGAGTTGTCTCATGAAAAAAAGAGACACACTTGTATAGCCGACTCTACCATGGCAGCAAAATTTCCAGCATTAGCTGTAAGAAGAAAAGAGGAAGAGTGGTTAAGCAATTTAGTTCTAAAATTCCAATTTGGTCTAAACCAATGTCTCTTATATCTATCCATTGTGATAATGAATCTACATTTTATAGGACATATAGTAAAGTGTATAACGGTCAGTCCAGACACATCGGACTTAGATACAGTTATGTGAGACAGTTACTCACAGATGGTATAATAACTGTAGATTATGTGAAGTCCTGCCAAAATTTGGTAGATCCGTTCACAAAAGGACTTGCAAGATATTTGATTTGGTGTCTAAGACATCGGTAGGGATGAGATTAAAGCCTAACGAACATGGTTACTCTTGATGGAAACTCAACCTGACACTTGACATTTCAAGTTCTCAGGTCCAACGAGTAAAGTACATCATATGTCGTGATTGTAAGCACTTTAAACAAATATATATACACATATAAATCATCTCAATGATAAGTGTTTAGTACTTGTAATGTGTTAAGGAGGAGGATGAGCTATAATGCTCTTAATAGATTTGTAACAATTGTGTTAAAGTGTTTTAGTTACAGGGGCACTTCTAATAAGTCTAGCTATATGAGTGTGGAAGTGGTGTCACTTCCTATGCGTTCAGGGCTTGGCATCTAGAGCACTCACGAAATCAAGGTATAGACACAAGGCCTAATTCATGAGTCGGCTTATATGAATATCCACTGAGATTAAAGGTTTATGTGTGGGATAAGTCTGGTTAGTCAATATGGATTGCCAATTCAAAGACAATGCCTACCAAGCTTTCCTGATTAGCTTTGACGAGTCCTGTAATGGTTCAAGGCGTAAAACACCATTACTTATACATAATTCTTACAGCCATTGTTTTTCAAAACTTATTTCGAAAATGGTGGGAGATATATTGTTGAGGAATTTTCAACATAAGGAATTAAGAGTGAGTGAGATTTGAATTAGAAATGATGGGTCGCACCCATTGAGATTGAATTCGAACTGGTGGGTCGCAACCATTCAGAATCGGTTCAAAATTAAATTCAAATCCATGGGTTGTGTCCCTTGGATCAATAGTCACAAGGCTAATAGACGCAAACGTCTATGAAAATTAGGAGTTTAAATTACGTTGTTTTTTTTATAGATAAAATACATATTTCTAGAGTCTGTTTTATGCAGAAATAGAATTCTAGAACTGGCTTTTATTTCTTGGTAGATGTTTTGGACTATCTTTAATAGTGCATATTGCAGATATGGTTGACTTCGTTGTACCTTGAATACAAATTTGCGGAATATCTGTTTGCACACCAAATTATGATTATGGTGGGGGCAAGTACTATATTTAGGGAAGTATTTTCGTACACGCTTTGAAGCATATTACTGGAGTACATTTTGCGGTATTGTTCGTCAATGGATTTTTTTGTATCGTGACTGCTCCACATTGGGCAGAATCGTAAGAATCACTTTTCATTTTATCCCTGTAGTTTCGCTTCTTGTAGCACTACTTCTATCCCATGAACCAGGGAGTTTGAATTAGCGTCGTGCATTATCTATAGCTGCCTGGTTGCGCACTCTCAATGTGGAGCGATTCGACTTACTGTAGCCCAAGAAGAAAAACGTCGTCTAGGCGTTCCTTATTGCTCTGATCTCCTCTGTACCTGTACCCATACCCATACCGCGCTACTTAGGTCACATGTGGCACTGTTTTTCCCAAGATTTTGTTTTTGTGTTCCTTCCTTCATTCATCATTTATTTTATTTATGCTCGTGTGTTACACATTTGGTTGCTAGAACATATCTTTAGGTTTTATTTGGTTCCTGGATTTCACGAGGGAAAAGAAAAAGGGAAGGAAAAACAGGAAGCAAACTAATTCTCTCTGTAGACACCCCAATTTTGACGGACAGTCGAATCCAGGGGATGGTTACCTCTAAGGCCGATGATGACAGTGCCCGATGAGATTTGAAGGTCTTCCAAGTAATTCCAAATCATTTCCCAAAATTCGTCAGTCCTAATCAAAGTTTTCAAAAGGAAAAGGGAGAAATTAGGTGTTCGGGAAACCTAGATCTGAAGTGCGTATGAGAAAAACAGGTTGAAAATGGATTTCGAAATAAATTAATATATATATATATATATAGCCCGGATCTTAAGCGGACCGTAAAAAACGGACCTAAAAGACGGACTGTGTAAAATGTGAGAATTTCTCACAAAAAAGTGAGAATTTCTCACATTTTCAAATTTCTCACTTTTTTGAAAATGTGAGAATTTCTCACTTTTTGTGAGAAATTCTCATAAAATACACAGTCCGTCTTTTAGGTCCGTTTTTTATGGTCCGCTTAAGATCCGGACTGTATATATATATATGCATATATAAGAATTTTGAAAAGAAAACAAGAAGAGAGAAAATGAAATAATAGAAAAGAATTTTGAAAAGAAATAAATAGGAGAGAGAGAGAGAGAGAGAGAGAGAGAGAGAGAGAGAGAGAGAGAAAAAAGATTTTAAAATAATAATAATAATAATAATAATAATAATAATAATAAATAAATAAATAAATAAATAAATAAAAGTATGAGTAATCTCTATGTAAGCTATTTAAGAATATACTAGTATAAGGTACATTTTAAGTATGTTAGCATAAAGTATTTATTAGTATAAGTCAAGAATATTTTTTTTTTTTTAAAATGATGAAATAAAATAAAATGGAATTCAGTTAGCCGAGGCACGCGACAAAGCCGGCGGCAGTCAGTGAGTGCCGCAGACAATTTGTCGAGTGCCGCCCACTATAACAGTTTGTTTTTCTCATATGTTTTAGAAGAAATCTTTGCACATGGGTTTTCACCCAACTTTACTTAATTGACCATTTGAAGATAGTCTATATAAGGAGGCCTTCATCCCCATTATATGGATCTTCTTCCATTTTTTTTTCTTGTTGGGCAAGAAATATATTGAAATATAGAGAGAGAATTGAGAGAAATCAAGAAGACGTTGAAGAAAACAAGAACTCTTTGAAGAATTTGAAGGAGAATTGGAAGAACTTAGAAAATCTTTACCAACAATCAAGAAATCCTTGAGGTTATAGAGGTAACCTTCTTATTATTTCTAGATCTAGGTTGGAATTCAATCACAATTCATAGATTTAGGACCTCTTTCATGTTTTCAAAAAGTCTATTCCTACCTCATTTCATCACACATCACATAGAATTGTGATTGAATTTGTATTTGTTGATTTGGATCTAAATAGAGCTTTGGGTTTAAAATCAAACTAATTTGTAAAAGAAATTTTACTTGGATTTTCTCAAGCAAACATTGATTCAACTTCATTTTGACTTTTTTTTTTCTTTGGGAATCCATGAGATCTTCAATATCTCATTGGATTTCTTTAAGTTTGATCTTCTAGTCCTTTATGATCCTATGATTCATATGGGGATTAGGTTGATCATAGCTGTAACCATACATGTTTGATGGATTCAAAGTCTTAATTCATGACTTGGAGCCTTCAACTTGAGAATCCTATAGAACTCTCTATGTTCTTTGAAGGTTCATGTGGGTTTGGTTTTGCTTAAGTATTCAAGGACCATTAATTTGGTAGGAGAAATAACAAAATGAACCTATATCCCTCAAGGACCATGTATTTGGGAGAAGAACTAGGTGTTGTTTAAGTTAATTCAAAATATGAACACTAATCTAGCAATGGTGCAGTGAATCCTTAAACCCACTGTGATCAAAGATTTTTAATTAAATCATGGTCCATTGGAATGGGATGAGACCAATTGGAGGATGTTCATGACTCACCCAAGTACCTCTGTGATTTTTGTTTTAATGAAATTCCACGTTTAAGATGGTTTGGTCTTATGATTTCAAAGCAAGCAATTCTCTGTCCAAAATTCCAGAACAACAAGTCCGTTTTAAAACTAACAAATCAGAAACTTAACTAAGTTTTCTTGACCTCCAATAAATTTTTCTAAGAAGTTTATTGTGTTAGGAAGACACCCTAAAAGGATCTAAGTATTTCTCATTTGTTTACCATTTTTAGAAAATCACACAAAATCTCTGGACAGAGAGTTGTAGATTCCTAAGTGATGCCTAGTGTTTTCCTTATTCCTAGAGATCTAACCGTTCAAACCTTGATTTTCTTTTTGGGTTAGAAACTAGACTCACAGAGGTATAGTATATCCAAAAATCATTAAGATCCAACCGTTGGAAGCATGGTTTTTCTATCTTTGAAAGTCTGATCTGATCTCTGTAATTCATGAGAAACTATCACTGTTTTTGTTTAATCTTATTGATTTTAACTTAAATGGTCTCCTAATGCCTTGGGACCCAAATCATGTTTTGAATAATGATAATTAAGTCTAAATCCAGAGCTAAGTGGTCCAAGTTAATGAATAATTTATAGCTTGTCCTTATACATATCCATGCATTCATTCAAGTAAATTGTGCTTGTAGTTAGGCTCTAGCTCTATATTGTTTTATCCTTAATTGAATCTAATTGTGGGTTCCTTATAATCATGTTGGGATTATACCACCTCTATATGGACATTGCATTGGCTCCTAGTTGAGACTTGCATATGTTCTCAACTAATTAGAAGGAATCCATAAATAGGTCAATTCTTTACTATTTGATAGTTTTAAGCTAGAAGTTTAGGTTTGATTATTTGATATCTTTTTATCAAGGCATGTGTACTAACCTTTGTGTTTTGTAGCGCATTTGAGGTACAATTTCTCAACCCTTTTTTTAGTATATTTTATTTGTTAATTTTATTGATTTTTCGACCCTATGTGCGACACTTTAGACTAGGTATTGACTTATTTGTATATATGAATTAGAGACATTTTCTTAGGTTTTATCTTTATTTGGATGCATTGCACGTTTAATATTCGCGGCTGGATCCCGGGTAAGTTCTCTAGTTCCCTATCCGCACATCATTTTGCTTGCTACCTGAATTATGTAGATTATGAATGATATTTTGCCGTTAGCAATTTTGCACCCTTTTTGAAATGTTTTTGTAATGTATATATACATATGTATTAGTTGAGGGCATGCCTTAGATTAATAATTCGATTAAAAAGGATGTTGAGTAGAGGCCTATCACGAGATAGGATAAAAATGGGTGTTTTAGTCCGCCAGGCTCCTTCCCCTTTCATTCCATAATCCCCGGACCTAGTTTATCTTTGGTTTCGCAAATGATCGGTTTGTTTTTAAAATGATTTCTTATTTTTTCTTAAAATTAAGTGGCGACTTGTCTTTGAATTTGAAAAGAAATTGTTTTAAAAATAAAAGTGGGCCCAAATTCCGGTATCCACAATCTGGCAACTCTGCTGGGGATCGAACCCAGAATCTCTGGTTTCGCAGACCAGAATTTCTGATTTTGGGTTCACTCGAGGATTAGACTTGAAAGCATCATTTTAATCAAATTAATTAATTTTTGTGTGCCTGTTGTATTACACTTGCATGTCCCGCCAGTTGATTGCACGGAACTATGACCTTGGAGGCTCGGGGAAACCCGATCAGTCAAGCCATCATGGGACTGTGTGATCACCTTTGATCTCGTACCATGTGTTGGTATATGAAGCATCATATCAGGTGTGTGTCAAGGGTCCCTTATTTTGACCAAAACCCGGCCTCTTCATCGTAGCTTCTATAGAACCCTTTCAATCTAGGAAATCAAATTCTTGATTAAGGTTATGTGCTAGGGAGATTTGTATGCCCAGAAAGGATTAGTTGAGATGATGACAATGCTTGCTTGATGAAAGATGTGTAACCATTTAATCACTTTGTATCATTTCCTTCTTATGTCCCACGACATTTGGGAATATGCTAGATTTCTTTGATTATAAGGTTATATTTCTTATATCTTGTTAAGCTAAGCATCATTGACCTTGTATGTATCCAATTTTATGAAAAGTATGGTGATGATTCGATCATGTGATCCTTTTACCCAAAGAAATTTTTTTAAAATCCATCTTTGAAAGGAAACAGATTTTTGCCATCTTTATTCCGAAGTATTCAATCGCTCTTTCGAAAATCTTTGGAGTTCACTTTTTGATTTCAAGTCAACCATCTTTGAAGGAAGAACCCAAAATTCTTGAAAGATTTTGAAAAGTTTCACCAACTAAAGAAACGCTTTTTGGTTGAGGAATATAATCTGAATTCTTGAGAATTGTATTTGAAAGATCTCCCCAGTTATAGAAATGCTTTTCAAATGAATTTCAAAGCAAAGTTTCAACCCAATCATCTTTTGTTGAGAAATGTTGTTGCCTTCAAAGGAAAGCTTCTTAAGAATTTGAAAGATCCCATCATCTAGGGAAAGGCTTGTTAATTGAATTTCAAAAATTCTAAAATTTTCAAACTTTGAAAGGGTAATGAGGATCACAAAGGAGAAATTAGCAAACTTGACATGGATGAGGATTTTATGTGCTTATGTATCTTATGTGTCTTATGTGTTAGGATTAGAATTTTCCTTTCTTTGGCTTATAGATTAGGCGCGCGCGCTCACACAAACACACACACATGCATTACATCCACATGTCATATGAATCATTCATAGGATTATCTCATCAAAATTCTTTTTAAAATCAATCAAGATTGATTAAAAATAAAATATCACTGTAAGCAAGATAGCATTGAACGCCAGGACAGTTTGGGTCAGGGATTCGAGTGCAAGGTTAGTAAGAAGAGAGCCAGAGACAGGAAGAGAAATGGATTCGGAACAGCACGCTGCAGAGATAGCACATCTAAAAGAGAGAATGGATCAAATGATGATCATGCTGGAAACATTGACCCGCCAAAGGCCAATAATTGATCCACCGATAATCGACCCTCCTCCACCTATTCGGGTTGTGGAAGACGATTGGTTTGAGGATCCAGAACCACCTAGAGCTGATATACCTAGGGTAGAAAGGGAGAAGATTGAGAAACTGAGAAAGAGCGTATCGAGATGAAGGAGAAGGTGGAAAAGCTAGAGAAAGTTGTCCGCAAATCCAACGGGGTTGACAGCTATCTATTAGAGCTAGAAGGTTTATTTGAGGGGACTCGGGAAAAGCTGCTAGTTGGTTTTAAGATGCTAGAGATAGATAAGTTTGACGGTTCTGCCAACCCCAGAAACCACGTGAGGATGTCCATCAGAGCCTTCCAACCAAGTGGCCTAAGTCCTACCATGATGGCCATACTATTTCAGCAAACTTTGACAGGGGTAGCTTTATCCTGGTATTTCACGTTAGAGCCAAGCAAGAGTCGCATATGGGAGGAAGTGGTGAAGGCTTTTGTCACCCAATACGAATACAATCAAGAACTCGATGTGACTGTGATAGATCTAGAGATGACTACGTAAGAGAATTGAGGGTCGTTTGCTGAATTCTTGACACGATGGAGGGGGAAGGCTGCAAAAATGACCCAACGACTATCAAAGAAAGAACAGATCTGGATTATAATCAAAAACCTACAGAGCATCTATCAGGAGAAACTCATGTACCAGTGCATTCATACCTTTGCAGAATTATTTGAAATTGGAACCAGAATAAAAGATGCAATCAAGGATGGAAGAATTAAAAAGGAGAAGCCCCAGGGGAATCGCTCTAAAAGACCATTTTATGGAGGGAGCACGGGAAACCATGTAACGACTGATGTCAATGATTTGAGCAAGGAGGGTACACCGAGACCAAGGTTGGGGGGACAGCCTCGTCGCTTCACAGATTTAGGAATTTCTTTGACCACCACCCTTATGCGGCTAATGGAAAAAGGGTATCTAAAATCGTTGGATCCAAAGCCAATGCCCGATCCACTCCCACCAAGCTTCAATACGAACCTCTATTACGATTTTCATCAAGCTCATGGCCACGCAATAGACCGATGTATGACGTTAAGGCATGAGGTACAAAATTTGATTGATGACAAAATCATTTCCCCTCCACCTACGGATCGGCCGAATGTGACCCAAAACCCACTCCCCAATCACCATGCTGTACCACCGCCGCGAAACATCAATCTTTTGGATGATAATGAGGAAGTCTTTGATCCATCTGTATTGATCATACCAATAGGGCAGACTGCCAAACCTTACAAATTTCTAGAGGATTAGGAGATATGCCTTATAGTAGTCGAGGAAGAGGAATGGCTGGTAGGAGGAGAGGAAGAACAAGCGTTCGAGGAAGACATAGACAATGAAATCCTTCAAATCAATTGGTGGGATCCAAACAACCCCGCCGATGACTCTGTTTGGGGAGAAGATGAGGTGTACAGTGACACAGACGGTCTGTGGTCTGAAGGAGAAGAAGATGAAAAAGCTGAAGAAGTAATCAATCATGCTAAGCGTCACGAGTTGGAGGAGGGCAGTTTAGAAAAAGGGAAAGAGAAGGATTTTGAAGAAAATAGAGAAGAAGGTCAAGCATTACTTAAACACTTCATTAAGAAAGGAGGAGATTTTCCTTACGGTGGCTTTCCAGAGCCATGGGTGGACTACAAAGATAAATACTTGAAGCAAGGGCTTGAGATCTTTTTCTTACATGAATTCGATGACTATGAAGAACCATACCTACAAGCGCCCATAGAACCAATTTCTGTCCAAGATTGGATTTGTGCACTGGATGGTCTGGCTATGAGGAGCCTTTTTAATGAAGAAGGCAGTAATACCGAGGAGAGTGGTCCAAAGGAGATCACAGAAGTGAAGATTGAGAAAGAACAGATGGGAGAAATACTGAAGGAAGATATCAAGGGAAATAAAGCAAGGAAGGAGAAGCCGGAAAATGGAGGAGAGACAGAACCAGGGGATTCGCCAATAGGTCCTCGAGTCTAGTGATAGGATTCCCCTACCCCGGATGTCTGTAATGGCTAGTATGAGCCAAACTTTTTAAATTTATGCTAATCAATGAAAATGACTGATTCTGCTTACTTGAACGTGCTTAATAATTATAATAACTGTGGAAAAGGAAATGAACCTGCATGCAAAATCATTGAGGAAACCTTGGTAATTGACTTAGGAAATGAAGAAGATTCTCAAAATGATTCTTTCCATATTTCACTCAATAAAGATAAAAGCATGAACATGATCTCATTGCTAAAAGATTATAATGATGTTTCGCATGGTCCTATAATCATATGCCAAGAATAATTCAAAGCTTATCCAACATTACCCCTTATACCAAGCCTAAGAGATGAGCTCACAATCCAAAGTCATAAACTTGGTCCCTGAGTCGTAGCCAGATGTTTTAAATGAGCTTCTTATTCAAAAAATTTTTTTTGATAAAAAGAGAAAAAGAAATAGAAAGAGAGCTCGCTAGGATGAAAATCCGAAAGGGCACCTAGGCAAAAATTAGAGTAAAAAAAAATATGCGTATTGTTTTCAAAATCCGAATCCTAGACAGTCAAAATCATGAATAGGAGAGTGTGAGACAGAGAAAAGAAAGGAAAGGGAAAGAAGAGAATAAATGAGATTGAAAATTCTTGAGCACTTCAAGTACATCATGAGTACAAGAATTGTCTCAAAAAAAAAATCAACAATGAAGAGATATCTTTGCGAACATAAAACAAAGAGAGCTTTGAAGAGCTTGTGATAAAAGTGTGATTAAAAGCACGATGTGCTATGAGGGTCATAAAGATTGACTGGCTAGTGAAAAGAAAAAAAAAAGGGTCAACCGTCAAAAAAAAAAGAAAAAAAGAAAAAGAGAAAGTTCATCATTCTATACAGAGGGTATCACAAGTGACACGCACTCACTGGACCCAAATGGCAATATGGCTCGAAAAGCCCACAAATTCTTGAAGACTTATTCTTTCAAAACTTCCCGAGTAGATGAACTACATTTTGACCTGATTCACATTCGGGGATACGTAGGCAGCCTACAAGGTTCGGTCACAATCGCACTATACAATCAATCATTGCACTTCTTTCAGGCCTCGACCGAACTACTATAGGACCTGATGCCCATTCGGGGATAAGTAGGCGGGTCTCCCAAGGCCCTCGGTCCAAAGAAGAAACCCAACCAATTCATGAAATTACCTTGAAAACTAGGGGCAAACTGTCATTTGCCCAGAGGCCACGCCACCTCCCTCAAACCAGAGGCAAACTTCGTTTGCCTAGCATTCCCAAGCCCCCTATCAAACTAGGGGCAAATTGTCGTTTTCCAAATAAGATATCTCTGGGTTCACTGGATTTCCAAATAAGGATTAAGTGTGGACATCCTGAAAATTCTTGAGGATAAGAGCTGATGGTTTTCACGCATAAATCTGAAATTGATTTAAGATGGAAAGAAACATGAAAAGAAGAATTCTTCGTTATCATAAAGTCAATCGTAAAGGAAGATGCAATGAAAGAATACTATAGGATGATAATTTTCTAAAATTAATCAGAAAAGCGCAAAGAAAAGAAAGTAGAATTGGCCACGAAATATGTGTGTCTCTGCTCAATTTGAGTCTACCTTCTTGAAATTCGAAAGATACATTCCTCGGAGGGATCAACAAGAATTGAAAATTTCGAAAGAAGGGTAATAGCATGGAGGTCATGAAGTCAGATCCCACTCCGCCAAGAAAATCGAATAGCGATCGAGTAATACTCTCAGAAAGAACAAAATCAGGTAAATATCCTCTACAGATCGAGCTCTAAACCATACAAGCTAATCATCGGATGTACTGGAAAGCCTTTGAACTTGTCCATAGTCAAAAGGGGAATCCGTGAGTAGAAAAGTGGGGTGATCTGGCTCGTACTTCTTCCTCGAATTACCTGAACTGGTGTCCATAGCGAGCAATCTATCAAAAAAAAAAAGGAGAAAAAAAAAGATAAAACCGGAATAAGAAGCATATGAACATCTCTTCAAGATTGAATGGCCCCAAGGAAAATCTTTTAGGGTTGGACTAGCTCCAATCAAATCCTCGGTCTTGGTATAAGTCATCTATCGCAGCCTACAAGTAGCCGATCAAATCCTCAGTCTTGGTATAAGTCGTCTATCGCAGCCTATAAGTAGCCGATTAAATCCTCGGTCTTGGTATAAGTCGTCTATCGCAGCCTATAAGTTACCGATCAAATCCTCGGTCTTGGTATAAGTCGTTTATCGCAGCCTATAAGTCACCGATCAAATCCTCGGTCTTGGTATAAGTCGTCTATCACAGCCTATAAGTCGCTAATCAAATTCTCGGTCTTGGTATAAGTCGTCTATCGCAGCTTATAAGTCACCGATCAAATCCTCGGTCTTGGTATAAGTCGTCTATCGCAGCCTATAAGTCACCGATCAAATCCTCGGCCTTGGTATAAGTCGTCTATCGCAGCCTATAAGTCACCGATCAAATCCTCGGTCTTGGTTTAAGTCGTCTATCGCAGCCTATAAGTCACTGATCAAATCCTCGGTCTTGGTATAAGTCGTCTATCGCAGCCTATAAGTCACCGATCAAATCCTCGGTCTTGGTATAAGTTGTCTATCACAACCTATAAGTCACCGATCAAATTCTCGGTCTTGGTATAAGTCCTCTATCGCATCCTATGAGTTACCGATCAAAATTCTCAGTTTTGGCATAAGTCGCGTATCGCAGCCTACGAAAAAATTTATGGTCATTGAATCTGGAATGATTCTGACTTTTCTGCAAATCTTGACAAGACACCGGAGTATAAGACGCAAAGTGCATCTCAATTTAATCATTTTCACAATGTAAAGCAAAGAAAATGCATATGTATTAATCATGACTTTCCTGAAACAAAACGACGTCATAATATAAAATTTAAGGCATAAAATGCATTCTTGTCACTAGAGAGAGCAGTATGATTCTAAATCATTGCACTTGACTGCTTGAGCATGTGCATCACGATAGGATAGATGCATTCATTCGCATGGCTATTTGTGACTGTGCCTGGTCCTTCACCCGAACTATGTCCTGGTCTGATTCCTCCAAGGATACGTAGGCAACTCACCATTGAGCACGACCAGCACCGACCTCTTTGCGCCTGTGCTTGCAACGCATTTTGTTTTTTCCTGAATTCAATAGTTCGATCAAAGGCTTGTCTTCACACAGACTTCGACATTTACTTGTGATACACGTTGCTTTACAAGCTTTGTCGAAGAGGGGCAAACTGTAGACACCCCAATTTTGACCGACCGTTGAATCCAGGGGATAGTTACCTCTAAGGCCGATGATGACAGTGCCCGATGAGATTTGAATGTCTTCCAAGTAATTCCAAATCATCTCCCAAAATTCTTCAATCCCAATCAAAGTTTTCAAAAGGAAAAGGGAGAAATTAGGTGTTCGGGAAACCCAGATTTGAAGTGCGTATGAGAAAAACAGGTTGAAAATGGATTTCGAAATAAAACTATACACACATATATATATATATATATGCATATATAAGAATTTTGAAAAGAAAACAAAAAGAGAGAAAATGAAATAATAGAAAAGAATTTTTAAAAGAAATAAATAGGAGAGAGATAGAGAGAGAAAATATTTTAAAATAATAATAATAATAATAATAATAATAATAATAATAATAATAATAATAAATAAAAGTATAAGTAATCTCTATGTAAGCTATTTAAGAATATACTAGTATAAGGTACATTTTAAGTATGTTAGCATAAAGTATATATTAGTATAAGTCAAGAATATATTTTTTTTAAAAAATGATGAAATAAAAGAAAATGGAATTCAGTTAGCTGCGGCATGCGACAAAGCCGGCGGCACTCGTTGAGGGCCGCGCCGACATTCAGTGAGTGCCGCAGACAATTCGTAGAGTGCCGCCCACTATAACAGTCTGTTTTTCGCATATGTTCTAGAAAAAATCCTTGCACATGGATTTTCACCCGAATTTACCTAATTGACCCTTTGAAGATAGTCTATATAAGGAGGCCTTCACCTCCATTATATGGATCTTCTTCCTTTTTTTTTTTCTTGTTGGGCAAGAAATATATTGAAATATAGAGAGAGAATTGAGAGAAATCAAGAAGACTTTGAAGAAAACAAGAACTCTTTGAAGAATTTGAAGGAGAATTAGAAGAACTTAGAAAGTCTTTACCACCAATCAAGAAATCCTTGAGGTTATTGAGGTAACCTTCTTATTATTTCTAGATCTAGGTTGGAATTCAATCACAAATCATAGATTTAGGACCTCTTTCACATTTTCAAAAAGTCTCTTCCTACCTCATTTCATCACACACCACATAGAATTGTGATTGAATTTGTATGTGTTGATTTAGATCTAAATAGAGCTTTGGGTTTAAAATAAAACTAATTTGTAAAAGAAATTTTACTTGGATTTTCTCAAGCAAACTTTGATTCAACTTCATTTTGACTTTTTTTTTTCTTTGAGAATCCATGAGATCATCAATATCTCATTGGATTTCTTTAAGTTTGATCTTCTAGTCCTCTATGATCTTATGATTCATATGGGGGTTAAGTTGATCATAGTTGTACCCATACATGTTTGATGGATTCAAAGTCTTAATTCATGACTTGGAGCCTTCAACTTGAGAATGCCATAGAACTCTCTCTATGTTCTTTGAAGGTTCATGTGGGTTTGGTTTTGCTTAAATCTTCAAGGACCATTAATTTGGTAGGAGAAATAACAAAATGAACTTATATCCCTCAAGGACCATGTATTTGAGAGAGGAACTAGGTGTTGTTTAAGTTAATTCAAAATATGAACACTAATCTAGCAATAGTGCAGTGAATCCTTAAATCCACTATGATCAAAGATTTTTAATTAAATCATGGTCCATTGGAATGAGATGAGACCAATTGGAGGATGTTCATGACTCACCCAAATACCTCTGTGATTTTTGTTTTAATGAAATTCTACGTTTAAGACTGTTTGGTCTTATGGTTTCAAAGCAAGCAACTCTCTGTCCAAAATTCCAGAACAACAAGTCCGTTTTAAAACTAATAAATCAGAAACTTAACTAAGTTTTCTTGACCTTCAATAAATTTTTCTAATAAGTTTAATGTATTAGAAAGACACCCTAAAAAGATCTAAGTATTTCTCATTTGTTTACTATTTTTAGAAAATCACACAAAATCTCTGGACAGAGAGTTGTAGATTCCTGAGTGATGCCTAGTGTTTTACTTATTCCCAGAGATCTAACCGTTCAAACCTTGATTTTCTTTTTGGGTTAGACTCACAGAGGTATAGCATATCCAAAAATCATTAAGATCCAACCGTTGGAAGCATGGTTTTTCTATCTTTGAAAGTCTGATCTGTTCTCTGTAATTCATGAGAAACTGTCACTGTTTTTGTATAATCTTAATGATTTTAACTTAAATGGTCTCCTAATGCCTTGGGACCCAAATCATGTTTTGAAAAATGATAATTAAGTCTAAATCCAGAGGCTAAGTGGTCCAAGTTAGTAAATAATTCGTAGCTTGTCCTTATACATATACATGCATTCATTCATGTATATTGATGCTTGTAGTTAGGCCCTAGCTCTATATTATTTTGTCCTTAATTGAACTTAATTGTGAGTTCCTTATAATCATGTTGGGATTATACCACCTCTATATGGACATTGCATTGGCTCCTAGTTGAGACTTGCATATGTTCTCAACTAATTAGAAGGAATCTATAAATAGGTCAATTCTTTCCTATTTAATAGATTTAAGTTAGAAGTTTAGGTTTGATTATTTGATATCTTTTGATCAAGGCATGTGTACTAACCTTTGTTTTGTAGCGCATTTGAGGAACAATTTCTCAACCCCTTCTTTAGTATATTTTATTTGTTAATTTTATTGATTTTTCGACCCTATGTGCGACACCTTAGACTAGGTATTGCCTTATTTGTATTTATGAATTAGAGACATTTTCTTAGGTTTTATCTTTATTTGTATGCATTGCACGTTTAATATTCGCGGCTGGATCCCGGGTACGTTCTCTAGTTCCCTATCCGCACATCATTTTGCCCGCTACTTGAATTATGTGGATTATGAATGCTATTTTACCTTAGCAATTTTGCACCCTTTTTGACATGCTTTTGTAATATATATATATATATATATATATGCATTAGTTGAGGGTATACCTTAGAATAATAATTCGATTAAAAAGGATGTTGAGTAGAGGCTTATCACGAGATAGGATAAAAAGGGGTGTTTTAGTCCGCCGGGCTCCTTCCCCTTTCATTCCATAATCCTCGAACCCAGTTTATCTTTGGTTTCGCAAAAGATCGGTTTGCTTTTAAAATGGTTTATTAATTTTTCTTAAAATTAAGTGGCGACTTGTCTTTGAATTTGAAAAGAAATTGTTTTAAAAATAAAAGTGGGCCCAAATGCCGGTATCCACACTCTCACATTT
The DNA here is from genome assembly GCA_033977485.1 of Hydrangea macrophylla. NCBI lineage: Eukaryota > Viridiplantae > Streptophyta > Magnoliopsida > Cornales > Hydrangeaceae > Hydrangea > Hydrangea macrophylla. The sequence continues at coordinate 67,044,344 of CM066982.1, forward strand.
TCCCAGTGTTTTCCTTCATGCTAAAATACCATTTACAAATAAAAATTTCTAAAATACAATGGTATTATATGAATAAAGGAAGAGAAATGACTCACAACATTCAAAATGTTTTATTATTTCTCAATTGACTCTCTTTTCTTTCTTGGTTCCTCATTGTTTTCTTTATTAACCAAACAAAGGAAAGGATTTCCTCTATGTTTTCTTTTCTTTTTACTCACGAAATCCATGAACCAACCAAAGCCTTAATGGCCATAATATTTACATGTGAGATTTTTGATCGATTTGTAGGAAGAGTAATGCAATTCGTTTTAAATTTGAATCTCAAATTTAATTTTCAAATGCTTTACTACATACTTGATGAAGTATATGACTATTCTTAAAAAAAAAGTCAAAAATACTAGAAAATACCAACAAAAAAAAAAAAAAAAGTTCGCTCAGCTTCGCATGTTTGAAACTCATAGAAAGCACTATTCTTATAAAAACTCAAGTCAAAATTACTAGAAAATACAACCAAAAAAAAAAAGTTCGCTCAGCTTCGCATGTTAGAAACTCATAGAAATCGTAGTGGCAGAAGAAGTCTTGCCAAATATTTTTAATTATATTTTATCCGATTGTAGTTAGGTTTATTTTCATTTTTCCCATGTTTTAAAAGTGTACACTTAACCCCTGTGGTTTTAGATTAAGTGAAACTGTTAAGATTCTCTTCAAAACTGATGAAAATTCTAAATTGGCTAGAAATATCAACACTTAACTCCATTTGTGAGGTTAATTTTGGGGATAGCCCCCTATGTGTGGATAATATTGCTATTTAATCCAGTTATGTGAGACTAATTTTTAACACTTTATCGCTTTGCAGGACTAATTTCAGTGTTAATTGCCTATGTGGTGTTAATTTAACACTTAAATCTCATGTGGAGCTTTTAACACTTAATCTTCATGTGATACAAATAATTTGGCCTAAAAAAAAGATATGAAGTTGGGCGGTGGGTTCCAATAAACTCTTCGAACCTATAAATTAGGGCAATTCTACTCGCACCATATTCACACCCTAAAAAAGGTCATGAAGTTGGGCGGTGAGTGTACTAAAAGAGGGAAAGGAAAATCAGTTGAAAAAGTTTGGTTGCCTACTTTATTCAGTACACACACACACCCACACCCACACCCACACACACACACACACACACAACCCCCCCCCCCCCCCCTATCTCCTCATAAATCCATAAACCAAACCCCCTATCTCCTCATAAATTCATAAACCAAACAAAGCCTTAATGTGTTGAAATTCAACTTAATGTACGTATTTGACAAGAAATAAACGTATTTTTTAATGTAGTTCAATTTCATGAGGCCACAGCAAGGAAAAAGGATAGGCCTCCTTCAATTTTCTACTGAGTATTTTCGTTTGTTCTAAGTTTGAAATGCTTTCTCCTTCCTCTTCAAAAAAACATCAAAAAAAAAAAAACTTCCCTTTATGAAACCCACATTACAAACTTTTTCTTCTCCACTTATTTCGTATTTCTATTCATAAGAAAGGGAAAAAAAAAAAACTTTATTTCCTTTCTTTTTTGCCTCATTTTTTACCTTCTACATTTCCTTTACCTACCAAGAAAATATTTGTTACAACGGTTATTTAATTTATTTTGCTGACATATTATTATAAACCAATAAGAGGTCAGTAGGTCACTATTCACACATAATATCAGTCCTAGTTTTATGAAAAACATTTGTTCACATAAACACTATACACGTGTGTTAGTGTGGTGATGCCGATGAGGAGATATCATTGTTGTATCCTCTTCTTAGCAAAAAAAAAAAAAAAATTTGTTGTATCCTCTTTATTTGGATTGTTATTACTATAGTTTTAAGAAGATAAAAAAAATAATAATAAAGGAATTGCTATTCCCACTCCAAAATCGATCTTATGCACTCTATGGTACTGCTGACACACCATACAGTATCATGCAATTAATGCATTCTATAGAGTGTGAATAGCAATTCTCATTATTTATATAAGAAGACACGAAAAATCATAACTTTGAAGAAGAAACAAAACAATCAAAAATATATATGTTTTTAAGGAATCGTTATAATGTTAAAACATATTTTACATTCGTTAAAATTTCAAAAAACTTTGATTAACTGTGAAATTTGTAAATACCTGCACTGCACCAGATTTGCCGATTTGTCACTGCTCTGAGAAGTGACAAAGGGCCTTTGTCACTGCACCACACCGTGACAATTTCGGGGGTGACAAAAAATATTGTCATTGCTTCTAACAGTGACAATTTCGTTTGTCACTACCCATTTGAGGACCCCTTAAAGGGTTAATTTCCTTCCTTTCGTCATCGCTAGAACTGTGACAATAATTTTAAATTTGTCACTGCTCTATGCGGTGACAATGTTGGTGACAATAATTCTAATTTTGTCACTGCTAAGAACCGTGACAAATTTTGAAAGAATTTAAAAAATATATCCGGTTTCTTTGGATACCTATATAATTGCAATAACGATTTACTCGTATAAACAACATAAGTTGTTAAACACCATTTGTTCAAATTCGGAAAAACGTAAATAGCCTATTGAAATTCAAAAAAATATTACAACAAATTCCATGGTTCACCTACATTAGAACAAATTGCAGAGTGTACTTTAGATTCTAAATACAAAGAATGTCAAATTCTACTTATAAAATCCATATATCTTTTTCCTCATAAAATCCATAAACCAAACAATGCCTTAATGTGTTGAAATTCAACTTAATGTACGTATTTGAAAAGAAATAAACGTATTTTTTAATGTAGTTTAATTTCATGAGGCGACAGCAAGGAAAAAGGATAGGCCTCCTTCAATTTTCTACTGAGTATTTTCGTTTGTCCAAGTTTGAAATGCTTCTCCTTCCTCTTCAAAAAAACATACAAAAAAAAACTTCCTTTTATGAAACGCACATTACAAACTTTTTTTCTTCTCCACTTACTTCGTATTTCTATTCATAAGACAGGAAAAAAAAAAAAAACTTTATTTCCTTTCTTTTTTGCCTCATTTTTTCCCTTCTACATTTCCTCTACCTACCAAGAAAATATTTGTTATAACGGTTATTTAACTTATTTTGCTGACATATTATTATAAACCAATAAGAGGTCAGTAGGTCACTATTCACACATAATATCAGTCCTAGTTTTATGAAAAACATTTGTTCACATAAATACTATACACGTGTGTTAGTGTGGTGATGTCGATGATGTGATATGATTGTTGTATCCTCTTTATTTGGATTGTTATTACTATAGTTTTAAGAAGATAAAAAAAAATAATAATAAAGGAATTGCTATTCCCTCTCCAAAATTGAACTTATGCACTCTATGGTACTGCTGACACACCATACAGTATCATGCAGTTAATGCATTCTATGGGATGCGAATAGCAATTCTCATTATTTATATAAGAAGACACAAAAAATCATAACTTTGAAGAAGAAACAAAACAATCAAAAATATATATATGTTTTTAAGGAATCGTCATAATGTTAAAACATATTTTACATTCGTTAAAATTTCAGAAAACTTTGATTAACCGTGAAATTTGTAAATACCTGCAGGTAGAGGCATTTTGCAAATACTTCAATTAATTTCTTCGTTCATTTTAGGGCTAGATTGTAATTTTACCAAATCCATTCGGTGTGTTAAAAGACAGGGAAAAAAGTGTTATTCTTCAAACGTGAAGAGGATAAGTGTTCTCTGCTCAAACCTCAGGGGTGATGGGTGATATTAACACTGCGTTTTAAGTTACATCATTTTGATATCACTAGGTTACCAGCACGTGCCCTCATATTAGCTTTATTAATATTTACAATTTTAGTCTTTGTTATCAATTGTGTAATAGATAATTTTGTTGATGATTCAGTACACAAATTTAGAGTATTTTTGAATTTTTAACAACTTATTTTTCACTGGTTTTTTTTTTTTTTTGCAATTTATAATTTTCTTACCAATTGTGTAATAATTTAATAAAAAAAAACCTTCTGTTCTCTTTACGTTATATTATTGGTATTTTTCTCCCATTTGGATTGTGTTATGGCATTCAAGTGTTGTAACTAATAATACAGACTCAGGAAAATGAAATCTGAGTAAGCCATACTTCCGAAATGTACTTCCACAATACTTTGTGTCACCCCATTTTATGTATCTGTCTTTACGTTTTTAAATATTTTTTGTTTTCCTTTGAAGAAAGCACTACAATATTTTTATGAGTTATTTTCGTCTCCATATATTCAAAGCTCCTTAATGGACGGACAATATTTTCTGAAATAGTAGATGATACATAAAATAGAACCGAGGAATCACTATTTATAGTTATTTCATTTCTAACACATACTAAGTAATAATATGAGTCATGTGTGTGTAAAATAAATTGATATCCATGTGTTAAAATAACTAAAACTTTCATTTCATCTGTAGCTCTGCAATTGTTATACTGATACCAACTAATTTTTGTTGAAGGATATAAGTTCATTATTTCTATGCATTTCAATATAAGATTTGAATAGTATTGTTTCAATTTGGTATGAGATTTGAGTAAAAGTGAATTTGGTATGGATTTGGTTCTAGGATTACAAAACATTATAGAGTTTGTTGAATGAAACCCAATTTTGATGCTTTTTTCTTTCCTTTTACGGTTTTTTATTTCTTTTTTCATTCTTGGCAGTGTTTGTTGCATTAATTTGAATTGATAATAGATAATTTTGTTCATTCTTGTATATTTTGGCAATTTAAAATGTCATTATCAATTGTGTAATAATTTAATAAATTAATTAACGACAACAATGTCCTGTATATTAATTTTTTAATGAGTTATTTTTTTTATATTTTTTTATATAAGCATGTGTGTAAATTAAATTTATAGTTATGTGTGTATAAATTTATAAATTTAATTTATAAGCATGTGTGTATACTATAAAAATCAGTTTCAAAATAAAAGAAAAAAGAGAAAGTGGAAAAGCCACAATACGTCTAAAAAAGAAACCCACAGTATATAAATGCTAAATTGTCTGACAAAAGTTGACCAAAATGTAAATATTAGAGACCAATACGTAATTAGCCATTATTGTTGGGTTTTTTTTTAAAAAAACAAATGATAAAAATGCAAAAAAAAAAAAAAAAAAAAAAAAAAAAATTGACGTAAATGTAATTAAACACAATAAAATCTATAAATCATAAATTTCAAGGTAAAGTTTGACCTCCATGTAAATATTAGTGACCAATTCATAAATAGCCATTATTGTTGATTTTTTAAAGCGAATGATAAATATCCCAAAATTTGTTGACCTAAATGTAATTAGACATAATATTATTGACTGAACATAAATTTTAGGGGACAAGTTAACCAGAATGTAAACATTAGTGATCAATTAGTAAATAGCTGAATAATAAATATTCCAAAATTTATTGACCTAATGCAAAAACTTGTTGACCTAAATATTATTAGACATAATGTTATTGACTGAATCATCATTATTATATTAAATAAAATTTCAAAAATTGACCAAAATATAATTATGTATTTAAAATGACAGAATTAGTCTCACACAAATTAATGTATCTCTGTGAAATTATACAAATATATTAATAATTATGGTATAGCAGAAGGGTACACTTGAAATTACAAGCAGTTGAGCTGCTTGCTTCACTGTAGATGCACGCAATCATAGGCTGGATAGTTTCTTCTTATATACTAGGAAGTCGGCTCGTGCAATGCACGGGCGTTGGATTTCGTAGATAAAAATGCAATATATATATATTTTTTAATGTAGACAAGAAAGAGAAATAAGTTTTATTAATTCTGAAAAATGGTGTTAGAAAAATATGATTTACCAACTATATTAATTGATGTTAACCTACAATTTAAAGCTATTTCTTTATCGTATAGATAACATATATATACATATATATATAAAAAAAAAAGTGTAATATAAAAAAGGCAAAAGGGTAATTTGGTAACTCAATTTAACAAAAGAGTAAAAAATTAAGAGTAATTTGATTATTCAATTTGTAATTGTACATACTTTAAACTTTTAGGCTCTTTTCTTTAAAGTACTTATAAACTATATATAAACACACACACACACACGTATATCTACACCATTATATAAAAGAGCCTAAAGGCTCATGAATAGTGAAATTTCAATTGATTGTCATTATTTGGTATTTCTCTAATTTGTTTCTCCTTCAATGTAATCTTACTTCTTCTTTGATACTATTAGGGGAAATTGTAAATTATACCCCTGTAGTTTAAGGGTTGTGGCAATTTGGTCACTATGGTTTTAATTTTGACAATCTACACCCTATAGTTTGAAAATTGTGCAAAATTCACCCAATTACAAAATAAGCAAGGGCATAATCGGAATATCATTATTTAACAAAATTGTAATTTGTAAAAGTTATAAGGGTAATTAGATTATCCAATACATATCATAATATAATAAAAGAGTTTTTGGTAATTTAATTTAACAAACGGAAATTTATAATTGTAAACACTTTAAACTTTAAACTCTTTTCTTTAAGGTGTAGAAATAAAAGGGAAATTTTCATAAGGCATAAGAGTAATTTGGCTATTCAATTTATAATTGCATGCATTTTTATTCAATTTTGGTATATAATATATTTAATATATATAATAACAATAATTTTTTTAAGACATGTGATACACCCAAAATTGGCTCTATCCTATGACCGAGCGATTCAAATCAGCAGCCAGTCCATGACCCGGTCAAATCATGCACAACTCCTCGGACAAGCATCAGCCCGAGCGATCTAGTCTACCCGAAACTCATCATCCCGAGCGGTTCATCCACGACCCGGCCAACAGGTCGAGAAAACTGCACGGGCACATCCCACCTCGGGAACATCTCATCCGGGACCACAGGCATGATCCTGAGCATTACGGGCAGTTTCCTACTCAAGCTAGAAGACTAATGGAAAGTGCAAACTATTTCCTAACCCAATTAGGAAACCCCCACAATTAATGTCAATCTATATCAATTGGATTATATTTTCTTATCCATGTATGAGTAGGTCTCTTACATCTATAAAAGAGACCTCTCACCCCCCATTGAAGGGGTCGACTTTTCAGTCTACACAACACCTCTATAGCATTCATCTACATGCCCGACCGCCCTACTGTAGCTCTAGACTTGTTGGTTCACCACAGGCCCCCGGCTCTTTTACAGTATAGTGAACGTGCTCAGACACACACGTGGACGTAGGTACCTTCATTAACAGGGCCGAACCACATACAAAAAATAGTCTCTCACTCTCTCTTTCTTTCCCCTTAATCTGCTCTACTTTACTCTTACCAAATTTTGGCATCATCAGTTTGACGCCGTCTGTGGGAAACGACAAGTCTTTTCATTACCAAATCTCTTGACTAATCATCATGCCACCAAAGAAGGGTAAGAAGGCTGATCAACAGTCCGACCGGGATGTTCTTCCGGCCCCGGCACCGGCTGCGTCAGTCATGACATCTGAGCAGATCACCGCGACCCTCACACAACTCTTGGAGGGCCAGCGTCAAATCCGGCAACAGATCGAAGCCCTGCTAGCCCAGCAAAGCAGTCCTCCAAGGGCCGGGAAACGACCCGGAATGTTGGGTATGGTTGGGAACCGATCTTGACCAGACAACGTGCCTGAGCCAACCCGTCCCGTGTTGAGGATGCCAGAAACATCAACAGTGGGCGTGCTGTCCGAAAGGAAAGGCAGGAGCATATGGCCCGGGAATCAGTCCAGGGTCACTCGGTCAAGAGCCGAGTAGTCCCTAGGCGAACGGATACCCGGAGTCATAGCCGAGCCCGATCCCAGAGGACAGCACACCGCTATGAAGAGGAAGCCTCTTCTACCAACCCGACCAGTCCCTCAGATACCGGTCGGGAAGGAGTGGAAGCCCGAATCAAGGACTTGCAGAAGCAGATCGACGGAGTGGCCAAAAAGCTTGGTCAAAACCGTGTTCCGAATCAAGCCAATACCGAGATAGAGTCACCGTTTTCCAGCCAGATCACGAGGTTTGCCATTCCGCGCAAATTTAAGCAGCCTCGCCTAGATCCCTATAACAGCTAGGGAAGCCCGGTCGACCACGTCCGGACCTATAAGGCTCAGATGGCCCTAGCCACTAACTCTGATGAACTACACTGCCTAGCCTTTCCTAGCACTTTGAAAGGCCCGGCCGTGCAGTGGTTCTACTCCTTGGAGCCCTGATCGGTCCGCAGTTTCAAGCAACTCAGCAAGCAGTTCATCAACCAGTTCATCGGTATACACGAACTACCAAAGCCTGACATACATCTACTGACAGTCATACGAAGGGATAATGAGACCCTTAAGGAGTTCACCGGCCGGTTTAATCAAGAGAAGCTCGGCATCTATGATCTTCATGAAACCGCCGCTATTATAGCCTTATGCTCGGGAGTTCAACACACCAAGTGCGCTGCGTCGTTCCACAGAAACCGACCTGAAACTTTGGTTGAGCTCTCTGAGAGGGTTGAAAAATACATTGACACTGAAGAGTTTCTGAAGACCAAAGACCCCGGGCAAGAAAGCGATAAGTCTTCCGGAAGCAAGCGAAAGTGAGATCAGCCTAGGAGTTCTGACAGTTCTTCCAGTTCACAGCAGTCCGGGTCAGGCAGCCCCGACCGGATCTCCAGCCCATAGCAGGCAAGGTTCGGCAGTCCCGACCCGACCTCCAGTTCACATCGGTCAGGATCAAGCAGTTCCAACTTTGTCTACAGCGCAGAGAAGTCAGGGGCCCGACGATCCTGATCCGAACACATGAGGCTCCACCAATTGTCAGAGAGCCCTTCCAAAGACCTCGGGCCTAACCCCGAGGCATACAAAGACCTCGGGCTCCGAACCCAGGCATTAAAAAGACCTCGGGCTCCGAACCCAGGCACTAAAGACCTCGGGATCGCACCCGAGGCAAAAGACCTCGGGGTCATGCCCGAGGCACAAGCTTTGCTTAGGTCCAACCGAAGATGGGGGCAAACCCCCTAGGTGGCTGATGATGGCAAGCTTCAAAAGACCCTGCAGCCACCATGTACCAAGTCGGTTACCTACAGTCATAGCCTCTGTAAGACCCTTGTCTTAGCGAAAGCTTGGGGGGCAAGATGGCGTAGTGAACTAAACAGGTAATCACACCGGGTATCTATAAGCCTCGCGGATAACCAAGTCAAAATCTTGGACAACCCGAGCACTTATAGTACTCAGAGGCATTAACTCCACTTAGGTCCAAATCGACGATAGAGGTGACTAAAATCTCTTAGGTTGGCCGACGATAGAGGAGCAAAAAGACCCTACAGCAACGTGATTTAGGTCGGCTCCACCAACATGGTCAAGCTCTTCTCCCAACAGTCTTGACGAAGGCTGGCTAGGCGGAAGACAACCATCTTGGGAGTTAACATAAAAGGACCCTAAAGTAATACGCTTTAGGTCGGCTTTTCCAACATGGTAAAATTCTTCTACCCACAACCTTGACGAAGGTTCATGGGCAAAAGATAACCAACCATCCTAGAGTCTAACTCAAGCAAAAAGACTTCGAAGTAGGCCGAGTCTCAACTCTCGGTCACTTCCCGAGCATTCAAAGACTCCGAATTAGGCCGGGTCTCAACTCCCGGTCAGTTCCCGAGCACCTAAAGGTCCCGAGCTAGGCTGGGTCTCAACTCTCAGCCAATTCCTGAGGACTCACCAGGCTCAGAAGCCCCGAGGAAGCTTCCCCAATCACTCAGACAGTGGCAAGTAACATCAAACTGATTTCCAAACTTGCCCCGATATAGCATCTGGCCAACCTTGGAAATGGGGGGCAGCTGATACACCCAAAATTGGCTCTATTTTATAACCGAGCGGTTCAAATCAACAGCCAGTCAATGTCCCGGTCAAATCATGCACAACTCCTTAGACAAGCATCAGCCTGAGCGGTCTAGTCTACCCGAAACTCATCATCCCGAGCGGTTCATCCACGACCCGGCCAACAGGTCGGGAAAACCGCATGGGCACATCCCACCGTGGGAACATCTCATCCGGGACCACATGCATGATCCCGAGCATTACGGGCAGTTTCCTACTCAAGCTAGAAGACTAATGGAAAGTGCAAACTATTTCCTAACCCAATTAGGAAACCCTCACAATTAATGTCAATCTATACCAATTGGATTATATTTCCTTATCCATGTATGAGTAGGTCTTTTACATCTATAAAAGAGACCTCTCACCCCCCATTGAAGGGGTCGACTTTTCAGTCTACACAGCACCTCTATAGCATTCATCTATATGCCCGGCCGGCCTACGATAGCTCCAGTCTTGTTGGTTCACCACAGGCCCCCGGCTCTTTTACAGTATAGTGAACGTGCTCAGACACACACGTGGACGTAGGTACTTTCATTAACAGGGCCGAACCACATACAAAAAACCAGTCTCTCACTCTCTCACTCTTTCCCCTTAATCTGCTCTACTTTACTCTTATCAAATTTTGGCATCATCAACATGTGTGTGTGTGTAATAAAATTAAATGTCTAAGCATGTATGTAAATTAAACTTATAGGCATACATCACTTTTTCTAGGAAAAAAAAAAACCCAAAATCGTTTGTGAATAAATGACCAAAAAAGAGTGTGGAGATGTATGGAATTGTATAGGATTTCAAAGGGGAAATGGTAAAAATGAACAATTCAAAAAATGACAAATAAGGATAAATTTGAAATTGGAAATCACATTTAGCCTCTTTTATATAGGGTATATATAGATATAGATATAGATTTGTATAGGATATATAAAACAAATGTTAGTGCTTTGTTTGGAAAAACCAAAAACAACAAAACAAAACAAAACCAAACAACGCATAGCCCAATTTGAATTGCGTTGTGCTTTGTTTGTGTTAGTGGTTTGTTTGGGAAAACCTTAAAAAAAAAAAAAAAAAAAAAAAAAAAAAAAAGACAAAACCAAACAAAACACTAAATAAAACAAAACAAAACCAAACAAGCTAGTGACTTGTTTGGGAAGAACGAAAAAATATACAAACCACAAAACCAAAAAAACGGTTGTGCCAAACAAGGCACAACCTACAATTGTTGACTTTTGGGTTTGTTGAATCAAATTGTAAATATTTGTAATTATTGCTTGAAAAAATGATTGAATCATTATTAGTGGATTAAATATTTTTAAAAGTTGAATGAAACTATTAACATTTGTAATTATTGTTTGAAAGTTGATTGAATCATCATTTCTAGAATAATTTAATTTTAAAAGTTGGCCTAATAGTCATATGGGTTGTTTTGTGGATGAAATGACCAACCTACCCTCACAAAATGACAAAAATATGTAAATAATCATTAAAGGGAAATGGAACAAGAAAGAAAAGTAAGGGTAAAAATGTGATTTCAATCAAATCAAAAAAATGACAAATTAGGACAAAATTGAAATTGCCCCCGACCCGATATATTTATTTTTTTTTGGGGGGGGGGGGGGGGGGTAGAAATAGTGTAATTCCGTTTTTTTTTTTTTTTTTTTTGTTCAGACGAAACTATCCCATAATTTTTTCATGCAAATTTTGTATTATAAACTTAATTTTTTATTTATTTTTATCAATTTCACTTTGATATTTGTGTGGCACTGCGTGTCCAACTTTAAGTGTATCAGATTGTTTAAAAAATTATACGATATTAGCACGGTAGTTTAAAAGATCATAAGATATTACTAGATTATTATAAGTTTTAAGTGTATCGGATTGTTTAAAAGATTATAAGTTATTTATAGGATAAATTAGTTTGTATAAAAAATCACATAAAATTAAACTATTTTTACCCAAAAATATTCCAGTGGGGGCACATTCCCAAAACCCCCGTATAAACTTCTAGTCCCATTGAACTACACTCCTAGGTCTATGGACACATGGTGTCATTTTGGGCTGGAAATAATATGATATTCCCATTATGCCCTTGTTTATTTTGTAGTTGGGTAGATTTTGCACAATTGTCAAACTATAGGGTGTAAATTGCCAAAATTAAAACTATAGGGACCAAATTGTCACAACCATAAATCTAAAGGGGTGTAATTTACAATTTACCCTAATAGTATCAAAAAAGAAGTAAAATTACACTGAAGGAAAAACAAATTAGAGAAATACCAAATAAGGACAATCAATTGGAATTTTACTGTTCATGAGCCTTAAGGCTCTTTTATACAAGAAAATTCTTTTGCTCACCCAAAAAATGGTTCATCAATGCTCACCCAAGCATCCCATTGGGCAATGCAGTGGGACCCAGGATTAAACATATCACCCAATCATCCCATTGGCTAATGCAGTGGGACTCAGGATTAAACAATTAATCCTGAGTCTCACTGCATTAGCCAATGGGATGCTTGGGGTGAGCATTGGCGAACCAATTTTTGGGTGAGCAAAAATGCTCACTTTATATAATGGTGTAGATAAATTAGTTTGTACAAAAAATCACATAAAATTATACTATTTTTACCCAAAAAAATTCCAGTAGGGGTGCTGTCCCAAAACCCCCGTATAAGCTTCTGGTTCCATTGAACTACACTCCTAGGTCTATGGACACATATTGTCATGTTGGGCTGAAAATAATATAATATTCCCATTATGCCCTTGCTTATTTTGTAATTGGGTGAATTTTGCACAATTTTCAAACTATAAGGTGTAAGTTGCCAAAATTAAAATCATAGGGACCAAATTGTCACAACCCTTAAACTACCGGGGTGTAATTTATAATTTCCCCTAATAGTATCAAAGAAGAAGTAAGATTACATTAAAGGAGAAACAAATTAGAAAAATACCAACTAAGGACAATCAATTGAAATTTCACAATTCATGAGCCTTTAGGCTCTTTTAGATAATGGTGTAGATATATAGTTAGATATGGTATCCAAATGTTAGCACCTTTGTGTTAACTTCTTGTTAGTTTAAAAACAACTACTTTTTAAAAAAGGCTGAATTACAAAATATACCTTTGAAGTATGATCCCTATTTTATTTAGGTCCTTGCAGTTTTTATTTTTATTTTTAAATAGAAGCATTATGATCTATATGTCCAATTCTGTGAGAAAAGTTGACGAAATTTACTCATCGTCACCCTTTTTAGGGGAAAAAAATGGAATACCACCAATATCCCTACCCGCTTATCAGCATAATTGTGTATAGTGGGTGAATTCCATCAAATTGGTTGACAAAATGGGATCTTTAGACCATATTACTTATATTTAAAAACTTTTGGAACCAAATTGATGCAATTGTAATTATAGGAACTAAAACGAGACTGGACCTAAACTTTAGGGGTATTTTTTGTATTTAAGCCTTTTAAAATTCCTTTTTTGTTTTTGAAAAAACACTATTTTGTGAAGGGCAACTTACACTTTAGTCCATTAAACTATAACATGTTTTCAATTGGGTCTATAAAATTTATTTATTTATTTATTTTTATTTATTATTATTATTATTTTTTGCAATTGGATCCTTGAACTTCAAAAATTCATTCAATCAGACCCAAATTCTGACACTGTTAGCTTAAACTATTAAAATTTGATACGTACGTTGCGCGTAGTACTTACCTATCACATGTTAGGTTAAGACAAACACGGGAGATTGTGAATAGTGCAAAATATTGCATTCAATCATATTCGAAATCGCGTTCAATCAAATTCGAAAACACATTCGACTAGATCCAAAATTACATTCAATTATACCCAAAATCACATAATTTTTTAGCCATTTACTGTCTCCCGTGTTTGTCTTAACCTAACACGTGACAGGTAAGCATTACGCGCAATGTACGTGATAATTTCTAATAATTTAAGCTAATAGTGTTAGAATTTGGGTTTGATTGAATGAATTTTTGAAGTTTATGGACCCAATTGTAAAAAAAAAAAAAGTTTATGAACCCAATTGAAAATAGGTGTATAGTTTAATAGACTAAAGTGTAATTTGACCTTTTGTGAATTATACATTTAGCATCTAAGGCACTATTGAGAAAACTCTAAAACAGGGCTAGCTTCAATTTAAGTCCAATTTTTATCTGATTCTTGTAAGAACGAAATTTGGTGTTTTAATTTGTTATCATAAAAACCAAATAAAATGTTGAACTTAAATTAAACCAAATCTTATTTTAAAATTTTCCAAACAGGTACTACTTACAATATTTTAGCATCAAGATTGCTATTTTTGAAGATACATCCTACCTAAACCACTAGGTTTATATGATCCGGTAGTCGACTATTCATAACTACTATCGTTGGCACTCGGTACTATGGAATTTTCCCTCAAAAAGTAAATAAAAAGTTCATACTTTCTCTTAACAAAAATGATAGACGCATAATACATTTCATAATAGGATTTAAAATGTATTGTACCCTATGTTATATAAGTGGTACATAAAAAATAAAAAATAAAAAAATATTAAAATAACACAAGATACAATACATTTATAACCATATTATAGAATTATTTGCTTGTAATTTGCGCGGGCGTGCCAGAACCAATAGTGGTTCGATTGCAAACTAATTTCCTAAATGCTTGTGTGAGTGATACACAAGGCTTTATGAGTCTGACTTCTAAACGGTGATTGTGTAGTGAGTAGGAAAGTACCCTCACCATAAATTCTTTAGCAGTACTAAAGCGCACAAGCTAAACAGTGTTAAGAGTTTATCAGGTAAACAATCACAAACGGATTAATAAAACGTAGATTTTATTAAGTGTTTGGAAAACATAAACAGATCTACAGAACAAACCAGAGCAGACTGATTATCCAAAAGAATAAAAAAGAAATAATAAAAAGGGCAAGCCTATTTGCTAGGGGTGTAAATCGGTCGGTTCGGTCGGTTTTTATCGATTTTTTCGTGTTTTGAAAACCGACCGAAGTTGTCGGTTCGGTCGGTTTTTTCGGTTTTTGGTCGGTTTTTGGCGGTCGGTTCGGTTTTTTAGCTTAGGGTATTTTTTTGAAAACCGACCGTTCGGTTCGGTTTGGTCGGTCGGTTCGGTTTTTCGGTTTTTGCTTACACCCCTACTATTTGCTATAAATGCTGAAAAACATAAAGATTTGAATGCTTTGAATGCTTAGAATGTAATGTGGGTGCTGTTTTCGAGATGACACGGAGTCCCCTGCTTGGTTGGCCTGCCTCCATATTTATAGCGCCATGGATGACTTCTGATTAGGAAAGGACTCCTTAACTTACGCCCTAAGCTATGTAACTGATTGGCTGATGGTGGAAAAAACTTTCTCAATCTTTAACTCCTACTTTATCCAATTCTGATTGAATCAATCCCACTAATTTAGGGATTAAGCTTCTAAATCCAGCTAAACGTGATCAGATTCTTTTCCGAAACGGACTCATACTTCCTAAAAATCTGGCATGACGTCGTTCTGACAGCTGTGAATAGCACCGCCTTCCCCTGTATCCATCGGCCTTGTCAACTTCCTCTTCCAGCTGAATCAGGCTTAACTAATTTCAATGCTTTCTTTCATGCCCGAACACCTGCTTACGGCCGATCGGACTCATACAGCAATTCTTTATTACACGGTGTCCGATCGGCCTTAATGCTACTTTTAATCCACCATCGGGCTTATGCTGAATTAGATTATGTTATTCCCGTGTCCGATTAACATCATCCATGTCCATCCTTTCAATCGGGCTCATACCACAACCCCAGCATCCTGGTGCCTATGATCGGGCTTACAATCTTCACTTAAGTCCAGTAAATCATAGATCCCCTAGCCTGACCTCACTTCTATTCAACTTCACGCCAGTCGGGCTCAAAAACTTTGACAATTTTTGGGTACAAACAAGAATGTACTCCATTATGTAAAGTACTTGTACTCTTAACATTATTATTCTCTTAATTCAATAAACTTACGTCAATGACGTGGCACTGACATTGAACCATTGGCCTACAGGCTACAGCCATGTAGATTTTAGGTACACCAGTGAGTCAGTGGCCAGTCACAGGTAGAAAAAGTAACTATGGTTAGGTTGTAAGTGCTTTTCTTGGGCATGTGGCACTGCCCCTTTCTGTTCCCCGTAACATTTTGGTGCATGCCTGCCAACCCATACATTCCTTACGTGCCATCTTCTCATTGTTTAGAGATGATTTCAGTATCAGTACTGTGATCCTGTGGTCCCTACTAAAAAAGTGCTACAGTCATGCCAGCTTGGTTCTCATCAGACTCATCTTCATCTTCCGTCTATCATATAAAACACTGACCGTACATGTGTAGTCGGTTTTATTATTACTTGCTCACCCAAATTTTGTAGCCTAATGAGTGATGGGTCTCACTTGTTTATTCAATGACCAAATTTATTCCTATTGCATAACACATTGAGAAAGATTTTTGAATATTTTGACACCTACCATGCTGCCAATACAAATATATTTAGAGTAATGGTATATTTTTTAAATTTTGTATTTAATAAGTACTCTCTATGTTTCCTTTTTTAAGTTCTATATTATATTTTGGAATGTCCTAAAATTAGTGTTCATTTTTCTAAATTGGTATACAATTTTTACTTACTTTTTAAAACTACCATTCTTTAAAATCTACAACAAGATAAAACTAAAAAAAGTTATTGTCATGATTAGGGACAATTGTAGAAAGTAGGTGTTGATTTTTTTATCCCCTTAATAAGTTGAGTTCCCAAAGGTGGACTCAAAAAAAGGGACGGAGGGAGTACTAAATATCTATGATAGTGCATGGGATCACCTTCAATAATATCAAGACTGGTTTAATGTCCTCTAATCAAAAACTCAGTGGACCCATTACCACATGCATTGGGAAACTATTTATAGTACAAAATTTGAAAAAAAAAAAAGCATTATTCATAGATTTTTCAAGAGTATCCCACTGGATTCAGTGTAAACTCGTACATGTAGGGGCTGTGTTCTACCCCCAACATGTACGTTTTTATTGACTACAGGTTATAACGTAATCATGTCACATGATACTCTTAAATTATCTGAATTTTTTTTGGCACATCATGACCAAGGTATGCATCCGTGCTTATCGAATTTTAAAAGCTAAAATTAAAGGGGCAATGCTATTGTGAGAAGCTTCTCACATGAGAAGGCGGGTTTTAACCGTAGGATGAGCATCTAGCCTTAAGATTCCCAGGAATCTGGAGAGAATCTTAAGGCTAGATGCTCATCTAACGGTTAAAACCCGCCTTCTCACATGAGAAGCTGCTCATAATAGCATTTCCCAAATTAAAGTGCTTGAGCAAACCAACTTTTGTAATTTAATTGCAAAAAAATGTTTCTCAATCATAGAAACTTATGATTCCATAAATGCTATTTTGAATAACTTGCTACCAAAAATAATTTCACATTGAATTGCATAAAAGATAACACTTACGGTCCGTTTGTTTCACGGATTATTTTAGGTGAATTTTGATTACTAGAAATCATAATACCAGTAATTACTTTACCAGGAATCTGAATCCCTGCAAAATATTTGGTTCACCAATAGAATTCTAGCTGGATTTAGAATCCAGTGTTTGGTTGGGTCAGGGAAAATGAAATGGAAATATTATTAAATACCTAAACTACCCTTGAAGGCTAAAAAAATGTATGAGTTAAAATCAAATTGTCAACCCTCTAAAAATGGAGGGTGATTGAAAAAAAATAATGGTATAAATCTAAAAATCAATGACACATAAAAAATGAGATAATTAATAGAGTAATTAAGACATGAACATGAGTCTAAACTATTACATATAGTTAAAATATATTTGAATAATAACAAAAGATATATTATATTTTTAATCTTAAAACATGTATAGGTCTAACGTACAAATCACAATATGCCAAATATGTTGTTATTGTAATATCATATAGACTTTTCAATTATTAACAAATAGCAACCCAAATTTGAATTCAGTCATTAAACTAACATCAAATATAATGTTTCAAGCATAAGAAATCATCATAAACAATCTCATCTACCAATCTCTCCATTTTAGAAAATAATAATAATTATAATCATAAATTTCTTTTGATCACATTATTAGTTTGTTTAATAGTATAATAAAGGCTAGTTTAGTTATTATGAAAATAGTAAATCAAAACCCCAGTAATCCTTAGGAATACCACCTCTAAGCTAGGATTTAGAATCCACCCTATTTTCCACCTTTGGGTGGATTCTAAATCCAGTGGGACCCACAATTCTTTAAATATTCCATGAACCAAATAAAGATATATTTTAAGATTACTAGTAATATTCGGGTGGAATCAAAATCCACCCTAAGAATCCATGAACCAAACGGGCCGTTATAGAAAATCACCGCATACAAGGATGAATCTATATGGGGGAAAGCAGAGGCGACCGCCCCTCCTAGATTTGAAAAAACATTCTATCTTATACTAGTCTTGTACATCAATATGCTTTAGGTATACATACTCGCCTCTCCTAAATTTTAAAAAAAATATATTATTAAGCTTGTCCCCCTAAAGCATGATTCCTCGATCCGTCCTTGATTGCATGTCAAACGACTCCCAAATGGTATCTCCGGTCCATCTACACTAGGAAGGAAAAATATTGTATAGAACGGGATCATAGCCACGTGATGATTCTGATCAATAAAAGGCTACCATAACAAATGACTGGCCAATAGAAGATAGAAATTTGAATTTGGATCACTCTCATGTAGGGTTTAATGTCACCTACTACTCTTGAGGTTTGACCAGAGAACACTTACCCCCTCACATTTAAAGATTAACACCACCCCTCTCCCCCCTAAACAGATTTGGTAAAATTGCAATCTAGTTCTCAAAATAAATGAAAAAATTAATTGGAAGTATTTGCAAAATATCTAAAGTGTCCATCTACTAGGTCTTTACAAATTTCACGATTTTCATAAGTTATTTTCTGAAATCTGGTTGAACAATTTTCACGAATGGTTTTCTTCAATTTTTTCTGAAATCTTCATGAATGTAAAATATGTTTAAACATTTTGAAAAATCCTTAAAATGTATCCATGTTTTTTTTTTCCTTTCCAAAACTGATTTTTCATGTCTTCTAGTTTAGATAACTTTTCTAATTTATGTAAGTTTCAATAATTACAGAAATGGTAGAAATCTAATATATATATATATTATATATATATGAAAACAGAAGCCAAAGCTTCTGCCATGTGGCACTCTTCATCTCCACCATTCTTTCTCTCTATCTCTCTCTCTCCAAATTACAATTAATATTAATAATAATTTGAGATTAATGCTAATGAAATAAAATGAAAAATACACACACATATCTACATGTATATGTTATGTACATATAAATTAATTTCATTTTACATTCATTTTTTTTCCAAACGTATTTGTAGGATATAGTATGAATTAAATATTTTAGACATTTTATATTCCAGTCAATTTGGCCAATGCCAATTTCTTTGATTTTTTGTGCATTTTCGGGATTTGAAAAGTTTATTCTTTATGTTTTTGTATTGCTCGAACTTTAAGGTTCGATATTCCTTTTATTTTTTTTTCCTGACCTTTTACAAAAAGTTTATTGGCATTTTATATAACCAATTCACAATTGTTTTTACTTGCAAAACTAAGGATTCTACAAATTCTTTTAAAAATATTAGATCCCTGCATTGCACAGGTATGAAAACAAAAACAATTCATTTTGCCACATCAGTGCCTGTGTGGCAGCTTCTCTCTCTTTCTCTCTCACACTCACACACATAATTTGGTTAAATCAGTAGTTGTGGGAGTGATTTCGGCATCTATCATTATGCGTTAGTTATTAGCATTTATTAAAGGCAAGCAAAACACTTTTGACCAAAAATCTAAAATTAAAAAAATAAAAAAAAAACAAAAAAACAAACACAAGCCAAAACATATCTAACGTGTTAAAACCCTGTCAAGGCCACTAAAGAAGAAACCCAATTTAAATAAGGTCTACATGAAAATAAAACTTTTCATGCAGCCAGTACAATTAATCTCAATATTTTTCACAAGCCTAATATATATATATATATATATATTTACGGAGAGGCTCTTAAGTGAATTGGGTCGAGTAAACTTACCTAGTAAACTGACTATTAAGCCTAAAAGAACTCGCATGCTACCTCGTTGACTCGCGGGTTCTGTTAGGCTTAAAAGCCAGTTTACTGGGTAAATTCACTCGACCCAATTCACTTAAAAAACCTACAAACAAATGTATTCCATTTTACAACCCAAGTGCCTATGTGGTAGCTTATGTGAAGTCTCTCTCTCTCTCTCTCTCTCTCTCTCTCTCTCTCTCTCAACAAACTGTAATTAATGATAATAACTATTTAAGATTAATACTAATAAAACTTAAATGAAAAATGCACACACACACACACACACACATATATATATATGTATATATAGATTAATGTCATTTTATATCAATTTTTATTGCCATGTGTCACGTTCTAATTTTTGTTTTCTTATTTTGATTTTTATGTATATGGGTAACATATAAAAATTAACGTTTGTAACTAAAAATGTAAACTATCTAAGTCATACATTTCTCTCTCTTTTATCCCTCCCCTAATTCCACTCCCATATATCTCTGTCTCTCACCATGTATATGTAATTGATTATTAATCCGTCCGGTTTTTTTTTTTTTTTTTACTTCTAAGTTGGAATTTAACTCTCTCTCTCTCTCTCTCTCTCTCTCTCTCTCTCTCTTAAACAAAAAAAATATTATCTCCACTCATCACGTAATACCATAACCAATTCAAATTAGTCTCTCCCTCTAATTCTTTTATTTCCAAAAAAATTATCACAACCATCCAAACACTTTTTATATCTGTCTTTCTGATCTACCTCCCTAAATCTTAATCAGTTTTTTTTTCTCTACCGATTTCTACTGATACATGTTTATGCGTTCACTAAAATCACATAAGTTGGTCTCTATTTTTCTAGATTTTTGTTCTAATATTAATTCTACTATTGCTCTCGATTTTGCAGCCTCTAGATTAACAACCAATCATGGTTTGCAAGAGAGAAACCAGTTATTTATATCAAAATAGTACCTTTTTATAGGTATATGTTTCATAAGACTTTTCCTAATCTATAGTGGCTCAAATCGTTTTAAATAGCTTTAAATCTGTATGTATTTCTAGTACTGAGATTATGATGTTGTTTCATAGTATTTGTTTTTCCTATTGAAGTATTATTTCAAATAGTAGGAGCATAAGATTATGGAGTGAATACTAATCCGTCTCAAATGGTGTGCACATGTGTGTATATCCTTTTTATTAAAATATTGTTTCAAATATTGTTTTATAAGACCTTTTCAAATTTGTTTTTTCGATTATGATGTTGTTTCATAAGATTTTTCCTTGCGAGTTATTTTGCTCATAATGGTGAGAGCATACAACTATAGAGAATTTTATATTACCATCTCACTTAATTTGATATGGTTTGTGTTCATAATTTTAGTTTCTATTTTGTTAAAAAAAAAAAGTGTCAAATATTAAAATAATAAGTAAGTTGCTATACTTTTTTTTTTCCTTGAATGAATCAACATATGTGATGTTCAAAGTTCATGCGAACGAATGTCTTTTTTTTTTTATAGAGAAAATGAACTTTTAAATTTTTAATGGAACTATAGTATTTCGTTTTAACTTAGTTCATGCATTACACGGGTTCACGAAAAGGAAATACATACACGGGATAGGCTGAGTTGCTCCTTTTTCGTTTTAACTTAACCTGTCCTTATAAGTTATAACTGCCAAGTCATTGCCACACTTTGCTTAGATGGATTGGAATGGACGAATTGCATAAAAAAATATGTCTATGCTTTCTTTCATCTCTTAATATTTTGATTCCATGCCTATGTGATTTATTTAATTGTAAATATATTTCTTCATTTTTTGTGATTTCCTTTAGTTTTTTCCCCTCTACGTGCCCTCCCCGAGGGCATGGGCAATTAATTATTAGTGCTTATGAGAATAAAGATGAATCATTCATTCGTCTAAAAACTAGTAACGGTAGTTTAGGCCACCACGAGGCCTATGATCAGGAATCATTCAATAGGTTTTTTTTTGTAAGAAAGGTCAATATAATTTTAAAACTACAAGTAAGGTCATTATAAATATAACATAACTCAGGAGAAGTCAATGTAATTCACCGAAAAGAAATAAAGGTAGTAAGATACTAAACAATCTTATATATCGCATTTTCCACTGCCCCTACACAACGTTGGATCCTTTACCCGTTGAATCGATTAAAATTAATTTTGATGCGGCTATTAGAGCCCATTCTTCAGCTTTGGCAGCCATTTTCAGAGATGACCAATGGCTTGTTATTCATGCAAAAGTGTAGAAGAAGGAAGCCGTGGACCCTAGCCTCGCCGAAGCCCATGCAACCTTTTCAGTGATTCCAGAAGCAGCTTCTTTGGGGGTACAATCACATCATTTTCGAAGGTGACTCGGTTCTTGTGTGCATGCCTTTGGTGACTGGGAGTCTAGCCCTGATTGGACCTTGAAAACTCCTATTTTCAATAGTAGGAAGTTGTTGGCTAGTTCTTTATATTTTTTTGGAAAGTGTTCAAAAGTGTATAGATAGGCTAATTGTGTTGCTCGCAAGTTAACTCAATGAGCTATGAATTTTAATTTTTTGGGGTACACATCTCGATTGATGAAATTCCTCATTTTGTTCGTGAGGAAGATCATCAAGGGGGTAGTGCTTTGCTTATTGCCTATTTTTTGTTCAATGTTACAATCTTTCCTTAACGAAAAAAGAAAAAGAAAAAAGGAGGTAGTACTATTGAGTTGTGCGTTATGCATCTATCCACGACTAATGATTTAAAAATCGGACCAAATCGGCTGATTCATCAGGTTGAGCCGTCAATCACCCAAGGAAATGGCCCAGTACAAACGGTAAATCGAAGAGTGTTAAAAAATCATTCTATTTCCAAAAATCGTATAAATTAGCTATTAATCAGAAAATCATTAAATGCGTGCTTTTTATTTTTTGTTTTTCATATTATTTTAAAATAATTATTGATTTATTGCATAATTATAGTATCACGTTTCAATTCTTGTTGACCAAACAGTCGAACTAATAACTCATGACTCGATTATTTTACCGTTCAATGAATGGTCCAATCTTCAAAACATTTTTCCCAATATAACCTATGGCTATGGACGGCAAAAAGTTAAAGGCAGAACTGCTTTTCCATCTTTCAATTATATTTGGTTATACTTCCATCTCTAAACGATCAAAAAAAAAAAAAAGAGGAAGAACAAGATGAAATAGTCCCCACATACCAAAATGAAAACATTTAACACCTTAGGTCACTTTTATTTACTAAATTCTTTTACGGGTAAATTATACGTTTCAGCCTTAATGTAATTTGAGGGTCGTGATACTTTAGTTACTGTACTTTCAATTTGGACACTTTAGACCCTAGAGTTTCATAAGTGTGACAATTAAATCCAATCAAGTCTTTTTATAATTAATGTTAGAACCTTAGTAGTTCAAAGAATTGTACTAAACTCCCTAGAAGTTTTTAGAAAAGAAAATACTAAATTTAAGAGAACATCTGGGGAGCTTAGTATAATTTCTTAAATTAATAAGGTTCTAACTTTTGCATGCAGCACTACAAGGAAAAAGGCCTTTTATGTCACTTAAAAAGTGACATAAATAGGTATTTATGTCACTTTTTTTCCCAGTAAAAAGTGATATAAATGGAGGCGACATAAATGTTTTAAAAGTGACATAAATACTTTATAAAAAGTGACATAAATGTTTCATAAAACCAATACATTTGTTAATAAAAAGTGACATAAATACTTAAAAGTGATATAAATACCATTTTATTTATGTCACTTTTAACATAAAGTGACATAAAAGTAAAAAAAGTGACATAAATACCAAACAAAATTATAACATCAAAAGTCTAAAAAGTGACATAAATACTATTTTATTTATGTCACTTTTAACCTAAAGTGACATAAAAGTGGAAAAGTGACATAAATACCAAACAAAAATTAATACATCAAAATCTTAAAAGTGACATAAATACCATTTTATTTATGTCACTTTTAACCTAAAGTGACATAAAAGTAGAAAAGTGACATAAATACCAAACAAAATTATTACTACATAAAAGCCTTAAAAGTGACATAAATGCTGTAAAAGTGACATAAATATCACCTTGTAAAAACAATATATACCACCATGTACATATATACAATAACATGCTTGCACCCTGTACAAAATTAAATCCAACTCAATATTTCAACTACTAAATTTCATAGATTCATCTCAATATTAACCAATTAATTGGGATGAACAAAAAAAATATACAATCGATCTGAGTCAAGTGCAAATCTAATAACATATACATATTACATATTCATTAAAAAGTACTAACAAACCTATGAAAGCAACAAAAATGAATTAGCCCAACAAAAAGATCGAGTGGTTTGTTTGTTAAAATCTTCCATCAAAATGTGCAACTTTGTACCTACAAAAAAGATAAAGATTTCATTTATTAGTTGTATATAATTAAAATAATAAAAGAGTAAAACTATGTTTGGGGGTTTCGAGAGACCACAATGTGTTCGGGGACTTGGAATGATGAAAGAGTTTTCGTATTTTTTGTGAACCGTGAATCCTTTATTCGCGCATTCCGTTAGTTCCCGCAAGTTTATTTAGGCATGCATGAGGTGCGTGTAAGGTTTCGTGGCGTCTGGTTAAGCGGTTTACCGATTCGCTACTCAAAATCCTCAAAACTATGTTTTTTCAAGCCTAAGTGACTAAAGAGTCATTTTTTTGCATTTTTTGTGAACTCTGAATCCGTTATGCATTCCGTTAGTTCTCGCAAGTTTATTTAGGCATGCTTGAGGTGTGTGTAAGGTTTCGTGGTGTTTGGTTAAGCGGTTTACCGATTCGCTACTCAAAACCCCCAAAACTACGTTTTTTCAAGCCAAAGTGACTAAAAGAGTCATTTTTTTGCATTTTTTGTGAACCGTGAATCCGTTATGAATTCCATTAGTTCCCGCAAGTTTATTTAGGCATGTTTGAGGTATGTGTAAGGTTTCGTGGTGTTTGGTTAAGCTGTTTACCGATTCGCTACTCAAACCCCCCAAAACTACGTTTTTTCAAGCCTAAGTGTCATTTTTTTGCATTTTTTCGCATTTTTGTGAACCGGGAATCCGTTATACATTCCGTTAGTTCCTGCAAGTTTATTTAGGCATGTTTGAGGTGCGTGTAAGGTTTTTTGGCATCTGGTTAAGCGGTTTACCGATTCGCTACTCAAAACCCTCAAAACTACGTTTTTTCAAGCCTAAGTGACTAAAGAGTCATTTTTCGCATTTTTTATTAACTCTAAATCCGTTAGTTCTTGCAAGTTTATTTAGGCATGCTTGAGGTATGTGTAAGGTTTTGTGGTGTTTGGTTAAGCGGTTTACCGATTCGCAACTCAAAACCCCCAAAACTACGTTTTTTCAAGCCAAAGTGACTAAAAGAGTCATTTTTTTCGCATTTTTTGTGAACCGTGAATCCGTTATGCATTTCGTTAGTTCCTGCAAGTTTATTTAGACATGTTTGAGGTGTGTGTAGGGTTTCGTGGTGTTTGGTTAAGCGGTTTACCGATTCGCTACTCAAACCCCCAAAACTACGTTTTTTCAAGCCTAAGTGACTAAAAGAGTCATTTTTTCGCATTTTTTGTGAACCGTGAATCCGTTATGCATTTCGTTAGTTCCCGAAAGTTTATTTAGGCATGTTTGAGGTGCGTGTAAGGTTTCGTGGCATTTGGTTAAGCGGTTTACCGATTCACTACTCAAAACCCCAAAAACTAACTTTTTTTCAAGCTTAAGTGACTAAAGAGCCATTTTTTCGCATTTTTTGTAAAGCGTGAAACCGTTATGCATTCTGTTAGTTCCCCCAAGTTTATTTAGGCATGTTTGAGGTGCGTGTAAGGTTTTATGGTGTTTGGTTAAGCGATTTACCGATTCGCTACTCAAAACCCCCAAAACTACGTTTTTTCAAGCCAAAGTGACTAAAAGAGTCATTTTTTCGCATTTTTTCTGAACCGTGAATCCATTATGCATTCCGTTTGTTCCCACAAGTTTATTTTGGCATGTTTGAGGTATGTGTAAGGTTTCGTGGTGTTTGGCTAAGCGGTTTACCGATTCGCTACTCAAAACCCCCAAAATTACGTTTTTTTAAGCCAAAGTGACTAAAATAGTCATTTTTTCGCATTTTTTGTGAACCGTGAATCCGTATTGCATTCTGTTAGTTCCTACAAGCTTATTTAGGCATGTTTGAGTTGTGTGTAAGGTTTCGTGGCGTTTGGTTAAGCGCTTTACCGATTCGCTAGTCAAAACCCAAAAAACTAACCTTTTTTCAAGCCTAAGTGACTAAAGAGCCATTTTTTCGCATTTTTTGTAAAGCATGAATCCGTTATGCATTCCGTTAGTTCATTCAAGTTTATTTAGGTATGTTTGAGGTGCGTGTAAGGTTTTGGGGTATTTGGTTAAGTGATTTACCGATTCGCTACTCAAACCCCCCAAAACTACGTTTTTTCAAGCCTAAGTGACTAAAAGAGTCATTTTTTCGCATTTTTTCTGAACCGTGAATCCGTTATACATTCCGCTTGTTCCCACAAGTTTTTTTAGGCATGTTTGAGGTGCATGTAAGGTTTTGTGGCGTTTGGTTAAGCGGTTTACCGATTCACTACTCAAAACCGCAAAAACTAACTTTTTTTCAAGCCTAAGTGACTAAAGAGTCATATTTTTGCATTTTTTTGTAAACCGTGTGTTATAACACCCGCATTTGTGTTATTACAATTGCATTACATTGTCATGCATGGTAATGTGATGTGGCGTGTCTTATGACACATGGTTGAGTGAGTTTTGACTCACGAGTTGATTTGGGTGTCTGTATTAGAGAACCCTTTGAAACTGTTGTGATTGAGGATTTATTGTTTGTGAAGTCTCTCCGAGTATGAGACGGTCACTGTGGAACATTTTAAATGTTTATCTGAAAATAAATGTTTACCTGTGTATTTCAATATCTGTATTATTTTCTGTTTTAGAATTTATATCTGTTGTTAGATTTAGTATCCTGGTGAGAACGAATGAACACGCTATTAATTTGGTAGGCTAATTAGCAACGTCGGAAACGTCATGTAGAAATTCGCGTTTTAGCGACCAAACGAAACTTAGTCGAAAACTTTTATAATTTTGAGGTTTCACTTATAAAGCTGTGAATAAGCTGTGTAGAAAGTTTCAGAGACTAATTAGGAGTTTGGAAACTCGTGGGGAGGTAAACGTAATTCCCGAGAGTTTTGCCTATATATAGATAGAGATGAACTTAGATTTTTCATAACCCTTAACCTAAAAGTTCAAGAAGGAGGCCAAAAGGAGGCTAGAGGGAGATTTAGTTGCTTAGAGCTTTGCGACGCCAAACGACGACCTTCCGTCAGTCTGGTTTCTCCCAGATTCCATATTCGAGCTCCTTGAGGTAAGAGCTTCGTTTTGATACCTATTAGGGCCTGTTTGGCTAAGTTTTCCGAAAAGTTATTTTCTAGAATTTTTCATAAAAGTTGATAAATGGAATTTTGATCCATAGGAATTGTACTAGACGGACTTCAGCACGTTCTTTGTGCACGGGTTTTCTTCAGATTGAATTATAGGAGCGTTATTCGGAGGTGAGTGATTCAACTATGTTTTGGAATGATTTCTTGGCATGTATTCATGTTATGTTTGAATAGCATGTATTAATTCTTAGAGATATATTGTGTAGTTCATATTGGGCAATTATATTGATAAGTAGGCTCAATAGCACAGTGATATGTTTTGATTACCGCGAGCATGGTGATATGTATTTGAGCATGTTAAGTTGCTTATTTGGGTCAGAAGGAGCACGTGGTCACCGTGCTATTTTGTGGAGCCGATATAGGCATTAAGGTCGCACGATTGAAGAGAAGAATCGTGGGTACCCTTTCGCGTGGACTTATTGGCGAGGAGTCACGGATTGGGAGTATGGACGGGCACGTGAGTCTCCGGCGACTAGTATGAAATGTAGAGATGTGAATGCGGACATGTTTATCATTCATGCACATATGTTGTTTTATTCACTAAGCTTTAGCTTAAACAAATCGAAATATGTGTGGTTATTCAAATAACCATTGCAGGTATAAATGTTGGCGAGGAATCACAGAAGTGAGTACGTGGGTTGGGAGTTCGCTTGTGAGGCAACTTGAATGTAAATCTTGTAGTTTTGGGATCCTAGAAATGTTGTAATAAGAATTTCTATTGTTTTAACCCATGTTTAACTTCGTATGAAAGAATGGATTTTAAACCGTTGTAATAGTTAGTGACATGTTGTAATCCTGCTTTAGAAATGTTTTAATATAGCTAGGATTACTTTGGGTTGAGTTTGGATTGAGTGGTTGATCATTGGTGAAAGTTAGGAAGCTTTTAAAACTTGAAATTCTGCAGATTGGGCTGCTGCCAGGGGAGCAGTCAACTGGTCCTGTGTTCAGTCGACTGAACCCCTGTGCCTGCTAGCTACTGCTTGTTAATATAGTAAAAGCAGTCGACTGGGCCCTGCCTCAGTTGACTGGACCTCTGTAGGATAATGTGTTCTTTTTGATTCTGTTTTTTTCAGTCGACTGGTCCCTGATTCAGTCGACTGAAAGCTGGAGACCTCAATCGACTGGACCCCCAGCCTCAGTCGACTGGAATTGCTATTAAACATTGTGAAAACTCCCTGCCTTCTCCCGTCGACTGAGCAGTCGACTGAGCAGTCGACTGAACCTCTGCTTTGAAAATGTGTTTCGTTTTTCCGCTGCGTGTGTTCTTCAAACCAAATTTTTGGGAACGTTAATGAATTAGTTTAGCCTCGGTGGCGTGCCACGGGCTCCGGTTTCGCTATTGTGGGACCAGGCTGTGACATTTAGTGGTATCAGAGCATAAGTTTAGAGCCTTGGGAACGTTCGACGACGAGTGGAGTGTTGAGTGAATTGTCACATGTTCTAATTTTGCATTCATACATATTAGAGATGTTTAATGCATATGGTATGTTGTCATACATACATGATTATGTTATTGTCATACATGCATAGTATTTATGCATTTGTGAATCGGTTGAATCATACGGATGTGGAACTGTATGATGAGATGACGTTATCATGAGTTATAATAGACCGCGTGTTGTGGCAAGAGGGAAAGATGATATTTTGGTAGTGATGAACAGTGAAATTTCTAAGCGAAAAGAAAATAGTTTTATCGAATCGGTGGATGTTTTCAACGATAGTGACGAGTGTCCTTTGAGGGATCTAACCGAGAGCGGAGTTTGAATAGTGAACGTTATAGGAGATTTATTTATTTTTATTTTGCATAGTCCACATAGAAAATGAAGGAAATTGTTCGTAGTGAAGTTTTGGGATTGAGATTGATGGGTAAGAGTTCTGTTTCAGACATTGGTTAATCATTATGATGTAAGAGAATAAGGATGAACAGTTGGGGTTTGTGATAGAAAGATAGTCTAGCAATATGTATTGCTAGCATATGGGGTCGGTGAGGAATCTCTCACCTTATCTTACGGTGTAACCTCCGGTGTGATCATATGGATTATCTTATGGCTTTATCTTATACGGTGTATTGGGTAGTTGAAGAATCTTCAACTTATTGTGCGATATATGGATGATTGGATGGTTGAGGAATCTCTCAACCTATCTTACGGTATGTATTGGATGGTTGAGGAATCTCTCAACCTATCTAGTGGTATGTATTGGAATTGGGAAATGTCTCAACGAGTTATGAGTATTGTGGTTGTTGAGGAATCTTTCAACTGAACCTGGTTTCGAATATTCGTGATACCATGGTGTATTCAGATGTAGTATAAAGGTTAGTAAGAAAAGCTACCAGATTGATTGTATAAGGGGGAAGTGGTATTTAAGGATTAACCTAGGATAAAGGATCAAAAATGGAAATGATAGAGTACACTTTGACAGTTTGAGACTACGGTTAGTAGAAGTAACGAGTTTCAGTCAAGTATCAAAAATGGCATAGTATGAAGCGTGATATGGGCATAAGTGTCAAGCGTTGATTTGTGGGATCGAGGTGGAGGAAAGAAAGTTGTTAAGACCTAAGATGATGCAGTTGACTACAGTAAGGGTAAAGCTAATCCAGGAGTGATTTTTAGAGGAGGCTCACCGTACTAAATATTCAGTTTATCCGGGGAGTGAAAGATGTACCGGAATTTGCGAGAAAAAAAAAACATTTGGTGGAGAAGTATGAAGCGAGTAGTTGCCAAGTTTGTGTCCGAGTGTTCAGCATGTTAGCAAGTCAAGTCAGAGAGACAAGTACCTGCGGGGCTATTACAACTATACCAGTGTCAGAGTGAAGTGCGATGGGATCATGATGGATTTTGTTTCAGGATTTCCACGATCGTTTAATCAGAATGATAAGATTTGGGTTACGGTGGATAAACGGACAAAATCAGTGCATTACCTACCGATCAATGCGACTAAACCTTCAAAGTTGGCGGAATTGTATGTGAAAGGGGTTGTAAGACTACACGGAGTTCCAATAGTGATTATATCGAATCGTGATAGTAGTTTACATTGAGGTTTTGGGAAGTCTATAGGAAGCCACGGATACTAAACTGAGTTTCAGTACTACATTTCATCCTCAGATCGACGGACAATCAGAACGAACGATTCAGACATTGGAAGACCTGCTTGGACTTTGCGTACTAGACTTTGGGTAAGTCAATATAGATTGAGAGGAGGAAATATAAATTGGAAAGATGAGGTTTTAATGAGTAAGTGAACAGAACCGGTAAGAATGGGAGGAAGACATGGTATTACGTTGAGTACATTGTTGAATATGATAGTAGAAATGTAAAATGGTTGGAGGATAATGGTGGATGCAATGGAATGTTGTCTCAGTAGTCCTAGATTCCAACAAGGTCGGAGAATTTTGAAAATGATGGAATTCATCCCAAGAATTTTTTTTTTTAGTGTTTAACATGTTTAAAAAAAAAAAAAAAATTGTTAAAAACTTGTAATAAGGTATCAAGAGGACTTTGGAAGACGAGTATCGTGGTGGGACATGGTATGCTTAGTGCTTGAGACAAAACGGTGGTCGTCAAACGAATGAGTTCTACGTGAGTAGATTATCAACTTGAAAATTCTAAAGTAAAAGGGTTAGTGAAATGTTGTACACTTGGAATTAGTAAGTTGGAAGTGGTGCTGTTAAACAAGTTGACTTGAGTATTGTCACGAAAGGTATGTGAATTGAAAGTCGATAAGAAATTTATCAAACACAGTGAGACTATGGTACTTGATTGGGAAGACCAAATTATTGAATTGTCTTCAGATGGTTACGGGAATAGTATGAAATACTTAGGACAGCGAGTTCTTCGTGAACAATAAAATTGAGATCAGAATGGCGAATATAAAGGATTAGAAAATCTGAATTGGAGTTAAGTCAGGTTGACTAGAGTTATGAAATACTAAATCGTTAAATAAGGTATGAAACCGTGAGATGTTATACAAGGAATATATGTTCAGTGTAAAGGGCAGTCAGAAATTCAGTAATAGTTGCGATACATGAGTATGCTTGGTATGAGCTTGTGTGAGAGTGGAAGTGAAACACTAGAGACTCGTGGAGTCGTATAACTACGTAAATGGTGGTGGATCTACATGGACTGAATGACCAAGGGTTTAAGACATGAACGAGGTATGTTATGAACATGGGAGTACATTTTATAAACTCTATGGTATGTGTATGATTGACTAAGTCAAGTTTGGGTTCACATCGTTATTGTTGCGACGGATATTGGGGTAACTATATGTGAAAATATTATGCAAAATTTTAAAATGTTTTAATTTAAAAACAAAAGGGAGAATATGTAATTGACTTTGTTACAAGTTTTAAATTGAGAGTGTAACATTTAATCTTCTACGTTAATCGACGATAGTTTGAGTACAGAATGCGAGAGATAAAGGGGCAAGTGTGTTTAACTATTCGGGACATCAGGTGGGCTCAAAGAAGTAGAGTGATATGAAATTGTCAGTTAGAAACTAGATAGTATCTTACGAGGCGTGTATGATTGGAAGTATAATACGAGGTTGGATTAAACTGAATGGGATTTGAAAAGGAATGAAAGTCGTTTAAAAACGTGTTATCGTTCTACAAGTATTTCGCGATTAGCATGATAAGGGATTGAATCTATGGTATATGAAATAGTTGGTTGAGGCATTGACTTATCGACATAGTATATAAGTCAGTTTGGTTCACTTCGAGATGAAGAATCAGGTATGGTTGTTACCCAGTTGAGACCTGTTGGAAACAACTTTTAGTCAACAAGAAAGATAGGTCAAGGGAGATGAGTTACTTCCTTCATTTTGGTGATTGGGATATAACCTTTGGGTTTCGAAAAGCATATGTGATAAGTAAGATGAAAGGAAATGTGATTGGACGTGGTGACGTCGTGATGTGATTTAGTGTCAGGTTTGACTATTGAGTAAGTTCTACTTAGGTATCGATGTTCTCATTTATCGAGATGCTTCGGGGTATTACTAGGATTCTGTTTGAATCTTCTATCAGATTGAGGCGGGGATTCTGAGGATTTATTTTCCTTAAGAGCCTGAGGATTTATTTTCCTCATGAGATTGTGTCATCTCAGTGAAGTGGATTGTGTATGTGGCAAATGTTGGAAGTACTTACGTGAAGTCCTAGTGACTTGAGAAGATGAGATGCCTACTCAGTATCCGCACCTTTTTGAGACATGAGGTACAAGTTTGGGGACAAACTTCTTTTAAGGGGGAGAGTGTTATAACACCCGCATTTGTGTTATTACAATTGCATTACATTGTCATGCATGGTAAAATGATGTGGCGTGTCTTATGACACATGGTTGATTGAGTTTTGACTCACGAGTTGATTTGGGTGTCTGTATTAGAGAACCCTTTGAAACTGTTGTGATTGAGGATTTATTGTTTGTGAAGTCTCTCCGAGTATGAGACGGTCACTGTGGAACATTTTAAATGTTTATCTGAAAATAAATGTTTACCTGTGTATTTCAATATCTGTATTATTTTCTGTTTTAGAATTTATATCTGTTGTTAGATTTAGTATCCTGGTGAGAACGAATGAACACGCTATTAATTTGGTAGGCTAATTAGCAACGTCGGAAACGTCATGTAGAAATTCGCGTTTTAGCGACCAAACGAAACTTAGTCGAAAACTTTTATAATTTTGAGGTTTCACTTATAAAGCTGTGAATAAGCTGTGTAGAAAGTTTCAGAGACTAATTAGGAGTTTGGAAACTCGTGGGGAGGTAAACGTAATTCCCGAGAGTTTTGCCTATATATAGATAGAGATGAACTTAGATTTTTCATAACCCTTAACCTAAAAGTTCAAGAAGGAGGCCAAAAGGAGGCTAGAGGGAGATTTAGTTGCTTAGAGCTTTGCGACGCCAAACGACAACCTTCCGTCAGTCTGGTTTCTCCCAGATTCCATATTCGAGCTCCTTGAGGTAAGAGCTTCGTTTTGATACCTATTAGGGCCTGTTTGGCTAAGTTTTCCGAAAAGTTATTTTCTAAAATTTTTCATAAAAGTTGATAAATGGAATTTTGATCCATAGGAATTGTACTAGACGGACTTCAGCACGTTCTTTGTGCACGGGTTTTCTTCAGATTGAATTATAGGAGCGTTATTCGGAGGTGAGTGATTCAACTATGTTTTGGAATGATTTCTTGGCATGTATTCATGTTATGTTTGAATAGCATGTATTAATTCTTAGAGATATATTGTGTAGTTCATATTGGGCAATTATATTGATAAGTAGGCTCAATAGCACGGTGATATGTTTTGATTACCGCGAGCATGGTGATATGTATTTGAGCATGTTAAGTTGCTTATTTGGATCAGAAGGAGCACGTGGTCACCGTGCCATTTTGTGGAGCCGATATAGGCATTAAGGTCGCACGATTGAAGAGAAGAATCGTGAGTCTTACCCTTTCGCGTGGACTTATTGGCGAGGAGTCGCGGATTGGGAGTATGGACGGGCACGTGAGTCTCCGGCGACTAGTATGAAATGTAGAGATGTGAATGCGGACATGTTTATCATTCATGCACATATGTTGTTTTATTCACTAAGCTTTAGCTTAAACAAATCGAAATATGTGTGGTTATTCAAATAACCATTGCAGGTATAAATGCTGGCGAGGAATCGCAGAAGTGAGTACGTGGGTTGGGAGTTCGCTTGTGAGGCAACTTGAATGTAAATCTTGTAGTTTTGGGATCCTAGAAATGTTATAATAAGAATTTCTATTGTTTTAACCCATGTTTAACTTCGTATGAAAGAATGGATTTTAAACCGTTGTAATAGTTAGTGACATGTTGCAATCCTGCTTTAGAAATGTTTTAACACAGCTAGGATTACTTTGGGTTGAGTTTGGATTGAGTGGTTGATCATTGGTGAAAGTTAGGAAGCTTTTAAAACTTGAAATTCTGCAGATTGGGCTGCTGCCAGGGGAGCAGTCAACTGGTCCTGTGTTCAGTCGACTGAATCCCTGTGCCTGCTAGCTACTGCTTGTTAATATAGTAAAAGCAGTCGACTGGGCCCTGCCTCAGTCGACTGGACCTTTGTAGGATAATGTGTTCTTTTTGATTCTGCTTGATTCAGTCGACTGGTCCCTGATTCAGTCGACTGAAAGCTGGAGACCTCAATCGACTGGACCCCCAGCCTCAGTCGACTGGAATTGCTATTAAACATTGTGAAAACTCCCTGCCTTCTCCCGTCGACTGAGCAGTCGACTGAACCTCTGCTTTGAAAATGTGTTTCGTTTTTCCGCTGCGTGTGTTCTTCAAACCTAATTTTTGGGAACGTTAATGAATTGGTTTAGCCTCGGTGGCGTGCCACGGGCTCCGGTTCTGCTATTGTGGGACCGGGCTGTGACACCGTGAATCCGTTATGCATTCCGTTAGTTCCTGCAAGTTTATTTAGGCATGTTTGATGTGCGTGTAAGGTTTCGTGGCTTTTGGTTAAGCGGTTTACCGATTCGCTACTCAAAACCCCAAAAACTAACTTTTTTTCAAGCCAAAGTGACTAAAGAGTCATTTTTTTTGCATTTTTTTCTAAACCGTGAATCCGTTATGCATTCCATTAGTTCCTACATGTTTATTTAGGCATGTTTGAGGTGCGTGTAAGGTTTCGTGGCGTTTGGTTAAGTGGTTTACCGATTCACTACTCAAAACCCCAAAAACTAACTTTTTTTCAAGCCTAAGCGACTAAAGAGTCATTTTTTGCATTTTTTGTAAATCGTGAATCCGTTATGCATTCCGTTAGTTCCTGCAAGTTTATTTAGGCATGTTTGAGGTGCGTGTAAGGTTTCGTGGCGTTTGGTTAAGCGGTTTACCGATTCGCTACTCAAAACCCCAAATAGTGGTGTCAAACGGGCCGGGCCGGGCTCGGTCAAAGCGGGCTTGACCGGGCTTCGGGCCGGGCCGGGCCGGGCTTGGCTTCACCGTGTTATCGGGCCGGGCCGGGCCGGGCTTGGGAAGGGAGGGGGGATGTCCGCCCCGGACCGGTGGCCCGGGCTCACTAGGGCCGGGCTTCGGGCCGGGCCGGGCCGGGCTAGTGGACGGGCTCATGGACGGGCTTATGGACGGGCTCATGGACGGGCTTATGGACGGGCCCATAAACGGGCCGGGCCGGGCCGGGCCGGAGTTTTGGGGGGAAAAGTTTTAACTTTTAAAGTTTAATGTTTGGGAATTTGGGGGAGTTTTGACTTTTACTCTTTTTTTTTTTATATGTTTAGTTTATGCACTAATGATTAGTGATTACTAAAAAAAATTTGTTTAACAAAAAAAAAAAAGTAAATAATATTTATTATTCAATAAAAATTAATGAGATTACTATTATTTGATATTTAAAAATTATAGTCTAATAAAATATAAAGATTACTTATCATAAATTGTACAATAAAAAGTAAAGATTTATTCATTAATGATTACATTGATTAGTGATTACTAAAAAAAGTTCATTCAAAAAAAAAAGTAAAGAATATTTATTATTCAATAAAAATTAAAGAGATTACTAGTATTTGATATTTAAAAATTGTAGTCTAATAAAAAATAAAGATTATTATCATTAATTTCAATAATTTGTATAATAAAAAGTAAATATTTATTCATTAATGATTAGTGATTACTAAAAGTTTAAAAAAAGTTCATTCAAAAAAAATAGTAAAGAATTTTTATTATTCAATAAAAATTAAAGAGATTACTAGTATTTGATATTTAAAATTATAGTCTAATAAAAAATAAAGATTACTTATCATTAATTTGTATAATAAAAAGTAAAGATTACATTTTACAGAATTGGATTTTTTTTTTAAAAAGCCGTTCACAGTTTATACTCATGCGGGCCAGGAGTATTACAATTGATTTGTTTGGAACTAAATGATCTTCAACTCTCATATTCATTCTTCAATTCTTGATTCTTCAATTTTCTTCCGTAACTTCCAAATTTGCGAAGTCTTCAAGAATAGGATCTTGGCGGTTTTGAGTTCGATATTGTGCACGGTCCCAATCCTTCAAGCACATCAAGCAGTCAAGCATATCAGGAGATAATCTGCTCCTCCTTTCCTCTAGCACCCTTCCACCTACACTAAAAGCAGACTCCGATGCAACTGTGGAAGCCGGAGGAGTTAGTAGATCACGAGCCATGATGGAAAGAACAGGGAAAGTTCTTACATGTTCTTTCCACCATGTCAAAAGATTTAAATCGACCATTTCCTCGTTGGTTAATCGACTTTCCCACTCTGTTTCTCGATACTTATTTAATTCACCAAGAATGTTAGAGCTACTTACAAATGATTGACTAACACCCTTTTGTTTCTTTCGACTGAGAAACTGGCTCGCCCAAGAACCACCTGACGCTCCCGAACTTAACTCAATATTAGAAGTAGAATAAGAAGTAGCACTTTCTTTATTTGTATATTTTTCATAGTAAATACGAAATAAAGATTCCAAAGTATTTTCCATTTCAGAAGTAGTTATTTCTAGACCAGGCTCACCATCTGGTCCTTGCATCAATTCAGATATTTGTTTAACCATTTCACAAACACCATCAAAATTGATTCTAGGATCCAAGATTGCAGATAAGTAAAATACAGGTGGAATGTAAGACCAATATTTTTTAAACTTTTTTTCCATTTTCTCGCAAATATCAATAAAAATGTCATTTTTTTGTTTATAACTATGAAATGTATGAGCCATATTATATAATTCCATAAGAACTAAACAAGAAGTAGAATAGTAAACACCGGAAAGTTTATTTGTAGCATTGTAAAATACTTCTAAAAATCCATGAAAGTCAAATGCCATATCCCAATCGTTTGAAGTCAAGTTTAGTGATGGATAATTAAAATTAACAAATTGAGTAATAATATTACTATACTTTTTACAAGAATCTATCATAAGATAAGTAGAATTCCAACGAGTTTTAATATCAGTTTGCAATTTCTTTGGATTAAGACGATTTTGTTTACAAACACCATAAAATGCTTGTAGACGCTTAGGCGTTGAACAACAAAAGACCACTGCCTCTCTAATTTTAAGTATGTGATCATCAATTTTTGTTAATCCATCTTGGATAATCAAATTAATGATATGACATACACAACGACCATGAAATAATTTTCCATTCAACATTGGGCGCATAAGATCTTTAAACATATTAATAGCATTTGTATTAGCACTAGCATTGTCAAAAGTAATGCTTATAATTTTTTTCATAATATCATACTCATTAAAAACATTGATTATATAGTTATATATATTTTCACTAGTATGAGGATAGTCTAATGCACGAAAAGCAATGATATTTTTATTCATATTCCAATTTTCATCTACAAAATGCGCCGTTATACATATATATCCCGTTTTATTACAACCAGTCCACAAATCGGAAGTGCATGCAATTGTACAATTAAAAGTAGAAAAATCCTCAATTAATTTTTTTTTGGTTTGTTGAAAAACAGATTGTATATCACTTCTAAGAGTATTTCTAGTAATAGGTTGGTAGGCTGGTTGTAAAAAAGTTTGAATAAAACGTGTAAAGCACTCTTCTTCAACTAAAGTAAAAGGCATATCGGATGCACAAACAAATTTTGCCAAGCCTTCCCTCATTTTTTTTTTATTATAAAGAAAAGTTCCAACACTTGTGCCAGTAGAAGCAGAAATTTGGGATTGTACTAGGCCGTCCGCTTGAGCGGTACCTGCTTCCCATGCACCTTTATGTTTGCTCATGATGTGCCTTTTAAGTGTATTATTTCCTCCACCTTTGTAAGAAAATTTGAGTCCGCATATTTTGCAAATAGCTCCATTTTTTTCGTCATTTAATTTAAAAAATAACCAAACAGGTGATTTTAATTTTCTTTCAGTGGTGGGACTTGGATCATTAGGATTTGAAGGAGATGGTTCAGATGGATTAGACCCCATAATTTCAACGTCGTCATCATCCTCCAATTCCAAATCATTAATCTCATTTCTTTCCCCATAATCTAAATTTTCAAAGTCATAAGTTGGGCCTTCCCTAGTTTTGGAAGATCTTGAGTGAGATGCCATTTTTTTTTAAATAAAAAAAAAGAGGGGAAAGAAATATGAAAGATTAAAAATACTAACAATTAAATAAGCAACTAATAAAGCAAGAAGTGAAACAATAAATAAATTTACCTCAACTTATAGTAGTAAAAGAAGAAGTGATCAACTATAAATTATAATAAGACTTGAGACTTGAGAGCTTGTAAGTTCAACTTGAGACTTGAAAGCTTGTAAGTTCAAGTTGTAGAAGACTAGAAGTGCTTTTACAAATTAGAGCTTTGATAATTGAATCACCAACTTGTAGAGTAGAAGTGCTTGTAGACTTGTAGTTTATGGAGTAGTATAGAGAAAGTAGAGAATAGAGAGAGATAATTGATTTTTGTATGAGAAAATATGTTGTGGGAGGTTTAGTATTTATAGAAAATGGGCTAAGGGGTATTTTGGGAAGTCAAAAAGCACATTTACATTTTTACCCCCAAAACTAGCCGTTTTATAGCCGTTAGAGGGGTAAAAAATGGAAAAAAATTTGAAAAGGGGCCAAACTAGCCGTTATGGCCACGGGCGGGCCTACCGGGCCGGGCTTCGGGCCGGGCCGGGCCACAACGGCTAGATTATGCGGGCTAGCGGGCCGGGCCGGGTTTCGGGCAAAGGGGCGGGCCGGGCCGGGCCGGGCCGTGGACGGGACCAAGGGTGTCCACCCCGGACCGGACAAAACTGCTCGGGCCTAGCGGGCCGGGCCGGGCTTTTAGCCCGGAAAAATCGGGCCGGGCTCGGGCCGGGCCGGGCCAACCCGACCCGATTGACACCTCTAACCCCAAAAACTAACTTTTTTTCAAGCCTAAGTGACTAAAGAGTCATTTTTTTGCATTTTTTTTTCTAAACCGTGAATCCGTAATGCATTCCGTTAGTTCCTACAAGTTTGTTTAGGCATGTTTTAGAACTAGAAAATATCATTCTTAAAACAACTAAACAACAAAAACATGGGAATCTAAATATGTTTTAGAACTAGTATTTTGCACAAAAGGTATAAACTGAAGAACCAAAATCAATGAATTTTAACCTGATTGTATTTTGCAATTTGTTCTGATCTACAAGGTGCCCATGTCTTGGTTTGTTCCTCTTTTACATGAATTTGGAAACAACCGTTCAGGAAATCTCATGGATAGAAGTACATGATGTAGTAATGTCATAGAAGTTTGCCAAAAAAACTTCTCTAAATCAATATGTTTGCATATAAACATGTGCAAACACACACACACACACACACACACACACACACACACACACACACACACACACATGCAGAACAATATTCTAAGAGAATGTGGGTCTGAGAAAGTGGGGCTAATTTGGGTGCTGTTTAAGGGTTGATTATATAGGGGCTGATTTTAGTAGTAAAAATAATTTGGCGATCTCAAATTTTTAGCTGTAGGCTATAGTAATGGTGCATGGATCTTATTTTGGTTGAGTAAGTTATTTGAGTCTCATTTATGGTATTTTATTTGTTCTAACTGTCTTATTAGTTCAAGTATCTAAATTTTTTAAGTCATAGTTATATAAGAAGAAACAAAAATCCAATAGCCTTTATACATTAACGTAATTCTTATATATTTTATGTTGGGATTTGAGAACTGAGATTGTGGTTGCTCAAATGCAACCCAAGTTTAGAGGCGAGTTCTTCTTCGCATGCTGCTGTTTTAGATGTGTGTGTACTTATGTATATGTACATATGTTGCAGAAAGAAGCTAATATAAACAAATCCACTAGTGGTAATATCATATACTTGTTCAGAAAAACCACTATTTAAAATCTTTAGAAAAATTAAATAACTGACTGACCACTTCGCGAATTTCTTGCTCAAACAGTCTAGAAGCAGCAGCGGCACTGAAGTTCTCTATCACTTTTATGCTCAGTTCACTTTTTCTCCTTAGCAAGCCATCGGTCTCCAATCGAGCATGGTTGTGCGGATCAAAACTGAGGTGTCTCAAACGATTCCTTACAATGCCTTCCTTCACGAGCATTGGTTGATTGTAACCAGGTCACATATCCCTCATCTAGAACTTGATATCGCATTGTGCTGTAGATACAAACTTTGGTTCATTATTGTGAACAAATAACGGATATCTAACGAAAAACAAGAATATGAGAGAAAATGCTTGGCGCCTTGGCCATAACATTTCCAACAAAAGTTCTAGCAGAAAAGCCAAGAAATATAAATGCTTACTGTTTTCCCCAACAATGTTTCGCCAACTGGCTCTCCAAGCTTTTTTTTCTTTACAGCAATCTGTATCTCATTCTGTAGAGAAACATAAGTAAAATCAATACACAAAAAGATGACACGTATGGCTTACAAGATGTTTTTCAGATCACAGACCATGACCAAAAACAAGACTGACAAAAGAATGCCACGAAAACTGAGGAAAAAAGAAGGATAGAAATAAAGAAAAGAAAAAACATGCGCACACAACAAAATAGGACTAGAGCGGCATTGCAGTGTAATGAAAAAGCACTCTTACAGATGTGCAAAGACCAATAAGCAAATCCCCTATCACCTTTGTTATTGAACCAAACTGTTACAAGAAAACCCTCTACACCCACCACCCAGGCCAAACGACCAATCCACTAGCTAATACCAAAATCTCGACCGAAACCTTAATTTTAAAGTCTTACAGAAACCTTAATTTTC
Organism: Hydrangea macrophylla; assembly: GCA_033977485.1. Lineage (NCBI taxonomy): Eukaryota > Viridiplantae > Streptophyta > Magnoliopsida > Cornales > Hydrangeaceae > Hydrangea > Hydrangea macrophylla. The sequence continues at coordinate 67,085,622 of CM066982.1, forward strand.
TTCACTGCAAGTATTCTCCATTAAGTGATAAGCGAAAGCGTATTTGACTGATTATGGTTGCACACTTGGAGGTATAACTCATCACTACATGTACCAGACTACCAATTGTGCGGTATCAAACACATTATCTGTCAACTGGTTCAAAAATCAATAATTATTTTCACTAGTATATTCACTACTTTTTCTGGAAAACTGTCAAATTCTAAGCCAATTTGGAATTAGAACTTGAAATTGACTCCAGATTGCTCGATTTAAAGTAACTAACTTGCTTGCGGAGAAGGCCCAACATCAGGTATATGGCCATTTCAGCACATGCAGCTGCATTTCCTGTTTTCCCGCTTGGAATTCTAGCAACTTTGATTCCATGCTTTGTAGCAGCATCAATATCCACACCTTCGGGTAGATAGAGAAGATAAAGGTTGTTCAAGACAAATAACGCACTAAGGCTCTACTTGGTTTGAGGATATAGAGAAGAAAAAGGGAAAAGGAAAGGAAAACTAGCCCGCTAGTGTTTTCCTCCATGCTTAAGTACCATTAAAAAAAATTGTAACTTCAAAAAAGGATGGAAATGACCAACAAAATTCAAAATAATTTTAATTGATCTCTCACTAAATTTTGTTTTCCTTCCAATTTTGGTCACTATTTTCTTTAGCAATAAACAAAGAAAAGTATTATCCTTGGTTTTTTCCTTTTCTTTCCCACAGTGAATCCATGAACCAAACGCAGCCTAAATGAAAAATATATGTTTCAATAATTAACAAATAAGTCAATTGACCTTCCAGCCCAACGCCATACTGCATTATAAGCTTCGGCTGATTCCCGCGAGATATAACATGTGAGCTTAGCCTCATGTTTTTTACTACACACATCGTAGTTTCCAATAACATTAATTAGGAACATCTTCTAGTGGAACAAATATGCAAGCACTAAAAAAACAAAGAAACATCTAATTCCAAGAAAACTAGTTCAACATAGTGTCTCCATTCGTCAACAGAGTTAAGTTCGTTGCATTTATGTGATCCTTTATACATTTTTAGTTCAGCCTTCTTCACACATTTTTAGACGATTTGAGATGTAGAAACTTACCACTAAAACTCATGCTTAATTGACTTTTTAACTGAGGTAAATTCAAAAGATGGGAACAGACATTACCATATCACTATGAAATGTTGTATTGAATTTGTCTTGATAAACCCAATAACTGAATCCAAACAACCCAGTGAACTCGCACCCAGACTTCTAGAAAACAACATAGAAGTTTAATTAAAGGTGATTGTTCTTGTGAAACCCCTCAGTTGTATTATTCAGACAATGTGCAAGCTAAGAAATTTGTGAAAGATAGTCCTTCTAAACTTCAAAAGACAAGTACAAAAGCTGCCTTCTCAGGGATATTACAGAAAGTGCAAGGAAATGACCTAGCAAACTATAAATTTCCCATGCTTACCAGGGAATTTTAAAAGTTAAAAGATACCAAAACTATTGCAAAAAATATATCTATGAATCGAATAGATTGCATCATCACCATTATCAAAAACAAACTTGTAGCAAAATAAAGATGATGTGATAATTAGGATAGGTGCATATAGATCATCTTTACCACAGCAATTCATGTGGTTTTGTTACTCGCAGCAATTCAAACTCAATCAGAAGATCCATATAGAGAATCAGCAGTTTAGGTCATGCTTGCCATACAAAAAAAATGATCTTAAATAACTGATTGAAGAACAATTAAATAAATCATATAAACTAGACCTTGATCATTGTCGTCAAGAGAAGCATCCTCGTCATCATTAATCTCTATCGTTTCTGTTCCCACATTGTCGCTCTCCATAGCATCAAGACGAGCAAGAGCTGCCTAAGACAACAAATTTCCAAACTATTAAGGGTTTGTTTGCGCACCCATGAATTTGAATGGGTTCATAAAAAATTTGTAAAGCATTTTAATATACTAACTAATCAACTCGAATTTATTCATTACGAGGAAAACTAAAATAGATCGTATTTTAGTAATAAAAAGCATCATCCTATTTCAATTTGACTTTGATTAAGGCAATACAAGTTAGAAATTCAGAAAGGGTTTTCTGGAATACTCCAAGTTAATGACCTGAATGGAATTTTTGAACAAATCACAGGTCTGCCACCATGGTTGGCATTTTTCCCTTTTCAATGCATTGCATGAGGTGATAACTAAATCCAGTTCTAATGCAACACATAACACCAAAAACACTGTGTAATATTGCAGCAATAATAAGGAAACTACAGGAACTAGAGATCAGTAAACATTTTTTTTCCATAAAGAAACAATAGCCAACAGGAACTAGAGATTCGTAGCCAGTCTTCTTTGCCATGTACATGAGAAAAAAAATCAAGTGAACACTTAGATATCTCGAATGAACTATCTGGAAGGTAGCAAACAAAATATGTCTTAACAATGTTGCACACATCTCCAAAGTGCCACGCATATCCGCAGTGAAACAGAAGACATAATTGTATCTTAGACACCTATCTGATGATCCAAGTTGGGTAGAAAATCAATATGCTTTATATAAAACTAACACGCATTCCAATCGAAAAGCTATTGTAACCATTTTAATCACATGCTTTCAAACAAGGCCATCTCCAGCCCTTACTAAATTATTTTTTGAGTAAAAGATTCATTTGGTGTGGAGCTCTTCAATGGTAATACTCAAATTTCTTTATAATATCATTACTTTCTCTTATTTGAGTATAAATAATGCATCTCCAACCATTACTCAAACTCATCAAATCAAATTTGAGGTAAAACTTAATTTAAAAAAAAAAAAAGGACCTCTACAATCCTTACTCAAACCCATATCAAAATTTGAGTCAGTGAATAGACATAAATTAAACACCATTTACCAATCTTATGGTCCCACTGCCACATCATTTGGGATGGGGATATGGGATGAAAATTTGGGAAGCATAGCATTACTCCAATTAATTAATTATTTAACATCGTTTGTGATTATTAGTTATTAAAGGGTCAATTACATTTAAGTAAAACATAACAATAAATAACTATACATTATCTCACATCTTATAATGTTCTAACTTTTTAACTACTCTAAGTATTAACTCAGTTCGAAGAGAATTGACTTTAATTTAGTCTCCTTAGCTAAAACAAGACTAACAATACCAACTTAAGTAAATCATTCCAGGCATTGACCAATATCATTCACACAAAAGATTCAGGCAAAAAGGGGAAAGGGAGGGAGAGACAGAGAGAGAGAGAGAGAGAGAGAGAGAGAGAGAGAGAGAGAGAGAGAGAGGTATCTGTTTGTTCTTGAATTCAATCAATGGAAAGTGCAGCGTTGAACACCAAGCTCCGTTATCTGCATAAATCTCCCAAGGGGCCTGGAAATCAAAGTAATGGATTAAAGCATAGCAGAGCATCGACCTAGCGCATCTAACCTACACATTCAATATGATATTAGTAGGAGAAACTCTGAACTGGTGTAGAATAAGACCAGAATCAATAAGCAATATGTAACACCCGTACCCGGAGAAAGGGTTAATTATTAACTTAACATGCATTAATTGATATAATTAGTGTATAAAATGGATTAAGGGGAGGCTTGGACTCGCCCATGGAAAAGTCCCAGTGAAGAGGGACAGGTTTGAAAATGGAACCCAGCAAAGGGTAAATTGGTAATTTGCATGTTACATGATTAAATGCATTTTATGTGATTACATGAATATTTGCTTAAATGCTTTTATATTATATGTTGATATATGTGTAGCATTTGGTATTGATTTAGACACCCAAATAAGGGTATAAGTGAAAACGATCTAAATTAGTAGGTGCGATAGCAATTTCACAAAATATGTGGGATCCACGTTGGGACCCATACGGAACTTAGACAAACACTCATTAAATAATTGGGTAGTTAATGGAATGTTTGGGGGATATCATAATAAGAACTTAAGAATTCCGGGGGTGCAAATGAAAAGTTGGAAAAATATATGCTTGACAACACACACAACATGCATTGCATGTGTGTCAAGAGAGTATGGACTCTCATAATTCACAGAAATTAAGCAAAACAAAGAGAGTCCGGGAGAGAAAGACGGAGACGAGACGCCGACGTCGTTTTTCCGCCGATCCGTCGCCGCCGTTCGTCGGATTCACGAATCGAAGCCATTTTCGGACTCGTGGAGGAACCACTCCGGAGTAGGATTTGGGCAACAATTGTTAAGGAATTTTCTTGTTGGGGTAAAATCTATAAGAGGTGAGTGACTCTAATCCATGGGCTGAATGTAAATCGTGTTAAATGTGTTAATTTACATGTTAGTTTGTTGAATTCTTGTAAATTAGAGCATGGACATGAGAATTGGGTATATATGAACATGTTGATTTATGTGGGTTTGGCTAGTTTACTTAAAATTAGAAGTTAATATGTGTTAAATGGTGTGTGAATTACCATGCTGAGATGATGATGTGATTATGTGCTTATGTGGGTTGAAGAAAGCCTTATGTTAATTCACCGTGGATTTACTCCATAATAAGGAGAAGTGGAAAAACCCAACGGTGTAAGGGTACTCACCACACTAACTGTGTAAAGGTGTGTGAGTTGCGACCCAGCTGTGGAAGGGTGTGTGAGATTGTGTGAATTAGAGGTGCTATATGCACATAAGGGCAAAAGGCAAGAGCGACGACACGGTGAATTGATATTTGGTCTTTGGAGGCTAAATGATATGTTAATTGTTGATTTGTGTATTGAATATGACATTATATTCATACATGTGATTAGTTTACTCACTAAGCGAAAGCTTAAACAAATGCTATTTTATGTTGTGGTTATTGAATAACCACCGCAGGTACGGCACGGGAGGAGGAAGGAAAATGATCAAAACGACAAGTTGGGCATGGGGGTTATGAGATGTGTGTTGATATGTTTATAAATCTAGATATTTAAGTTTCCTAATGCAACTTATGGTTTGGAGATGTATAGTTAACTCATGTCTTGGGCGAACTTGTAGATACGTTTTAAACTTATGTTATAATGTAACTAGTGGCTTGAGGTTCTCGACTTGGGGCTTGAAGTCTTGACTTGTGGACGGGAGAGAGGAGAGATGGGAGAGATGGGGGAGATTTGAGCCTCATGCTTGTGAACTTCTTTTGAACTTGTAAAATGATGTAAATTATGGTTTCTTTTATGTTAATGTTCATATTTGGGTTGTAGAAAAAGAGTTTGAATCCTAAAACTTGTATTTTGGAAAGTGAAGGTGAATTTGGAAACTAATGTGTAATATCTCTTGTTTTGCTCAAGTGTGGTGCAAGTAATGAATTTGACCATTTCGGCAAGTCCGGATGTGCCGCTAGTGTCTTAAACATGTTTCCTTAGTGTTCACAATGTTAGTTATGACCTTGAGTTAATTCCCAACAAGTTTCATGAATTTTGAATGAGAATTGAGTTTCAAAGTTGAAAAGATCATTGTATTTCAAATGAAATGAGTTCTTAGTGGATTTGACCAAATTGTGAATATGATTTTATGATCCATGCTTAATTTGAGTTTAAACATGTTTAGAAATGTGTTGGAATTGATTTCCCAAAGTTTCATAATGTTTCCATGTGATTTGATTGAGGTTTGGTAAGCTAAAACTTGTTTTGACAGCAAACAAAATTTAGCAGCAGAATTGTGAAGGGGATCGATCCGCGATTTGTGAAGGGATCGATCCGCCCTTTCAAGGGGACATTCTGCGGGAGACTAATATAAATGGATCGATCCGCTCTTTATGAAGGGATCGATCCGCTTTGTATTTTTCCCTAGACGTCCATTTTTACGGAAACATGCATAACTTTTTCTATAAAACTCGAATTCACGCGCCATTTGTTGCGTTGGAACCGGGACTCAAAAATCTAACTTTTGGTATAAAAATTTTACATACTTTATTAATGACTATTTTGCCCTTGGAGCCTATTTTGTAACAACAGAGTTCTTTAATGTGGTTAAACACATGTGTTTCTCTATAATTCGTATATTTCTTTACAAAGTAATGTAATTGGGAGCTTGTAGCCTTGTTACACGTGTCCTAATCCGCACGAGGCGGGTTGGGGTGTGACACAATATTTCAAACATGAGTCAATTTCAGAGAGTTCTTTGAATCTCACCTAAATTGTGTTGGGGGTTGTGAAGGTGCTTGAGGAAAGAAAAAAAACTAAAATCTCCATGGAGATATCTACACAAGTAAATTACATGAAATTATTACTCGTAATAAGGAACTAAGCTGATGGGTTTTTCAAGATTGTTTTGATCAATTGGAAAATAAACTAAGGAACATGAAAATTGATAAAGTGTAAAATTAAATTCTATGACAAGAAATGTTGGATGCTAAAAGACCAAACACCACATTTTGCATCCATGTACTGTATATACAACCGACAAGAAATGGAATATTATCTACTTGTGTTAGTACACTCACTTTATGCAAGCACTAAAAAAACAAAGAATGCTTTGGAAAGAGATATAAATCAAGTCCACTTACAATAAGGTTTACTGTAAATTAAAATCGGTTATATACTAAAGAAAAAAGGGAACAACCACAAGAGAGCTCTAGTAAATTGCATAATAAACATATCATTTTTCAAGTATTCACTTGGTGGAATTTTTCCTCCCAAATAAGTAAACAGAAAGATAATCTATGCACTGATTTGATTAGGGCTCCCAAAATAACAAACATAGATATGCAACATGGTCAACAGAAGCAGCATTACAGAGACAAATCTTGCAAAGAAAATAGATCACACCATGTCTGAATGAGAATCAGAAGCTCCAAGAACAGCATGACGATTAGGTTGAGCTTCAACATCCCAAACGAGAACCTGATTTGACGATTTTAATAAATTAATTTAACTCTAACTTTGACAATAAACTATGGCAGATCAAAGACTTCATGACTATCTCAAAATCGAGTGTCCTCGAAACAGAATACACGAAATCTTAATTTAATCACTTACATCGGGGCTGTCAGTGTGGGGTGCCACAATATTTTTGTTTTGTGAAACTCCCTGAACTGTTCACCTGCAACAAGATATTTAGTCATGACGACAAATAACATCAATCTATTTGACATGAATATATTTCCCATCACTTCAAAGTTCAAACACCATAGAATTTAGATATTTATACTACATCCATCAAACTAATTTAAGTCATATAGATTTTTGCAGAAGGTCAAGTGAAATCATGTAGATAAACTCACAACACTCATTAATGAATCCAGATATAAATTCACATGAATCCAACACATATCTTTGTGATTGCAAGTATACATTTATGGATGGGTCATACCTCTCCAGGATGTAAGATCATTTTGTATTTCTTTACAAATGGCGTGCGTGCTTCTTCATTGAACTGGAAAATCAAGCAAGCAGGTAGTAAGAGAAACCAAAGAAGCATAGATCGGTTCACAATCATCAGTAGATAAATGCAAAGAAGAATAGTAAAACATAGCATTATCATGAAATAACTTGTGATATGTGCTCAGCAGCTACAACCCTAGGTTTGACAACTTCACAGTTCGCTATGACCAGAGTATTCGAACTCGTATAGCCAAGGCATATAACTGGGGATTCATGGATTTAATATTACAACAGATCCCAATAAGGGAGCAAATCAAGGACATCTGTAACCATCAATAGGTTAGCATGAAAATTCTCTCTACTACTAGAGTGATACAAGGGAAGAAAAAAAAAACCAAAGCCTTTCTTCATTTATTACAGGTTGTGGCCTTTTTCAATACATCAACAAACAAGGCTACCATTGCTGATACGTTTTGTTTTAAACATGCAATTTCAAATTACTTAAGCATAAAGTTAATTAAGAAAATGAAATAGAACTAATTACTTGAGGATGAAGAATTAAAGGAACAAAAGGAAGAAGAAGGGGGGGAGAGAAAGAGAGAAACCTGGAGAGAGAGAGGCGCGCGGCGGCGGCGACGATGATGCTGGTGGTGTTGGCGGCGGCGGCGACAGCGGTGATGCTGGTGATGATGACCGATTCTCTGCCGACGGGAGGAAGATAAGAGGAAGATGAGAGGAGATGAGAGGAGGTGGGGGAAGATGAGAGGAGATGAGGAAAAAGAGAGGGATTAAAAAAGATCGAGCTTCTGCGCGCACAGTTTCCCGCGCGCCCAAATTGTTTTTTATGTCACTTTTTCAAAACAATAAGGATTCATCTAAAATAACAGGTTTTTATGTCACTTTTTAAAAAAAGTGACATAAATAATCATCTTTTTATGTCACTTTTTACAAAAATGACATAAAAATAAAATATTATATTTACAAAATTGCCACCGCGTTTTCATTTATGTCACTTTTTAAAAAGTGACATAAAAACCTGGTTATTTATGTCACATATTTTAAAAAGTGACATAAATAATCAGGTTTTTATGTCACTTTTTTGAAAACTGACATAAATAATCAGGTTTTTATGTCACTTTTTTTAAAAAGTGACATAAATAGTCTAAAAGTGACATAAAAAGGTTGAACAAGAAATATTTATGTCACTCATAATAAAAACGACATAAAAAGAAATTTAAAAGTGACATAAAAAGCATATTTTCTTGTAGTGATGGTGAATTATATAGACATCTCCTCATGTAGTACCCCTTTTCACTAATACGCCATAAACTAAAAAAACTCAACAAACTGACCCCACTCAACTATGTGAGAGGGGGTATTTGAGGGGGTCAATTTAAGAAGAAAATGATAGTTTTTTTTTTCCAAGAAAAAGTGAAAATGATAGTTAAGGGGATCAGTTTGTTGAATTTTTAGTTTAGGGTGTGTTAGTAAAAAAGAGCAATACATGAAAGAATGTCTATATAAATTACCCAAAAATTAATTACACATGTTTTTATAATTATAATTAACGGTTTTGTCACGCCCCGACGTAGCATAAATATGGAAAGCGTTTAATTTCCTTTATGGACCCGTAGGTCGCGACAGTTTGAAGGATCGATTCCGTCCCAAACGTCGAACAGCAAAACATAATAATCAGAGCAGAGCAATCAAGGCTTATAAAATTTTTCTAACTTATTACATATTACAGCACGGGGTCATCTAAAGGCACAGACCGCCTTAAAACAAAACAATAACTTAGTGTCTATTACAGTCATCCTTATAAAACAAACAGTTTAAAACTTAAAACATATAACTTAAAGCATATAATAAATAAACAGTTTTCTCATTCCAAAGGCAGCCATTCTCAGTTAGCGTAGTCATAGGGTCCTTCCTGATCATAACCTGAAAAGCCTGAACACGAATGTCCAGGACGCATCAACGTCGTCAGCTTCAAGAAGCTGGTGAGTATTAAAAACATAACTTTGAATGTAAAACATACCAATTTACCTTTTTCCATTTTCAATTTGTAAAATCAATAGTTCGACCATAGAGAGAATTTAATTTATAAGACAATGAGGAACATATTGAAAGTCGTTCATTCATAAAGCATATGATCGTGTATGAGACAATGCACCACACTCATCTTGCCGACTCTTTTCTCTCGACAGACACAACAACCCACTATCTCACTCCGGTATCTTTGAAACACTAAGATAGCCACACTTTAGCAACGGGGCGCCAGGGAGTGTCCAGTTTGCCTCACACTTTGGTCCGGGGTACCAGGGAGTGTCCATTGCCTCACACTTTGAATACCTAATCCGCCATGCAAATACCGGAGCAACCTCATGCAGTATCCAGACTCGGGTATCAGGGAGTGTCCGTAGGCCACACTTTAGCACTACCATGGGTGCCAGTGAGTGTCCAAGTTCGGCGTCACACACTTTAACGCTTCCATGGGCGTCAGGGAGTGTCCATATTTGCCACCATCGCATTTCAAAGATACCCTTGCCGTAATCTCATCCACAACCACAACCGCAATCTCAACACGTCACACTTTGGTACACCATAACCAGGGAGTGTCCACCACACACTCTCAATCTCAAATCTCAATACTCTTCCCACACTGACCATTACTCTTTTCCACACTGACTGACACCCATATGCATGTACCACTGACCCCACATGAATGACATGAATTTAGACATAAAGCAAAATACTGAATTAAAGGCACAACGTACGTACGGGGATTGGTAAGTCACAATACAACGTTTTAATCATTTCAAACATAACCAATAGAGTTCTAATTAAATAAATTTCCCAAACAGAGCCTTCACAGTTTGTAAGTTTCATCCCAAACAGTCCCTGACCAGAAAACAAACAAAACTTGAAACTGCCAGAAGTCGCGCGCGCGGGCCGCTGGCGCGACGGGTCGCTCGCGCGGGCCGCTCGCGCGATTTGCCTATTTTCCTTTTTATTATAAAAACCTTTTCTTTCTGCCTGAAATCAGACACATCGCGCGCGCGGGTCGCTCGCGCGAAAGGTCTCTCGCGCGACCTGCCTAAATTTCATTTTATTATATAAAACTTTTCTGTCTGCCTGGAGACGCATGCCTCGCGCGCGCGGGTCGCTCGCGCGAGGGGTCGCTCGCGCGGGTCGCTCGCGCGAGGGGTCGCTCGCGCGGGCCGCTCGCGCGATCGCGCGCGCGTTAAATTGCTGAGGCTCCTTCTTCTTCGTAGGAACTGCTAGTTTCAGTTTTTCAGGGGTCTTTTGACCCATTTTGCAATTCTAAAGTATATAGGACATATAATATATGGATTTCTTTGGTTTTTCACAAGGATTATGATTCCAAAATTAATTTTACACAAATCAATCTATAACTCTAGAATTTTATGAAAAACTAAAAGTTGTGAAAATTTGATTTCTAATATACTTTTCCATATGAATAAATCAAGCTCTAAAACTTCACACATGATAACTATGATGTATAATCTTTCATTTTTATCTCCAAAAACAGATTTTGGTTAAGGTTGGAAAAACTTCATATTTTCAAACTATGAACATCAACGTAAATTTAGCCATGGTGATTTTGAAATCTAACACAGGTGTTGCTAAATTTTATAAAATTGCAGTTTGACCCCAAAAATAATTTCAATTATGAAATCAGGCAAGAAATAAATTTCACACATAAGAATTGAAATTTAAAATAAAGGCAGACAATGTATATTTAATTTTAAATATGACAATGCAAGAAAATGCAGGTTATTACAGGTTTGGTCGAGGCCATCCACATATAGGTACTTGTTCGTTACAGTAGAAAGGGGGAATTTTTAATTAGTTGGCATATGTACCTTCAAATTCATACGTTTTTAATAACTAGTTTTTAAATTTTCATTAAACAGTTTTTAAGGGTATTTTCGACAACTTGATGGCTTATTCTCTCAAATATCAATACAATTTGAACACTATTTATGAAAATATGCAACAAACAGATTCGCTTATTCTGAGCTATAAAAGTTATAAAAAAAGCTAGAAGTTAAACTCCACCAAATAGGACTTGTGTAGAAACTAAGCTGAAAATAGAGGTATTGGTTGAAACTTTTTTTTTTTTTTTGACAAAAGTATTGGTTGAAACTCGAAGGTGCATAGTATAACCTAATTTAACATACCAAAAATAACTTAATTTAATAGGAGAGTATTTTTGCTCACTTATTGTTTATTTAGGCGTTTACTAGGTGACATATGTCTTTTTCTATTCTCATTTTACTCATATATTATCAACATAATTGTTAAAATGGGACATATGCTAATCCAATAAAGGCCTAAGCGATGAGTGAACAAAAATAGGTGATAAAAATGCTCTCTTAGAGCATCTCCAATGCAAGATATCATTTTGCTCATGCCATATCTATATTTTGGTATTGTTACAGGGTTTAAATACTATATTTTGACATTTCTACTCAAATGCTACATTCTAAATAAATAATAATTTGTGACACATTGGCTATTATTGTTGTACTTTAAGTTGTGTGTGTTGTTCACCATTTTATTGGAATGAGTACAAAAGTTAAATTATGGCATTAATCCAAAAGAAACCTCTCGAATGCACCTTCTATCACTCTTCTCAAATTATAGCAATGCTATTCTTGCTCTCAAATTGAGAGAAAGAATAACATTACTATTTTTTGAGAGGAAGAATATAAGTGCATTGGAGATGCGTTTTTTAGCATCTATCCTATAATTTAACTATAGCATGAGAAATGGAAGGTGCATTGGAGATGCTCTTACAACTAGAGGAATGCCACTCACTTTGTGATTGCATGTGGATGGTTGAAGGAAAATATTACTATTTTTAACTTTTTTGAGAGGACATTTTTATTAGAGTGAGCTATTATAATTATTAGTTTTATTAGCTTTAGGGTAGTTTAGTCTTTTACTTTCTATTAGGGTAATACTGTATACCTAGATATATTATTATTGTCTCTATTGTATTCATTCATTCAGTTTTGTGCTATGAGAAACTCTAGCTCTCTTTTCTCTTTTCCCTTTTGTTATTTTCTTGATTATTTAATATATTCACATGGTATCAGAGCAGGTTCCAATCTTATCCACGATTTTTTTTCGGATGATTCTGGTTCGTTTTTGGATTTCTCGCTAATTCAGGTTCGTATTTGGATTGATCTCGCACTGATTCGCGTTCGTTTTTGGATCTGTCCCTGATTCTGGTTCGTTTGTTTTGTGTTTTTAGATCTGTCTTTGATTTTGGTTCATTTGTTTTGTGTTATTTAATTGCTTCGTTTTCATTATGGCTGCTGAACACGATGATTCGCTTCAAGCGATTAGTGTTGAACTCGATGGAAAGAATTTTGCATATTGGAATTATGTGATGAAAAATTTTCTGAAGGGGGATAAGATGTGGGGTTATATCAATGGAGATTTTAGTAAACCTACGAATGAACAGGCTGATAAATTTGCAGAATTGCTAGATGTTTGGGAAACAAACAATTTGAAAATCATTACTTGGATCAACTCCGTCGCTCCCTCGATAGGTATGCAATTGGCAAAGTTTGAATATGCAAAACAGGTGTGGGATCATTTGGCTAAATTGTTTACACAGTCCAATTTTATGAAAAGGTACCAATTAGAGTGTGATATTCGTGCCCTTGAACAAAAAAAAAATTGAGCAATAGGAGTTCTATTCTACAATGACAGATTTTTGGGATCAGTTGGCTCTTATGGAGTCTCCTGAATTGTGGGCGTTTGCACCATATATCGCTAGTAGGGAGGAACAACGTCTGGTTCAATTTTTGATGGCTCTACGTGATGATTTTGAGGGCATTTGTGGGTCCATTCTCCATCGTAGCCCACTTCCGTCAGTTGATTCTGTTGTCCATGAGTTAGTAGCCGAGGAAATACGTCTCAAGACTCAGTCTAGAAAGTGAATTCTCCCTGACTCTATTCCATCTATTTTACCAGCCCCTTTTCGACCACCATCTAACAATCAGAATAAGCCTTACTCGAGAGTTGGTAGTGATGTATGCAGCTACTGTAAGGAGAAGGTTCATTGGAAGGCTCAGTGTCCTAGGTTGGGTCGAGCAAACCAGCCCAATAATAGCAACCAGCTCTCACATGGTCGATCACCACAACAACAGCAACCTCAACCTTCTCATTGGAAATCTGACAACCAATCTCAACAGCGTTCGTATAGGCCTCTACAGCCTAACACTGCAGCAGTTGTACCACCATCAGACTCATTTGGACCCGATTCCCCTTCCCCATTCACTCCGTCCATGACCTCCCTTGCTGAGCAATTTCAGAAGTTCCTTGCCACACAGCCACATGCTATGGCTACCTCTTCACTAGGTATGTCTTCAGGTATGTCCTCAGGTATTTGGGTCTTAGACTCTGGAGCTGCGTGCATACTCTAATGCTGATTGGGCCGGTGATCCTACAGATCGCAAGTCTGTTACTGGATATTGTATATTTTTGGGTGATTCTCTTATTTCTTGGAAGAGCAAGAAGCAAGATGTTGTTGCTGTGTCTTCCACAGAAATTGAGTATCGTGATATGGCTTCGACTACACGTGAGGTTATTTGGTTACACCGGCTACTTACAGATTTGGGTGTCTCCTTTCCTCGCTCTTCACCTATGTATTGTGATAATAAAAGTGCTATTTAGATTGCTCACAATTCAGTTTTCCATGAGAGGACGAAGCATATAGAGATTGATTGTCATATTACTCGTCATCAACATACAAAGAAAGCATAATACGACCAGCAGTGGTACACCTGATAAAGAGAGCTGAATCATACTCACTCACGGAAAACCCAAATGAGATAATCACAGTGGAAAACTTATCAAACCAAGCTCGAGGGGCTTGTTTAAGACCATATAAGGCTTTCTTAAGCTTGCAAACTTCACCTGGACCATGAGGAACACCCAGAGGAGGAACCATATAAAGCTCCGCATGGAGCTATCACTTTGCCTTTTGTTTCTTCTTCCGCACAGATTGCTGATTTGTTTACAAAGTCACATCCGATTCAGCGTTTTCATTTTTTAGTTGGCAACCTCTCTATGCTTCTAGCTGCAGCATCGTGAGGGGGGGGGGGGGGGGGGGGTATTAGAGTGAGCTATTATAATTATTAATTTTATTAGCTTTAGGGTAGTTTAGTCTTTTACTTTCTATTAGGGTAATACTGTATACCTAGATATATTATTATTGTCTCTATTGTATTCATTCATTCAGTTTTTGTGTTATGAGAAACTCTAGCTCTCTTTTCTCTTTTCCCTTTGTTGTTTTCTTGATTATTTAATATATTCACAATTTTAATACATTTGTGAATTAATTTTTTATTAGAAAACTATAATAGTTATCATGTAATTATTAATGTTATTTTTTTTGGGTATCCCTACTGTCGCGCCCGCCCCGAAGGTGGGGGGCGGTCCCCTTGTGGGATCGCGACCGTTTTAAAAGGAAATGAAATAAAATAGTGTAAAAGGCTCAAAGCAGCGAACCAAGGCGGGAAAGGAAATGTGTGAAAGTATGTACAAGTGGGAGTAGGGCCAGTAAAAGTTTAGAGTCGCCACCTAACGTTATCGGGAGTTAGGATCCCTGCAAAGGCGATTAGAGTAATCATCTTTGACTTTTGAGAAAACAGTTTGAGAAGAGTGGGGCCCTTTTAAAAGTGTGACTCTTGATAGTCGTGCGAAACCAGAGTTCTCAAAGTG
The DNA here is from genome assembly GCA_033977485.1 of Hydrangea macrophylla. Taxonomy (NCBI): domain Eukaryota; kingdom Viridiplantae; phylum Streptophyta; class Magnoliopsida; order Cornales; family Hydrangeaceae; genus Hydrangea; species Hydrangea macrophylla. The sequence continues at coordinate 67,100,711 of CM066982.1, forward strand.
GGTTCGGGGACTCGATTATGTCGAGGGAAGGTATTAGGCACCCTCGAACATCCGTGACACACGGTTGCCGTTTTAGTGGTTTTCATAGTGATGGGGCGTAAGTAAGGAGTAGTATGATACATATATAAGAAATTAAAACGTGAGCATCCGTGATACGCGGTTGCCGATTTACGTATCTCGACACGAGATAGTTTTGAAAGTATGCATTAGTTTGAAAGTATGTATACGTATCTCGACTCGAGATAGTTTGAAAGTACGTACGTACGTATCTCGACATGAGATAGTTTGAAAGTATAGTTATGGCCGCACCCAAGTATGAGTTGCATACGTATCTCGACTCAAGAATCAGGCCAGACGTAGTTCTGTGCTGTGTATGTGTGTGAGTTTTTCGGTCAATCTAGACCATGAGTGTATAAAATAATGTTTTTGAGTAAAGTCGGTGTAGCTAGGAACTTTAACCTGCGCAGTGTAGTCCTAGACTTTAACCTTTGAGAAAGTAGTGAGTTGTGAGAAAGTGTTTTTGAGTAAAAAGTCGGGGTAGATCGATCGTGCGACGAGTTTTTTTGTATTTTTTGTTTTTATGATTTTTTTGTCTTTTTGTTTTATGTGCCGGAAGTAAGAGTCGGTGCCCATGAAGAGTATGAAGACATACCTGTCTTACTTGTGCTGTTTGCAGATTCCAAGCAAAGTACTGGAAGTACGGGTCGGTGCCCATGAAGTTTGGGAAATGTGTACCGGAAGTATGGGTCGGTGCCCAGTAGTTTTTTAAAAAGGTTTTACCGGGAAGTATGGGTCGGTGCCCAAGTAATGAAAAAGTACCTGAAGTACGGGTCGGTGCCCAATGAAACAAGAGTGTACCGGAAGTATGGGTCGGTGCCCGATGATGTAAAAAAGGTGATGTGAGAGTTTTATCGGAAGTACGGGTCGGTGCCCTAGTGAGTGAGAAAGTGTTTTGAAAGTAAGGGTCAGTGCCCAGTGCTTTGAAAAGGTGCCGGAAGTACGGGTCGGTGCCCAGTGAAAAAGAGTGTACCGGAAGTATGGGTCGGTGCCTGGTGATTTGAGAAAGTGCCGGAAGTAAGGGTCGGTGCCCTGTGAAAAAGAGAAGTATCATTTTTTGTGTTTTCTGATTTTATCAACGAAATTCTATAACAAGAGATAAAGTGCAGCCGGATGGGTCATTAGATCTCCTTCCGGCTAGCGCAGGATATAAAGTCCAATCGGGTGGAGTTCGAAGGTCTCCTTCCGACTGGCACAGGATATAGCAGTTTGATCAAGTTCAGCCGGGTGGGTCATTAGATCTCCTTCCGGCTGACACAGAATATAAAGTCCGAATCGGGTGGAGTTCGAGGCCTCCTTCCGACTGGCGCAGGATATAGCAGTTTGATAAAGTTCAGCCGGGTGGGTCATTAGATCTCATTCCGGCTGGCGCAGGATATAAAGTCCAATCGGGTGGAGTTCGAGGCCTCCTTCCGACTGGCGCAGGATATAGCAGTTTGATAAAGTTCAGCCGGGTGGGTCATTAGATCTCCTTCCGGCTGACGCAGGATATAAAGTCTGAATCGGGTGGAGTTCGAGGCCTCCTTCCGACTGGCAAGAGAAGGCGGAATATCCGACCAGTGGATTTATAGGGAGACCACACCACTAAAGCATATAAAATAAAAGAAAAGAAAAAGACAGAATATCTGACCAGTGGATTTATAGGGAGCCCTAGACCACTAAAGCATATAAGTAAATAAAAGAAAAGAAAAAGGCGGAATATCCCACCAGTGGATTTATAGGGAGCCCCAGACCACTAAGTGTAAAAGTTTAAGGGAGTTACCTGTGCAGAAGGGGCTATTGAAGCCGAGTCGGTGTGTTGTTGAGAAAGAATGAAAGAATTCGGAGATTTGAAAGGATCGTCACCGAGAAACGTCGCAGAAATAAGCCGAGAAGGCCCGAAATCATATTTCGACACACAATCGGCTTGAACGGACGTCATAGTCGGGTCCGAAAGGGTCGGAAGAATCAGAAAAGTCATAAGTCGGGCAAAAATGGATCCGGGCTGAGCTGAGCGGGACCCGCGGGGGTTAGAATCGGCCAGGATAGTCTGAAATGGACATATAAAATGCCAAACAGCCCTTAAGATTTCGATTCGGCTAGATCTGAGGTCATCGGTGGGTCCGGAACGGCCAAATTAGCTAGGAACAAGTGTCCGTTCGTTGAAATCTGGACCCGGAGTGGAGAAAATTGGGAAAAATCAAAAGTGGGGTCCAAATGCCATGTCAGCAAGCCACCTGTCAGTCAAAGACACGTGGCGCCTTCTGGTTGGCTGGTCAAAGCTGACCAAGGCATTGATTAGGCGTGCTGATTGGGCATCGCAGTGACGCATGGCAGCCTCTGACTGGCTAGTCAACATGCTGACGTGGCAGCCATGCCATGTGTCAACCTCTGATTAGTTGGTGGGTGATGACATGGCAGCGACGTGGTAGTGACACGTGGCAACTAATGCCACGTGGCAGCCTGTGATTGGCTAATCAGTTCTGACCTGGCGCTGACGTGGCAGGCACGTGGTAGTACGCGTGGCAGTCTGTGACACGTGTCAAATGCTGATTGGTGGTTAATGATGACTCAGCAATGACGTGGTAAAAACACGTGGCAGCTGACTAGACTGCTGACTCAACAGTCGTTGACACGTGGCAGTTTTTGATTGGTGGGTCAATACTGACTCGTCGATGACGTGGAAAACACGTGGCTTGCTGACTAGACTGCTGACTCAGCAGTCGTTGCCACATGGCGGCTTCTGATTGGTTGGTCAACTGCTGAGTCAGCGCTGACTCAGCGCTGCCTGTTACCTGCGCGTGGGGAGGCAAAACGGAGCCTCAGTGGCGCGTGCGGCCGTTTCTGGTGACTTTTGGAGGTCAGACCACCGGGGTTTGAATCGTCTGGTTCAGACGATTGGTCTGATGGTGGTGGTTTGTGGTGGAGATTGACGGAAAGGCCGTCGGAGCCATCTTTGTCCAGCGGCGGCGCGTGATGGCTCTTAGCGGCGCGTGAGGTTCCCTGCGGTGTGCTTTGGTGTTCAGACCACCGGGGTTGGCTCCGGTTTGATGAGAGAGAAGGTTCTAGTGTGGGCGGTGAGATATGTAAAAGTGGTTAAGGCTCTGTTTTGTTGGATTTTCAGTTTCTGGGCAGTGGCTAAGGCTCTGTTTGGTTAAACTGCTTTTCTGGGCTATCCGAGGGTCCTTTGAGACTGGGTTTGTGAGGGGAGTTGGGTAATGGGGTGATGATAGTGGGTTTATGGTGGTGGAGACAGTGGTGGTGTGGTGGTGGTGATATGGCTGTGTTTGGTTAGCAGCCAAACATAGCCTAAGGGTTTTGGGAGGACTTTGTTTGAGCCAAACAAGGCCTTAAAGAGAGGTTGCCCTCCCTCCTCTCTTGTGCGTGGGGGAAGCTTTCTATTTATAGAAAGTTTTCCAAAACCCTACATGGGTTTTATTCCCATGTAGGCGGAACACGAGACCGTATGTACAACCTTCGATCGGGGCCGTCGATCGTTCCGGACTTCGATCTTTGATATTTTTCAATCCGGACGTCCGATTTGGATGATTCGAAAAGATCCGGACTTGGTTTAATGTTCTCTTCAAATTCGTATGGTTGGATCGAAATTCGTTTGAAACTCGGAAACGATTCCGTTTTCTCAGACCATCGATGTTTGATCTATACCGTTTAAACTTCGACTGTCGATATCTTTTGATCTAACCGTCCGATCTTCCTGATTCAAGATGATTTGAAATTGTATTGATGTTCTCTTTGAATCGGTACAGTTCGATTGAGAATCTCAGATTTAGAAATGACCGTTTTGCCCTTGTCTTTCCCAATTGAGTCTCAAAACTTCGATTGGACGCCGTTCCTTCTCTGATTGTCCGATTGAACTGATTCAAGTCGTCGAACCTCTATTTTTTCTCCGTATTTCAATCATTCATGTCTAGTCGGACTTTCAGTGTTTCTGGATTGACGATCGTGTCCCTTTTCCTTGATTTCGATGCACCGAAACTTCGATCGTAGCCCGATTCTCTGTCATTTATCAAAAGTTGATGATTTGAAGTCCTATGGGTTGGAATTGATTCCTGCTTTGCCCTGATGTAATCGAATTCAACCTTCGGTCGTCCCAGACTTGATTTCGGTCTTGAATTTTGTGCCGAACTTCGATTCTGGTTGAAAACGTCGTCGATTATCGTAACCGGAAGATCCTGGATTCTGGAACTCCTGATCGATGAGCTGTGGGCTCTATATTGACTTTGATTTGACCTCTGGAATACCTGTTTGGATTCTGGAGCTCTTTTCTCGATTTGTGGGCCTGGTGGGGCCCCTGTGACAGTTATTTCTTTTTTTTTGGCAGGTCAAAATAGGGTGTCTACACCTACATTTCTCTTTCTATTTAGTATAGACTAGAATAGGGCCACACACTCTGTGTATGTGCCAGTTTATTTGTTTTTTAGACAGTTTTCTAAATTGGGCCCTAATAAAAAGAGGTGGTCCTCTTTAGAGAATCTTTGTATATATATATATATTGATGTACATATATATAAAACTCAAAAGCAAAGGCCCTAAAATTTGAAAATTATACTTTTAGTGTAATTTTTTTTTGAGTTTTAGAAATAAGCCCATCTAGAATTTTGAAAGATATCATACAATGTTTAAGTTTCACAAATAGACTCATATTATAAGTAGAGCCCAAAATAATCGTTAATTATGTATAAGTAAACCCTAAAAAAATTACCAATCATATATAAATAGACTCCAAAAAAATTGCCTCGGGGGCGCTACCCCCAAATCCCCATATAAGAGTCTCTCTTTTAGTAGTTCATTCCGAGCCTCTAAATTCTCGAGACCGACTCTGTTTATAGGGGCACAACTTTCCTACGAGTACATGTTATCTCTACCATTTTAAAGAAAAAAAAAATATATCAATATACTATTAAACTATCACACCACATCAATATAATGATGTAATGTGACGGACTCACTGAATAACTTCTCATCAGAGAGAGACTTTCGTTGCACAACTGGACCGAAAAAACCAGAATAAAGTGAAAGTAACAATATTTGATCTCCACACAAATCTACACACGCGCCTATGATACATACATACTACTAGTGGTTTTGACATTTTATTTTTTATTTTTTATTTACTTAGTTGGACAGTTGGATACAGAACATAGGGTTTAAGTAGTGGAAGTCCCACCACAAAATTAAGAGATCAAGAACCATTATATAATAAAGGAGAATAAATTCCACATATCTTGCTTATAGTAAGGATTAAATCTTGCTCAGCCCCATAGAAAAGATCAAGTGATACCATCCGGCCACATGTGTGGGTTGGTGTGGTTTTGACTTTTCAGTGCAAAAATGTTAGTGTGATTGAGTTTTAAAATGTGTGTAACTAAAATCCATAGTGTGGTGATTTTAAAAGTTATTTTATTTTATTTTTAGAACTCAAAGCGATTTTTAAGATTGTCAAATTTTGGGACCTAGTTATCTACTTTGAGACATAAATTACACCATTTTTGCAATAAATTGAAATGTATAACCAAAACCACTATAATGTATCATCGAAGTTCACCTATTGCTATTATTCTAAATCTTATTGTTTGGGTGAACTTTACTAAATGGAAAACTCCATTGGATACCTTATTGGTTTTGGATGTATATACATCCTAGTAGTTTACGTACAAAATTTTGTAACTTGGTCCGAATATAGAGTAATACTACTTTGCTCATAATCTTTACACAATTTTTCATCCACAACTCACAAAAGTGTGGCTATCTCTCTTCTGCATCATTCTGTGATATCAGTGGACCCCACAGTAACACATGAGAGAAATAGACATACTTTTGTTGGTTATAGATGGAAATTAATTTGAAAATTATGGGTAAAGTTTTACTCCCGAATATGTTGTAATTTTGAAAGCCAAAGGGTGTTTTTTTTTTAAGGTCAAAATTACAACATGTCGGGATCTATTTGTCATATTATGGGAACAAATTGCTACATTTTGACACTAAACGAAAATTTAAGATGCAACCAAAATAACTAAAATATGTCATTAAAGAATGATTAAAATGTATAGAAGATTCCCCAAGAAATTACTTACAATGTGTCATTAACAATTATGTACTAAAGGCTTACATAAACATCTCTTCCAATCTATGTCTTATGTATTTTACTAAGGTTTTAATTGGTTCATTGATTTTAGTGAGAGAAAGAAAGAAGAAGAGAAACCAAAAATAAAAAATAAAAATTGTTCGTTTATGTTTTTTCATTTGTCTTTCTTCATTTGTGGTTTTCTTTGTGCTTAATATTGAAAATAACACTTCTTAGAATAAAATTGCAACTTAACAAGAAAGGGAGACATGAGACTAAGGAAAATTCAATTTATTTATCACTAGATGTTCCTTTCCTCACCACTATCTCATTTACCAAACAAAGAAAAGTGTTTGCTTTCTTCTCTATCATTGACTATGGATCTAGCACAACCTCAAAGTAAACAATCGATAATATGTAGGGTAGAAAGGATCAAAAGCCACTATATACGCAATAATGGATACAAACATTAAACCTCACAACTCTCAAAACAATGAGAAAATATCATGTAAAAAAAATTACAATATTTTTGCTATAGAAAATCCTATTCCAAAAAATGTAAAAATGACCCCCAAGAAATCATATCAGGATCGATGCCCCTGAATTTCCATGGAGTCTGCTACAGGGAGTGCAATTAAAGAGCTCGTCTAGAGCCTCCAAATGGTCCAGATTGGGACAATAAAGGTGTTAAAGTTTTGTACTTATCTCATATGTATAATTCCTCTATTAAACTTATTTTTATGAGTGCACTATCCAATTTTTGCTTGTCATTGCTCACCCTCCACCACCATACTACCATGTGTCTCATCCCACCCCCAATTTGACAATGCAATTGCCATTGCCAAAAATAAAAAATAAAGAACTAATAATAATTGGGATAAGGTTTTTGCAATTGGCATTGGAATGAAAAACAAACCAAACAACTCGTATTGATACTTGGGAAATTCAAACCGGAACCACGAACGCAATTTCAAAACTCTCTGCAAAGTAGGTTTAAAAATGAATAATACTATACTTCTCGAATGTTTCTGTTTGCACCACAAAATAAATTCTATAGTTGTGGCCCGCAAAGGATATGGCCACAAGAGAAGAACATGCCACGTGGTTATTTTTGTAGTTGGGCAGGATGATGGGTTTGAATACAGGATAATGACGATTATTCATTGGAATAAGTCAGGATGATGATAAATAACCACCAAGGGCCCATGTTTGCCACACATGCATATAAAATCTACCACATGTGTTAAAAACAATTATAAAGAAGTAGAAAAACTGCTATTTAGTGGAGATTGGCGGTTGCAAGGTAATGGAGAATGGAGGTTACAAGGTAGTGGAGTTATATTAACACATGGCTATTATTTAAATGGCTTAGTGGGAAATAACCGCCCATGAAATCTCACATCATGGGGTAGTTATTTAAGAGGTTATTATCTCTAAGTTACCACATAATGGTCATTTGCCACGTCATCAGCCTGAAGTGACGTGATCAGTTTGAAATACAGTGGCAGTTATATAGTGATCAGTCTGAAATGCAGTGGAGGTTATGCAGTTAATTAAATTCAGCAAGTTGCCTATAAATACAAGAGAGGAATGAAGAAGAGGGCCATCATTAATGATTAACCAAACTACATGCCATATGCATCTTTATCTTTTATTTCCTTTTCCTGTTATTGGAGTATATTTTAATGTAGTTCTTCTACATCCGTAAGAGAAGGCACATTATCCCCTTCTTTTTCATGTTGTATTTTAGAGACGAGGTTTTCCACTCCAAACTATAAGAAGGTGTGTGTTCCCATTCTTGTTTCTACAATTGGAGGCGCGATTACCACTCCAATCTCTTGTAACCGTTCTTGTGCTTAATGAAAAATATTGTCTTTTGGGCATTTGCTTACTTGGTGAGATTTCTATTTTATTTTAAAGTCTTTGATTCTGTCAAAGTACCGAGAATCCAAAGGAAAGTGTTGTTCCTCTACTTTCCAAATCGCCTAATCAATTTATTCATACTTAGAGGACGTTTGTTGGTAAACAATACGTTTTCTTGGCACGCTCATGCAAAAGAACATTTTCTGCCATACAATTTTTGGCATGCCCGGTGGGACCGAAAGTCAGAAATCTCATTCATATTCAAAAGATATGATGAAAACTTGAAGTCAATCGAAGGAAAAAGTAGTAATTGGCCTCAAGGCCGATGAAAATTTAAAGGGAATCGAGGGTTCCAATGAATATGTTCGAAGCGGTAACAATTTCAAGAACATTGAAGGGAGCCATAATGTGGAAGATTTTCAGCCAATAAGGATGGTTGGAAGTGACAGTAATCCGAATCCATAAGTTCTTAAGGATTATATATCTGCGATACATTATAATGTTGATTATGCTTTGCATAATTTCTTGTAAGCCAATTCTCAACAAGTAACCACCATCATGAGGCTTATTACAGATTTGATGCAAAAGATTGGTGATCAAATTACGAGGAGTATTGATCGCCAAATGGATCTTATGTTGGAGAAATTGGGTCCATCACTGTCGCTGAAGTCCAACGCACAAGAAGAAATGGTCCAACCAAAAGAAACTCGACTAATAAATTATTGTCAAAAAAAAATTCCTAGAAGGCCACAAGTTCAAGAAAAGAGACCAATTTTCATGAATGTGCCTAATACACCAATTTGTGGCACTTACAATCCTGTTGCCAATTCAAGTAATCGTCAACCTGGTCTCAAAAGGGGGCATATCAATCTGGTTGTTGATCAACCTCGTGTTACTTTGTGGCAAGTCAAGCCGACTACTAATCAGCCTAATTTTTGCTGACTATCAACCAGGTTTTGCTAGAGATCAGCCTAGTTTCACTAGTGGTCAGTCTGATTTTATTAATTGTCAACCTGGTTCTCAGGCTGAGGGGAAACCTTATCAACTTGGTTCTCAGCCTGGAGGGCAACGCTATCAATCGATTTCTCAGCCTGGGGGGCAACCTTATCAACCTGATTCTCTGGTTGGGGGGTAGTTCTATCAACCTGGATTCATCGTTGGAGGTCAATGCAATCAACCTAGATTCATCACCGGAGGTCAAAGAAATCAATATGGATTCTTTGGTGGAGGACAAGGTTATCATCCTGCTGGTAATGAGGTACGTTACTTGTTTCATCCTAATGTCTAGCCGAGTCCACGGTTAGGTCTAAATAAGGATGAAGTAATTGAAGTAGTAAGAGAACAATTGCAAAATCAAATAAGAGAACAAGTACAATATCAATTAAGAGAACAATTGGGAACAACTTTTAAGGCTTCACAGAGACCACATTATCAAAAACCTTATCCTGATTATATTGATCAAATGTTTGAGTTTCCTCAATATTTTAAAATTCCAGATTTCACTTTGTTTTTTGGAATTGATAAATAAACAAAACTTGAACATATAGCCAGGTCTACTGCTCAATGTGGTGAAATTCCAAATAATGATATGCTAAAATTAATAATGTTTTCTAGTTCTCTTACTGGTCCTGCCTTTTCTTGGTATGTAAGCTTGCCAGTTGATTTTGTCCAAACTTGGCAAGATATGGAAAGAATATTTCATGCTCAATATTATCAAGCTGAACCAGAAATTATAATTGTTGATCTTGTTATAGTGAAACAAAAATCTGGTGAAAGTGTTGAAACATTTATTGCCAAGTTTAAGTGCGTACGGAACATGTGTAAGATAAGAATTCCAGAGGTTGAATATGTTCATTTGGCTATTGAGAATCTCATACCTATGTTAAGAATGCATTTTATAGGTCAACGGTTTACTGATTTATGTCATCTTGTAGAAGTTGTGTCTAGATATGAAAAAAATGGTTAATGAAGAAAATGAAAAGACACATTCTATAGGAGGGACATATTACATGAGTCAAAATCAGGATGATAAAAATCTGACAAGGGGGCAGAAGTCCAGTGATCATGATGAAGAGGAGATTGGAGATCAAAGTCAGGATTCAGAGACAAGCCACGAGGAGAATGGTTTAAGGCAGTTATTAATCTGATTCAGTTTAGGCTGGTCATTACCATCCCTTAACTTTAATCATTGGATTCTAAGCTTAAGAGATGTTGGGGGGCATTGTTTGCACCACAAAATAAATTCCATAGTATGGGCCCACAAAGGATATGGTCACAAGAGAAGAACATGCCACATGGTTATTTTTGTAGCTGGCCAGGATGATGGGTTTGAACATAGGATGATGGCAGTTATTCATGGAATAAGTCAGGACGATGGTAAATAACTACCAAGTGCCCATGTTTGCGACATGTGCATACAAAATCTACCACATGTGTTAAAACAATTATAAAGAAGTAGAAAAATTGCTATTTAGTGGAGAATGACGGTTTCAAGGTAGTGGAGAATGGAGGTTACAAAGTAGTGGAGTTTTATTAACACATGGCCATTATTTAAATGGCTTAGTGGGAAATAACCACCCATGAACTACCACATCATAGGGTAGTTATTTAAGAGGTTATTATCTCTAAGTTACCACATAATGTTCATTTGCCACGTAATCAGACTGAAGGGATGGATCAGTCTGAAATACAGTGACAATTATGCAGTGATCATCCTGAAATGCAGTGTTCAGTTTGAAATGCAGTGGCGGTTATGCAGTTAATTAAATTCAGCGTGTTGCCTATAAATACAAGAGAGGAATGAAGAAGAGGGCCATCATCAACGATCAAACAAATTACATGCCATAGGTATCTTTATCTTTTATTTTCTTTTCCCATTTTAGGAGTATATTTTAATGTAGTTCTTCCACATCCGTAAGAGAAGGCGCGTTATCCCCTTCTTCTTTGTGTTGCATTTTGGAGACGAGTTTTGCCACTCCAAACTATAAGAAGGCGTGTGTTCCCCTTCTTGTTTCTACAATTGGAGGTGCGATTACCACTCCAATCTCTTGTAACCGTTCTTGTGGTTAATGAAAATATTGTCTTTTGGGCATTTACTTACTTGGTGAGATTTCTGTTTTATTTTAAAGTCTTTGATTCTGTCAAAGCACCGAGAATCCAAAGGAAAGTATTGTTCCTCTACTTTCCAAATCGCCTAATTAATTTATTCATACTTAGAGGACGTTTGTTGGCAAACAATACGTTTTCTTGGCACGCTCGCGCATAAGAACATTTTCTACCATACAGTTTCCCAAATACATATGTCAGTGAATCCATCGTGTTTTAAATAGATAATGTTGAAGTAACCCTATAATGGTCCCATTGCCACATATATTTGATAAGCTTTTTGTGATAAAATTTGGAAAGCATAGCATTACTCTATAAAAATTGAGATTTTATTCAAACTAAACCCATTGGCAATTTGCGGATAAAAAAAGGTGAAAATGGAAATAAATCCCATGGGAACAAACTGAGGACAAAGTTGACATTTTGTGATCACGGCACCATGGTGGCGGTCACTATACTTACAGATTTTTGAATACAAAATGCTACACCCACATTGATCGGGAACGAATAGTTCCCGCTTATAGTCCTTAAGTTACGCTTGTTAGTCCACTTCAATTAGTCATTCATTGTTATTAATAATGTAGTACCTGTAATTTCCTCTACTTATAATAAATGAGTTTTTCGAATTTCTGTCTTTTAGTCTATTATTGTATTATTTTAATTATGTGATTATTTCCATGTGGTAGTTAACTAATTAGATGGTGGACACTGTATCGACTTGATAACAAATAGACTTACCTTACTATTGTACCCGGACCTGGACATTAGAAATAATACCCAGTTGCATGTAAATCGAGACCGATACACATATCGAGGACTTTTGCACGTAAACCAAAAAAATGATGCAAAACCCGAGGTAGACCCTACATGGCCAGCCACATGGCAGCCCATGCAACTCCCTAGACACTTATCCACCGCTAGGTGTCCTAGCATGCAATGCATGCACTTGCCACCTAGCATAAGCCTTGCATTATATAAACTTCCATGCACATGCATTTTTAGTTCTTTGATGCATTACAATCTGCATATACATAGAATTAGAGAGAACTAGTAGATGAGTTCTATGGAAAGATAGAAGAAATTAAGGAAACCAAAGCATCCATTTCTTTTCCCTTGTATACACTTCACATGCAAACACCCATATACTAACCAACACCACCATGGGAATCTAGAATCTGTAAGAAAAAGTTTTAGAAGACTATAAACAATCCCAGAAGTAAAGAAATTAGAAGAAGAAGAAGAAGAAGAAGAAGAAGGAGCTTTTACCATTGAAGTTGGAGTTCAAAGCTTCCTAAGCTCAATTCCTACATCCTAAGCTCAATTCTTGGTATTGGTGAGTTTTCTAACTCACTTAGAACCTATGTAGTTTTGGGTGATGTTTAGTAATGTTTTGATGTTGTTATTTTGGAGTTTCCATGCCATGCAAGTATGTTTTCGAAGTAAAACTCGTAGTATAATAGTGCTGTGAAAAAGCTGCGAAAAGGTACCAGAAATTGGTTTGTGGGAGAAACCGGTTTCTAGGAAAGGGTACCAGAAACTAGTTTGTGGGAGTAATCGGTTACTGGGAATATCCAGTTTCTAGGAATAGATTTATGTTATGTTGATTTCTAAGTTTTGTTTAGTTATACCTTGACTTTATTAGTATGAAACCTTGTTATATGTACATTAGCAACTGTATGTTAGTATCCCAGATGTATTAACGAAGTTATGCATGTGCTTTATGCGTAGATTTACAAAATATGCTTTGAACTCATGGAACATGCTTTGATAGTTGTACCTTGACTCAAGAACAAATCTATGTAGTTGGTAAGAATAGTTATAAGAATGTTGTGCTATCCATAGAAGTAGTTATGCTTAGTACCCCCGAGCTTTAAGTGTTGTACAATGCATGAAAATAAGGATTCTAGTAATTGTCACCAGTAACCAATTAGTAGGAAAAACCAATTTCTGGTACCTATTTGCTATTATGTTGGTTTTTAAGCTTTGATAGTTGTACCTTGACTCAAGAGTGAATCTATGTAGTTGGTAAGAATAACTATGAGGATGTTGTATCTATCTAAAGAAGTGATTATGCTTAGTACCCTGCGCTTTAAGTGTTGTACAATGCATGAAAAGAAGGATATTAGTAATTGTCACCAGAAACCAATTAGTGGGAATAACCAATTAGTGGCAGAAACCATTGTGGGAGAAACCAATTTGTCCTAGAAACCAATTAGTGGGAGAAACCAATTTGTATCAGAAACCAATTAGTGGGACTAACCAATTTATGGGTGTTTTCTGGAAAAGTTTCCTTAAGTTATATTTATAGCCATGAGCTGAACGTTAACGCTTCTTCGGACTTCGTTAGTATAATATGTCGTAAAACAGATTGACGGATGTATAAACGGGACTTGCTGGTTGTAATTGAAATACATATAACGAACCAAAATTTGTAATGACTGAAGCGTGCATGGTCAAGGGTATGTGAGATTTAGTTGTGCTATGTCAGGAGCAGTTTATGCTGAAAATATGTGTCGATTAAAGTAAACCAGGCCGCGGAGGCCAGGATAGTGTGAAAAAGGTATAGTTGTCAGGTTGGTGGCCATGAGGACCTAGTGTGATGACAGCATGGTAAGTTGAGACTTCGTGTCAGACTCAGAATTATTATGATAGAACTTCGTGTCAAGTTTGTTAGGAAAGCTAGGACTCTATGTCAGGCTTATTTGCTAGGTTGAGTTGAACACTTCGGTTCTTTGTGACGAAGTGAAGGTTAAGTTGAACATTTCAGTCCTTCGTGATGAAGTGAAGGTTGAATTGAACACTTCTGTTCTTCGTGACAAAGTGCAAGTTAAGTTGAGCACTTCGGTTCTTCGTGACGAAGTAAAGGTTGAGTTGAACACTTTGGTTCTTCGTAACAAAGTGAAGGTTGAGTTGAACATTTAGGTTCTTTGTGATGAAGTGAAGGTTAAGTTGAACACTTCAGATCTTCGTGATGAAGTAAAGGTTGAGTTGAACACTTTGGTTCTCCGTAAAGAAGTGAAGGTTAGAGTGAAGTGGTTAGACTCTCTGTAGTTGTTATCTAGAGTTGAGATTTCAATGTCAGACTTTGGTAGTAGATTGTGGTAGTGTTGTCAGGATGTTGAGATTAGTAGCATTGATCGTATTCTTTTTTAATACTTGGATGGGCAATTTAGTAGTCATGGTTCAATGGTGAGAACGCGTGATTCTGTAAGAGACGTACTAAAAGCAGTAAACATACCTTGTTTGTGTATGGCTATGTAAGTTCCGTTTGATTTAGTTTTCTCGCTCGACTTTATAAGTTGACGGCATTCATATCGTTGGACATTCCCATGTACAGCTTTTTCAGGTAATGAATACACAAGTTGTGATGCTGGCCAGGAGGTGTATGTGGAGGAAGAATACACCGAGGATGATTATGGCAATGCTACTTAGAGAAGCGACTAGTAGTTGAAATCTTGTAAATACTTTTGGTTGTAACCTCTATCAGAGGACTTTATCCATCTTTTGTAATAGTTTTTGTAAGGCCCTAGTGCCATAAGACAATGTTATATTCTTGGGTTTATAATTAGATGAACTAGTATTTCCCTTTCTCATTGTAATATAATCATGCTGGTTTTATCTTATGTTAGATATGTTTCCTTTACTGCTTGGTCATGGACAATTCGGTGATTCAACCAATCACGCGCCTAAGGGTCCAAGATAGGAAATTTTAAAATTTTCCCTAATTTTACTACGCCAGGGCATGATAAGGATTTTTGGTATCAGAGCCCTAGGTTAAGACGTGTACACCGACTGCCCTATGCACTTTAAGTTATAAACCATTAGACCTTTTCCACCTATGAAAATACTAACCTTATGATACTTTTGTGATTAGCATGGCACCTTATTGCATCCCGGATGGATATGGAGGACTGGGTTGATGAGGATCTTGACCTTGCAGAGAATGTTAATTGGCTCGGCAAAGGATGTGGGTGAGGAGCCATACAAGGGAGATGTAGCTGAGGAGAATCTAGTAGAGGATGATGAGGAGGAGGATCCAGCAGAGGATGCTGATGATGAGGGAACGATGGTAATTATGGAGGACCACCAGATCCCCTTCTGGAAGGAATAAATCTGACTAGAATTTTTAGCTCATATTTATAATGCCTGGAACATATAGGCAACAACCACGGCAATGGTAACGACAACTGCACTAGACCACTAGCCCAGACTAGAAACAGATTACTTGAAGGATTTAGAGCTTTACTCCCCTAATACATTTGACGACACCGGTGAATCTTGGCGAGTAGAGCAATGGTTGAGGGATATGGATCGCATTTTTGAGTCAATAGAATGCTCCGAAACAGAGAAGCGCCATCTCGCCATTTTCCAACTCACTTACGCAACAACCGATTGGTGGGAAGTCGAGAGGGCAACCATCGGAGTAGAAGCTTCAAGAAGACTTACCTGGACTACCTTACGAGAAAAGTTTCTGGAAAAGTACTTTCCCGACAATGAAAAGGATCAGAGAGAGAAGGAAATTATTGAATTAGCTCAAGGGAGCAAGACTGTGCGGGAATACACAACATAATTTGAACGCTTATCCCATTTTAGCCCTCACATGATTGAGACTCCTCAAAAGAAGATCAAGAAGTTTTACCGAGGACTCAATCAGCTCTAACATCTGACCTTGGGACACTTGAATCAAACTTTCAAGGCATTGGTCAGATTGACAGCAAGACTGGAAAGACATGGCTGCCACGGCTTGAAGCAAATGGCACACCGACCATCCCCGCTCAGGAATGGACCAAGAGGAAGACCTTTGGCTCATTTCCAAGGAAACAAGCGTCCATGGAATAGTGGTAAGAAACTAGGACCCAGTTTTTCCTGGGACAAGTATACAGCACCTCCCGCACCACAAGTGCCAACCACAACCACCAGAAACAACAAGGACTGATGTTTCAATTGTGGGATCCCTGGACATATGGCACGAGACTGTACAGCCCCCAGGACCAATAACTTAGCTAACTTTGTCTGGTACAACTATGGCAAGAGAGGGCACATGAGCAAAGAATGTAAGGCACTGAGAGGAAACTATCATGGGCCTACTACCTGACACAATGCTATCATACCCGAGGTAGCCGGCTATGATGAAAAGGAACATCAGAACTTGTAAGGTACATACTCATTATATGCTAGTAGAGTTAAAGTGCTTTTTGATACTGGTGCTACAAAGTCATTTATTGCCTTTGAGATTGTACGATGATTGGATTTACTACCCCAAGCACTCGAGGTAGCTCTGAATGTGATATCGCCTTTGGGAGTGACCGTGAAACTAAGAAAAGTGTGCAAGGATTGCACTCTGACCTGGAGGATAGGAACCTACCTACAAACTTAATTGTTCTGTCAATGAAGGAATTTGATGTGATCCTAGGAATTGATTAGCTCACTAAGTATGATGCGAAGCTAGATTATGCTAGTTATATCACGTTTTCAATACCAGGGAGTCCACCTTTAATTTTCAATGCAACCCTACTAGTGATGCCTTCCTTACAAGTCGCTTAGCCGCTATGGAAACAAAAGCTCAGAATTGACAGTCGCTCAGATTCTAATAGTTCGAGACTATGAAGATGTCTTTTAGAACATTTTCGAATTACTACCTAAGCGCGAGATTGACTTTTGTATTAATTTAGTACCCGGAACAACACCATTATCCAAGACTCCTTTTCGAATGGCCCCAATAGAAATGCTGGAGCTAAAGAAGTAAGTGTAAGAATTAAAAGAGCTTGGATTCATTAGACCTAGCACGTCACCTTGGGGAGCCCCAGTTTGTTTGTTAGAAAGAAGGATATAAATCTTCAACTCTGTGTCGACTACAGAGAATTGAATAAGGTCACCATCAAGAACAAGTACCCCCTTCTTAGAATAGACTATTTATTAGATCAGCTACAAGGAGCGACAACCTTTTCAAAGATTGACTTACGATTTGAATACCACTAATTACTTGTTAGGCCTGAAGATATATAGAAAACGGCTTTCAGGACAATATATGGGCATTATGAGTTCTTAGTTATGCCTTTTGGATTAACTCATGCCCCGGTTATAAGATGATCACTTATGGATCCGGATAATTAAAGCCAAATGAGTTGAGCTACCCTACACATGACCTGGAATTGGCTGCAATTGTCTTTGCACTTAAGATTTGAAGGCACTACCTCTAAGGAAAAAAGTTCAATTTATTTTCAGATCACAAAAGCTTGAAATACCTGTTCTCTTAGAAGGAGCTACACATGAGACAACGATGTTGGATGGAACTACTTAAGGACTACGACTTTAATTTGCAGTACCACCCCAGTAAAGCAAATGTAGTCGTAGATGCTTTGAGCATAAAACCCTGAAGGTTAATTGTCGTACTTTTAATCAAGGAATGAAAAGCCTTATAATCTTTAATGGAATTCGACATTCAGACTACAAGGTCAAATGATGGACGACCTTTTGGATGTCTTATGGTGCACCCAACCCTCGTTCACCGAATACTCGAAGATCAAAAGAAGGACGAAGGATTGAAGAAATGGTTCGAGAAGGCAAAAACAAAAGATCCGATTGAATGGAATATTGGAACAGACAAAGGACTCATATGTAGGGACAAATTATGTATACCTGACACGGATGGTTTGAGGAAAGACCTTTTGGATGAAGCACATAATTCAAGGATGACTATACACCCAGGCAGAACAAAGATGTTCAAAGAGTAAAAAAGGAACTTTTGGTGGGAATGCATGAAGAGAGAGGTCGCAGAATGTAGCCAAGTGCCCTAATTGCCAAGATCTCAGCAGAACCATGATGCTATTTGGGTAATTGTTGATCTACTGACCAAATTAGCCCAGTTTATCGCTTATAGTATGACTTATCCTGTCGAGAAGATGAGTCGAATATACCTACAACAGGTTGTGTAATTTCATGGAGTACTGGTGTCGATAGTAATGGACCGAGATTCGATGTTCACCGCTAGATTTTGGGAAAGTCTTCAGAAAGCACTGGGAACCTCTCTAAAGTTAAGCTCTGCATTCCACCCACAGACTGACGGACAAACAAAAAGGACAAACCAAGTAATGGAGGACATGCTCTGAGCATGTGTTATCAATTTTGATTGTTTGTGGGAAACTCACGTACCGTTGATTGAGTTTGCCTACAACAATAGTTTTCATTCAAGCATTAGGGGTGACACCTTTTAAAGCACTGTACAGAAGACCGTGCCGATCACCTTTGTTTCGGCCAAAAGGTGGGAATGGTACTATTGGGACTGGAATTAGTTCAAGAAACCATTAAAGAAATCAACATTATGAAAGAAAGGATGAAAGCAGCACAAAGCAGATATAAGAGCTTCGTAGACAAACAGTGACGAAAGTTTCCCTAGTTTGAGTCATTGTAAGGTTTGGACAAAAGAGGGAAAAACTGTCCTGGTACTACATTGGACCATTTGAAATTTTGGAACGTGTAGAGAAAGTCGCCTACAGATTGGCGTTACCACCAAAGATGTCAGGAATTTATAATGTATTACACGTTAGTATGTTGAGGAAATGCATTCACAATCCAGCACATAAAATTTGACTTCAAAGATATCAAAGTGAATTACAAACGCTACATTCATCGAAGGACCTATAAGAATTTTGGATCATGGGATTAAGAGTTGAGAAACCAAGAGATTCCACTAGTAAAGGTTCAGTGGAAGTATCATGACAAAGGAGGGGCTTCTTGGGAGATTGAATCGGAGATGCGAGAGAAATTTTCATTTCTGTTTAGTGCTAGTTAGTTTTGATTTCGGGGGACAAAATCATGTAATAGTGGTAGAAGATGTAGTACCTGTAATTTCCTCTACTTATAATAAATGAGTTTTTCGAATTTATGTCATTTGGCCTATTATTATATTATTTTACTTATGTGACTATATCAATGTGGTAGTATAACTAATTAGATGGTAGACACTATATTGACTTGATCACAAATAGACTTACCTTAGTTTTGTACCCGGACCTGGACATTAGAAATAATACCTGGTTGTACGTAAATCGAGATCAACACGTATATAGGGGACTTTTGCACGTAAACTGAGAAAGTAGAACAAAACTCGAGGTAGACCCTACATGGCCAGCCACATGGCATCCCATGCAACTCCCTAGACACTTGTCCACCCCTAGAACATATGTCCTAGGAATGCATTCACTTGCCACCTAGCATAAGCCTTGCATTATATAAACTTCCATGCACATGCATTTTAAGTTCTTTGGTGCATTACAATCTGCATATACATAGAATTAGAGAGAAGTAGGTGATGAGTTCCATGGAAAGATAGAAAAAATTAGGAAGGAAACCAAAGCATCAATTTCTCTTCCCTTGTATACACTTCACATGCAAACACCCATATACTTACCAACACCACCATGGGAACCTAGAATCTATAAGAAGAAGTTTTAGAAGACTACAAAGAATCCCAGAAGTGAAGAAATTAGAAGAAGGAGCTTTCACCATTAAAGTTGGAGTTCAAAGCTTCCTAAGCTCAGTTCCTACATCCTAAGCTCAATTCTTAGTATTGGTGAGTTTTTTTTAACTTACTTAGAACCTATATAGTGTTGGGTAATGTTTATTAATGTTTTGATATTGTTAATTTGGAGTTTCCATGCCATGTAAGTAGGTTTTCAAAGTAAAACTTGTAGTATAACAGTGTTGTGAAAAAGCTGCGAACAGGTACCAGAAGTTGGTTTGTGGGAGAAATAGGTTTCTGGGAAAGGGTGCCAAAAACTGGTTTATGGGAGTAATCGGTTTTTGGGAACAGATTTCTATTATGTTGATTTTTAAGCTTTGTTTAGTTGTACCTTAACTTTATTAGTATGAAACCTTGTTATATGTATATTAGAAACTGTATATTAGTATCCCGGACATATTAACGAAGTTATGCATGTGCTTTATGTGTAGATTTACCAAATATGCTTTGAACTCATGGAACATGCTTTGATAGTTGTACCTTGTCTTAAGAACGGATCTATGTAGTTGGTAAGAATAATTATGAGAATGTTGTACTATCTATATGAGTAGTTATGCTTAGTACCCCGAGCTTTAAGTGTTGTCCAATGCATGAAAAGAAGGATTCTAATAATTGTCACCAGTAATCAATTAGTGGGAGAAACCAATTTCTAGTACCTGTTTGCTATTATATTGGTTTTTAAGCTTTGATAGTTGTACCTTGACTCAAGAACGGATCTACGTAGTTGGTAAGAATAACTATGAGGATGTTATATCTATCTAAAGAAGTGATTACGCTTAGTACCCCGTGCTTTAAGTGTTGTACAATGCATGAAAAGAAGGATTCTAGTAATTATCACCAGAAACCAATTTGTGGTAAGAGTAACCAATTAGTGGCAGAAACCAATTTGTGGGAGAAACAAATTTATCCTAGAAACCAATTAGTGGGATAAACCAATTTATGGGAGTAACCAATTTGTGGGTGTTTTTCGGAAAAGTTTCCTTAAGTTATATTGTAGTTATGAGCTGAACGTTAATGCTTATTTGGACTTTGTTAGTATAATATGACTTAAAACAGATTGATGAACAAATAAACGAGACTTGCTAGTTGTCATCGAAATATATATATATATATATAACAAACCTAAATTTGTAATGAGTGAAGCGTGCATGGTTGGGGGTATGTGAGATTCAGTTATGCTATGTCAGGAACAATTTATGTTGAGAATAAGTGTTGGTTAAAGTAAACTAGGTCGCGGAGGCCAAGATGGTGTGAAAAAGGTATAGTTGTCAGGTTGGTTGCTATGAGGGCCTAGTGTGATGATAGCCTGGTAAGTCGAGACTCTATGTCAGACTCAGAATGGTTATGATAGGACTTCGTGTCGAGTTGGTAGGAAAAACTAGGACTCTATGTCAGGTTTATTTGTTAGGTTGAGTTGAACACTTCAGTTCTTCATGACGAAGTAAGGTTGAGTTGAACATTTTAGTTCTTCATGATGAAGTGAAGGTTGAGTTGAACACTTCGGTTCTTCGAGACGAATTGAAGGCTGAGTTGAGGACTTCAGTTCTTCATGACGAAGTGAAGGTTGAGTTGAACACTTTGGTTCTTCGTGACGAAGTGAAGGTTGAGTTGAACACTTCGGATCTTCGTGAGGACATGAAGGTTGAGTTAAACACTTTGGTTCTCCGTGAAAAATACTAACCTTATGATAGTTTGGTGATTAGCATGGCACCTTATTATGTTCCGGATGGATATGGAGGACGGGATTGATGAGGATGTTGACCCAGCAGAGGATGTTGGCTCGACAAAGGATATGGGTGAGGAGCCACACAAGGGAGATTTAGCTGAAGAGAATCCAGTAGAGGATGATGAGGAGGAGGATCCGGCAGAGGATGTTGATGAGGAGGGAGCGATGGTAGTTATGGAGGACCACCAGATCCCCTTCCCGAAGGAATAGATCCTACTGGAATTTTTAGCTCATTTCTGTAATGCTTGGACTATATAGGCAACAACCACGGCAATGGCAACAACAACTGCCGTAAACCACTAGCCTAGACTAGAGACAGATTACTTGAAGGATTTAGAGATTTACGCCCTAATATGTTTGACGGCACCGGTGAATCTTGGCGATCAGAGCAATGGTTGAGGGATATGGATCACATTTTTGACTCAATAGAATGCTTCGAAATAGAGAAACGTTGTCTCGCCATTTTCCAGCTCACTTATGCGACAACCAATTAGTGGGAAGCCGAGAGGGTAATCGTTGGATAGAAGTTTCAAAAAGAATGACCTGGACTACCTTACGAGAGAAGTTTCTGGAAAAGTACTTTCCCGACGATGAAAAGGATTAGAGAGATAAGGAATTTATTGAATTAGCTTAAGAGATCTGGACTGTGCAGGAATACACAACACAATTTGAACCCTCGTCCCATTTTTGCCCCTCACATGGTTAAGACTCCTCAAAAGAAGATCAAGAAGTTTCACTGAGGACTCAATCCGCAGCTCTAACATCTGACCTTAGGACACCTGAATCAAACTTTTGAGGCATTGGTCAGATTGGCAGTAGGACTAGAAAGAGATGGCTACCAGGGCTCGAAGTAAATAGCACACCGACTACCCCCGCTCAGGAATGGACCAAGAGGAAGACCTTCGACTCATTTTCCAAGGAAACAAGCGTCCGTGGAATAGTGGTAAGAAACCAGGACCTACCCTTCCCTGGGACAAGTACACAGCACCTCCCGCACCACAAGTGCCAACCATAACCACTGGAAACAACAAGGATGGATGTTTCAATTGTGGGATCTCTGGACATATGACATGAGACTGTACAGCCCCCAGGACGAACAAACGAGCTAACGTTGTCTGCTACAACTGTGGCAAGAGAGGGCACATGAGCAAAGAATGCAGGGCACTGAGAGGAAACTATCATGGGCCTAGTACTCAAGGTCAAGTTGGTAATGCCTGACACAATGCTATCATACCCGAGGTGGCCAGCTATGATGAAAAGGAACATCAAAACTTGGAAGGTATACACTCATTATATGCTAGTCGAGTTAAAGAGCTTTTTAATAATAGTGCTACAAATTCATTTATTGCCTTTGAGATTGTACGACGATTGGGTTTTGTACCCCAAGCACTCGAGGTAGCTCTGAACGCGATATTGCCTTTGGGAGTGACCATGAAACTAAGAAAAGTGTGCAAGGATTGCACTCTGACCTGGAGGATATGAACCTACCTACGAACTTAATTGTTCTATCAATGAAGGAATTCGATGTGATCCTAGGAATTGATTGGCTCACTAAGTATTATGCGAAGTTAGATTGTGCTAGTTAGTCAATCACGTTTTCAGTACCAGGGAGTCCACCCTTCAATTTTCAATGCAACCCTACTAGTGATGCCTTCCTTACAAGTCGCTTAGCCGCTATGGAAACCACAAGCTCATAATTGATAGTCGCTCAGATTATAATAGTTTGAGACT
This sequence comes from Hydrangea macrophylla, assembly GCA_033977485.1. Lineage (NCBI taxonomy): Eukaryota > Viridiplantae > Streptophyta > Magnoliopsida > Cornales > Hydrangeaceae > Hydrangea > Hydrangea macrophylla. Next base: position 67,123,778 of record CM066982.1, read on the forward strand.
ATGAAGATGTCTTTCAGAACATTTTTGGATTACCACCTAAGCGTGAAATCGACTTTTGTATTGATTTAGTACCCGGAACAACACCATTATCCAAGGCCCCTTATCGAATGGCCCCAATGGAAATGTTGAAGCTAAAGAAGCAAGTGAAAGAATTAGAAGATCTTGGATTCATTAGACATAACACGTCACCTTGGGGAGCCCCAGTTCTGTTTGTTAGAAAGAAGGATAGAAATCTTCGACTTTGTGTCGACTACAGAGAATTGAATAAGTTCCCCATCAAGAGCAAGTACCCCCCTTCCTAGAATAGACTATTTATTAGATCAGCTACAAGGAATGACAACCTTTTCAAAGATTGACTTATGATCTGAATACCACCAATTACTTGTTAGACATGAAGATATACAGAAAATGGCTTTCAGGACAAGATATGAGCATTATGAGTTCTTAGTTATGCCTTTTGGATTAACTAATGCCCCGGTTGTAAGGTGATCACTTATGGATCCGGACAATTAAAGCCATATAAGTTGAGCTACCCTACACACGACCTGGAATTGATTGTAATTGTCTGTGCACTTAAGATTTGGAGGCACTACCTCTATGGAGAAAAGTTCGATTTATTTTCGGATCACAAAAGCTTGAAATACCTGTTCTCTTAGAAAGAGCTAAACATGAGACAACAATGTTGGATGGAACTACTCAGATGTAGGGATAGATTATGTACCCCTGACATGGATGGTTTGAGGAAAGACATTTTGGATGAAGCACATAAGTCAAGGATGACTATACACCCTGGTAGAACAAAGATGTTCAAAGAGTTAAAAATGAACTTTTGATGGGAAGGCATGAAGAGAGAGGTCGCAGAATATGTAGCCAAGTGCCCTACTTGTCAGCAAGTTAAGGCAGAACACCAACGACCACTAGGATTACTACAACCTCTACCAATCCCAGAATGGAAATGTGTCACACCCGTTCCAGAAATTTATGATTTTTAAAAATGCATCATTTGAAAATTTTGAAATTATTAATGTTGTTAATAATTTGAGTTGAGGTTGACTGTGAGTCAACGGTAAGGTGTCAGTGAGGACACAGGAACATGGCAGTTCATATTGCATGGACATGACTAAATGACATTTATATGATTTAAATGTTATTTGATTTTATCTGGTATTTGATGAATAGTAATTTTATCTGTGTTGTGGGAATTCTAGTAATCTTTGATATTGTTATATCATTTTCAGAACTGTGGTGAGAACGTGAGTGATACGTTAATTAAAAAGGTAGGTTGTGTAGAGATTCCACAGAATATAGTTTTCGGACGTTATTTTGGACCCAAACGAAACCTAGTCGAAAACTTTTGAAATTTATAGTTTTCACTCGTAAAGTTATAAAATGGACGTGGGCGAAGTTTCAGGAATTTATTAGATGGTTGAGAAACTTGCGGGGAGGTAAACACGATTTCCGAGAAGTTTTTCTATAAATAGTGGTGGATGAGATTTCATCTCATCCAAATCCTTCTAAAATATCTAGAGAGAGAGGAGAGAGAAGAAATTTAGTGGCCACGGGCTTTGCGACGACAAACGGCGACCGTTCGTCCGTCAGATTTTCTCCAAATTTCATATTTGAACTCGTGAAGGTAAGAGCTACGTTTTGATAGTAATTAGGCCGCGTTTGGCAAACTTTTTCGAAATATCTAATTTCTAGACTTTTGGGGAAAATCAGGTAAAACTTGTAGGAATCGTCTCAAATTTGAAATCCGACGATTAATTAGTTCCCTAGACGATCCTTCAAAGTTTGAAGAGATTCGCACGAGGTATGAATTCTAGATCTATGAAATATATGGATTTTCATGTTTTGAACATCATTTTTGATATTCTTGGATCTGGGCGAAATTCATGTATTAATTAGGCCCGTTAATTATGCACGTGAAATTATATGAAAAGCACGTATAACTGTTTATGTGAGCATGTTATGTGTCTACTTGGGTCAAAGGGGAGTTTGGTGCAAATTCATCCGGGGTAAGCTCCTCGAACCTTGAGGATTGTGATTTGATTGTGATTGTGATGGAATTGGAATTGTGGTTGTGTCTGGATTGGAGGTGGGCCCAACCAGGACACGGTACCTGGTATGGAGGAAGGCCCAACCAGTGTACGAGATGCGTGGGAGAGGTGGGCCTCCTACGGCATCGACCGGATGAATGCGTACCACTCACCCTAGAGACTATTTCTATGTGTTTTAGATGCTTAAACCATGAACTGTCATATAAACATACATTTAGAATTGTACGCTCAGCATATAGCTGAGCAGTGGAGATGTACTCCATTACAGGTAAGAAGAAAGACAAGAAGTAGCGTGATGAGTGAGGCCGATGAACGCCGGGGGAAGCACAATTGTATATGTTTTGTTTTAATCCTAATCTTATGTAAGGATTTGTAAATTGTAAAACGTTGTAATAGAATCATGGATTAGTTTCGCAGTATTGTAATTTGGTAATTGAACATCTGTAGTTATGTTTTAAATGTTGTAATTGATGTTGGTTGTAATTGTTGTTGGTGTAGAGAAGCATGAGTTATTAATTTTCATCACAGGGCTGCCCAGCAGGGGAGCAGTCGACTGGACCCTATGTCAGTCGACTGGATTTCGTGTGGTTTAGACACTGAAAGTGAATAGTAATGGAAACAGTCGACTGGACCCTTGAACAGTCGACTGAACACTGTTGATTATGGCTACTGCTTCTAATAATGGTAGAACCAGTCGACTGGATCCCCAGATTAGTCGACTGTACCCCTTTTCGAAAAGTTGCATTTTGATTCTGCTTAACACAGTCGACTGGGGACCTTGATCCGTCGACTGAACAGTCGACTGGGTTCCCTGATCAGTCGACTGAACCTCTGTTGAGAATTTTAGGTTTTGGTTTCTGCTCAGTACAGTCGACTGGACCCTAGGCATAGTCGACTGAACCTCTGTTTTCAAAACTATTTTCTTTTGAAAGGATTCAATTGGCCAAAACTTTTTATAACTCGCATTTCAAGGCAATTTCAATTCAAAGGGTAATGTTTCCTAAAGTTTTAAATTACTTAGGGTTGTTTTACAGTTCTTTCCGCTGCGTATAGTTATATGGAGTTTGGTTGAACCTTGGTGGCGTGCCACGTGTCCTATTTCCACGCGTAGTGGGATGGGTCGTGACAAAATGAGAGCATATCACCATGGATTTTGTTGTAGGATTGCCTGAAGGAAAAATAGGCTTAAAATTATTTTAAACGCGCAGCGGAAAGGTTAAGTTTCGAAAACTTATTGGTATGCTCGGATCTACTACCTGTTAATTCTATAGATGCATACTAACAAAAGGAAGAAGATATTATACCTTAGGTCTTGAACCCAATTCTGATTTTTCTCCTTTCTTGATGATGCAGCAGCATCCAATATGTTGTCTTCACCCTTATGTCTCCTATGATTGCTTCCCAGAGAGGCTAGAGATGGTGGGATCTCTAATGGTGAGGATAAGAAGGCTAAGGAAACCCTAAAATAGTGTCTGCTGCTTTCGTATATGAAAAATGACGATTATTAAACTTTGTACGCAGATGTCCTATTTAGAGATTTCCAAAATCGACTTTAACCTTCGACCGATCGAAGTGACCTCGATCGATCAAACCTTCGATCGATTGAGACACTTTCGATCGATTGAACTTCCCTTGACTTCAATCGATCGAAACCCATTCAATCGATCGAACCTGTCTTGACAAGATCCTCTTGTGCCTTTCCAAGCATCCTTGTGGAGCTAAGAGTGGGACATCCTAGGCTCTTTATTGTTGGCTCAGACCAGTTGTTAATTCCCATGACCAAACTCTTTGATCAACAAACTAACCAACTGGTCAATTAACATTACTCCACTATAAAACGATAATTGAACTCCAACGCAAAAGAATATATCCGAAGTGATAACTAGACTTGTATGTTGTACTAATTGATGGAAAAACCGGTTTAATTGAAAAGTTTAAACACGCAGCGAAAAAGTCAAGTTATAAAAACTTAATGGCAGCCCAGGATTTACTACTCGTTAATTCAATAGATGCGCACAAGAGGGGACAAGAGTTATACCTTAGTGTCTTGAACCCAATTCTGATTTTCTTTAACTTCCAGCAGCTTCCACTAGATGGCCTTCACTCTTATGACTCCTATGGATGCTCGCAGGAAGGACTAGGGTTGGTGGGAACCCTAATGGAGAGGAAGGAGAAGGTTTGGTGCTCTAAAACAGTTTCTGCAGCTTCTGACGTTCAAAACGACGAACTTCTTTTCCAGAACGCAGCTGCCCTATTTATAGATTCCCAGAACCGACCTACACTTCGAACGATCGAAGATCTTCGATCGATCGAACGTTCGATTGATCGAACCATTCTCGATCGATCGAGACTGCCAAAACTTCAATCGATCGAACATACTTCAATCGATCGAACTTGTCTTGACAACTTCCTCATGTGTCTTTCCAAGTATCCTGGCCGAGCTAAGAGTGGGACCTCCTAGGCTCTTTATTGTTGGCTCAGACCAGTTTGTTAATTACTGTGACTAAACTCTTTGATCAGCAAACTAACTAACTGGTCAGTTAACGTTTACTCCACTATAAAACGATAACTGAACTCCAACGCAAAAGAACATATCCGAAGCGATAACTAGACTTGTGTGTTGTACAAATGTCCCTCTACCTTCAGCATTCGTAATCATATTCAGGTAGTCGGGTAACTGTTACTGTCAACCTGAATATCGATTACTTCTTGTATTCCTTGAGTCACATTCACCTCTCATGATTACCAAACATGTTGATAACTCTTATCAACAAGACTGCAGTATTCAGTAATCGACTTGGTGACATTCTCAAGGGAATGCTTACTCTGAAACAGAGGGTAGATTCTATCTTGACAATATATGTTCACAACCCTATGAATATGACATACCCAAGATACCCAGGTGTTGATCTTCTATAGACCTCACTGATTGGTAAGTCAAAGCAGTCATATCCACAGTCTGTGTTCATAATCGTCTCAAGATTGAGAACACGTACCTTACACAAGTTATGAGTTCCTATCGACTAATTGACAGCCTTGAGTGTCAATAGGAAAGCTCAGGTCCGTCAATGCACTATAAGCACTAGCATATTAACTAAGAGTTACACTCTAGTGATTGAGATTGATCACTCGATCCAATGGTAGATAATCATGCTACAGTGTAAACCTGATGAGATATCCTAGTCTCATCATCCACTGTGACATGTTCTAAGTAACAAAGAATAGCAATTCTTATCTCACTTGTATGTATCTCATACATACACGCATTACTTACTATGATACTTAAGGATAACAATCATCTCATGAAAGAAACATACATAACAAAATGTAAAGCTGATATCCATATATTAAAATGTCAATGTCTCCTATATAAAGTAATGGTTTGAGGGCACAAACCCAACAAACTCCCACTTGCACTCACAACCATACAGGATTACATCTGAGACCTAGACTATCTAGATGACGTTCAAAGACCTTCTGTGGCAAAGCCTTTGTAAACGGATCAGCAAGATTGTCAACGGTGGCAATCTTGGTGACAGTCACATCTCCACGTTGAACAATATCTCGGATAAGATGATATTTCCGCTCTACGTGCTTCCCTTTTCCGTGGTTCCTTGGCTCCTTGGACTGAGCTACTGCCCCACTATTATCACAATAAAGCGTAATAGGTGACAATGACGCTAGTACCACCTCGAGCTCCATAAGGAACTTCTTGAGCCAAACAGCTTCCTTTGCGGCTTCACAAGCAGCCACATACTCAACTTCTGTAGTTGAGTCTGCAATGCATTTCTGCTTAATGCTCCTCCAACTAACAGCACCACCTCCCAAGGTAAAGAGATGTCCAGATGTTGACTTACTCGAATCTTTATCTGACATAAAGTCCGAGTCAGTATATCCTACTGGAATTAACTCATTACCACCGTACATAAGCATGTAATCTTTAGTCCTTCTCAAGTACTTAAGAATGTGCTTAACGGTTGTCCAGTGCTCTAGACCTGGATTCGATTGATATCTGCTAACCATGCCAACGGCAAAACAGATATCTGGTCTAGTGCATAACATCGCATACATGAGACTTCCAACTGCCGAAGCATATGGAATTCCTGCCATGCGATTCCTCTCCTCCTGTGTCTTGGGACACTGGTCCTTGGAGAACGCTAAACCATGCCTGAAAGGTAACAAACCTTTCTTCGAATTATCCATTGAAAACCTAGTTAGCACCTTATCGATATAACCATCTTGAGACAATCCCATTATCTTTCGCTTGCGATCCCGAAAGAGCTTTATCCCAAGAATATAGCTCGCCTCTCCTAGATCCTTCATATCGAAAGTACTAGCTAGCCAAACCTTGACCGTTGACAATGCCGCTACATCATTCCCAATGAGTAGAATATCGTCAACGTAAAGCACAAGAAAGGCCACCACTTTCCCTTCACACTTCTTGTATACACAAGGTTCATCCAGATTCTGTCTGAAACCAAACGACTTGACCGCTTGGTCAAATCGGATGTTCCAACTCCTGGATGCCTGCTTAAGCCCAAAAATGGACTTTTGCAGCTTGCATACCAAGTTACCTTTCCGACCAGCTATGAACCCTTCTGGTTGTTGCATATAGATGTCCTCCTCAAGATTGCCATTTAAGAATGCAATCTTGACGTCCATCTGCCAGATCTCATAATCTAGGCATGCAGCAATGGATAAGAGTATTCTGATGGACTTGAGCATGGCTACCGGCGAGAAGGTTTTCTCATAGTCAATGCCCTCCCTCTGAGTATAACCTTTCGCTACAAGCCTAGCCTTAAAAGTCTCAACCTTTCCATCAGATGCTCTTTTCCTCTTGTAGACCCACTTACAACCAATGGGTTTAATATTGGCTGGAAGTTCTACAAGATCCCAGACCTGATTAGAATCCATAGATTCTAATTCAGCCTTCATAGCTTTAACCCAATGTTCTGAATCAACATCAGTCATTGCCTCTTCGTATGTGGCAGGATCAGATTCAGATTCTATGGAGACAGCTTTAAAAACTTCTCCTAAGAACATGTATCTATCAGGCTGGCTGATAATCCTCCCACTACGACGAGGTACCGGTGCAGAAATGGGTGAAGAAGTGGTATTTTCTTGATTTACATCGTTATCAACTGCGGGTTGGACTGAGGGCTCTCCTTCTATTTCTCTCAGATCTATCCTTCCCTTAGGTTTATGGTTCATGATATAATCATCCTCTAAGAAAACAGCATTTGTACTAACAAACACTTTCTGTTCTCTTGGATCATAAAAATACCATCCATAAGTACCCTTTGGATACCCTACAAAATAACATACTTCTGATCTAGAATCCAACTTGCTCATCTTTCCTTTCAGCACATGTGCCGGACACCCCCATATCTGGAGATGTTGCAAAGAAGGCTTGCGCCCAATCCACATCTCCCGTGGTGTCCTGGGAACAGATTTGCTTGGCACTAGATTTAGTATGTATGCATCGGTTTCCAAAGCATAACCCCAAAGGAATAATGGCAACTCTGAATAACTCATCATTGACCTAGTCATGTCTAAAAGAGTCCGGTTCCTTCTCTCAGCTATACCATTCTGCTGAGGCGTGCCAGGTGCAGTCAACTGTGACAGAATCCCATTCTGTACGAGGTGATCAATAAACTCATTAGAGAGGTACTCGCCACCTCGATCAGATCGAATGACTTTGATATGTGAGCCCAATTGCTTCTCCACTTCAGCCCTAAACTCTTTGAACTTTTCAAAGGCTTCAGACTTGTGCTGCATTAGTTACACATATCCATACCTAGAGTGGTCATCGGTAAATGTTATGAAATACTCATAACCACCCCTTGCTCTAATATTTATTGGTCCACACACATCAGTATGAACTAATTCCAACAATGCATTGGTCCTATTGCCCTTTGCGGGAAAGGGCCTTTTGGTCATCTTACCCTCTAAACAAGACTCACAGACTTCCATTGGTTCGAGAACCAAATCGCCTAAGATCCCTTCTTTGACTAGTCTGCCAATCCTATTTAGATTGATATGGTCAAGCCTCATGTGCCAAAGGCTTGTTGGATTAGTGGAAGGTTCTTTTCTTTTAGATGGTATAGTTACCATTGAGTTATTAAGTTCCAAGCAAGAATCTTTAGAAATATTGGGAGTAATCACATACAAACCATTTGATTTAACACCAGAACATATAAAAGAACTATTTCTTTTAATCACAACTTTAGTTCCAAAATGAAAAGAATAACCATTATTCGATAAATTAGAAACTAAAATTAAATTACGTCTCATTGAAGGGACGTAAAGTACATCTGATAAAATCAAAACTTTATTGTCTAGAAATTCTAAAACTACGACTCCTATAGCAATCGCAGAAACGGTTGCGCTAGAACCTAGAGTAAGTACGATTTCCCCATCACTGCACCTCCTGGTTGATCTGAACCCCTGCAATGAATTACAGATATGGTTAGTCGCACCATAATCAATGCACCAAGTGTTTGAAGTATCCGTAATAAAACTTACTTCAATCATATGTGATTCAATCATACCTTGAACTCTTGTAGCTAAGAATTCTGGACAGTTCCTCTTCCAGTGGCCCTTCTCTCCGCATTGGAAACACTTTCCTTTGCCTTGGCCACCCACCTTCCCTTTGCCCTTATCTTTTCCCTTAGATTTTGCAATCTTAGGGACCGGTCCAACACTTGGACCACCAGTACCAGCCTTCTTCTTCCCTTTCTTTCCTTTCGGTGTAGATCGGGAAGAGGAAGCGCTCTTTTCAACATTCAAAACGTTGACCCCAGGTTTGATCACCCCTTCCGCTGCCAAAAGAGAACTCATCAATTCGCTCATTGAAAAATTCATTTGATTCATATTATAGTTAAGTTTAAATTGAGCGAATGAAGGCGACAGCGAATTGAGGATCATATCAAATTGGATCTGTGCATCGATGTTGGCACCTAGGGTCTCCAGCTCGTTTAAATAACCAATCATTTTTAAAACATGTTCCTTGACTAGAGTCCCTTCCGACATCTTTGCACTCATTATCTTTTGCATGGCTACCTGTCTGGCAGGCCTGCCATGCTCCCCAAACATCTTTTTTAGGGATGTGATAATGTCACTGGCAGAATCATTCGATTGGAATTGGTGTTGCAACACACCAGCCATTGAGGCCAGAATATAGCAACGAGCCATTCCATTTGACTTCTTCCATTTGTAGAACTCGCGTCTGGCAGCTGCCGAAGCATTTGCCGCGGGTTCTTCGGGGCATGGGGTGGTGAGGACATATATGTGATCCTCCGCAGTTAACACGATGTCAAGGCTACGTTTCCATTCAGTGTAGTTGTTTCCAATTAACTTGTTTTGAGTGAGTATGGTGGCAAGTGGACTAAATGCAGATCCAGACATTATGATTACTGAAAATCAAACACACAAAATAAATATGGATATCAGGATTTGACAGTTTGAAATAAAAGAATCCTTAAAACTCTTATTTTAAAACAAAGTCGCCGGAATATCGAAACAAAAGAATAAAGCCTCCGTGTGGTGGTCAATTTTCTATTTTTCGATTAATCAAGACTTATCCGCTATGCAACTCTTGCAAAAACAAGTTATGACTCCCGATCCCTTTTGATCTCTAAGTTTCTGAACAATGCCCCGTGTGGGATCCCTTATCCATAGCTTAGCTAGTGTGTACCATTAACTAAGATCCAATCACAACCGTCTCAAGTAGCGCCTCCGTGTGGTGGTCACCCTCTAACACGTCTGATTGATCCTATCAAAAGAAGTTCACATCTAGTAACCAATAAGTAATGCACCCTCCGTATGGAATGATCACCCCTGACGAGGTGACACAGAATGCACTACTCATCTTACAGTGAACCGTTAATGGAAGATCGTGGGTGTCAATAAATAAGACCCTCTCCCACTAGATTTGGTAAATTAAGGATTTTGCTTTTTAGAAAAATTTGTTTTTATACATTACCTATAAACATCCAATGTTTACTAATGCGTTAAAAACAGTTTTTGAATCTTATTTTAGAAAACTTGTTTTACGTGCATGCAAGTAGTAACAATATAATTAAATGCCAATCACAACCAAGCACATAAAACAAAAAAAACTAAAATTTAAAATAAAGACATCCAAACGAAGCCTCTATCTCCCATGGCTCTATCTCCATAGAACCTCCTTTTTGGTTTGATCGCCTCCAGCTCCATCTTCATGGACAATGGCTCCTTGCTCCATCTTCATGGATTTTCTAATTCTATTACATTTGTCCTATGCTTCTTTCGAAGCTTACAATTTATCTAGAAATAGAAATAGCAACAACAAAATAAAAGGCTAGGGAAACCGGTGCGACTTTCCTTTTCGTAGGATTGAAGTCGCAGTGCCCTTTACATATGCCTTAAAACCAAACCAAACTTAAATTACAACATGCACCAATCTCAAACAATTTAAATACAAAATTTAAAAGTCTTGGTGCCATGGGAGATAGTGACTAAACTAGCTGCAAAAGGGTTAGTCGTACACGCATCCACACATACATAACAAATATATGTAACTATTGGAATACTTAATTGATTCACATAGTATATAAACTCTTTATATACTGAATTAGAACTTAAAACAGCATCTTAATTACTTCTCTGCCACAGTTCGATCGATCGAAGACCATTCGATCGCTCGAACCTTCGATCGATTGAACTCTGTTCAATCGCTTGAACTTTCTATTTCATAGAATGATTTAAAAAATTTGCAGAATACTTTTAAAAATAAAGCTTTTAATTTCAAAACACCTTACAACTGTGAAACAGAGAGTCTGACAAAGAATCTGTCTCGATCGATCTAACTTCATTCGATCGATCGAACACCAGAAGGTTTCGATCAATCAGAGACTGTTCGATCGCTCGAGGACAGAGGATGTTCGATCGATCAAAACATGTTCGATCGATCGAACCCGCCTTGCATCCCATGCAATCACAGATTTGTATTCTGTTGCGATAACACTACAGAAACAGATCTGTGACAATGCCGTTTCAAAAACAGTTCTAAAATCAACATGCAAATCAATATAGTGTTCCAAAAACGCATCTATAGATCCAACGAGCCGATACCAATTGATGGAAAAACCGATTTAATTTATAAGTTTAAACACGCAGCGGAAAAGTCAAGTTATAAAAACTTAATGGCAGCCCAGGATTTACTACTCGTTAATTCCATAGATGCGCCAAGAGGGGACAAGAGTTATACCTTAGTGTCTTGAACCCAATTCTGATTTTCTTTAACTTCCAGCAGCTTCCACTAGATAGCCTTCACTCTTATGACTCCTATGGATGCTCGCAGGAAGGACTAGGGTTGGTGGGAACCCTAATGGAGAGGAAGGAGAAGGTTTGGTGCTCTAAAATAGTTTCTAAAGCTTCTGACGTTCAAAACGACGAACTTCTTTTCCAGAACGCAGCTGCCCTATTTATAGATTCCCAGAACCGACCTAGACTTCGAGCGATCGAAGATCTTCGATCGATCGAACGTTCGATTGATCGAACCATTCTCGATCGATCGAGACTGCCAAAACTTCAATCGATCGAACATACTTCAATCGATCGAACTTGTCTTGACAACTTCCTCATGTGTCTTTCCAAGTATCCTGGCGGAGCTAAGAGTGGGACCTCCTAGGCTCTTTATTGTTGGCTCAGACCAGTTTGTTAATTACTGTGACCAAACTCTTTGATCAGCAAACTAACTAACTGGTCAGTTAACGTTTACTCCACTATAAAACGATAACTGAACTCCAACGCAAAAGAACATATCCGAAGCGATAACTAGACTTGTGTGTTGTACAAATGTCCCTCTACCTTCAGCATTCGTAATCATATTCAGGTAGTCGGATAACTATTACTGTCAACCTGAATATCGATTACTTCTTGTATTCCTTGAGTCCCATTCACCTCTCATGATTACCAAACATGTTGATAACTCTTATCAACAAGACTGCAGTATTTAGTAATCGACTTGGTGACATTCTCAAGGGAATGCTTACTCTGAAACAGAGGGTAGATTCTATCTTGACAATATATGTTCACAACCCTATGAATATGACATACCCAAGATACCCAGGTGTTGATCTTCTATAGACCTCACTGATTGGTAAGTCAAAGCATTCATATCCACAGTCTGTGTTCATAATCGTCTCAAGATTGAGAACACGTACCTTACACAAGTTATGAGTTCCTATCGACTGATTGACAGCCTTGAGTGTCAATAGAAAAGCTCAGGTCCGTCAATGCACTATAAGCACTAGCATATTAACTAAGAGTTACACTCTAGTGATTGAGATTGATCACTCCATCCAATGGTAGTTAATCATGCTACAGTGTAAACCTGATGAGATATCCTAGTCTCATCATCCACTGTGACATGTTCTAAGTAACAAAGAATAGCAATTCGTATCTCACTTGTATGTATCTCATACATACACACATTACTTACTATGATACTTAAGGATAACAATCATCTCATGAAAGAAACATACATAACAAAATGTAAAGCTGATATCCATATATTAAAATGTCAATGTCTCCTATATAAAGTAATGGTTTGAGGGCACAAACCCAACACTAATGTCCCTCTACCTTCAGCATTCACAATCATATTCAGGTAGTCGGATAAACGGTCACTGTCAACCTGAATCATGATTACTTCTTGTATTCCTTGAGTCCCATTCACCTCTCATGATTACCAAACATGTTGATAACTACTTATCAACAAGACTGTAGTTCTCAGTAATCAACTTAGTGACATTCTCAAGGGAGTGCTTACTCTGAATCAGAGGGTAGATTCTATCTTGACAATATATGTTCACAACCCTATGAACATGACATACCCAAGATACCCAGGTGTTGATCTTCTATAGACCTCACTGATTGGTAAGTCAAAGTAGCCATATCCATAGTCTGTTCATAATCATCTTAAGATTAAGAACATGTACCTTATATAAGTTATGAGTTCCTATCGACTGTTTGACAGTCTTGAGTGTCAATAGAAAAGCTCAGGTCCGTCAATGCACTATAAACACTAGCATATTAACTAAGAGTTACACTCTAGTGATTGAGATTGATCACTCCATCCAATGGTAGTTAATCATGCTACAATGTATACCTGATAAGATATCCAGTTTCATCATCCACTGTGACAAGCTCTAAGTATCAAAGAATAGTAATTCATATCTCATTGTATGCATCTCATACATACACGAATTACTTCCTATGATACTTAAGGATTAACAATCATCTCATGAAAGAAACATACATATTGAGATATAAAGCTGATATCCTATATTAAAATGTCAATGTCTCATACATAAAGTAATGTTTGAGGGCACAAATCCAACATTGCCAAGATCTCAGCAAAACCATGATACTATTTGGGTAATTGTTGATTGACTGACCAAATCTGCCCACTTTATCGTTTACAGTATGACTTATCCTATCGAGAAGATGAGTTGAATATACCTACAACAGGTTGTGCAATTACATGGAGTACTGGTGTCGATAGTATTGGACCGAGATTCGAGGTTCACCGCTAGATTTTGGAAAAGTCTTCAGAAAGCAATGGGAACCTCTCTGAAGTTACGCTCTGCATTCCACCCACAGACTGACGGACAAACAGAAAGGCAGACCAAAAAATGGAGGACATGCTCTGAACATGTGTTATCAATTTTGATTGTTCATGGAAAACTCATGTACCATTGATTGAGTTCGCCTACAATAGTTGTTTTCATTCAAGCATAGGGATGGCACCTTTTAAAGCACTGTACGGAAGATCATGCCGATCACCTTTGTGTTGGGCAAAAGGTGCAGATGGTACTATGGGACCGGAATTAGTTTAAGAAACCATTAAAGGAATCAACACTGTGAAAGAAAGGATGAAAGTAGCGCAAAGCAGATACAAGAGCTACGTAGACAAACGACGACGAGATGTGGAATTCAAAGTTGGAAATCATGTGTATTTGAAGTTTCCCTAGTTTGAGGCATTATAAGGTTTGGACAAAAGAGGAAAAAGCTGTCCTGGTGTTACATTGGACCATTTAAAATTCTGGAACGCGTAGAGAAAGTCGCCTACAGATTGGCGTTACCACCAAAGATGTCAGGAATTCATAATGTATTCCACGTTAGTATGTTGAGGAAATGCATTCACAACCCAACACACGAAATTTGACTTCAAAGATATCAAAGTGAATGACAACGCTACATTCATTGAAGGACATGTAAGAATTTTGGATCATGGGATTAAGAAGTTGAGAAACCAAGAGATTCCACTGGTAAAGGTTCAGTGGAAGCATCATGACAAAGGAGGGGCTTCTTGGGAGCTTGAATCGGAGATGTGAGAGAAATTTTTGTTTATGTTTAGTACTAGTTAGTTTGATTTTGGGGACGAAATCCTGTAACAGGTGGTAGAAGATGTAGTACCTGTAATTTCCTCTACTTATAATAAAAGAGTTTTTTGAATTTGTTATTTGGCCTATTATTGTATTATTTTAATTATGTGACTATATCAATGTGGTAGTATAACTAATTAGACGGTAGACACTGTATCGACTTGATCACAAATAGACTTACCTTAGTTTCGTACTCGGACTTGGACATTAGAAATAATACCCAGTTGTACGTAAATCGAGATCAACACGTATATCGAGGACTTGTACATAAACTGAGAAAGTGGAACAAAACCTAAGGTAGACCCTACATGGCAGCCCATGCAACTCCCTAGACACTTGTCTACCCCTAGGAAACATGTCCTAGCATGCAATGCATTCACTTGCCACCTAGCATAAGCCTTGCATTATATAAACTTCCATGCACATGCATTTTAAGTTCTTTGGTGCATTATAATCTGCATATACATAAAATTAGAGAGAAGTAGGAGATGAGTTCCATGGAAAGATAGAAGAAATTAGGAAGGAAACCAAAGCATCAATTTCTCTTCCCTTGTATACACTTCACATGCAAACACCCATATACTTACCAACACCACCATGGGAACCTAGAATCTGTAAGAAGAAGTTTTAGAAGACTACAAAGAATCCCAAAAGTGAAGAAATTAGAAGAAGGAGAAGAAGGAGCTTTCACCATTGAAGTTGGAGTTCAAAGCTTCCTAAGCTCATTTCCAACATCCTAAGCTCAATTCTTGGTATTGGTGCGTTTTCTAACTCACTTAGAACCTATATAGTGTTGGGTAATGTTTATTAATGTTTTGATATTGTTATTTTGGAGTTTCCATCCCATGCAAGTAGGTTTTCGAAGTAAAACTCGTAGGATAACAGTGTTGTAAAAAAGCTGCGAAAAGGTACCAAAAGCTAGTTTGTGGGAGAAATTGGTTTGTGGGAGAAACCAATTTCTGGTAAAGGGTGCCAGAAACTAGTTTATGGGAGGAACCAATTTTTGGTAACAGATCTCTGCTATGTTGATTTCTAAGTTTTGTTTAGCTATACCTCGACATTATTAGTATGAAACCTTGTTATATGTACATTAGAAACTGTATGTTAGTATCCCAGACGTATTAACGAAGATATGCATGTGCTTATGCGTAGATTTAACAAAATATGCTTTGAACTCATGGAACATGCTTTGATAGTTGTACCTTGACTCAAGAACGGATCTATGTAGTTGGTAAGAATGGTTATGAGAATGTTGCACTATCTATATGAGTAGTTATGCATAGTACCCTGATCTTTAAGTGTTGTATAATGCATGGAAAGAAAGATTCTAATAATTGTCACCAGTAACCAATTAGTGGGAGAAACCAATTTCTGGTACCTGTTTGCTATTATGTTGGTTTTTAAGCTTTGATAGTTGTACCTTGACTCAAGAACGGATCTATGTAGTTGGTAAGAATAACTATAAGGATGTTGTATCTATCTAAAGAAGTGATTACGCTTAGTACCCCGCACTTTAAGTGTTGTACAATGCATGAAAAGAAGGATTCGAGTAATTATCATCAGAAACCAATTAGTGGTGGGAGTAACCAATTAGTGGCAGAAACCAATTTGTGGGAGAACCCAATTTGTGGGAGTAACCAATTTGTGGGTGTTTTTCAGAAAAGTTTCCTTAAGTTATATTGTAGCCATGAGCTGAACGTTAACGCTTATTCGGACTTTGTTAGTATAATATGACGTAAAACAGATTGACGGACGTATAAACAAGACTTGCTAGTTATAATCGAAATATATATAACAAACCTAAATTTGTAATGAGTGAAGCGTGCATGGTTGGGGGTATGTGAGATTCAGTTATGCTATTTCAGGACAGTTTATGCTGAGAATAAGTGCCGGTTAAAGTAAACCAGGTTGCAGAGACCAAGATGGTATGAAAAAGGTATAGTTGTCAGGTTGGTTTCCATGAGGGCCTAGTGTGATGATAGCATGGTAAGTCAAGACTCCGTGTCAGACTCATAATGGTTATGATAGGACTTCGTGTCTAGTTGGTTGCGAAAGCTAGGACTCCATGTTAGGCTTATTTATTAGGTTTAGTTGAACACTTCGGTTCTTCGTGATGAAGTAAAGGTTGAGTTGAACATTTCAATTCTTCATGATGAAGTGAATGTTGAGTTAAACACTTCGGTTCTTCGTGACAAAATGAAGGTTGAGTTGAGCACTTCAGTTCTTCATGACGAAGTGAAGGTTGAGTTGAACACTTTGGTTTTTCGTGACGAAGTGAAGGTTGAGTTGAACACTTCGGCTCTTTGTGACGAAGTGAAGGTTGAGTTGAACATTTTGGTTCTTCGTGACAAAGTAAAGGTTGAACTCTTCGAATCTTCGTGATGAAGTGAAGGTTGAGTTGAACATTTTGGTTCTTCGTGACGAAGTGAAGGTTAGAGTAAAGTGGTTAGACTCTCTATAGTTGTTATCTAGAGTTGAGATTTCAGTGTCAGACTCTGGTAGTAGATAGTGGTAGTGTTGTCAGGATGTTGAGATCAGTAGTGTTGATCGTATTCTTTTCGAATACCTGGACAGGCAAGTTAGTAGTCCTGGTTCAATGGTGAGAACGCATGATTCTTTAAAAGAAGTAATAAAAGCAATTAACATACCTTGTTTGTGTGTGTCTATATAAGTTCTATTTGATTTAGTTTTCTCACTCTAGTTTCATAAGCTGACGACATTTATGTCGTTGGGCATTCCCATATCCAGCTTTTCCAGGTAATGAATACACAAGTTGTGATGCTGGCCAGGAGGTGTATGTGGAGGAAGAATATACCGAGGATGATTATGGCTACGCTACTTAGAAAAGAGACTAGTAGTCGAAATCTTGTAAATACTTTTGGTTGTAACCTCTATCAGAGGACTTTATCCATCTTTTGTAAAAGTTTTTGTTAGGCCCTAGTGCCATAAGACAATGTTGTATTCTTGGGTTTGTAATTAGATGAACTAGTATTTCCCTTTCTCATTGTAATATAATCATGCTGGTTTTATCTTATGTTAGATATGTTTCCTTTATTGCTTGGGCATGGACAATTTGGTGATTCAACCAGTCACATGCCTAAGGGTCCAAGATAGGAAATTTTAAAATTTTCCCTATTTTTACTACGCCAAGGCGTGATAAATTAGTATTCCATGCTTTGTTGGTTTTGAAGCTTTAACTCGAAAATGTACTAAAATCTAATGATTGTTGGCTTTAAATTGAATTGTTTGGTAAATTCAATTCCACAATTCAATTATAAAAAATTAAAAAGAAAAAAATTATGAATCAATCATAGAAATTCACTAACAATTTGAACAATTTTTTCTCCATTCATAGAACAAAATGAAGTGCCAAACGAGGCACAAAAATTATGTATAGAGTTGAGGCTCTAATTTTTTTTCCTGTTAATTACATTTATCCCATGCTATTTAAAAGTCGACACTTAACCCACTTGTAGTTTTGAATTAAAGTAAAACTACTAAGATTCCTCTCAAAATAGTGCAATATGGGGATTAAGTGTTAAAATTGCATCCACATAATTGAGTTTAGGCTCAAAATTAACCTCACATACGTAGTTAACCCTCTCTCTCTCTCTCTCTCTCAAAAATGTAGTTAACCCCAAAATTAGTTCCCCAAAGGAGTTAAAGTGTTAAAAATTACCCTCACATTGGTGAGGGGTTAAATAGCAACATTATCCTCACATAGGGGGTTGACCCCAAAATTAACCTCCCAAAGTGTGTTAGTATTTTGGCCAATTTTAAAATTTTTAACAGTTTTGAGGAAAAATCTTAACAGTTTCACTTTAGTTCAAAACCATAGGGGATTAACTGTCCATTTTTAAACCACAGAAGATGAAGTGAAAATGGCCATAACCCATGGGGTAAAATGCATTTACCTAATTTTTTTTACGCTTAAATACACTTAGACCACATGTGGTTTGTCCGATTTGCACTTACCCCCCCCCCCCCCCTCTGGTTTAAATTTTGTCACTAATACCCCCTATGGTTTAAAGTAAAGTGCAACTGTTAAAATTTGCTAACGGAGCAAGCTGAAATGACCAAATTACCCCCCAAGTCTTCATAACAATGGTAAGAACAAAATTTGTCTACTTCAATTCGTTTAGGGAGAACATATGATTTTGAATTAGGTGAGAAAGATTCTTTTGACCTTTTACAAGATTTTTTTTTGTATAGGTCATGTACTTGACCCAAAGAAAATAATTCATGATTTATTTTCTTTTTAATATGACTTTCAAGGGCAAAATATTCATTTACCCTTCAAATTAGGACTCTAAGTGTAAAACCGTTAATTCGGATGGAAAAGTCACAGTTGCACTTTAGTCCGAACCACAAAGAGTATTAGTGCTAAAATTTAAAGCACATGGGGGTGTAATTGTATTTAACATTTTTTTAAAATGAGAAACTTGACACTAATTTAAATTATTATTATTTTTTTGATATGGGGGAGGCGGATGAGGTTCGAATCCCGAATCTACGCATTGAAGAGGACTTATATGTACAAGCTCTTTGGCACTTGAGCTATGCCAACATATGCCACTAAATTAAATTATTTAGTGTTTGCATGGAAACGGTATTTTTAATTTTTGAATTTTATTTTTTGAATTGATCACAGTCAATTTTCAATATAAAAAATAGAAACAAAAATTAAAAACCAAAAATCACTATGTTATCATGCGAAACCTTAATTATTATTTTTTTATTTATTTAGGGTGGAACTAAATACACCACATTTTCTGCTAAATACACCACCTGTAGTGTTAAAAGATTAAAAAAAAAAAAAATTTATGAATAAATGTGGTGTATTTAACAAAAAAAACGTGATGTATCCCCATCCTTTATTTATTTTAGGGTGATGCTATTGCCACTCCATTATTGATTCAATGTACTTTATTGTACCACTCTTAAATCATGTGATACCATACATGTCAAGCATTACATACATAATACCACATACTCTAAGAGTGGTACTAAAGAATCCTTTAATTCAATGATAGAGTGAAAATAACAATTCACTTATTTTATTTTGTTTTTTTAGAGGAGGTAAACGCTTTTGATTGTTTCGAAGTAGCAACTTCAAAATATCTTTTTCAATAGTCCCCACGTAGCAATGCTAGTGGTGACACAAAACCACACACAAAATCTCGTATTCCACGGAACCGCCACGTGGTGACATCCTCTGTGACTGTTCGTTAACAGAATATGTATACATAATACTTATATATATATATATATATACGGAGTATATTTTACTTATGTAGTACTGTTATTTTATTATTTAAGTTTTAGAGTCGTGCCAGGACCACATTGCGTGTCAGACGAGTAAGGGCCTTTGCACAAATGCGTGTTACCTTATGATTGGTCAACGTGTCCAATTCACAAAAGTAGCTCACACGTGTTGCTTTAGAGAGAGGAGAGAGAAATAGAGGACTGGATGGACGGTCAAGATCGACGTCCTTGTTAATTCAGCGATCTACGTCACTCCATCTGTAAATGTCGGATACTGCCCGTGACAGTGATGGGCAGCTGCCCGTACCTATCTCTCTGCCCTGACCCATCAGGTAAATAATACTCCCATTGTATATGTGTTTGTCTTCTCACGCTCAACCAATCAGTTAAAAAAGCTCAATTCTAATTCTCTCGCACTCTGTTTCGTTTCTAGGGTTTGAAGTTCAATTGAATTAGCGATTTTAAGGCTCAATTGGGTTGAATTTCTGGTAATGGCTGGTATGTGTTGTGGAGTTGTTAGTGAGATTGAGGCCTCAACGGCGGTTGAGCCTAGCTCGAAAGCGGCGAGGCGACGGAGGCTTGAAATTCAGCAGTTCAAGTTTCTGCAACCGCCGGAGAATAGGCCGAAACGCCAGAAGCTGGAGCATATTGTACAGTCTCCGATTTCGCGCGTTTTCGAAAACGCGGTTGAGAACTGCGAAGTTGTGGAGAACGGTGGATTGGAGACCAAGACGTCTTCGAGTCAGTGCGGATCGCCGTCGTCTGCCGTGGTGAGCGGAGGTGAGGCGGTGCCGGAGAGCGTGAAGTTCGGGATGACATCTGTGTGTGGGAGGAGGAGAGACATGGAAGATGCGGTGGCGATTCATCCGTCGTTTTGCCGGAAAAATGATCAGATTAAGAGTACTTTTCACTTCTTCGGTGTCTATGATGGCCATGGTTGCTCGCATGTAATTTCCTCTACTCTGCCCTTAAGAGTCCCTTTTTCGATCCAAATTGGTATAATTGCTTAAAATTTATTTATTATATATATATATATATGTTTGGCAATCAAAAACGCCTCGAACTGCGTAACTGCGTTTGGCGATTTTTGCCCTTAAAAAAAATAGAATTAATTTTACGAATTAGTATTTTGTGATTTTTGATTGATTTTTTTGTTTGTGTTTGTAGGTGGCGATGAAATGTAAAGACCGATTGCACGAGATAGTGAGAGCCGAGCTCGACGGCCGCGAGGAATCTCCAGCTCCGCCGTGGAAGGAAATGATGGAACAGAGCTTCTCACTGATGGACAATGAGGTGACTGAGTGTTGTAGCAACGCCACCGGCGGTGTATCGAGCTCGAATTGCCGGTGTGAGCTTCAAACTCCACAGTGCGACGCCGTCGGATCGACCGCGGTCGTGGCGGTGGTGACTCCCGATAAGATAATCGTCTCCAACTGCGGCGACTCGCGGGCCGTGCTCTGCCGGAACGGCGTTGCAATTCCTCTGTCTTCCGATCATAAGGTGAGAACAAAAATTGACAATATTTAATAATTTGTATAGCTTTTGAGATTCAGATCTAAGTTTCGTTTCGGCGTTGTTGAAATTCAGTTTCTCTTGTTTTTTGTTAATTACAGCCTGATCGACGTGACGAGCTTCATCGGATTGAAGAGGCCGGTGGCCGAGTAATTTACTGGGACGGACCTAGGGTTCTTGGAGTCTTAGCCATGTCCAGAGCAATAGGTAGCTAATTCAAATCAATTATATATATATATATATATATACACACACACACTGGGGGCGAGCATATGTAGTTAAAACATATTTAAGTATATAAACTATAAATAGAAGTATAAACTATAAATAGAAGTTTTTTTTAGTCAATTCTTGGGGGCGGTCACCCTAGATGATTGGGGGAAAAAAAATTTGTTAATAAATACTATTATGTTTTTTTTAAGTGTATATATAAAGTAGGCCCTAATGTTTTGAAAATTATTGAAGTCGTCACATTCCTGGATCATTCCTTGTATATATGTACGTGACATGTTTACTTATGTATATTAATCGAATTAGAAAATATAAATGTTCTGATCCATTCAAGTGTTCTCAGGTGACAATTATTTGAAGCCATACGTGATATCGGAGCCGGAGGTGATGATAACGGAGCGGTCGCCGGAGGACGAGTGCTTGATTCTGGCAAGCGATGGTTTGTGGGACGTGGTCTCGAACGAGACTGCGTGCGGTGTCGCGCGGATGTGCCTCCGGTCGCAGAAACCACCATCTCCGCTGCAGGCGCCTGGAAGCGCTACTGCTGTAGCGGTGGCTGCTGGCGGGGAGGGCACGGACAAAGCGTGCTCGGACGCTTCGATTTTGCTGACGAAGTTGGCACTAGCTAGGCACAGCACGGACAACGTGAGCGTCGTGGTCGTTGATTTGAGGAGGGACCTAAAGAAACAAAGTTAAATGTAGTATTTCTTTTATTATTAAATTTTTTTTTTTTTTTTTTTTAATTCTCTTTTTACATGTGTATGGAAGGTTGTAAAATTGTAGTGCATTCTCGTGAAAAGAGTGAGGATGCAGAAAAACAGAAAAGAAAGGAAGTTAAAAGAAAAGTTGTTTTTAACTGTTTTGTTGGGTAAATTCTGATCACTGGTGATATAATTTTGATTTGGAGGGGAAAAAAATTAAAGAAAAAGAAAACGAAAGCACATATGGGAACAAATATTTCCAAATAATATCTAAGGTGCTCATCCATTTACGCTGTGGGAACCAGTTGGAATCTAAAGATTTAATGGAAATGCAACTTAATGGAATCGCGAGTAGTATTATGAATAATAATTCTAGGGTAAAATTATATTTTAGTCCATCAAATTATATACTTGTTTTTAATTGGGTTCATAAATTTTTTTTTTTTTGGGTCCTTAAAACTTTAAAAATTCAGACAATCAGACCTAAATTTTAATACTATTAGCTTAAATTATTAGAATTTATCACGTACATTATGCGTAATGTTTATCTGACACAGATTAGGTTAAGACAAGCACAGGAGATTGTATTGGAATTGAATTTTAAGATAACCTTAAAATTTGTGAAAACTTGTATTGGCCCTGATTGTTGCAACTTAATTGGATAGATTATAGTTTTTAGTTTTCTAGATTATAGCTTTTACAACTTAGAATAAAGTGTAAACTTGTTTGGTGAAGCTTTTCAGAAGTAATGACTAGTTGTATTAGTGTTTCGTCGGGCTGCAGCTCCCTCTAAAATCTGGTAATTTTTTTAGTACATGTGATTTTTTAGCCCAATTGTAGTTTAGTCCTCTCCAAATTTGAAATTAAAAATAAAAATTAGTACATGTGATATTTTAATCCAAATATAGTCTAACCCACGCCAAAATTTGATAACTTTTTCAATGCATGTGATATTTTAACCCAAATGTAGTCTAGCCCACGCCAAAATTTGATAATTTTTTTAGTACATGTGATATTTTAGCCTAAATGTAGTTTAGTCCACTCCAATTAAGTGTTCCAAACTCAATTTGACATCATACCTTATTAATAAATAGACACTAAAATATATAAATATTAACCCAAAAGATAATATTATTTTTAAATTAACCCAATTTGACATCATAGCTTATTATCAATATGCATAAATAGACCCCGAACCCCCGCATAGCCCCCAGCCCAATCCCCCTAAAAATAAAAATAAAAAATTTCCCGACTCCGCCTTATTGGTAACATAAGCTGTGAAATAATTTGTTTGTGTGTTATTGTCCAAAATGCCCTTAATGCCTATATATAATTTAAGAACTATTTTATTGAACATGTATGGATTTTATATTACACATCACAACTATTAATTTTTAATGTACACGATTTGTGCTAGTCAATCCTATTTAGATTGTATTACCTAATCAATTAACTTGCCTTGTGAGAGTAGGCCTCTAATACTATAAAAGAGACCCTCACCATCATAGAAGGGGATCACGCACTTGCATCACAATTCTACTGAATACACACGCGGATTATCTGGCCGATCTCTGGTAGCTCCATTCTCCTTGTTGGTTCACCACAGACCCCCGGCATTTTGATATCATAGTGCAAGTGCTCCGACACACAACGTGGACGTAGGTCTTTTCGTGAACAGGGTCGAACCACATACAAATCCTTTTCTCATTTCATTCTTCTTCTTACCCAAATTTTGGCATCATCAGTTGTGGGAAATCGACATATTTTTCTTCAACACCCATCTTTCGACTGATCACCATGCCGCCGAAAAAGGGTAAGAAGGCTGCTGCACCAACGGGTCAGGCGGATTCTCAGGCCGGGTAACCGGTTACTTCCATGACCTCAGAGCAAATCACCGCGACTCTTGCACAACTTCTGGAGGGCTAGCGCCAGGCACAGATGCAAATCGAAGCTCTTCTGGCCCAATAGAGCAAGCCCCCGCAGGCTACTATACCGCACGGGAATGACGAGCGCAATCAAGAACCTGTACAGATCCGATGAAGATCCCATACTACACCAGCATCCTCCCAGGATGTGGGACAGTCTGGGATCAACAAGCATGGCCAGGCTCCCATACGAACTCGGCAACGTGCCCGAGCCAACCCAAACTGCCCAGGAAATGCTAGGGAGATCATCAATGACAAGCGCGCGGCCAGAGGTGAGGGACTAGAGCGAGCGAACTGAGAATCATCCAAGGACTGCCCGGCCAAGAGCCGCAGTGACCCTAGGCATACGATCAATCGGAGTCATAGCCGAGCCCTATCCCTGAGGACCGCGCACTTTGATGAAGAAGCCTCCTCATTCGACCCGACTTACCAGACTGATACCGGTCGGGAGGACGTGGAAGCTCGTATTAATGACTTGCAAAAGCAAATCGAGAAGTTGAGTTGAAAGTAGGGTCGTGACTATACCAATGTCGAGACTAAGTCGTCGTTTACCGTTTGGATCACAGGATTTACGATCCCATGCAAATTTATACAGCCTCATCTTGATTCTTACGATGGATCCAGAAGCCCAGTCGACCATGTCCGGACTTACAAAGCTCAGATGGAACTAGTAACCAATGCCGATGAATTGCTCTGCTTGGCCTTCCCCAGTACCCTCAAGGGGCAAGCCGCAGAGTGGTTCCGCTCACTAAAGCCCCGATCGGTTGACCAGTGGCCAGTTCATAGGTATGCTTGGCCGACCGCAGCCAGATATCCAACTGCTAAATGCCAAGCAGCAAAAGGAAGAGTCCCTGAAGGACTACGTCGACCGGTTGAACCAGTAGAAGCTTCAGATCCACAATCTGAATGAGATGGTTGCAATCACAACCTTCTGCTCGGGGGTTCAGAACACCAAGGTTGTCATGTCATTCCACCGTAACCGACCGGCAACTTTGGTTGAACTCTCAGAGAGGGTCAGAAAACTTATAGACACCGAGGAATTCTTGAAGTCTAAATGCGTAAAATTCTCAGAAGATGATTTCCCAGGAGCCAAACGGAAATGGGAGACTTCAGAAAAGGGCTTGGTGAAGAAATAAAGACAGAATCAGTAATAAGGAGCTCGGGAGCATACCCCAATTGCCTTTACACCACTTTTTCGACCTATCCAAGAATTTAATGTTGCTGCTGAGGCTCAGAAGCTGCTCAAGAAGCCTACCAAGCTGAAGAGCCCGCCGAAAAAGAGGAATCGGGACAAGCACTGCTGATACCATAAAGATCATGGCCATGACACCGAGGACTGCTTCAAGCTCAAAATTTCCATCGAAAAACTTATCGAGCAGGGTCATCTGGCTGAGTTCGTCACCACAGACAGATGACCGCAGCAAGATACCCAAGCTCCCGAGCAGCCGCAACCTCTCGGCCACATCAACGTAGTCTCCGGAGGAACGTCGGGTTAATGGGACTCGCATTCGTCTAGGAAGAGGCATGCTCAGGCATCCCGATAGATGTCCTGCAAGTCTAGCCAGCCAACACCCTACCAACCGATATCCTGACTTTCTCTTCCGATGATGTCCAGGACCTGCATTACCCCCATGATGATCCACTAGTGGTAATGCTCTCTATAGCCAATTACATGGTGAAGAGGGTACTTGTGAACACAGGAAGCTCCTCGAACATATTGTTCGCCTTAGCCTTTGACCAGTTCGGGATATCAAGGGATCGTCTCCGACCAGTGGCCACTCCTTTGGTAGGATTCAACGGATCTAGGATGCGACCTCTAGGGATGATCGAGCTCCCGGTTCTTATAACCGCAAACCTCCGTACTTGCAAACTTTGTTGTGGCTGAGGCCCGTCCGCCTATAATGTCATCCTAGGGAGACCGACACTCAACAAGGCTAGAGCGGTGGTATCAACTTACAGCCTGATTGTCAAGTTCCCAACCCCTCGGGGTCCCGAAAGTCTAAGGGAAGATCAGGCCACCCCTCGGAGCTGCTACGTCAGTTCCCTATGCAGAGAGGCAGTTTCAGAAGCACTAAACATCCAGGGATGGACCCAAGGGATGAAAGGATGGAGTCAGCCCAGTTGAGGAACTTAGCCAAGTGGGGCTAGATCCCCAGTTTCCCGACCGGTCCGTCAGCATTGGTACTCTCCTAGAATCAGATCTCAGGGAATAGCTTATCCAATTCTTGAAACAGAACCGGGACATCTTCTCTTGGAGCCATGAGGATATGCCAGGAATCGATCCCCGGGTCATGGCTCACCGACTCAACATTGATTCGAGCCATTACCCGGTTAAACAAAAGAGGGGGGACTAGCACCCGAGAGACAGGAAGCAACATGTGAGGAGGTTGAAAAGCTCCTCAAAGCAAAATTGACCCAGAAGTGCAGTACCTTGACTGGTTGGCCAATATGGTGCTAGTCAAGAAGAGCAACGGAAAGTGGAGGATGTGTGTGGACTTTACCGACCTCAACAAGGCCCGTCCCAAGGACTGCTACCTACTGCCACAGATAGATCTCCTGGTAGACGCAATAGTGGGCCACTCACTCCTCTCCTTCATGGATGCCTACTCGGGGTACAACCAGATCTCTATGTACCCCAGCGACGAAGAAAATACATCTTTCATTACTGACCAGGGGACATAATGTTACAAAGTGATACCCTTCGACCTCAAAAATACTGGGGCTACTTACCAATGCTTGGTCAACCAGATATTCAAAGATCTGATCAGGAAGAGGATGAAGGTGTACGTTGACGACCTACTGGTCAAGAGCCGGGACGAGTCCGACCATCTTGAATACTTGGCCAGCACCTTCAGCATCTTAAGAAAATTCCAGATGTGCGGCTAAGTGTGTATTTAGAGTCTCGTCTAGGAAGTTACTGGGACGCTTAGTCAGCCGATGGGAAATTAAATCCAAGCCATCATCAATATGCGATTACCCAGATCAACGAAAGAAGTTCAAAGTTTGGTAGGACGGGTGGCTGCATTGAACAGATTCGTATCCCTGGTAACCGACCGATGCCTACTGTTCTTTAAAATCCTTCGCAAAGCCTTTGAATGGTCGGAGGAGTGTGAAGAGGCGTTTCAGGCACTCAAGCAAAACTTGGCATCACCTTCCCTGCTTTCAACGCTTGTACCAAATGAGGAGTTATTTCTTTACCTGACGGTATCACCTTCGGTGGTAAGCTCGGCACTGATTAGAGAAGAGCATGGGATACAGTACCCAGTCTATTACATAAATTGGGCCCTCCAAGGCGCAGAAAGCCGCAATTCCCATATAGAAAAGCTCACCTTTGCACTCATCACTTTGGCTCGGCGGCTCTGCCCATACTTTCAAGCCCATGTCATAGTAGTACTCATGGATCAGCCTCTGTGCAGGATCCTATGCCGACCTGAAATATCTGGGAGACTCATGAAGTGGGCGCTAGAGTTGGAAGAATTTAAAGTCATCTACAGACCCCGAACAGCCATCAAGGGGCAGGAGTGGCAGATTTTCTCATTGAATTCACATACCCGGAAGACCCAGTCGAAGAGCTCAACCCGCTTGAGTTACCGCCCAGGCTACAGACTGACATCCCAACCTGGCTGCTCTATGTAGATGGTTCCTCCAATAAGCAGGGCAGTGGGGCAGGGATCATCCTGACCACATCTGATGGGATCCAGCTGGAGTATGCCCTGAGGTTAGGAATCCAGGCCTCCAACAATGAATACGAATATGAGGCTCTACTAGTCGGGCTGCAGTTGGCTACTTTGGTGGGTGCACAGCAAGCCCAAGTGTATAGAGACTCCCGGCTAGTTTTCAATCAAGTCAATCAGGAGTATGAAGCTTGAGAAGACAACATGGTGGTCTACCTTGCCCTTATCAGATCAATTGTCAACAAATTCCAAGGGTTCTTCATCACGCAAATCCCGAGAAAAGAGAACACAAGAGTAGACCAGCTGGCACGCCTTGCATCATCTTCTAAGTCAGACCTACCCGGGATAAGGGTAAAGTATTACCTGAACCTAGTGTGTCTGACTCGGGAGGTATGGAGGTAGACTCGGTCGACTTAAGGTCTAACTGGATGGATCCTATCAAGATGTCCTCGTAATCGGAAGGTTACCGGCTAGGAAGGATGAAGCCCGACGGGTGAAATACCGATCGGCACGGTATCACCTCATTGACAGTGTACTTTACAAGAGGGGATTTTATATCCCCTACCTTCGATGCATCCATCCTGCCCAAGTACAGGAAATCTTGTTCGAAATTCACAAAGGGGTATGTAGAAGCCATGTCGGAGGCTGGGCCTTTTCCCGCAGAGCACTGTTGTAAGGCTGCTAAAGGCCCGGGATTCTCAGGATTCTATCAAGAAGTACGACAAGTGCCAAAGACATACAAACATGATCAACCGACCGGCAGAACCCCAAACTCCGGTCCTTAGCCCCTGGTCGTTTGCTCAGTGGGGCATCGACATAGCCGGACCGCTCCCCATGGAAAAAGGTTAAGTCAAATTTGCCATCATCGCGATGGATTACTTCACCAAGTGGGCCGAAGCCGAGCCCTTGGAAACCATAACCGAGAAGAAATGGAAGGTTTCGTGGAAAAAACATACTTAGCAGGTTCGGGAATGGAAAACAGTTCGACACATCGATATTTAGGAAGTTCTGCTCGGGTTATGGAATATCAAATCACTACTCCTCTCCCGAGCATCCTCAAGCCAATGGACAAGCCGAGGTAACAAATCGAACAATTCTACAATCCATTAAATCCAGGCTTGAACAAGCCAAGGGACTCTGGGCCGATGAACTATCGACACTTCTGTGGTCCTACCGTACCATTCCCCGAGCGACAACATGAGAAACACCGTTCTCGCTCACCTATGGCTTCGAGGTTTGCATAGCCCTGAAAGAAGCCGTCATCGAAGTTGTCATCGGACCTCAACGCCCGCTCCTGTGCTATTTCAGCCTCAGCCAGGGCTTTCTCTACAACTTCCCGAGCCTCCCGGGCGGTGCCTAGCTCTGTCAGGGCGGCCTTCAACTCCACATGGGCTGCTCCACAGCTGAGAGACAACCCCTTCACTTTCTCCTTCTCCAGGGCCAAGGTAGCTTCCTTAGCCACCAAGGCTGCCCTCTCATTTGAAAGTGTGGCCTCAGCAGCGGCCGCCCTCTTAGCCAAGGCGGGCAAGAAGGATTCAACCCCCACATCCATGCAGTCAACCTACAAAGAGCAAGGAAGAATATGGTCGGTCACACGCAGCAAGTGATTAAAAAAAATGAAGAAAGAAACGCGGCAGGTTACTCACAAAGTGAGAGAGGCTGTACAACCATCCTTGGAACGACTGCGAGGACATCCCCGAGCACATCTCCACCTGGCTCGGGAGAAGACTCAGCCTGACCCTATCCTGAATCTCTGAGAATTCTCCCAGTGGCATCCCGGTCGGTATGCTCACCCCGGGAGCGATATCTTTCACAACCACTCGCAGAGCTGTTGTCCCGGCCGATTCTTGGCGATATGCCGGCCTATGTCTTAGCCGCCTTAGTAGCTGACTGCCAGCTGTAGGATCAACAGCTGGCCTCTTTTTCTTCTCGGCTGCCCGACCGGCAGCAATAGCCTCTCTCACCTTCATCGCTTTGAGATCTCTCCTTGGGCCCATTTCTGCAAAAGAGGACAAAGTGGGCAATAAGTGGCCAGGAAAACCATAAAAATAATAATAACTAAAGGTGTATGAGAGCTTACCAGGAATGATGGGAGGAAAGATGGGTGCTTGGAAGGGTTGGCTCGCCTCGTAGGTGACTTTTTGAGATCCCGTCGGGGTTAACAGATTGGTCAAACTAGTGACATCCTCAGTCAATGCCCTGATCCTTGTTAGGAAACTGCGTTCCCATAATCCGTTGACAGCGCGTATACGTTGGTACTACAAAAAACTTCGTGAAAGCTATAATAACCCTACAAGGGCGGAACTAGGGTTACCTTGAACTACAAAACGGATTATTGTAGTAGACGAATCGAGAACACGGGCTCGATAACAGCTCACGATCTTCTACTGTATTTCTCTACTGCTAGAATATCGAACTGAGTGTGGGCTCTTTCGAAATCCTTTCTATATTTTGCTCTCCCTTTTTACGCTCTCTTTTCTATTCTGAGTTATAATACTCTTGATAGAAAAATGCAAACTAAGAATAGAGCCAAAGCAGCATATATATAGGCTACAATAGGGGACCATAAGAAGTCAATAAGGAATAGGCTTCCTTATGGAATTAGGAAGTCCAAATTCAAACTAAATCAAATTCCTATTTTCATAAATTATAATTTATACCACTAAATAATTATAATTGCACTCCTACCCTTATCTCAAAAAAAATATTCGAGCTCTATGTTATTAAATGCTTATTATCTCCCCATGTTAAGATTACAAATATCCATTAATTAAATATAATTACTGACAATCATATTACTGTGTAGAATAAGAGACACACATGCACATTATTAAATAAACAATATAATGCAAACATTGCCCACACGATTATCATAAAAATAGAATAACTTATTTTATTAAAATAATAAATCATTTACATAAAGCATGGCTTTTAGAATTTATCCCTAACAATTTTCCACTTAGACTCTAAGCCATGATGTGACACACCTCACTCCTATCCCTTCTATGTGACCATCAAAAGTCTTGGTCGATAAGCTCTTGGTGAAAGGATCTGCCAGGTTATTTGCTGATGTATCTTGTGGTCACTTCAACATCACTTCTTTGCACGATCTCTCATATCAGGTGATACTTACAGTCAATATGTTTTCCCTTCTTATGGGCCCTAGGTTCCTTTGATTTAGTAACCGCTTTTCTATTATTGCAATAAAGGGTAATAGCTGGTTGTACCACAGGTACTACTCTTAGATCCATAAGGAAGTTTCTGAGACAAACGGCCTCCTTAATGGCTTCTGAAGCAGCCACATACTCGACTTCCATGATAGAATCAACAATACATGACTGCTTGATACTCCTCTAACTAATGGCTCTACCTCCTAGGGTAATCACATATCATGAGGTAGACTTTCTGGAATCCCTATTTGACATGAAATCAGAATCTGTATACCCAATGGGTAAAAGACTGTCTACTTGGTAAACTAACATATAGTCTCGAGTCTTTTCAGGTACTTGAGAATATTTTTCACCGCAGTCCAATTTTCCTACCCTGGATTAGACTGATATCTACTAACCATACCAATAATAAAGTAGATGTCAAGTCTAGTATATAGTATAGCATATATTAGGCTTCCTGCTGCCAAGGCATAAAGAACTGCCTTCATCATCTCTATCTCATCAGGTGTCTTAGGACACTGATCCTTAGATAGAGTAATTCCATGTCTGAAGGGAAGGAATCCCTTCTTGGAATCTTGCATGCTAAACCTTGCAAGAATATTGTCGATGTAAGTGCCTTGTGATAAGCCCAACATCCTATTCTTGCGATCTCGCATAAGCTTGATCCCTAGGATGTGACCGACTTCTCCCAAGTCCTTCATATCGAATTGAATGGACAACCATACCCTTACAGAAGATAATACCCCCCCCCCCACATCATTTCCGATTAGCAAGATATCATCCACATATGGTACTAAGAACACCACCATACTTCTATCATGTTTCTTGTACACATAGGATTTATCCGCACATTGATCAAAATCAAAAGACTTGATTGCTTGATCAAAGCGGATATTCCAAGACCTAGATGTTTGCTTAAGTCCATAAATTGACTTCTTAAGCTTGCACAACATGTGTTCTTGGCCCTTCGCGATGAACCCGTCTGGTTACACCATGCACTCATCAAGATTCCCATTAAGAAATGATGTCTTGACATCCATTTTCCAAATTTCATAATCGAAATGTGTAGCAATGGATAAGAGAATTCAGATAGACTTTAGCATGGCCACCGGCAAAAAGGTTTCCTCATAATCGATTCCTTCTTTTTGAATGAACCCTTTCACAACAAGCCTTGCTTTAAAGGTTTCCACCTTACCGTCAGCTCCTCTTTTCTTCTCATAGATCCACTTGCATCTAATGGGTTTTATTTCAATGGGTGGTTTTACAAGATCCCAGACTTGATTGGAGTACATGGACTCCATTTCAGACTTCATAGCCCTTTGCCAAAGATCTGCATCTTTATCTTGGAGTGCTTCATTGTAGTTATAGGGATTGATACCTTGTTCATCAGGGACCCGGTCATAAGACTCTCCCAAGAACATATACCGGTAAGGTTGAATAATAACCCTCCCACTACAACGAGGCATAACCCGTGTTTGTGTATTACTAGTATTACATTCTAAAGATTCTGAACCTAATACACCATTATCTGCACACTGTACCGGTTCAGGAACCTGCGTGTTAATGCTTGTCTGGGGATCTACACGAGTTTTGGCTATCTCCCACTACGACGTGGGTGTGGAATATCGATAACTCTTTCTTATGATGTTTCTTCTCGTACCGATGGTATCGAAGAAGTATGTATCAGTGTCTCACCTCTCATTTTCTCTAGAACAATATGGCTTCTAGGCTTGTGGTCCATAACATAGTCCTCTTCTTAGAATGTGTCATTGGTGCTAACAATAACCTGCTAATCCTTAGGACTATAAAATATACCACCTTTAGTTCCTCTTGGATACCCAACAAAGAAACATACTTCTGTTCTCGATTCTAACTTTTCTGTGTTCCCTTTCAGCACGTGTGCTGGACTACCCCAGATCCGAACATGCCGCAGACTAGGCTTTCGCCCAGTCCACAATTTTATGGGAGTAGTAGAAACTGACTTAGATGCAACCAAGTTTCGAATGTATGCAGCTGTCTCTAATGCGTGTCCCCTAAAAAGAAATTGGTAAATCCGAATAACTCATCCTAGATCTTACCATGTCCATGAGAGTCATGTTCCTTCTTTCTGCTACACCGTTCTGCTAAGGCATACGGGGTGCTAACAATTGGGAGGTAATCCCTTGCTCCAGTAAGTATTCCTTAGACTCTCCCAAGAGGTACTCTCCACCACAATCAGATCGTAGTGTCTTGATACATTTACCTAGACGTTTCTCCGTTTCATCCTTGAACTCTTCAAATTTCTCAAAGCATTCAGACTTACACCGTATCAAATAAATGTACCCATACCTTGAGTAATCATCAATGAAAGTGACAAAGTACTCAAAGTCCCCTCTTGCTTGGACATTCATAAGACCACACAAATCATAGTGAACTAGTTCCAATGGCTCTTTTTCTCTATAGCCCTTGACCGAGAACGGCCTCTTGGTCATTTTACCTTCCAAGCAGAATTCACAGACTGGAAGTGCCTCCACTTCCAATGTACCTAATGGTCCATTTTGAACCAATCTTTGAATCCTTTTAGATTACTATGACCCAGGCGTAAGTGCCAAAAATGTGTTTGGTTCATCTTTGAAGATTCTTTTATCTTAAATGGCAAACTATTTGTGTTATTCAATTCATTTAGTTGTAGTGTAGGAGAGGCGGGATTTATAATATAAAAGTCATCCACCAATAGACTAGAACAAATAAAACATTTATTTTATTTAATAACTAATATTTTATTAAAATGAACTGAATATCCATTCTTTACTAAACTAGAAACTGAAACTAAATTTCTTCTAATAGAAGGTACAAAAAGGCAATTTCTTAATATTAAAATCATATCTCTACCAAAACTAAGATGTAGATCTCCTACTGCAACTGCTGCTACTCTCGTAGTATTTCCCATATATAGGTAAATCTTTCCATCATTGAGCTATCTGATCAGTGGTTCCCGTATCTACACACCAGATACTGGTAGATCGGACTGCTAAACATGATTCAACAACTAGTAAATGAGATTTACCTTGATTGTTCTATCTGCCGAGATAAACTGGACATTGCTTCTTCCAGTGTCCTAGATGCTTGCAAACAAAACTTTTGCCTTTAGGCTTTCCCAGTTATCCTCGTGGCCTTTGGATTGGCGGAGGACTCGCACCCTTCTTTTGAGCCCTTTTCATTATTTTCTCGCCTTTTGGCTTTGAAGCAGAACCTTTCTCAAACACAAGAGCATTCCCTGACTTTCTGTTGAGACCCTCAGCTCCTGGAGTTCTTTAACTAGCTCCGCCAAAGTATATTTAAATTTATTCATGCTGTAATTGAGGCGGAATTGCTTAAAAGAATCTAGCAGTGACTGGAGTACGATATCAACCTGGGTTTCCCCGTCGATTTCAGCTCCAAGTAACTTTAGTTCATTAAGAAGAGATATCATCTTAAGAACATGATCCCTTACAAGCGTCCCATCATCCATGGTTGTGTTCATCAAGTCTTTCATGGTAACCTGCCTAGCAGCACAACTTTGATCCTTTAACATCTCTTGGAGGCTCTCCATTATGTCATAGGCACTTGCCAGTAAATGATGCTAATGTTGCATAACATTCGACATGGATGCCAAAATGTAACACCGTACCATCTTATCAGCCTTGACCCATTTCTTGTGAGCCTGGGTTTCATCAATGGTTGCCCCCTCACCAAGTTGCTCAAGATAGACTTGAGTAAGCACAAACTTGTACTCTTCAGCAGTTAACACAATATCCAAATTCCTTTTCCACTCTATATAGTTTGGTCCAATAAGTTTGTTTTCTTTAAGTATAACAGCGAGTGGATTGAAAGAACTCATTTAAAAGCCTGAGAATCACATAATATAAATAACTACATTTGGGCAAAAGGATTACTATGGATTCGAGTTAAAGATAGTGGTTCCCTCTACCATATTTGAAAGGAATCCGCCAGCAACCTGATACACCGCGAATTGTATGACTCGATGTGAAGCCATATACTATCCATCATTTGTTCAGATAGGCAATTGCCTTTTAATTTTACTATCCAAGCAATGTACCTTGCCTAATAAAATTAAACTGCTGACTTGGTTTGGTCCTATAAATAATAACACTAACGAAGATGGAGAGGATATTATTATTTATAGCTAAGTGCATACCATCACTTAATTCTAAGTCAAGAGTACTTCTGTGAGGAACACCTCTGATGGAAAGGTGACCCACACTAACAATCACCCAAAACATTCTATTAAAAAAGATTGTACCGATGAATCCATGATCAACTTCATCTTATGGGGAGGATGACACTAGAGTCATCACACAAAATTAATCATATCATCTACAAACTAGTGATAGAGACCATGAGATTTATACTTAATAAATTCCCTCTCCTACTTAGAATTTTTTTAAAAAAATTTGAGGAATATAATTTTAAGAAAACTTTTAATTTAATTAGTAAAAAATAATAGAATACTTGACAAACATTAATTCATCCTTGCTTATAAAACCCACATGTGTAGATAATAAAATTATTCTATTCTCATAATTTTAGATAATAAGTACTTATATTTTCAAAATATGGAATTGGTTTCATTTCTAAGTACACATGTAGTTGTCCATCATTTTAAATTAATATAAATTAAACATGCAGCTAGACATCTAAAAAGGGTCTAGGAATAATTATCCATGTTGTCCTATATATTAAACATGAAATAATAATAATCATTCAATCACACATGAATAAGGAAACCACAATAAAATAGGAATCCCACTACTATGGTCAAGCTGCAACTTTTGTGAAGAAATCTTCATTGAACTCGATTAGCTCTATGTCGCCACTACGCACGGGGGTCAAGCTGCCCGGTCAGCTCGCGGGGGATTGCTTTCTGAAACTGCTATATCAAAACTACTTGTAAAACTGCTCTTACGAACCATCTTCACGAATTTACTTGAGATATATTACATAAACCCTATGCCTCTATGAAGGAGTTCACATACTATTTATTTGTTGTAAATTAACCACGCATCAATCAAGCGTGGGATCCAATGCTTGCAAATCCTATGCCTCCATAAAGGAGTTCACATGCTATATCAAAACAACAATATTAACCACGAATAAACCCATCGTGGAATCCAATCACACAAAACCAGTGACCATAATAGTGGAATAAGGACGCTGCAAAACAAGGGTTAGCATAGACCTACGTTCTATCCATCCATCAATGCACGCATAAGATCTGTATTACTGGACAACATGGTTGAATCCAACCCATACGCGGAATCAACGTTGTATTGATACCACTGTTAGAAAACTGTGTTTCCAGAATCCGTTGATAGTGCCTAAATGTTGGTACTGCAAAAAATTTCGTAAAAGCTATAATAACCCTACAAGGGCGGAACTAGGGTTATTGTACTCCAAATGCCTATATATTGAGTCGTCAAAAAAAATAGAAGCAATTTCTCTATCTTTGCTTCCCTACCAAGTGAGATGTTCTCTACACCGGTTTCTGAGAGTTTCTCCTTTAAAAGAGTGAAATTCTAGTGAGATTTGAGTTAAAACTACAAATTTTATGACTGTTAATAGTTATGTAAATTTTGAAGTTAAGATCAGTTGCTTGATTTTTCAAATACACACTATAAGTTTAAAGAGTATAAAAAAATACTACCATTGACAAACTGTGAGTATATGTATTGCATTACTATTATATACTTGGAAATTTCATTTTATTGCCAAATTTAATCTTATATGTTGTAAAAGGAGAAAATCTACCTTTATTTTTATTTTACTTTATTTTTACATTAAAAAAAATGAATTTTGTGGGTATATTCACTGTAAACTCTCACGAGACAACACTCGTTCACTAGGGGTAACCTAGGGGTTTAACGGCTTGTTGCATATGCTAAATGCAATCGGGATTCCTGCGACAGTGAGTTAGGTTTTATTTTTCTTAGTCTACTCCTACTTTTTAATAAAACTTTTAGAACAATTTTGCTTTCACTTCATTGTTAGGGACTAGCAATAAGTTAGTTGAGGGGTGTGACACACTGAATATTGCACATTCATGTGCCAATATAATATATATAGTGCTGATTTAATCTCCCAAATCCATAGTTTTACATGCATATTTAAATTAATATAACTTAATGATGATGTCACTCAAATGCGTGTTATTATTTATTTTTACATATTTTATATCATTAGGTAAAAATAAAGTGAAATAAAGGGAAGGAAAGAAGTAACAACCACACCATAGTATATTCCATAGTCAAATAAGTGAATAGTAACCAAACAGTAACAATCACTATTTGCTAGGAAGAAAAAAAAAAAAAAAAAAGGGAAGACGTAAACATCCAAGCTTGAAACTTGGATGTACTTTTTTTATAGTTTTTTTCCTTTTCGCATTCTCTCTCTCTCTATCTCTCTATCTCTCTCTCTCTGTCTCTCTCTCTCTCTCTCTCAGCTGCAAGATAGTTAAGTGAAGTGTCAGAGGGAGGAAGAAAACTGAACACACGAAGGAAAAAATTACCACATGACGAGCGAAGTGACGAAATTCGTCAAAAACTTCGCCTATAAAAAGAGACGAGCAGAAGCCAAACAAAGACACCAACAAGCTGCAACAGCTTCACACACACTGTTAGGGAGATAATAGTTTAGGGAGGTTATCATGTGAGCACATCATATTGTCCCTAGAAGTAGGAAACTTTAGTTTTTCTTTGCCTTTTCTAGTTCTAATAGTTGGTTATCATATGAGCACATCATATTGTCCCTAGAAGTAGGAAACTTTAGTTTTTCTTTGCCTTTTCTAGTTCTAATAGTTGGTTATCATATGAGCACATCATATTGTCCCTAGAAGTAGGAAACTTTAGTTTTTCTTTGCCTTTTCTAGTTCTAATAATTGTAAAATTTTACTTTTATGTAATTGATGATTTCATGTTCAAAAATATATAGCAAAACTTTGTGTATTGTATTTCTCAAAATAAAATATTTGTTTTCTTGTACAACCTTTGTCACTTTATAGTAGTAAAATATTCCTAGTAAAATTTAGATTTAATATTTTTAGTCTAGTAGTAGTTGTAGTTGTCCCCTAAAATAGTTTGAAACCCCGAATTTTTAGTTTTTATAGCAATATTTCCATGAACTAGAAGACAGATTTTGCAAGTAAATGCCAAATTTCTTAGCCACGTAGTTGTTATAATCACCTACTAAAGTCCAAAGCATACCATACTCATATCTCACTCCAAAATTAGATTAGGATTTGGTTTGGCCTTATTTGTGTTCTTGAAGTTCAACCATGCACTGTGACCCCACAAGAATCCAAACTCAAAGGTTTAGTATTTTATTATTGATTCAGTATTTCCATTTATTTATGTTTTATTAGCCTAGTTGTGCTAAACTTTGTTATTTTGCAGATTCCACAAATTCAACCCCAACTCATGTTAAGTGAGGAAAGAAATATATAAATATTATATTTCACCATTACCTTAGTTTTATAACTTTAATTTTAATTGGGCAGTCACTGTGTATATCTATTTAATCTTTCTTTAAAAGATTATTTGGAAAACAGTTTCAATTCCAAAATGATAGACTAAAACTTTAATTGGGGATATGCAATAAAAACTTAGAAACCACAGCTTCTATGCACTAATCTTAAATGGACAAATTTATCTAGATGACTTGTTTTTCCATTTATGCCAAAAATATCTACATATCTATAATTTATGACCATTTAACATGTTTATATACTATGGGTATATTGGGCTCAAGAGATTACATATTTGAAATAAGAATATAATTATGTGGATTGTCAAACTATGCATTTTGTCATAAAAAAAACACCTAGCATACTCAAACAATTCATATGACAAAGTTTACATTTCAAATATGTGTTTATATATATTTATATCCACTAATGGACAGGCAACTGTGTAGTGACAGAGTGGTGAGGACTGGGCGCCGAATAACCCACGTCCGCGGCGGGTCACAGTTCAAACCTGACTACTGCCCAATTGCCTTTTTATTTTTCTTTAAACCAAACGACGTCGTTTCATATCAAACCTGACACACTTGATATGACCCTGACTAGTGAAAGTTTATTTTCAAATAAAGAATGACTTTGCGGTCTTAAATGCCAAATCATTTTCAAATGCACAGAAGTTATGGAATCTAGTGTTGTTTTTAATAGCTTTGTTTAAATATTTGTATTATTTCCATCTTTCGCTATAATAATATCCATAAAGTCATTTAATGTAAATTTAGCTTTTATTTCTTTTTCTTCCTTTTCTTACTAGTATCTTAGTTAATTTATTTTGCATTGTTAACATCTTTACCGTAAACTACTTAGGAAAAAATAGCTTTTAATTAGTTTTATTACAAAAAAAAAAAAAAAAAAATAGTAGTTTAGTAAAACCCCACAAAAATCCATCATTTTTATTTTATTTTTAGTGACAAAATAGTTACTGCCTATCTTTGTTTGCCGTTCCCTGTGGGTTCGACCTGGACTTCCAGAACTTTATTACTTGTACGATCACCTACACTTGGGTTAATAGGATGTCGTCACATATGTATCTTGACTCGAGAATCAGGCTGATCGGGAGAGAACTAATCCTAATTATACGCTTTAACGAGCATTTGTTAGTACCTTTTTATCCTGTTTTTGTATATTTTTACTCTGTTTTCTAGTTTCTGACAGGTTTTGGAAGAAATCAACTGAACCAGGCTAAACAAGGTGAAAAAGCAGGAAGAAGGAAGCTGAAAAAGACACTTCGCGCTCGACCCGCGGGCGCGGAAATCCAAGAATCGCGCGCGCGATCCGCTCGCGCGAGAATCCAGAAACCGCTCGCGCGATCCGCTCGCGCGAGACCCCCAAGAACTCGCTCGCGCGATCCGCGCGCGCGAGGTACTCAATGTCGCGCTCGCGCGACCCGCTCGCGCGATATGACCAAAAATCAAAGTTGCGTATTTCAGTATACTGAAGACTCCTGTGCAAACGAGACTGCTAAACGACGTCCAGACTGTAAATTACATGCGTTTCAGTCCGTTTCGAGTTGTAAAGGCTTCCAAAACATGTTGTAAATCTATATAAACTCTATTTTACTTCAATTAGAGGGTTGGCAATTAATATACACACATTCTACAACCATACTTCCAGCCCTTGAAGAGGGAGAAGCAAGGAGAAGAAGAAGAAGACCAAGGATTTCCATGGCCTCCTCCATCAACTACTTGCCGATTTCTACTCCTATGGCAGCTTAGATCATTGATCTAGGGTTTCAATGAAGCCCTAGATGAGTAATAGGGTTTTATTTATGTTTTTATTTTAGTTTTATTATGTATGGATGACAGTCACTTGTTTAGAGGATTTTTATAAATAAATCGTACTTACATTGATTAAATCATTGCTTTCGGAATTTATTCTTGTCTTAGATCTATTTTGATTGTGATGTGCTCAACGATCTATTCTTGCTGTGCTTGTTTAGATTGTTTACATGTGATGGTGCTTTATTGATTCGTGCTATCAAGTATCCGAATAGTCCATGCCTAGGTTAGACGGATTAGATCACAACCCTAGTTTAGTGTGAGATAATTCGTGCTATCCGCAGATGGATTATGTTGGTGCTTGAACCATGATTATCTTCTTGTCGGAGGAATTGGGCTTGTAGCTACAATTCCCCATATTCATCCAACGTAATAAGCTAAAGTAATTCATAGATATTCCTATTATGAAACTAGTGGTGGATTTGCAATCCTAGGTTTCCTTTACATATTTATTAAAAACACTTTTAATTGCTTCCATAGTCTAGATTTACTTTTATTGTTATTAGTTTAATTAAATCCAAATCAAAATCCGTTTTTCCTAATTAATTAGACTTAGGTTTTAAAATTAAGTCGTTGTAGTAATCAATCTCTGTGGGTTCGACCTTTACTTCCACACTGCAAATCTTTTGAAAAGTAAAGTATACTTTTATATCTTGATATTGACAACATCAATTTTTGGCGCCGTTGCCGGGGATTGTATTACTACTCTTAGTTTTATAATCTTAGTTTAGTTAATTCGTAAATATTAGATTAGTGTTTATTTTTCTTATTTTCTGTTTTTGTTTTTAGTTACTAACTTTTTCTTTTATTTTGTAGTCAACGTTTCCGAGTGGAGCAGCTAATTACATCAAAGGAGCTTACGCAAAAATAAAATAAATAAAAAATTAAATAAATTGCTTCCTTTGGAAATTCGCTTTAAACCGCTGTAAGTCAGGGCGCTGTGACGCACTATTTGCATTAGTTTAAGGTTAATTGCACTGCATTAGCTAGGAAACCCGGGGCGCTGGGCTTGACGCGGTCATTGCATTACAGGATAATATTCATGCATCATAGTAGTACTGTGTGCTTGATTGTCGTCTTATTTGCGTGATTGCTTGCTATTTGTTTTTTTAGTTTAGTTGGGTCAGTCTTTGTTTTTAGTTTCTTTTTCTTTATTTTAGTTTATGTTGGGTACACGTTCAAATAAACCAGATTTAAAATCTTTCGATCTTGAACTTGAACGTACCTTAAGAACTAGTAAGTCCACAACCCAAGCTTCTAGAGCTAGGTTGCAAGACGACGAATCAACTCCGATTCCGTCGTCGTTGTTCGAGGCCGAAATCCAGAGTACCCGTGAACGGTTAAGGAGAGCTCGAACTTTTAAAATCGAACCGATTAAAATGGCTGACGGTGGAAATAACAATAACAATCAGAATGATGGTGCGAATATGAATAATCCTAATATACCACCACCTCCTCCACTTAAAGATTATTTTATTCCGACGACTTACACGCCACAAACTTGTATTGAATTACCGGAGGCGACGGCATCTCACTTTGAGATAAAGTCGTCTACCATCTCGCTACTTCCATCTTTTCATGGCCGTTTAAATGAAGACCCTTATAAACACTTAGGAGATTTTCAGGACATATGCTCTACGTTGAAAATCCAAAATCTTACTGATGATGAACTAAAAATGCGGCTCTTTCCATTCTCATTAAAGGACAAAGCTAAATATTGGCTCCAATCTTTGGAGCCAAACACAATTAGAACATGGGAAGACTTACACACCGCATTTTTACAAAAGTTTTTCCCGATTATGCGTACAAACCAGATAAGAAAATCAATAACCAATTTTGTAATGCAAGATGGGGAATCACTTTACGACACGTGGGAAAAATTTAAAGAATTACTACGCTCGTGTCCACATCATCAAGTCCCTAAGTGGCAACTTGTTCAAGTCTTCTATGAAGGACTTATTCCCTCTGTTAGGAATACCGTCGATGCCGTTTGTGCGGGAACCTTCCTACACAAAAGCGCCGACGAGGCCTG
The DNA here is from genome assembly GCA_033977485.1 of Hydrangea macrophylla. Classification (NCBI taxonomy): domain Eukaryota; kingdom Viridiplantae; phylum Streptophyta; class Magnoliopsida; order Cornales; family Hydrangeaceae; genus Hydrangea; species Hydrangea macrophylla. The sequence goes on from CM066982.1 coordinate 67,166,109, forward strand.
GAAAATGTTTGAAACGTTAAGCGAGAATTCAATGCACCAAACGGTGTCTGTCCGTTCGGAAGGATATCTTAATCAACCTAAGAGGGATGTAAAATTCGAGTCAAGTCAATCAATTGAAATAAAAGAACTATCTAACAAACTTGACCGACTTCTAACGATGAACCAAACGACAGCCTCACCCGCTCGAGAAATTTGTGCATTATGTTCTGATCCTTCACATTCGATACTTGCATGTCCATCGGCGAGTCAATTTCCGGAATTCGTGGAGCAACACATTAATTCTATTCAACAATACCCACGAAATAATTATAATGCAACTACTAACAATCCGGATACGCCATGGAGAAACCATCCTAACTTCTCGTGGAAAAATAATAATAATAATCCTAATGAGGCGACTAACTTTCCAAATGCGTATCGACCTCAGTTTCAACCTAACCAATACCAACAACCGCCTCCTAATGCTAATCCTTCAAGGGGAAATATTTTTGAGGAAAAGGTGTTGGCGTCCCTTAAGACTATTGAAACGCAAGTTCAGGCACAAGCACAAATAGTGCACTCTCATACGCAATCCATTGCGAAGCTTGAATCCCAAATGGGACAATTAGCTACTGTAGTAAGTCGTAGAAACGAGGGGACGTTGCCTAGTCAAACAATCCAAAATCCTAAGGGACAATATGAGGTTAAGGGGTCGAATGAACAAGTGAACGCCGTCTCAACTAGGTTGACTACCCGAGAGGAGGAGGTAATAGAAATTCCGAATGAGAATGTGAAAGGTATGAATATTAACTCTAATAAAGAGACGGGTGAGGACATGAGCCAAAATAAGAACGACAAAGAATCGGTCCCAACAAATTATACTCCTAGAATGCCATATCCACCTAACGTTGAGGAACCGTCTAATCTTACAAATAAAAAGTCTAAGGTTGAGGATATACTCGAGGTATTTAAACAAGTCAAAATAAATATTCCTTTCCTCGATGCTATAAAACAAATTCCCGCTTATGCTAAATGTTTAAAAGACCTTTGTACACAAAAACGCAAAATACGGAGTCATACTCCTAAAAAGGTCTTCCTTACGGAAAAAGTAAGCTCTATATTCCAACACGCTCCTCCAAAATATAAAGATCCAGGTACGCCTACGATTTCATGTGTCATAGGTGACACTATCATTCATAGGGCTCTCCTTGACTTAGGAGCGAGTGTTAATCTTTTATCTTATCACGTCTATCAACAACTAGGACTAGGTGAACTGAAACCTACGGCCGCTACTATACAATTAGCGGATCGTTCTATTAAAATTCCTAGAGGAATCGTCGAGGACGTCTTGGTTAAAGTTGATAAATGCTATTATCCCGTTGATTTTATGGTCCTTGACACTGAACCCGTGCTAGATGTTAGGAAACATACTCCTGTAATTCTAGGCCATCCATTCTTAGCCACGGCCAACGCACGTGTCAATTGTAGAACAGGGGTGATGAAAGTGTCATTTGGGAACATGAATTTAAAATTAAACGTTTTTAATGCTATGGATCAACCTCTTAAAAATGACGATTTCCTATGTGAGGTGGAAGGTGAGATAACACGGAATAGTGAGCCTACTAAAGAAATAAATGTAAGTGGGGAAAACAATATAGCGGACGATGATGAGTGGATGAATCCTAATCCTGTGGACCCTAATGCGGAATCTACTCGGAAGGTAAGAAATCGATTCGAACATAATGACAAACCGTTAATCGATTTAATTCAAAGCGATGTAATTTCTGCTTACCACCGAGCTCTACCTGACATCCTTAGGGGTACACAGTCCGATATACGGCCTCCATAAGTCTTATGCTAGAAAGGTCTAGCTAAAGACGTAAAAGTTAGCGCTTCTTGGGAGGCAACCCAAGCTTTATTTCATTCGTTTTTCTTGTTTTTGGTTGTTTTTGGGTCTGTTTGTGTCTGTTTTGGACATTCTGGATAGGTCTGGGGGTTGAAATTAATTTATTTTAATAGTATATACATATTTTTAGTTAAAAAGTGGAAAACTCCAATCTCGCGCGCGCGGCCCGCTCGCGCGAGACGTCGCTCGCGCGGCCCGCTGGCGCGAGTTTGCACCTTAGTGTTTTTCCTTTCCTTTCCTTTTATTATGAGCCTCAGCAGTTACTCGCGCCTGATCTCGCGGGCGCGAGGAAGCTCGCTCGCGCGAAATATTAAAAAAAAAAAAAAAAAAAATTTTTGAAATTCGCGCGCGCGACGGCCGCTCGCGCGGACCGCTCGCGCGATTTCCCCCTTTCTGCATTTTCTTCTTTTGTTTTCTATATCTTTCCCCCTACCTATTTTATCAGTTTTTCCTTTTCTGTTTTTGTTTATTAGGTAATTTTAGATCGAGTTAGTTGTTGTTTTCCTTGTTACATTTGTACTTTTTCGTTTTATTTCTTTTTCATTTGATAGTTTAGTTTAATTTAGATTAGTTTTTCAATTTCTATGTTATATTTCTGTTTCTTTTACTTTTAATATTCTTTTGTTAGTTCTTTTCGTTTATCTAGAAGTACCAGGTAACATTGAAATTTATAACCATATTCCTTGGTGTTAACCTGTGCTATGCTTGTCAAGATCGAGGTACTATCGTTCCTTCTTTACGTACTCTCCTTTCTTTCATTTTATTGTTTCATTGGGGACAATGAAAGGTTTAGGTTTGGGGGTATGCACACAAATGCACATTATTATATGCTATAATTTTAAAATTTTCAAAAAGTGTGTTTAAATAAACGATAGTACTAACGTTTTTGCAATAGCAATTTGATACTTCTTGTTCAATAACTTTGAATTGTTATAGAATGATAAACAATGAAATATGTGATTAAACATTTAATAAAGTCATGTTGAAATGTTTTGGGTTATGTATTGTTTGAATCGTAGTTTTATGTCATAGATTTGCACACAAACCTATGCACTGCACGTAGTCACTTGAATACATGTTGGTTGGGAACTATAATATGATTCGGATTTCTAGATAACACATGTTGGAGACTAGACCCAGTGAGCTATTGAGCCTATCTTTTCTATTTAGAGGGTTATAAATACATTGTGTTTGTCGAATTTCATTGAAATAGCGCATTAACTTGTTGTTTAGTCTCATTATTCTTGTTTTGGTTGATAGTCAAGTTAAAATATTTGTTACCATGCAAAATAATCTTCCGTCGTAAACATTGAAGAACCATATGACCCTAGGACATGATTTTAGGCCCTCTTTGTTTATGACCGATAAATGAAAAATTTCCTTAGTTCGCCCTTTGAGCCATTAAAATGCCATTTCTTTCTTAAATTACCATTATCCTTGTTTTTGCTCCGATTTGGCCAACTTGGAGTTCACTTCTGAAAGATTGATCACCTTTTAGTGGTGTTAAGGTGATGTGTGATTGAGAAGAAGAAAATAAGATGCTATTGGGGTAGTTGCTTGGTATTCGATGAATAATCATTTGAGAAGCGAGAAAAGAAAAAGAAAAAGGAAAAGAAAAAAAATAAAGAAGAGGAAGGTTGAAAAAAAAATGATGAAAGAAAAGAAAAAAAAAAAAAAATGAAAAGGAATGAAGAGAAAGAAAAGATGGAAGTTTGTAGAAGAAGAATGAAAGAAAATCGAACATGCTTTACAATGCCATTCTGAAACGACCTGATATATCTGTCCTATACTTTTTCATTACCGGAGCCACATTACAACCTTTGAAAAGTCCTATTTGATCCTAGGAAACATGGTTCGGATATGTAAATGATGGGAGGGGATTAAAACATGGTAATGATTAATTTCTTTTGATTATTGGCATCTTATCCATGAGACTACTGTTCTTTCGTGTCATGCGTCTTTTTCATGTCGTATGTGAGCGTTATTCGTTTTGAAAATATATTTCTTTAGCTCACATATATTAGAAAAAGTACACTTGTTTCTGAGTGTTTTATTTGAGAGTGTAATTGACATTGTGAGATTCGTAGTCAAGACATAGTTAGATGGTCATCCGAGTTATATTCCATGTTCATGACATGCGCGTGTTCATTTGACTACCATATCACACACGTGCAATTTTATGAGAAACTCTATTGATTTATACGATGCATGTGCTTGAGATTGTTTTTCATGATGTATGTAGGTGTTTGATTCTATTTCTTTATGTTCGTTATTCTATTTCAAATCTTTGTTGTATAATAAGGAGTATTGAATATTATGTTCTTTGTTTTTAATAAAAGTTTTTAAATTAATAAGTTAATAAAGATGGTTGTGGGTAACTTGTTGACGAGAACCCTCACGAGACTTCACTCGTCCGACTAGGGACACCTAGGGGTTTAAAAGGCTTGTTGCATACGCTAAATGCAATCGTGATCCATACGAAAATGGAATAGATTTTTATTTGTAGTTTTTATTTTTAGTTTTGCTCGAGGACTAGCAAAATGTAGGTTTGGGGGTGTGATCGGGAGAGAACTAATCCTAATTATACGCTTTAACGAGCATTTGTTAGTACCTTTTTATCCTGTTTTTGTATATTTTTACTCTGTTTTCTAGTTTCTGACAGGTTTTGGAAGAAATCAACTGAACCAGGCTAAACAAGGTGAAAAAGCAGGAAGAAGGAAGCTGAAAAAGACACTTCGCGCTCGACCCGCGGGCGCGGAAATCCAAGAATCGCGCGCGCGATCCGCTCGCGCGAGAATCCAGAAACCGCTCGCGCGATCCGCTCGTGCGAGACCCCCAAGAACTCGCTCGCGCGATCCGCGCGCGCGAGGTACTCAATGTCGCGCTCGCGCGACCCGCTCGCGCGATATGACCAAAAATCAAAGTTGCGTATTTCAGTATACTGAAGACTCCTGTGCAAACGAGACTGCTAAACGACGTCCAGACTGTAAATTACATGCGTTTCAGTCCGTTTCGAGTTGTAAAGGCTTCCAAAACATGTTGTAAATCTATATAAACTCTATTTTACTTCAATTAGAGGGTTGGCAATTAATATACACACATTCTACAACCATACTTCCAGCCCTTGAAGAGGGAGAAGCAAGGAGAAGAAGAAGAAGACCAAGGATTTCCATGGCCTCCTCCATCAACTACTTGCCGATTTCTACTCCTATGGCAGCTTAGATCATTGATCTAGGGTTTCAATGAAGCCCTAGATGAGTAATAGGGTTTTATTTATGTTTTTATTTTAGTTTTATTATGTATGGATGACAGTCACTTGTTTAGAGGATTTTTATAAATAAATCGTACTTACATTGATTAAATCATTGCTTTCGGAATTTATTCTTGTCTTAGATCTATTTTGATTGTGATGTGCTCAATGATCTATTCTTGCTGTGCTTGTTTAGATTGTTTACATGTGATGGTGCTTTATTGATTCGTGCTATCAAGTATCCGAATAGTCCATGCCTAGGTTAGACGGATTAGATCACAACCCTAGTTTAGTGTGAGATAATTCGTGCTATCCGCAGATGGATTATGTTGGTGCTTGAACCATGATTATCTTCTTGTCGGAGGAATTGGGCTTGTAGCTACAATTCCCCATATTCATCCAACGTAATAAGCTAAAGTAATTCATAGATATTCCTATTATGAAACTAGTGGTGGATTTGCAATCCTAGGTTTCCTTTACATATTTATTAAAAACACTTTTAATTGCTTCCATAGTCTAGATTTACTTTTATTGTTATTAGTTTAATTAAATCCAAATCAAAATCCGTTTTTCCTAATTAATTAGACTTAGGTTTTAAAATTAAGTCGTTGTAGTAATCAATCTCTGTGGGTTCGACCTTTACTTCCACACTGCAAATCTTTTGAAAAGTAAAGTATACTTTTATATCTTGATATTGACAACATCACAGGCCATACGTAGTTCTGTGCTATATATGAATGTGCGTTGTGTGCAAGTGTATTGAATAGGTTGGCTGAGCTAGATCGTAAGTGTATAAGAAATAGTGTCTTATGTAAAGTCGGTGTAGCTAGGAACGCTAACATATACGGTGTCGTCCTAAACTCTAACCTTGAGAAAGTAGTGAGTTGTGAAAAACTGTTTTGAGTAAAAGTCAGAATAGATCGACCGTGCGATGAGTTCTATGCCCGAATTTCCTTTCATCAAGCTATCAATTTACATGATGGAAAAGGCCCTTCTAGGGTTATTGAGAAAGTGTTTTTGAATTTTAAGATTTATGATTTTTTTTGTCTTATTATTTTGTGCCAGAAGTAAGGGTCGGCACCCAAAAAGGGGTTCGAGAATAGTCATGAAGAGTTAGTAACGTAAATAGTAAAGTAACAGGTTAGTTAAATAAAGAGTTAGTAAAGCAATGAGTTAGTAAAGTCACGTGTTAGTAAATTAATGAGTTAGTAAGTTAACGAAAGCAGTAAAGACATGAGGTAAATATAATAGTTCTAGTCCAGCTAACCGGAAAACCAAGTGATCTAGGACTGAGCTAGTTCACGATGGTGGAAAACAGTAAGACAAAAACAAATCTAATAGTTCTAGTCCGGTTGACTGGAAAACCAAGTGATCTAGGACATGCCAATTGACGATGGTAGAAAACAGTAAAGGGCGAATGAACCGACCAAGTGGATTTATAGGGAGACCGCACCATCGAGGACAAAGCACAAGTATATATAAAAAGAAAAATGGCAGATGAACAACCAGGTGGATTTATTGGGCGACCACACCACCAACAGTATGAGTTGAGGGTATTATCAATGAGTTTTGAGTGCAGAGATGGCTATCGGAGCCCAGTCGGTATTTATTCATAGTTTTATTTACATATAAGAAAACGAATAAAAGAATTTTGATTTTTTAAAGAGTTTCAATAGAGAAAATGTCGCAAAAATGAGCTGAGAAGGCCCAAGTCAAATTTTGACATGAAATTTACTTGAACGGACGTCATGGTTTGGTCCAAAAGGGCCGGAATAGTCATAGAGGCCATAAGTTGGGCCGAAATGGGTCTGGGCTATTGAGTGGGACCCATGAGGGGTCAGAACTAGCTGATAGAGCTAGAAATCTCCTTATGAAAGGAGAAAAATTGCCAAAAATCATAATCGGTCGAATCTGAGGTCGCCAGTGCGCCCAGGATGACCGTAATAGTCAAAAGGCACATAAGTCAAGTCAGAGAAGGCCTAGGTTGGGCTAGGTAGGATTCGCGGGGGTTAAAATCTGGCCTCGATGGCTTGAAATGGACTTATAAAAAGCCAAATAATCCTTAAAAATTGGATTCGGTCAAATTTGAGGTCACCAGTGCGTACAGAATGGCTGAATTAGTTGGGAGCAAGTGTCCATTCCTAAAAAATCAGACCCAAAATGGCCGAATCTGGCAAAAATAAAAAATGGTCCAACTTCCATGTCAGCAGCCACGTGGTAGATCAATGCCACATGGCAGGCAGTGATTAGCCGATCAATTTGACAGAGGACATGCGTCAGACAATTGGCCGCACAGTGGCTATGCCAGCCCTAACAGGACGCGATTGGCTGGTCAACCTTTTACTAGGACACGTGGCAATACATGATTGGATGGTCAGCTTTTGACCTGGCCACGTGGTAGAACACTATTGGTTAGTCAACATTTGACCTGGCCACATAGCAACGTCGTATTGGCTAGTCAGCCTTTGACCAGGCCACATGGCGGTTCCTGCGTGGCCAGTCAACGTTGACTTAGCGCTAACTGGACCTCTCTGCACATAATAACGGAACGGGGCCCTGGTGGGGCGCGAGCTCACTGCGGTAGTTCTCGATGAGCTTGGAGCTCAGGCCGTAACTGGTTTGATCGTCTGACTCAAACGATCCAAGTGGGGGGATGGTGGGCGACGACTATGGGCTAAAGTCCTGGCGGAGCCCTTCTACTCAACGGCGGCACATAGGGCTTTGTTTGAGGCGCGTGCGGCGTCTAGAGGTGTGATTTGGTGGTCCAGCCAGTTAGGTCGGCTTTGTTTTGGTGAGATGAAGGTTCTGATGTGGGCGGTAAGAGAAAGCGAGATGGTTAGGGCCCTGTTTCGTTGGGTTTTTAGAAACTGTTAGGGGGCTTGAGGGTCTGTTTGGTTTAACTACTTTTTTTTGGCCTTTTCAAATTTTTTTAGGGGCTCTGCTGGGGAGGATGAATGGGGAAGGGATGGTGAGGATGGGTCTTTGATCGGTGGGGGCAAACGATGATGGCAGTGGGGTGTTTGGATGTGGTGTATGGTGGTGGTGGTGGATGACTTCACAAAACAAAGCCTAAGGGAGGCTTTCTCCCTTGTAATAACCAAACAGAGTCCAAAAAATCAGTGGGGGGAGGTTTGTGCAGCTATCCAATAGCAAACCCTAATAGGTTTTGCCTCCGTGTAGGTGAGGTATGAGCAGGTAGGTACAACTCCTCGATTGAGGCCGTACGATTGTTCGAAACTTCGATTGTTGATACTTTTTTAACCGGTTGCCCAATCTTTCTGATTCAAGAAGATATGGACTCGTAACGACATCCTCTTCAGATCAATATGGTTGGAACGTCAACTTTCGAGTCTGGATAACCTATACGTCCCTGTCCTGGCCGATTCGGCCTTTTAAAACTTCGGTCGGACGCCTTTCTTCTCCGGTTGTCCGATTTGACTAACTCAAGCTGTAGAATCTTTATTTTTCTCTGTATTTCAATCAGTCATGCCCATTTGGACTTTTTGGCGCTTCCGAATTTACGATTTCGTCCTTTTTCCTTTACTTTGGTGTGTGGAAACTTCATTCGAAGCCTGAAACTTCACCAGTTATTAGAATTTGATGATTCGAAGTGCTGTAGGCCTGTACTAATGCATGTTTCTCCCTAATATAATTGAGTTTGACTACCAGTCATCCCAGACTTGATTTCGGTCTTGAATTTCGTGCCGAACTTCAAATTCAATTAAAAACTTTGCAGATTATCGGAATTGAACGATCCTGAGCTCTGTAACTTCTGGTCGATGAGTTGTGGACTCTGAAACGGCTTCGATTTGATGTCCGGTCATCCCAGACTTTGATATGTTGACTTTTGACTCGAGTCAGCGCTAAATATTGACTTACAGGAGGTCTGAAATGCAGTATGTTCGCATCGGCACTGCTTGCGGCGTTGATTTGACCTCTATGGCTCTTGGTTGGATTCTGAAGCTTATTTTCTCGATTTGCGTGCCCGGTGGGCCCCTATGAAAATTATTCATCTTTTGCGGGGTTGAGACAGAATGGTGTCTATAGTGATTGATATCAATAGATAAGAATAAATGACAACGTCGTCTAATAAAATAGTCATTAAATGACAAATAAATTATAAGCTAGAAAAGCACCTCTTAACCCAACTTCTAATAAGTTGGCTTTTGGGCCTTAAATAAGTTTTTTTTAAAAAAAAGTTTAAATTCTAAAGCTACAAGGTACACCAAACACTTCATTTTAGCTTTTTCTAAACTATAAGCTATAATTTGAAGCTTACAAACTATAACAAACGGGGCAATTATCAATTTTGGATGCATATGCACATCAACATTTGCAGAGCTAGCATATGTTAAGACTTCATTATATATTTATATGTAATATGATAATTAGTCACATAAAGTATCTTAAGTATCGATTATTAAATGACCATTGTTACTATTAGATACTTTCAAAATGTAAAACCTAGCATTCTAAAATTAATTTTTACTAGACGAATAACCCGTGTTATGCACGAGCTATATTGTATCTAAAAATATAATAAAATAAAAATACTCATCAATGGCAAACCTATAAACTTTTAAATGTGTGGTCTAGCAGGGGCGGATCTAGAAAGTTAATATAGGGGGGGCTTAACAGAGGTTTGTGCTGCCCCCGAAAAAAAAATTTTTGGACCTATTTATACGTATTTTGTGTATGTTTTGTGTACATGATATAAATTAATGTTAAAAAAAATTAACCCAAAAACATAGGAGGGAGAAGGGATTTTATAATTAGCACAAAAATATAAGAGAAAGGGGACTTAGTATGACAATTTTATAATATTAGGGGGGGCTAATTGTATTTTTTAGGGGGGCTAATTGTAAATTTTTTTTTTTTTTAGTGCAAATGTACAATTTTTTCAAAACCTAGGGGGGGCTTGAGCCCCCCTTTGTCCCTCTTTACATCCGCCCCTGTGGTCTAGCATAAGTTATTGATAAGGGAGTGGATTGTGGACTAGTTAAATTCTGTGAATTTGTTAAGGATTGAGTTAGAATTCTCCTAATTTTTGTGTTTTTTTTTTCCAAAGATTTGTATTCGACTATAGCACTGAATTTGCCATTAGATCCGCACTGGTGATCAAGCATGTAATGAAAAAAGATGTAGTAAGAAGATATGAAAAACTGAAAAAGAGATGTAATGATTACACGAAGGCAAAAATGAAAAAATGCATGTTATGGTTACCCCAGCCAAAAAATAAAAAATAAAAATAACGGTCGGAAGAAATGCAACCCTTCTTAATGTGGCACTTGGGATTTACCAAGGTAAATAAGCAAATTTCTGAGAGCATGTTTTGATGTTACCAATGATTAAAGAAAGATACATTTTGACATTAAGGATACTAATGATTTATAGATTGCTAAGAAAAGGAAGAAAAAAAATCCTTACCTGGTCTTGGAATTCCCTTCTTTCCCATGGGCCATAGGCACAAAATACAACCAAACAAAAGATACTTTGACATGAAAGTTAATAAATTATAAATTGTCAGAGGAAAAGAACAAAAAATTTCTTCACTTGCGCCTGGAACTCTTCGACCAGAAAAAAAAAAAAAAAAAAAAAAAAATGAAAGCAAATACAAATATAATTACATTTTTGGGGAAGTCATATTCGTAATTTGATGAATGGGGTTTGGGAAGATGAAGTGTGATAGTCAAACTAAAGGAAGGGAAAGTGGAAGGATTTCAAATACACACACGAGAATCAAACGCACCACTCTCCTTCCCATAGGAGAGCAGCATTTTATGTGTTTCTTTTTTTCTTTTTCTTTTTCTTTTTTGTTTGATAACGCGCGCATTTATGTGTTTCTAGCTAGTAGGGTTTTTTTTCCGATGAAACGGATCAGTAATGCTGTGTCGGAAAAAAAAAATTTCAAAATTTTGGGAATATAAATGGCCTTTCGAATGCTAATTCCAAATTTTCAGAAATTCTTTTTATTTTCCGATTCTGAAATTTTGAAACGATATTTTTGGATTCGAAATTTATCGAATTTTTCAGAACTTTCAGAGTTTTTGAAGCAAAAATAAAAATTAGCATATTATTGTTTCAAAACATGATTATAGAAATTTTTTTGTAAATTTAATTTTTGGACTTTCATACCTCCAAAATTTAATTACTTTAATGAAGAGAGACCAGAGAGCCATTTTAAATCTGAAACCCAATTACCTCCAAAAGACATATCTGCAGAGAGGTGAAGATAATGCAAGTTTGACAAATTCCCAAGATGGGGTGTAACAATTCCAACGAAAGAGACATGACAGAGATTGAGGTACCTCAAATTCTCAAGTGAGCCCAAGAAACTTGGAATTTTGGTTCCTTGGAAGTCATTCATGCTTACATCCATGTATTAAGGGCATTGCTGCGCTTCCTATTCCTGTTGGGGCGGGTTGTCGGGGTGTGGCATAATATTATCTGTTAACTTTAAATCATCATAACTTTTTTTCAATTCTAGTGTTTTTTGGGTAATTTTTTTTATTTGTTATATTTTTTTTTTGAGATCTATGCATTATATGGTGCCAATTTTGCAAAAAGAATATGTTTTTATTATATTCATGTGAACAAAATACAATTCTTCATATTTGTTTAATTTATAGTTTTTTCCCCAGTAGTTCATGGTCAATATTGATCTCGTTTGACAGATCTCATTTTACTGATCTCAAACCATCATATTTGGCGGAAAACGGACTTGTAGAACAAAAGTTATAGCAATTTGGGCATAAAAATGACCTAATGCAATAAAATAAAATAAAAATAAATAAATAAATAAAAAGTAGCATGGATTTTGACTTAGAAGAATTTTATTTGAAGGGGCTATTGCCAAAACTCCTAGAGTTTTATGATTATCTAGGGTTTAAAGAGAGACAGTATACAAAATACACCATTAAGAGACTATTTATAATAGCCCAAAAATATTTTCCAAACAATACGGAAATCCAAGCTGCAACCTACCTTGCTCGAGTGACGCCAACATATCACTCGAGCGAGTGTGCCTAATGACCACATTGCGTGAGCGACTCAACTAGCGTGCTTCTAGAAGCCAATCTCGCTAGAGCGACCACACAAATCCCAAATATACTACAGTTAGGGGTGGACACGAGTCGAGCCGAGCTTTTTCACGAGCTTGCAAGCTTGCTCACGAGCTCAAATGAGCCGAGTTTTCAACTGATCGCGAGCTTTTTCGCGCGCCCTTTAAAATTATATAGTTTAATGATAAATCAATCATTTATCAGGCCTATTTATGAGATTTGTCATATTTTTTGAAAAAATAATATATATATATATATACATATGTCACTATACGAGCTCTTTATCAAACCTATTAACGAGCTTTTCACGAGCTTACTCGTGAGCCTTAATATATTGATCGTGCTCACGAGCTCAAATGAGCGAGCTGAGCTTAGCCTTTATCGAGCCAAGCTTCAAGCTCTTATTGAGCGGCTCTGTTCGTATCCACCCCTAGCCACAGCTAAACCCATACTAGCGCAAGTGCAATGTTAAGAAACACTGTGCTCACCCGAATGAGAAGACACCTCACTCGAGCAATGCTCTTTGCATTTGACAGTCAGCACTTTGCTTGGATGAAGATAACTGAGACAATTTTGATGGAATCAAAATCCACAAAACCCAACAGAACTCTGTTAGTCACGATTTCACCTTATCACTGAGGGCACAGTTGGAAACACAAAAAATCATATTAGATTCAATCTCACTCTTATTTTTTATTTATTCAGTTCTAGTGAAAACCAGCATAATGATTAATGTCTATTTGACAAAAAATAGAATTAAAATAAAATTTTAGGAGTAAATTTAGATGGGACACGCAATTGATCCATAGCATAAAAAGAAACCTACCAAATACTTGAATGAATAATGTTATGGTTTCAAATTTAAAATAAGCCAAATGCTAAGGAAATTGTACCATTTTCATAGCATTTATAATATCTCAACTTTGGGAACCATGGCATAATTCTACTTCAACATATGAAATTGATTTTTCAATGAACAACACAATCCCTTCTTATTCTTTCCAGTAAATATGCATCAAACAAGCATACGGGTTGGGTAAAGGACATACCTTGCGGAATGTACCCAATCACAGATCGTCTTGGCGGCGTTGTTACGAGCCCGGCAATAATACCCACGAACTGCTTCTCTTTAGTGCTTCCGTGTACGCTCTTGTGCTTCGAACGGGTCGTGAGAATGACTACTAGAGACACCCCTCTTTGTATTAACGCGCTAAATCCCAAGCCCTACTGTGACTTGGCTAGAGAGAGAAAGTAACAAAAAAAGAAAGAGGGGCAGAGAGGGTGGCTGCCTTATTGTGTGCAGAGAGTTGTGTTTATGTGTGTATTATACACATATATATATACACACACATATACATGCCCTAGGACTCCAAGTTATAATCCACATAGGCTTTCTTGGACCCATAAGCTAAGCCCGTTGGACCCGGTCCATAGATTATGTGGGTGACCCATAACCCACAAAAACTGCTAACATCTCCCACTCACCCACATAGGGATTTATGCTAAAACAAAATCTCTCAGATTCCAACTTTCATCATGTCCTCATATGGGAAATAAAACGTGTGACCTTACAAAAAGAAACATACAGCGACAGAAGCTGAGATGCTAAGTCAATCACATAACTAGCAAAACGCGGAAGCTTCTCGTGTATTTACCCAGACAGGTTCAACCACACCAGATCTAGCACTCTTAATCCCTCAAAAAGCAGTGCTACACCCCCAAATATGTAATGTACCCATGACACTCAGTACGTATACGATTGTCGCTAGCCAGCTAATGAGTCACAAAATATGGTGTGTTATCGAAGAGTCTTCACTGCCTACTAATGTCAATCCAACTAACTCGATCGCTTTCCTAGACATGCCCCATAGGACGGTATTTGTCTCTTCGTTCGAGGATGGTACGCTACAGTAGCGTCATCAAGCGTCCTCTTCATGACATAGTCTCAGGTCATAAGGTAACTTGTGCAGAATCCCCGTTACAGGGAGACTACGTGACTCACACAGCAATGAAATAGGCATTAATCCATTGCTCCACAAACGATCGCAAAATAGCATAAATAGTATGATATGTATGCTATGGCGTTCTTCCATATAAATGGGCACGTCACTTCGGGGTAAAAGTAACGCCATACAAATTTTAGTCTAGACGTTACATAAACGTCTAACCTGACATTTTCAGCACAGTCTCTACAACCAGCGTTCGTTTGAAAACTCATATTCGGCTATAAACAGGCTACATAGAGTAGTGGGCGCTCTCTATGTTCGACCAAGCACCAAGCTTAGGTCTCATCTTAGCTCTGAGCTAAGGCGACATATAAGGATATCAAGGTTTATATCTAGCTCGGTGTTCTTATACCGCGTAGATATAAGTGTTCTAGCCCGCTTTCCTAGCGCTATAGACACACATGTCCTAGCGCTATCCAAGCGCCATGAACACTAATGTCTCATCTTGCTTGCCATATAAGCGTTATGGACACACATGTCCAACTTCGTTATCTCGGCGCCAAGGTGAATCACCCGTGTGAGCAGGTCGATTCAAGCCTGGTGTATAACACCCACATTTGTGTTATTGCATTTGCATTACATTGTCATGCATGATAATGTGATGTGGCGTGTCTTATGATACATGGTTGAGTGAGTTTGGACTCACGAGTTGATTTGGGTGTCTGTATTAGAGAACCCTTTGAAACTGTGGTGATTGAGAATTTGTTGTTGTGACGTCTCTCCGAGTGTGAGACGGTCACTGTGGAACACTTTAAATGTTTATCTGAAAATAAATGTTTACCTGTGTATTTCAATATCTGTATTATTTTCTGTTTTAGAATTTATTTCTGTTGTTAGATTTAGTATCCTGGTGAGGACGAATGAACACGCTATTAATTTGGTAGGCTAATTAGCAACTTCGGAAACGTCATATAGAAATTCGCGTTTTAGCGACCAAACGAAACTTAGTCGAAAACTTTTATAATTTTGAGGTTTCACTCGTAAAGCTGTGAATAAGCTGTATAGAAAGTTTCAGAGACTAATTAGGAGTTTGGAAAACTCGTGGGGAGGTAAACGTAATTTCTCAAGAGTGTTGCCTATATATAGATAGAGATGGTTGAGATATTTTTCATAACTTCTAACCTAAATTCCAAAAGGAGGCCATAGGAAGATTTTGGGAGCTTAGAGCTTTGCGACGCCAAACGACGACCTTCTGTCAGTTTGTTTTCTCCCAGATTTCATATTCGAGCTCCTCGAGGTAAGAGCTTCGTTTTGATACCTATTAGGGCCTGTTTGGCTAGTTTTCCGAAAAGTTATTTTCTAGAATTTTTCATAAAAGTTGATAAATGGAATTTTGATCCATAGGAATTGTACTAGACGGATTTCTGCACGTTCTTTGTGCACGGGTTTTCTTCAGATTGAATTATAGGAGCGTTATTTGGAGGTGAGTGATTCAACTATGTTTTGGAATGATTTCTTGACATGTATTCATGTTTTATGTGAATAGCATGTATTAATTCTTAGAGATATATTGTGTAGCTCATATTGGGCATTTATATTGATAAGTAGGCTCAATAGCACGGTGATATGTTTTGATTTCCGCGAGCATGGTGATATGTATTTGAGCATGTTAAGTTGCTTATTTGGGTCAGAAGGAGCACGTGGTCACCGTGCCATTTTGTGGAGCCGATATAGGCATTAAGGTTGCACGATTGAAGAGAAGAATCGTGGGTCTTACCCTTTCGCGTGGACTTATTGGCGAGGAGTCGCGGATTGGGAGTATGGACGGGCACGTGAGTCTCCGGCGACTAGTATGAATTGTAGAGATGTGAATGCGGACATGTTTATCATTCATGTACATATGTTGATTTATTCACTAAGCTTTAGCTTAAACAAATCGAAATATGTGTGGTTATTCAAATAACCATTTCAGGTGTTAATGCTGGCGAGGAATCGCAGAAGTGAGTACGTGGGTTGGAAGTTCTCTTGGAAGGCAACTTGATTGTAAATCTTGTAGTTTTGGGATAATAGGAATGTTGTAATAAGAATTTGGTTGTTTTAACCCATGTTTAATTTGGTATGTTAGAATGGATTTTAAACCGTTGTAATAGTTAGTGACATGTTGTAATCCTGCTTTAGAAATGTTTTAATACAGTTAAGATTACTTTGGATTGAGTTTGGATTGAGTGGTTGATCATTGGTGATAGTTAGAAAGCTTTTAAACTTGAAATTCTGCAGATTGGGCTGCTGCCAGGGGAGCAGTCGACTGGTCCTGTGTTCAGTCGACTAAACCCCTGTATTGTTAGCTCCTGCTTCTTCTTATAGCAAAAACAGTCGACTGGGCTCCGTCTCAGTCGACTGGACCCCCTAGCCTCAGTCGACAGGAATTGCTATTAAATTCCCTACCTTCTCCCGTCGACTGAGCAGTCGACTAAACCTCTGGTTTTAAAATGTGTTTTGTTTTTCCGCTGCGTGTGTTCTTCAAACCTAATTTTGGGAACGTTAATGAATGGGTTTAGCCTCGGTGGCGTGCCACGGGCTCCGGTTCCGCTATTGTGGGACCGGGCTGTGACATGGTGACACTTTAAAGAAAAAAATATGCATTCATCCAACTAACAACGAATGAATTTGGAAAACCATTGATTTTATTATAATAATAAACATCTGGTAATAATAATGTCAAGAATAATGTACATCAGAACCTACAGAGTCTCATACAACTAATGTGGGACAAGAACGAATCTCTAGAAATTGGCTTGATCCAAAAGATTAGCCATTATTTCACCAGTAGTGATGTACTGTAAAACAACCTCCCTTTGTGCAACCATATCTCGAATGTAGTGGTGGTGGATCTCTATGCGCTTGGACTTCCCGTGATACTTATGGTCCTTTTCATAACTAGAGCTGACGTGCTGTCTCAATAGACCAACACTGCTTCATTGCTCTGAGGCAAGAAGCCTACACTATGTAAGAACCCTTTAACCATACAGCCTCCTGAACGGCTGCAGAACAAGCCACATACTCAGCTACCATTATGGATAAAGTGATGCATGTCTGCTTCTCGCTACAACAAGCGAATGCTTCATCAACTAATGTGAATGCGTAGACAGACATGGGGGTGCGCTCGTCTCAATCGCTGAATGAGCGTCGCATCGTCTTCATCACTTCTAAAACTCTACCATCCATAAGGTAAGATCCACAATCATGCGAACATATTGGTTTTGAGTCCCATTGCGGATGCTTATGGCACTTTGGACACTTACTTCCTCATCGTTCTCTAGACATTGAATTAGGGTCAAGGGTATTCCTTTCTCAACTGGGGTATCTATGGGTTTTGAGTACTGTATGCGAGAGTGTTCAAGAATCTTCTATAATGTAAGTCTCTAGAGATGAACAAAATAGGTCTATGAACGGTTCCCACAATCCTAACTCCCAACACACAGGTGGTTTGACCCATACCTTTTTATCTAAATAAAAAGGATATTATTGTCATACAATATAAGAATTAGAGCACATTTTATGGACTGCTCAATGTACACAGACTGGTCTTCTTTAATCATCTCAAGAAAGAGATCGATCAAATCATGAAACCTCAAGTTCCATTGCCTAAACGATTGCTAGAGATCGTAAATAGATCAATTGAGATGCCACACTTTGGCTCATTCCCATCGATTATAAAAACCAATAGGTTAATCCATGTTGATCTCTTCGTTTGGCTCTTCATTGAGAAAAGCAATATCAACATCCATTTGAAAAAGGTTCTAAAACTAAATGTGCAACAATCACTGAGATAAGGCAAATGAAAACAAAATATCACCACTAAGGAGATTCTCTCTTCAAGGTCTACACCCACTCTTGGGTTTGATCTCTCACCACGAGGTGCACCTTTATCTTTGTCAACTGAACCATCTGCCTTGAGTCTAACTTCGAAAACCCGATTGTTTCCAATAGTCTTACACTCGGACGGAATATCAACTGACTCCCAAACAGACCTTATTCTTTGTCCATAGAGATCATATCACCCTTCATAGCAAATAATCACTCAGCTTTAGGAGATGAACAAAGCGCTTCTACATAAGAAGTTGTCACAGCATCATCTACTAATGCCCACAAGAAAATGCATCCCGCAGATTTTAAAACGCCTACAGAGAATCTCGTCATCGTCAACTATACTGTGCTACCTAAGAATCTTGAGTAACCAGTGGTGTACTCCCACTATTTGGCACACTTCCACTAGCGTCTAGCAGTGTACTCCCACTCGGCTGCAAACTAGTACCATTTTCAGTGACTATTGGATGTGGAATCACAGTATCTCCCCACCCTCGCTTAAAAATGTTATGTTGTCTATAATTTCCTCTAACTCATAGAGGTCAAGATTCTTATAGCAATGGCAATACTGCGAAAACATTTTCAAACAGGCTGTAAAGCTTGGAAAACAGGTTGTAAAGGCATAATTTTGCGTATAAGGACAGCAGCTAAGAATGCATCCTTCCAAGATTGGAAGGTTAGCTTGCACCGTCAATGATCCAGACTTATCTAGAAGTATTCTATTTCTCCATTCTACAATAACATTTTATTGCAGAATTTTCTGGAACAAAAAGTTGTATATGTATCCCTTTGTCCTCACACAGTTCTTCTGAACAAATCAGAGAAACTAACACAGTTCCTCTAAACTAATCAAAGAAATACTGGCATACGATATGACTTAAAAGTATTCTCAAATCTAATTCTCAACCTCAGCTGTAAAACATTTGATGTAATCTAGTGTTTTATAGCGGTGAGATGATAAGGTGAGAAAAATGGAGTTACCATAACATGTCTTTACAAACATAAGTCCAAGGGTGAGTGAACTAGCTCTAAAAGGTTGATTATCTCTTGTAGCTTTACTTGAAAAAGCTTTTGGCATGCTTTGCCACCTAGGCAAGACTCACACGTGGGCAGGTCAACTTCAGTGAGTGAGCTCACAAGCCACTACCAGCTAATCGAGTCATCCTTTTCTTGTCCTACGTATCTGAGTTTAGCATACCAAGTCATAGAATCAACAAATGACTCAGTAACTTAAGAAATAGATAAAGTAGAGTTAACATTTTAACTCTTACGAAATTATTACGTAAATAACTATGTCCAATAAAAACAAACTATGTAACATAATATCCATTCTATTGTAGTCCAACCTTGCCTCTTAGCCTGCTTAATGCACATGGGCCCACCGGCCTTGCGCATTCTTCTACTTATGGAAATACTGGTCATGCATACGACCTCCCTTATGACGGTCTGCTGCCAGTTAAACATGCCGAGAATAATCAAAGCAAATCTCAATTATCTCATTCTAAGTTATGACCTATTTCATGTGTATCCATGAGTCAGACTGAAAACATATCACAGCCTGAACTTGATGTTCACTAGTGCAGGTAATCCCTAATAGATCTTGAATCATACCGAATTTCAACCTTAGATTCTCGGTCATCAAGTGTTTGGGATTTATCCTCACTTTGAACTTCATTACCAAATTCTTCAATCTAGTAGTGGATGTGCTCCAAATATAAATTCGAGCTGGTTCCACATTCACAGGTCATTGAATAATTCTTATACTCTCCAATTATATATTCATATATGCTACTTTATCATAATAGAGCGTATGTGATGGTCTAGAATTAAATTCTATAGGACTTTGGCAATATTGGGCCCTAGGTCCAATTTGGGATCAATTGGTTGGATCATTGATTGAGATAAGTTCTCCAAGAGATCTTAGCTCATCCAAACGTATATGTTACTTTTAGTGCTGATTTCTACATTCAATAATATGCACAAGAGGTTAACATTATTATGATGCACATCTTTCTACAAATGTTTGTTTTTAAATTCAGTTATCAAAATATTTTCCCTTATCACAATTTCAAGATCAAAAATTCGCTAAGCTCGTAGTCATCACTTTACTCTTGTAACTTAAGAAAAAATTTTATAACTGATTTTTCTAAACATACACACATAGATAGTACTAAACTTATCTACCATCATCCACAATAATAATATAATTGCGCCATACATACATGAATGCTCATGGGCCCTGCGTGGGTCCAAATTGACAATCTAGAGCTCACGCTAAAGTAATTAATGCATATATTGTGAAAACAAAGAAAATTCATCCCTTTACAAATAGGTTTTTCCCAAAACATAAAATAGAAACTCTCATCCTCACTTTAGATATAGCCATAAAAAAAAATAGGGATGCTTTGTTTTTCACATATATACAAAAATAACCTTAGAACATACATCGTGACAACATAAGCGCAAAACAAACTGTCAATTAAGTTGTCTATTCATTCAATCCAGATTAAATAATTAATCACACACGACAAGCACACATGCGGTCTTTATTATAAGAATGAATGGACTCATCCATCTCTCCATTAAAGGAGGAGGACAAGAGGTCTTATGGTAATCCAATCACAAACAACATTAAATAAACATGCATGATTCGAGCCTCTAATGCAAAAATAATAAATTAATCATTAAATTTGCCCATTCAAATCTCTCAAATATTTAAAAACTAATTAAATAGGACTTTTAAATTAAACACAATAATTTTAAAACCTTATGAAAAAATTTAAATAACTGAAAATCAAAATTTTCATTATAAATAAAAGTTTCCAGAATATTATTGGAGCCCAAAAACATTTTGAATCAATTTAACAAATAAATTGATCTAGTTAAACAAATTAACTATGAGCAACTAAATTCCTAAGAATATAATACTTTTAAGGAATTTGTACTCCAAGGATTTTCAGTGGTCTAATATGGTGTTCTAAACACCCAATATTAATTTTAAAAATTAGTAATCAATTTTAAATATTTTAAGCAATTAAAATGATGCCCATAAGCATAAATTTTATGCTCTAAAATACCAAAAATATTAGAGAATTTACTAAAAAAATTTCAAGTCCCCAAGTAGTGTACAAAACACTATTTATTAATTTCAAGAATTAACAACTTTATTTGCTAAATTTTAAGCAATTAATATCGTATACATGACACAATATATGCTCTAAAATATATCCCAAAAAAATGATAAAGTTTAATAAATAATTTTCTCATATTGCAAATAGTGTACTAAACATATTGTGTTAATTTCACAAATTAATAATTAATAAAAGTATTTTAAGCAATTTAATACGTGTACAAAAACACATAATTATATGATCTAAAATATTAAGATGATTTGGATAATTTACCAAAAATTATCTATGGGTCCTACTAAATTTTATATGGTCTCAAAACAGTGTCCTTAATCTCCCAATTAATTACAAAAATTAATAATACATTTTGCTATTTTAAGCAATTAAATAAATGTCTAAAAAAACATAAATTATATGCTCTAAAATAACAAAAATACATGATAATTTACACAAAAGTTATCCTAGAGTCTCTTACAGTGTACTAAACACTATATATTAATCACAAAAATTAATATTTTGTTTAGGATATTTTAAGCAATTAAAAATATGTACAAAACACATCTTTAATGCTCTAAAATACCAAAAACTATGAAATAACTTATCACAAAATTATTTCTAGTCCCACACAATGTTCTTAATATAGTCAAAATAAAATTTGAATTTTTCATATATTTTTAGAATTTTAAATCAATTAAAACAGATTTAAAACATTAAAAACTTATTTTTTTTAATTAGCAAAAACTGTTTTAATTACTAAATAATTAAATATTTTTCCAACAAAAATATGAAAAATATATATTAAGGACCAGGACAGAGAGACGGACCTCCACTCTCCGGACCCGTGGTCGTCGGACCAACGCCTACCTTGCGAGTGGGCCCCACTCTCCTCAGCGATAGTGGGCGTAGCCAAACTCTGGTTCATCTTCCCCAAAACAAAATCAATCTGGGTTTTAGGGGCTACTCAACCCTCCTACTTTGCAAGCTTATATCTCACTCATTTTTCGTCAAAAACTTACAAATTTTATACCGTTGGAAAGCTCTCACGGAGTACTACAAATTCATACCAAAAAAAAAGATCGATTAAACAAGTAAATCTTCCGAAAACAGAGAGCAAAGTTATGAAAAAAATTTATTTTTAACCCAAAAACAAATCTAGGGTTTGCTATATCTCACTCGTTTGAGATAATCAAGGCATGGGACTTTGTGGGGGGGACTCTAGGGACCATATGGGACACAACCATATAAAAAATTTGAATTTATATTGGAGTTCTCACGTAGACCCACTTCAAATTCAATTTTATCAAGTTCATGTTAAAAGCTTCACCAAGCTTTAATGATAGATTTGTTTTGGGCATAATACGGGCGAATCAACAACCTGATAGCTCTGATACCAATGTAAATATGCATCAAACAAGCATACAGGTCGGGTAAAGGACATACCTTGCGGAATATACCCGATCACAGATCGTCTTGGCAGCATTGTTACGAGCCCGGCAATAATACCCACGAACTGCTGCTCTTTAGTGCTTTCGTGTACGCTCTTGTGCTTCGAACGAGTCATGAGAATGACTACTAGAGACACCCCTTTGTATCCACGCGCTAAATCCCAAGCCCTAGTGTGATTTGGCTAGAGAGAGAAAGTAACAAAAAGAGAGAGAGAGAGAGAGAGAGAGAGAGAGAGAGAGGGAGGGAGAGAGGGTGGTTGCCTTATTGTGTGCAGAGAGTTGTGTTTATGTGTGTGTTATACACATATATATATACACACATGTACATGCCCTAGGACTCTAAGTTATAATTTACATAGGATTTCTTGGACCCTAAGCGAAGCCCGTTGGACCCGGTCCATAGATTATATGGGTGACCCATAACCCACAAAAAATGCTAATATTTCCAAATACCCCCAACCACTCCCCAACACCCAGGGCTGGTCCTGGGGGGGAAACAAAGTAAGCAATCGCTTGGGGCCTCCACCCTCATAGGGCCCCCAATTCTAATTGCAGATGTGACAAAAAATCAATTTTATATATAATTATGTATAAGTAGACCTAAAAAAATTCGTTTCGGGGGCACTGCCCCCGAACCCCTATATAGCCTAGGACCCATATTTTAGAGTTCGCTTAGGACCTCCAAAACTCAAAACCGACACTGCCAACACCAACAAACCCCCACCCCCTTAAAAAATAATAATAATAATAATAATAAACAAAGAAGAAGAAGCAGCAGCAATAGCTTCGAATGAAGCCAAAGACAACATATTTTAGTTCATTTGTGTGATTTTGTTATCGCCCTATCTCTACTAATTTCATGGCGAGTAATGTTAGGGGTACAATTTATTCTTATAATTCAATTATAATCATCTCTATCTTTCTCCTGAGTGGTGAAGAGTCCAATTAAATTTCAATGAGCCCCAATACCACTTAAGAGAGAGATAGAGATGGCTGTAAATAAATTGTACCCCTAGTATTACTCTTTCAAGACAGTTGCAAGAAAATCTCTCTCACTCTAAGCACACATATACACGCAAACACACTGGGACAAAAAATCAGAATCTTCTGCCGCACCACACATTTGACATTAGTGTCATTCGTCTATATAAAGAGGATTAAAAAAGATAATAATGATATAGAATAGGGTAATACTTGGGACACAACCTTTATGAGCACTCAATCAACTCAATGTGTCTTTGTATTATAGGTAGGGTAATAGGGTTGACTAAAATGACCCTACTATATACAGTGGTGTGGATAGGAACGACAATAAGGCGAATTGGAGTAGGAGTCGCCATTCTCGTACTCCTCATCCGCTTATATATATATATATATGGTCACTCTTATTTCACTTCACTCAAATTCATGAAACATATCAACTTTTATAACATTTAATTTTGTTCACTCCTACTCCACTCCATCTCACTCCTACTCTATTTACCAATTTATACATCAATTTAAAAAACTAAAAGATCTACTGACAGGTGGGTATATTTGTAAAATATATCCACGCATAAACATTGAAATATCATAAATAAGTTTACAATTTCCCGTTTTATCTGCAATTGTGCTACAATGTGTTTTTTTAGATAGAATGACATGATTCTTTGATGAATTTTGTTGTATTAGTTTATTTTCTGTGCAGATATGTTGTATGCCATGAGCGGGAATAATTTACAGGAAAACGGTCAAGCGAAGATGCAAAAAGGATATGTCAAAGTAGAAATATGAATCTCAAGCGATCGAAGGTCTCTCAAGCAATTGAATACTGATGAAGTTCAAGCGATCGAACATATTTTGATCGATCGAACATAGATTTACCAGATTTTTATGGGCAACGCAGCAGAATGCGTGTTTACCAACCCTAGCTTAGGTTTTCTTATATATACTCGTTGTAAACTCGTCCAAAGGACACCCAACTTTTTGTTTTTTTTTTTTTTTCATTTTACATATATATAGAGAGAGAGTTTTTATGGTTTTGTAAGGGTTATTACTTGGATTATTCAAGACGAAGTTAATCTCTAGTCAAGTTTAATACAAATTCTCACGTTCTAGGTTTTTACGGTGTTGTTTTCTTAATATTTTGCAGCAGTTCATATAGATATAAAAATCCAACCAAACACAACATTAATCATGTTCAACGTTAAAAACTTGTTTCCTGCAATCTAAAACATGTCAGCGAAAATCAATAGTTGGGAGATCATACTGAAAGAGTGATCTCCAACCTATGACATGCACTGCGGAGAAAACCTGTGTTCAATCGATCGAACCAGAGCACAGTCAAGCGATCGAAGATATTTCGTTCGATTGAAGGATAATGTAATTCAAGCAATCGAAGATGTCTAGATTGATCGAACTTGTGAATTCATGAGATAATCCATTTAAGTATTCCAAGACTGTCCAGGTAAGCTCAGTTTGTCAAAATAGTTTTGAAACTTAAGGCCTTAAGGCTATTTTCTTCAATGTTTTTTGCAAACCTCTATAAATGCTAACACCATTCATAGTGCGAGTCTAAACCATTGCTTTAGATTGACTTCTAAGTATTTTGAATTACTTTAGTCCCGGTCATGTAAGGACTATGGATTCTTAACCTTTAGAAAAATACGGAATATTGAAGATCATAGAGCGTTAATGAATGTGCATAGTAGATGGCTAGGTCATTGTGGATTCGTGTGATCCCATCGCCTTTCTATTATAAAGTAAAACCGTTTTTATAATTTGCTTAGGTAATAGTTAAATTGCTAGTTTAGTTTGTTGCTTCAATTTAGTAGTTAATCTGTGGCACTTTGTGTTC
This sequence comes from Hydrangea macrophylla, assembly GCA_033977485.1. Taxonomy (NCBI): domain Eukaryota; kingdom Viridiplantae; phylum Streptophyta; class Magnoliopsida; order Cornales; family Hydrangeaceae; genus Hydrangea; species Hydrangea macrophylla. The sequence continues at coordinate 67,191,527 of CM066982.1, forward strand.
TACGCCTTCCTTTAAATTATTGATTTTTACTTTTCTTTTAGAGTTTAGTCCAAGTTAGTACACTTTCACCTTTCCTGTGGGGTTGACTTGGCCTTATCCAGTTTATTGCTTGCACGATCACCTACACTTCAGTGTTGCACAAAAGCGCACAAATTTATTTCATGTCATCTACAATAAGAAGTTCAATCACAACAAAAATATATTTGAAACAATACTAACATGATTAGAGTGTTGTAAAATATAGCAAAGTAGCAAATCATAACATGATTAAACACAATCAAGAGTAGGAGTGAAGCGGACTACCAACGACCAATGGGGTAAATTACTTATACTACTAAGAGTAAATTACTAATAGCATTAAGGATAATTTAGTAAATTTACAACATAATCGGATCAGAGTAGGAGTTTGGAGGTCTTCCCAAACTCACTCCTACTTCTACAGGAGTTTTGTTTCTTCATACCAACACCACTCATTTACGATTTTATTGGACTCCAACTCCTTACCATTAGGAATTTAGGAACAGAGTGAAGCGGATTACCAACAAGCGGAGGAAATAGCCATCCCCAGGTATAGAGCCAAAACCAAGCAAGTGGTTTTACCTAACATGGTTGTCAAAAAGGAAGTGCTTTTGTTGTTTAAAAGGAAATCACTTTCTATAACTTAACAATAAAAACAAGCAAAAATATTTTCAAAGCCATATTAGATAAGCCAAAATGAAACTTGGTTACACAAAAAATTTACTCAAAAGGGACCAAAATTAACTACTCCACCCCCGTCCCAAATTAAAAGTCCTTATTCTATTTTTTAATTTCCCATTTTAAGAGTCTATTTGAAAAGTCAATGTACTTTAACTATACACTTTTCAAATTTACCCTTTATTATATAAAACTCTCCTACTTTGTCTTTGATGCAACACTAGAATATTGAAAATTCTAAAAGGGCAATAATGAAAAGTTGTAAAACTTCACAAGAAATCAAAGATATTCGCTTAAAAAGTTGGAATTCCCAAAAGAAATTCTTAACAGGCAAATGCGGCACACAATGCTCCCATCACTGCAGATTGTCTTACGTTACATATGATAGCTCCAAAGTCACCACCAAAACATAGCCTCGTCACAGGGTAAAAGCTGCAACAGAGTTCTAAGAGCTCAGAGCCCGTTTGGTATTGTTGTGGGAATACGAGATTTTTCCTTTCATAGATTTTATATATATATATAAATAAAAAAAGTGTAATTTTATTGCATCTGATTTAAGCTCTTCTTTCAGCTTTAAAGTTTAATGTGGATTTGATTTTCGAAAAAAGCTGGGAAAAGATTACTCAAATCTCTCAACAACTCAAAATAAAGTGAATCCAAACGGGCTCTAAATATGACGTTCTCTCGAACAGCTTTACAAGTGAATTATCCGAACCGTGGTGCTTGTTTCAAACGTGTAGTTGATATCAAGTGTGGAATAAGCTATATCCTTAATTCACCTCCAATTGCCTTCGAAGGTTTTGATTCTCCTCCAACAAGTGATCATATTCCATAAGAAACCCTTCGGATTGACCTTTTAGAGCAGTTACATTTGCTTCTGCGGCCTTCACCTCTATATCCTTTGTCTCACGGTCAGACTCGAGCTTCACGATTTTTGTTCGGAGAGTCGAAATGTCCTCCCCCAAGGCTTTGAGCTCTTCTGCACTGCAATTTCTGGCATCCTCAAAACCTCGGTTGTGCTTCTTGACAGCTTCTGTGGTCTTTCGGAGTAAGCGAAGTTCTCTAATGTAATGATGTAGTCTATCTATCATTAGCAATAAGAACAGCAAAAATCCTGCATGTAATTTACTTCCAAGAGTTAAAAACTTCCAACAAATACTGATAATTAACTAGTATGTGATTAATTACTGCAACTGGATTACTTCCCAAAGAACACCAGTAGGGCCTGTTTGGAATCACTTTTATTACATGTATTTCTTTATCTAAACTGGACAATGAGATCGAAACATCATAGCTGGTATACAACGAGCCCAATCTTTAAACTGATGAACAAATGTACGCAATGATCGGTTTGTTAAGGTGAGTTGAGACTAGTAGTTCTGCTAAATGAAATAGTTAAGAGTGTCTTTTTTTCACTAGCTTATATGAATCAGTATGATTTGCTCCTCCATGATATAGATTCACCTTTTCTAACCTCATAGTTAGGACATAGGAGATACTTCATATATCTAACCTTCCATTTTTGCAATCATTGTGGATATTTCTCCTCCAAAACGACATCGAGATAATTTATTGTGATATTATCTGCTATAGCGAATGAAGGCAACTCAATCTTATGGTGTTTATGTACAAAGGGAACTTGGTAAATAACAGTTTTTCTCTCCAATTTTTCTAGGAAGGGCTGTAGAATGGAAAGATGGCTTTGAGAGAGAGAGAGAGAGTAGCCTATATATGGATAGAGTCTCACCCACAGGGGCAGAGGGTGACAACTTTTGTAGGAGGGGCCAAACTAAACTAAAGATAAGGCTAAGGGTAAATTACACTTTCAACCCCTGAACTATGGTCTGCATTCGCGTTGACCCCTCGAACTTTTAATTGAAACACTTATATCCCCCAAACTTTCCCAATGTTTAAATTGACCCCCCTCCTGTTAGATAATCCCGTGAAGTTTAACGGTAAGCAATCACATCTTGGTCTTCGTAAATTATATGACAATTTTACCCTTCTACATATGACCATTGCAATTGGGTCTTTATAATGGGAGCAGAAGCCAAAAAAAAATCGCCTAACTCCCCTCCTTCAGTTCTCTCTCTCTAACTCTCTCTATACCAAACAGAGCACTAAATCAAAACAGAGTACATAAACATGATAAACAAGTGAATAACAAGTGAATACTATATCATAACTTAGCACACTTTGTTTTGCAAATATCATCAATGCTGCAATCAAACAAGGATATGCCCTGTATAGTCAAAATACAATCCATGTGCTATCAGCACCAAAATTACAAGTTTATCCCCCCAAAATAAACCACATAATCCATAACATAGCTAACATTGTTCAAACACAACCACAGCCTTTGTTCTACATCATGCTCCACATGCTGCCAGCACCACAGAAGTGCAGAACACTTGCAGAGCCACTTCACTAATTGATGCAGTTTATGTAACTTCTGGTGGATTTTGATTTTTCCTTGAGAAAAATTGTTTGTGCTGCTTGCTCTGCTTTTTGTGGATTTTGATGGAGTATATATAGGAGATGTGATAGAGAGATGAGTTTAGAGCTTCGTCTGAAGCTTCTAGACCCAAATGGGTGTGTGAAGAGATAAATTTCTAGTGGGTAATTTGATCTTTTCAAAGTTAAATTCTTTAACCCTAAAGTTTGACTTTTTCAAAGTGGGTATTTTCGCCTTTTGCCCAAACTCCGTTTAATTGCTTTGTCAATTAGCCCCTAGTGAAAGTTCAGGGGATGAGTGTTGTAATTAAAAGTTCAAGGGATCAATGCGAACGTAGACCATAGTTTAGGTGGGTGAAAGTGTAATTTATCCTATGTTTAATGATATTGTTGTGATTTGAAAAGTCACAAGCAAATAAAATTTTTAAGCTAAGTAATTGGTCTTTTAATTGAGAAAGGCACGAGCAAATAAGACGCGTCAACTATTTGGTCTTCCAATTGATTAAAGTGATCCATACGGCGGTGAAAATATTACAATAACAACCAATGAAAATATTTTACTACTCAGTATTGGACCTTAATAGGACTTTGATAAACAACATTTGACTTTATTATTTCGATCAACAACAATTTCTACTCCCAAATTGGGGGCCAAACACAACAAAAAAAACATAAAATACTAGGGATATAAAAAAATCACATTTTAATTTAAAACAGGAAACGAAAAAAGAGAGAAAAACAAGAACCAAAGCTAATTCCTAATTTTATTACATTTTATTTTTCAATACGCAATATCACTAGAAATACAAATATTATAAAAAAAATGATAGGGAATAAGAAAAGAGTGATGGGCGTGACTCACAAAATTCAAATTTTAAACGTATTTTATATTCTTATTTCCTTTCCTTCACATTTTTCTCACTTTTTTCAATTATTAACCAAACGAAGGAAAGTGTTTTTCTTAGGATTTTCTTTCATTTTCCTTTCCAAACCTGGGGACCAAACAAGCCTTGAGGAAATTTTCAAACGCATTTAGGTTTTGGGAGACGCTTTGCAGCTTTGGCCCCCTCGTCACAATGGACCTCTTTTTTGGGTCTTGTATAAAGGTTCCTATGGTAAGCACATGAAAAGAGAAGGAAATCAAGAGAACATCTACCAATGTCGTCAACCCATAACAGAAGGATCAACAAGACCAATAAGAGCTTGAAACTGAGACCTAAAACAAAGATTAAACGATAATGGGCTATGCCTGTATGTCTTCAATGACAATCCCACATCCAAGAACTTTTGTTCTAGTAAGACCAATAAGAGCTTGAAACATTTCACCACAGTGTTGAAGCTTGATATACATTGTTGGACCATTCTTAGCTTAAGCTTTTGAATTTTTGGTGATAATAGGCACATATATCACATTTGAGTCAGTTAAACATTTTGCTAGGTGCATGTCCAATTGAAATGTATTGAACGCATATATCAGATGTGTATCTTGTGTCTGTTATGGGTACTTTGGCACCTTTCGAAGAGTCCGATATAACATCCTGAAAACATGTTGCAAGTCTAAAAAGTAAATCTGCACGCTCCTGCAGCCATTTGATTCAAGAACCTAACTTGTCGAAGACTGCTCCACTAAACCAAAATCTCGACTTCACTTTGGATGCATAGTTCGACGTATTGAATTGCTTCACGTGTTTCAATATAGATCCCCAATTGTCAACTGGAACTACTGTGGTGAAATGTTTGCTCGCAAGGAGGTTATTGTGCATGGAATAGGATCTCTGTATATTTATTCTGTGCAAGTACGGTTCGATTTTTGGTTTCCTGTCGGAAAGCAGATAATAGTTTTTAGGTTCCTACACCACTAACCTACTTCCAATGCTCAAGGGTGGAGAGATATGGCTATCCATAGGTAAAGCAACTTTATGTGTTGTTCAGCATGTCGTCCCCCCTTATTTGTACACACTTAAAATTCATTCTCTATTCGATTATACTCAAGGCCCCTATTTTACACTAGCTTGTTTGCCTTTGTCTCAAATTATTTGCGCTCCACTAAAGGAAGAATTACTAGACTACTAAAGTCATTCAAGAACAAACAAATTGTTAGACCGACGCCGTTCATCAAACTATTTCCTATATTCTTCTCTCTCCTCAAAGTCAAATGCAGCCTAAACTTTTAGGTTTTGTTTGGTTCTTGGATTTAGTGAGGGAAAAGAAAAGATAACTTAGAGGAAAGCCATTTCCTTTGTTTGGTGAATAAGGAAAAAGATGAGGAAAATAGGAAAGAAAATAGTATAATTTGAGAAATAAATTAAATTTTTTTGGATGTTTGTGAGTTATATCCCTTCCTTTATTCATATATTACAACTACATTTTAGAAGTTTTAAATTTTTGATGTGATTTAGCCATGACGGAAAACTGAAGGAAAACACGAGGGAACTAGTTTTCCCTTTTCTTTTCCCTCACTAAATCCATAAACCAAACAAAGCCTAAGGTGCTCAATTTTCAAAATGAAATATCATACTTGACAATCAACATTGTTCTGATTCACCATTCATGTTCACACGATTGTTCGTTCAATGCAATGAACTTACACACACACACACACACACATATAAATAAATAAATAAATAAATATATATATATATATAGGGGCAGACTCTCCAACGGACGTCCGTTTATGGACCAGGGCTTTAGCGACAAAATTTTGGCTTTTAGATACAAAATTAGTTTTGTCGCTAAAGCCCTAGCCGTCGCTAAAAGTCAAAATTTCGTCGCTAAAGCCCTGGTCCATAAACGGACGTCCATCCCAAGATTTTCCGTGTGTATATATATATATATATATATATGAACCTCCACACTATAACAGAGCTAGTTTTAACATAAATATAAACTCTCCAGTCTCATCACAGAACCACATTATCACAAGGATATAACAAAATTCGTATAAGCTCTCAGCAAATATCAAACCAAATTCTAATCAGTCTTTTTTTTTTTTGAAAGACCTGTTGGGAATATGGGAGTATAACATATTATGAATAATACTTGGACACAACTATTCAAACAACTTTTTCTGCACAACTTAATAAATGTGTCTGTCTCTCCAGTGATGTCACTGCACACGGAGAGAGACACATTTATTGGGTTGCATGTGTAGAAAAAATTGTTTGAATGGTTGTCCCAAATATTACTCATATATTATATGATAATTATCAGGATAGAATATATTATCTAGTATATATGAAATTGATGTGTTCCCATATGAAATTATTTACACCCACACCCAAATCTCACGCTCATCCATCCATACCCTGATGTGGACCAATAAAGAGAGGAGAGAGATTGTAAAATGGTATGGACCGCAATAAATTCCAGAGTCTCTCTCCTCTCTCCATTAGTCCACATCAGGATGTGGATGAATGGGTATAAGATTTGGGTGCGGGTCTAGCATTAGTCATCTACTAATACATTATTAATATAAAATAGATATATTTATATGATATGATGTTTTGATTTATTGGATTTCCTATTGTCTATACAAAACCCCTCATGTAACGTTGCAAAATCAATTCCAATACAAATATATATATATATATATGTATGTATATATAGATGAGAAATATATTTTACCCATGAGAGAGGCTTCAAGCAAGTACTTTTCAGCGAGAATCTGGTCCGTCGGGTTGAGGGCATCGACGGAACGGCCGTGGATTTCCCGCAAGCTGTAAACGCTGACGAGCAACACCGTGAAAACGACGCCGGCGACTGTTTTCACCACCAAAGGGCCACTACTCCCTCGCTTCACGCGATCTAATGTCAAGATTACAATCTTTCTGAGAGGGGTTTTGAATATCAGAATCAAAATCACGGCCATCTCTAAGAAGATCGCCGTGAATAGTAGCTGTATCATCTTCTTCTTCTCTCACTAGAGCCCTAGAGAGAGAGAGAGAGAGGGAGAGAGAGAGAGATTTTAGGAGTGAAGAGTGGAGTGGTTTTCTTTTTCAATTGACCATCGATCATCTAGCTGCCAGTTTGCTTGCCGACAGGGGTGCATGTGTTTGATAATCAACTAACTATTACACTCCTAGCCAAAAAAAACTAACTAATTACACCACCCTTTCCTTTATTACACGAGTAATGATACTCATCTCTTTTGATATTTTGTTTAGAGTAATATTTAGTTGATAAATACTTTTTTACAAATATTTACAAATACACTCTATTTGGTGATATTGTGGGGTCTGAATAATTTTAATGAACCCCACAGTATCACCCAAGAGAAAGATAGAGCATGTTTATAAAAGGTGTTTATCCCCTAACATTATTGTTTTGTTTAATACTGACAACTAGTTTTTCTTTAGTTTAACAAAAACTCAAGGGATTTATAACTTTGTAATATTAGCCACCACATTTCTTAAATATAAATAAAGTTAGACAAACTAACATATATTTATAATATTAGTTTAAAAAAAAAAACAATAATAATAATAACTTAAATGTTTTTAACATTTTAGTCAAACACTGAAAAACATAAGTGAAAAAAACAAATTTTACATGAGAATATTTTTCATAAAAATAAACGGAGCATGAGTTGAAACCTAAACTAGAAATATTTTCTTAAAATTAATCTAAGTTGCAAATAAAAAAAAAAGGGCATTTTATTTACGAAGCTGAAAGATTGGTGCATTTAGCCCTACCCGAAAAGAAAACATAGAGGTAAATATTTTCTTTTGTTTGGTTAGTAAGAAAAGTAATGAGGAAAATATTAAAGAAAATAAAATACGTTGAGAAATTAATTAAACATTTGGAATGGAGTTGGTCATTTCCCTTCCTTTTTTTCTTATCTGGCACTTAATATGTAAATTTTTAATTTTTAATATTTTTTAAGTATGAAGAAAAACACAAGAGAAAACACGATTGAACTAGTTTTCCTTCTTCTTTTCTCTTCCCTTTTCTTTCCCTCGCAAAATTAATGAACCAAGCAGAGCATAAGTGTTGAAAATTAAGCACGTAAAGCCCGTTTGGGTAAGCTGAAAAATAAAAACTAAGTGGAAAATGGCAGATTTTGAGAAAAAAAAATGTGACTGTTTTGTAAAATGGAAGTGTTGGGTTAGCTTAAAACTTCAACACTTAAACAAATCAGCAGAAAAATTAAGCTGAAAGTAAAGTTGACAAAAAGTAGCTTATTTTTCAAACAATTACTTAATTTCACTTTTAATTTGTTAAACGACAAAATGCCCCCTATGCCGTAAAATTTTAAGATCTTGAAAAGTATTTATATATTGTCATTTTTGGTCATTTATGCAAACAAGCACTTTTTCAACTTGTTTGCCAAACACTCTTGTTTTTTAAGTTATGAAATATTTCAGCTAACCCAAGCACCAAACAACTTAATATTTCAAGTAACCTAAATTGGCTCTTACTTTTTTCTCTCTCTTTTTTTTTCATTTTGTTTGATAATGTATCACTTAATTAAAAAAAAAAAAGCACCCAAAAATTCACGAAAATTTTAAGTGAAAAAATTATATTGAAAATAATTAATGAATAGTCTATTTCAGTACTTAAAATACTATTTTCGATTGTAAATTCACGCTTCGTTTGTTTCATAAATGTATGTGTCTCGCCTATTTCTCTATCTCTCTACATTTCTTGGGAAAGGGTAAATGGAAAGCCGTGGGATGCATATTTTTTCAGTATTGTAAATTCACGCTCCGTTTGTTTCATTAATGTGTATGTGTCGCCTATTTCTCTATCTATCTATATTTCTTGGGAAAGGGGTAAATGGACAGCTGTAGGATGGATAATATAGAAAATGGAGATGACTTCGGTACCCATACATGGTTTTGTTGTATGTACAACAAAACAATTGTCAGTCATTGGATCCTCTCTTCCCATGCTCCCAGCCCTACACGTGTAAGATAACTTTAAAACCAAAACTAAGAATGGTTTTGCACACAACCCAATCCCTTTGTCTCTCATTACCCCCTCAACCGGTAGCCAACCCACCCACCCACTTTTACTCTCATCCCTCTAATCTCTCTTCTTCGTTAACATAAAAGATTGTTTCGTAAGCATAAAATATTTATTTCAAAATCTAACATAACCTACAAGTTTTGAAACAAACCTTTATAATCAGGGAATAACTTATGATGATGAAGGAACAAATTTTCAGAAGTAAGTTCTAAATTTACAAATTTATTCATAATCTTAAAGGATTGTTTCGTAATCATAAAATATTTATTTTAGAATCTAATAGAATCTACAATTTTTGGAACAAACTTTTATGGTCATGGAACAACTTATGATGATGAAGGAACAAAGTTTCAGAAGTAAGTTCTTAATTTAAAATTTTGTTCCATAACCATAAATGATCGTTTCGTAATCATAAAATATTTGTTTCAGAACATAACAGAATCTACAATTTTTAGAACACACTTTTATGGTCAGGGAACAACTTATGATGATGAAGAAACAAAGTTTCAGAAGTAAGTTCTTAATTTCCAAATTGTTCCATAACCATAAAAGATTGTTTCGTAATCAAAAATATTTGTTTCAGAATCTAACAGAACCTGCAATTTTTGAAACAAACTTTTATGGTTAGGGAACAACTGATGATGATGAAGGAACAAATTGTCAGAAGTAAGTTCCGAATTTACAAATTTGTTTCGTAATCATAAAATGTTTGTTTCAGAATCTAATAGAACCTACAATTTTTGGAACAAGCTTTTATGGTCATGAAACAACTTATGAAGATGAAGGAACAAAGTTTCAGAAGTAAGTTCTTAATTTAAAATGTTGTTCCATAACCTTAAATGATTGTTTCCTAATCATAAAACATTTGTTTCAGAATTTAACAAAACCTATAATTTTTAAAGCAAACTCTAATGGTCAGGGAACAACTTATGAAGATGAAAAACAAAGTTTCAAAAGTAACTTCTACAAATTTGTTTCATAACCATAAAAGATTATTTCGTAATTATAAATTTTTGTTTCATGATCACTTAGTTTTGTTCCTTCATTCCAAATATTTGTTTCATGGTCAATTAATTATATCCTTCATCATAAATGTTTGTTCCATGATGGAAAGTCTTGTTCCTTCATCATAAATGTTTGTTCTAAGATGGGAAACTCGTGCTTCATCGTAAATATTTATTCTATGACGAAAACTTTTGTTCCATGATCACTTAGTTTTGTTCCTTCATCCTAAATATTTGTCCCATGGTTTCTAAGTCTTGTTCCATGGTCACTAAATTTTGTCCCGAATTTCTAAGTTTTGTTCCTAAAGTATGCAAGTCTAGTTCCTTCATCTCAAATGTTTGTTCTAAGACCAAAATTTTTGTTCTATGATCACTTAGTTTTGTTCCTTCATCCCAAATATTTGTTTCATGGTCAATTAATTATGTCCGTTTATCATAAATGTTTGTTCCATGACGTGACAACTCCTTCCAGGATTGTTTCATAATCAACGACTTGTCACGTCAACTATTTGGCGTCAAACAAAGTGACTTGTCGCGTCAACTGTTGGGCGTCAGACACAATGACTTATCGCGTCAACTGTTGGGCCTCAAACTCAGTGACTTGTCGCGTCAACTGTTGGGCATCAGACTCAATCTATATATACTGTGGTTCCTCTGGTTTGATGATTCAATGCGATAAGTATTATCCAGAATCCCTGATTTCCTTGGGTTTCTTCTTCTCTCCCTTTCCTTCTTTTCCCTCTTTTTCTTTATTGCATTGTCTTTTAGTATGGCAAACAAATATACACCTACTTACAACATAGTTTTTTTTGAAAAAAGGATACTGAGTATTGAAGTGAAGAATGTTCTATTAGAAGCACTCATGGATATTGCTACTCCAGAATGAAAAACTGAAGATGGAGTTTTAAATATGTTGCTTTTGAAGCTTTGCAGACCATCTTTGCTGAGAGAATCCCTGGATGTGATCTTCCGACTGACATAAAAAGTTCTACTATTGCTATCATTATCATTATTATTTCATTAATGTTATTAAACACACCAGAAAGCTTTTGTTCCATGTGTTTTTTTTTAAGTCTTATTCCTTCAACATAAACTTTTGTTCTATGATAACAAAGTTTTGGTCTTTCAACATGAACTTTTGTTCCATGAGGACTAAGTCTTAAGTTCCTTCATCATTAATATTCAGTCCATGACCACAACCTTTTGTTCCAAATTTCTAAGTTTTGTCTTAAGTTATGTCAGTCTAGTTTCTTCATCATAAATATTTGTTCTAAGAACAGAAATATTTAATCTATGATCATTAAGTTTTGTTCATTTATCATAAATATTTGTCCTGTGAATAGAAATTTTTGTTCCATGGCCAGAAAGTTTTGTTCCGCGATCACTAAGTTTTATTCCTTCATCATAAATATTTGTTTCACAATCGAAAAGCTTTGTTCCAAAGTCACTAAGTTTTGTTACATGATCTTTAAGTTTTGTTCCTTCATCATAAATATTTGTTCCATGACAAGAAAGTTTTGTTTCTTAATCATAAATATTTGTTCCATGACCATAAACTTTTGTTCCAAATTTCAAGTTTTGTTTCTAAGATAAGCAAGTCTAGTTCCTTCATCTCAAATGTTTGTTCTATGACCAAAACTTTTATTCCATGACCACTTAGTTTTGTTCCTTCATTCCAAACATTTGTTTTATGGTAAATTAATTATGTTTCTTCGTCATATATGCTTGTTCCATAACGTGACAACTCTTTCTTAGACCGATAACTCCCTCATGCCCTATATATAATGGATTTTTTAACTTGATGATGTGGTATTGGTAAAACCCATCAAGATACTCAAGTTTACAATTACCTGTAATTATCAAGATTAATATATCTGAAGGTCCTTACAAGAGCCCACCGAAGACGATACATTCTGAAAAAATCCTTGGTTAAAAGTCATCAACTGTCGGTACCGAGACACGAAAGAGTGGAATTCCATCCAACATTAAAACCCCAAAATGGCCCTTGTCTAGCAGATCTTGTCGTGGGTATTTTGGAAAGCTTGACTCTTATAGCTGGTAAAGATTTTCATAACTACATTTACATCTGTGATATTAAGGATCACACGGAAATTTTTAGTATTATCATCGACTACAAGATCTTTGAGGATTAAAAATGGTAAGGAAAGATTATTCATGGCGTCGCATTGATCCCCACTAGTATAGTCATATGGCGACCAACTCGCAACTCTGCATACCTAAATACAACTCTCAACAATCTTCAAAATGTTATCGGAATGAGTGAGGATCGAATGTTCCTTCATCATAAATATTTGTTCCATGATTTCTAAGTCCTGTTCCTAAGATTGGAAAGTCTTGTTCCTTAATCGTAAATATGTGTTCCATGGCCAGAAAGTTTTGTTCCGTGATCTCTAAGTTTTGTTCCTTTATCATAAATATTGTTTCACAAGCGAAAAGCTTTGTTCCATAGTCACTAAGTTTTGTTACTTGATCTTTAAATTTTGTTCCTTCATCATAAATATTTGTTCCATAATAAGAAAGTTTTGTTTCTTCATCTTAACATATTTGTTCCATGACCATAAACTTTTGTTCCTGATTTCTAAGTTTTGTTATTAAGATAAGCAAGTCTAGTTCTTTCATCATAATATATGTGTTTCATGACCATAAAAGTTTGTTCCATGACCATAAAATTTTGTTCCTTGATCTCCAAGTTTTGTTCCTTCATCCTAAATATTTGTTTCATAACTAAAAAGTTTTGTTTCATGGTAACTAAATTTTATCCCGAATTCTAAGTTTTGTTCATAAGGTATGCAAGTCTATACACTGATATCATGAGCCGATCTACTATATAACATCTTGACTGAGGGAAATCAACACGCGTCGGTGTTGAAAAGCACTCTACTGCAGTACCCTTTGTAATTTTGGTGTTGTCTTTGCGTGACTGGTATCCCGTCTTGTATACTCGCAATTGTCTAGTTCATCCTTTCCTGTCAAGGCTACGTCTCAAGAACATTAAGATTCCTCATCTCCAGACTCTGTCCAACACATGAACGGTTAGCATAGTCTTTCGTATAAGGAAGCAAATGATGTCAAATATGGATGCAATAGTGTCATATCGGGATGCAAATGATGTTATATCCACCCTTGGATAATTACTGTCATAGACAACTATTGATCAGTGTCAAATGAATTGCTCAGGTATCTATAATTGATCAGTGCCACATTTTGAGCCCCTCCCTAAAGTTGAAAACCAAAGTTAACGATAAGCCATGTATATATACACTAGGTGGCCACCGCATGCGAGGCATGCGTTAGCTCCCTTTAGTCGAATTTCTAATTACAATAACATATAATTATTATGATTGATATATCCGAAGGGCCTTACAAGAGCCCACCGAAGGCGATACATTCCCAAAAAAACCCTTGGTTGAAAGTCGTCAACTGTAGGTATCGAGACACGGAACAGTGGAATTCCATCCAAACATTAAAACCCCAAAATGGCCCTTGTCTAGCAGATCTTGTCGTGGGTATTTTGGAAAGCTTGACTCCTATAGCTGGTAAAGATTTTCATAACGACATTTACATCTGTGATATTAAGGATCACACGGAATTTTTCAGTAGTAATATCACAAGATCTTTGAGGATTAAAAATGGCAAGGAAAGATCATTCATGGCGTTGCATTGATCCCCACTAGTATAGTCATATGGCGACCAACTCGCAACTCTGCATACCTAAATATAACTCTCAACAATCTTCAAAATGTCATAGGAATGGGTGTGGATCGAATGTTCCTTCATCGTATATATTGTTTCCATGACTTCTAAGTCTTGTTCCTTAATCTTAAATGTGTGTTCATGGCCAGAAAGTTTTGTTCCGTGATTACTAAGTTTTGTTCCTTCATCATAAATATTTGTTTCACAAGCGGAAAGATTTGTTCCATAGTCACTAAGTTTTGTTACTTGATATTTAAATTTTGTTCCTTCATAAATATTTGTTCTATGATAAGAAAGTTTTGTTTCTTCATCATAACATATTTGTTCCATGACCATAAATTTTTGTTCCAGATTCCTAAGTTTTGTTCTTTAGATAAGCAAGTCTAGTTCCTTCATCATAAGTATGTGTTCCATGACCATAAAATTTTGTTCCATGATCCCCAAGTTTTGTTCCTTCATCATAAATATTTGTTTCATGACCAAAAAGTTTTGTTCCATGGTAACTAAATTTTATCTCGAATTTATAAGTTTTGTTCTTAAGGTATGCAAGTCTAGTTCATTCATCTCAAATGTTTGTTCCATGGCCAAAACTTTTATTCCATGATCACTTAATTTTGTTTCTTCAACCCAAATATTTGTTTCATGGTCAATTAATTATGTTATTCCCAATTACCGTAGGCTTGCACCAAGGGTTAGCCTTGAGCCCTTATTTATTCGCCTTAATTATGGATGAATTGACTAGACACAACCAAGATGAGGTCCCATGGTGTATGTTGTTCGCAAATGATATTGTCTTGGTTGATTAGACTAAAAGAGTACTCAACACTAAACTGGAAGTTTGGAGAGCAACACTGGAGACTAAGGGGCTAAAGATAAGTAAGACGAAAACAGAATATATGGAATGTAGTTTTAGTAACAGTGGAAGTAAAGACAACGAAGCAATGAAGATCGAAGATCAGGAGATCCCAAAGAGGGAACACTTTCGCTATCTAGATTCAATGATCTGTAGAGATTGAAAATTTGGTGATGACGTGACCCATATAATTAGAGTAGGCTGGCTTAAGTGGAGGAGCGCTTTCAGAGTATTATGTGACCAAGAATACCAGCAAATTGAAAAGAAAATTTTATAGGACAGCTATGCTCCACGGGACAGATTGTTGGGCGACTAAGAAACAACACATTAGCAAAGTGAGCGTACTTGAGATGAAGATGCTAAGATGGATGTGTGGTAAGACTAGGAAAGATAGAATTAGAAATGAGTACATTTAAGAGACTGTAGGAGTGGCACAAATTGAGGATAAGTTGAGGGAGAATAGACTTAGGTGGTTCGACTACGTGCAACGAAGACCTGTAGATGCACCTGTGCGAAAGAGTGATAAGATCGTAGTGCCTGGAATGGATAGAGGGAGAGGCAGACCTAGACTGACCTAGGAGTATGTAGTGCAACAAGATATGAATGTTTATAATTTAAATGAGCTTATAGCTCTTGATCGTGCATAATGGAGAAAAAGGATTCATACAACCGACCCCAATTGATTTGAAGTTGTTTAGACATAAAATTAATCTAATGAGTTAAAGAAAAGTAGAATAGGTTTTAGCTTGGAAGAGTTTTATTTGAGGGGGCTATGGCTGAAGCCACCATAAATCATTACTAGCTATAGGGCTCAAGCATGTTCATTCACCATGAATATTTGCTCCATGATCACTAAGTTTTGTTCATTCATCAAAAATATTTGTTCCATGATCACACTAAGTTTTTTTCATTTATCAAAAGTATTTGTTGATGATTACTAAGTTTTGTTCTGTAGTAGAAAAGTTTTATTTTTTCATCTTAAAACATCTGTTTCATAACCATAAACTTTTCTTTCAGATTTCTAAGTTTTGTTCATAAGGTAAGCAAGTTTAGTTCCTTCATCATAAAAATTTGTTCTATGATTAGAAAGTTTTGTTCCATGATCACTAAGTTTTTTCTTTTTCCTCCTAAATATTTGTTCCACGGTCATTTAGTTTTGTTCTAAGGTAGAAAAGTTTTGTTTCTTTGTCATAAAATATCTGTTTCATTACCATAAACTTTTGCTTTAGATTTCTAAGTTTTGTTTATTACCAAACTCGATTGTTGGGTTATTAAGTATAATTGAATGGTGATTAATGCAAACCTTAATAGGAGTAAACTATTAATTCATCAAAACTGTACAAAAATATTAGACATTGTCTTTAAATTGTACAACATTTTATAATAAATTACAATCTTGATAATGCTTAGCACAAAAAAAAAAAACTCAATGGAACAAAGCTTAAGGCATAGAATAAACATTATTGAGCAAAGAACAATAATTCGTGGTCAAGGAACAAACATAAGCTACAGGGAACAAAAGTTAGTGAGAAAGGAACAATTATTTATTTATTAAGTCTAGTTCGTTTATCATAAATGTTTGTTCCTTCTTAACATAAACTTTTTGTTCCAGATTTCTATGTTTTGTTTCTAAATATTTGTTGCATTACATACCAAACTTGGTTGGGTTATTAAATATAATTGAATGGTGATTAATGAAAACCTTAGTGGACGTAAACAATTAATCCATCATAATTGTACAAAATTATTAGACAAGGTTAAAAAATAAATAAATAAATAAAAATCTATTGGAACAAACTCTTAAGTCATAGAACAAATATTATTGACCAAGGGACAATAATCCATGACTTTGAAGACATAAAACAAATATTGCTGACCAAGGAACAATAATCTGTGGTCAAGGAACAAATACATTGTATATATGACCAACTGGTTATCACAGGTTGTTGCACATTTAATGCATCTCAGAAAGCATTAAATGCACAACATCTTTTGACTTTACTCCACTTATCCTCCAATCAATGATTGACAAGTGTTATAGTGGTATGTTGTATATACAACAAAACCACCTTGTGGTACCGAAGTGATCTCCATAGACAATATATTTTGACATATGTCGGAAGAAATGCTTCATTGAACAGTCATGTGTTGGTTCGAAATTGTGTAGAGCTAATTCATTTATTCTTATTTTTTTAGAAATAAATGGATAGTACAGGGTCAAGTCACTACTCAGTCACTACTTGTAAATAGTGTCCTTCTGCGGTACAAAAGCTCTACTAAGAACTGCAAACGCAAAAACCAATCCAAGCTGACTTTCTATGGGTGTCGAAATTATAGGTCTAACATACAATGTGGCTTCTTTCATTGGTTTAATCTACCTACATGTCCAAGGAGAAAATAATTTGGCACTTTGATGTTAAGGGAGTTTTATGGAAATGTAATCGAGGAAATATGAGCTACAAAGAATTTGTCACACCCGTTCCAGAATTTCATGGTTTTAAAACATGCTTAAATTGAGATTTGTGGAATTATTAATGTTATTAATAATTTGATTGAGTTGAGGTTGACTGTGAGTCAACGGTAAGGTGTCAGTGAGGACACAGGAGCATGGCAGTTCATATTGCATAATCACGTGTAAATGGCATTTATATGATTTAAATGTTATTTGACCTTATCTGGTATTTCTGTGAATAGTAATTATACATGTATAGTATGATTCTGTTAATCTTTGATATTGATTATATCATTTTAAGAACTGTGGTGAGAACGTGAGAGACACGTTAATTAAAAAGGTAGGTTGTGTAGAGATTCCACAGAATATAGTTTTCGGGCGTTATTTTGGACCCAAACAGAACCTAGTCGAAAACTTTTGAAATTTATAATTTTCACTCGTAAAGTTATAAAATGAACGTGTGCGAAGTTTCGAGAGCTAATTAGAAGTTTGAGAAACTCGTGGGGAGGTAAATGTAATTTCCCATAAACTTGCCTATATATAGATGAGTATGAGATTTCAAATCTCATCCAAACTCCTAAATATCTAGAGAGAGGAGAGAGAAGGGAGATTTTGTTGCCACGGGCTTTGCGACGCCGATCGACGACCGTTCGCCTGTCAGATTTTCTCCAAATTCAAGATTTGAACTCGTGGAGGTAAGACCTACGTTTTGGTACTACTTAGGCCGTGTTTGGGCAAGTTTTTGTAAAATCTTAATTTTTGGACTTTTGAGAAAAATCAGGTAAAACTTATAGGAATCGTACCAAATTCGAAATCCGACGATTATTTAGCCCCTTAGATGATCCTTCAAAGTTTGAAGAGATTCGCACGAGGTATGAATTCTAGATCTATGAAATATATGGATTTTCATGTTTTGGACATCACTTTTGATATTCTTGGATCCGGGCGAAATTCATGTGTTAGTTAGGCCCGTTAATTGTGCACGTGAAATTATGATAAAAGCACGTATAACTGTTTATGTGAGCATGTTATGTGTCTACTTGGGTCAAAGGGGAGTTTGGTGCAAATTCATTCGGAGTAAGCTCCTCGAACCTTGAGGATTGTAATCTTGTTGGAATTGAAATTTGTGGTTGTGTCTGGATTGGAGGTGGGCCCAACCAGTACACGGTACCTGGTATGGAGGAAGGCCCAACCAGTGTACGAGATGCGTGGGAGAGGTGGGCCTCCTACGGCATCGACCGGATGAATGCGTACCACTCACCCCAGAGACTATTTCTATGTGTTTTAGATGCTTAAACCATGAATTGTCATATAAGCATACATTTAGAATTGTACGCTCAGCATATAGCTGAGCAGTGGAGATGTACTCCATTGCAGGTAAGAAGAAAGACAAGAAGAAGCGCGATGAGTGAGGCCGATGAACGCCGGGGATAACACTTGTATATGTTTTGTTTTAAATCCTAAATTTGTGTAAGGATTGGTAATATGTTGTAATAGAACCATAGATTAATTCTATAGTATTGTAATCGTGTAATTGAACATCTGTAGTTATGTTTTAATGCGTTAAAATCAGTTGTGGTTGTGATTGTTGTTGGTTTTGATTAGTAGGACTTGTTAATTTCCAGCACAGGGCTGCCAGCAGAGGAGCAGTCGACTGAACCCCCTGATCAGTCGACTGGATCTCGTGTAATTGGGATACTGTAAGTGTATATCAGAGAAGCAGTCGACTGGACCCCTTGGGCAGTCGACTGAACACTGTTGACTTTAGCTACTGCTTCCTTTGATTGAAAAGCAGTCGACTGGATCCCCAGATCAGTCGACTGGACTCCTTTGCAACATGTTTTATTTTTGGTTCTGCTTAACACAGTCGACGGAGGAGTCGACTGGACCCTGGTGCAGTCGACGGGGCAGTCGACTGAACCTCTGTTTTCAAAACTATTTTCTTTTGAAGTGCTTTCCTTTGGCCAAAACTTTTTATAACTCTGATTTCAAGGTATTTTTACAACACAGAGGGGAACGTTTCCTAAGTTTTAAACTACCCAGGGTTGTTTTACAGTTCTTTCCGCTGCGTAAAGTTATATTGTTGGTTGGGGTTGAGCCTTGGTGGCGTGCCACGTGTCCTATTTCCACGCGTAGTGGGATGGGTCGTGACAGAATTGTAGAGGATCTACGGACAAGTATTGAAGAGCTAAAGAGCCTATATTCCTACTACATTGCAACGGGGCAGATGCACATAGGGGCAAGAGGGTACAGTTGTCCCCCTCAACTTTTTAAAATCACTATTTTACCTTATAAATTTCACACATTATTCATTTTTGCCCCTTAATTGCCCCTCTCAACTTTTCAAAATCACTTTATTTACCATATATATTTCATACATTAGTCATTTTTGCTCCTTAATTACCCCAACTTTTCAAAATTATTATTTTACCTTATATATTTCATACTTTATTATTCTTTTGCCCCTTAATTACCAACCAACCCCCTCCCCTCAACTTTTCAACATCATTATTTACCATACATATTTCATACTTTATTTATTTTTTCCCCCTTATTCCCACAACTTTTCAAAAAAAATGCTTTTAAGCTAAAAAAAATTAATAATAAATATATAAATAAATCGGGTCGGGGGAAGCCCCGTATAAGTTTTTGCCTCCCCTGAACAAAACTCCTGAGTCCGCCATCTTTGACTAATTCGCTCTGGGGATATGTGAAGCTGGTCATTCCTACGTCAAGGCCCGTTCTGATCTCCTGTCCATGAGGATGTAGCCCTGTCAAACAGCTGATGTCTTTAATTGTTGGCCCTATCGGCCCGCAGCGAAAGATAAATCCATTATAGGATTGAGACCAAAATAGAAGAGCAGAAAAAATGAGAGGTCGGTCTATTTCAAGCATAGAGCGACTCAGCATGATGGCGTCGTAGATGCCCGTTCGTTTCCAATGGTCGGCCTTGGAGGCCGAAACTCTGAGTAGCCATTTGTCCCAGTCTGCTGCGGGCTAGGGCTAACCCCTGATTAAATGGGTGGTCGTCTAGACATCGCCCCAGTAGGATGAGAGTGTTAGAAAGGGTTCATTGTCCACGGTAGGGAAGTACAGTGTGAAGGCGGCCAGAGGATCACCGCAAAACACTGCGCCCAAACTAGGTGCTACCGGAGTCCCGTCAGAAGTACTATAGTCTGTAAAGCAGTCGGTGGAGATATCAGAGGTGTGGATTTTGTCCAGTTGCCTCACTTCCCTACAGCGGTTCTAGGGTGGGATTGCATCTCGCTTTTTCCTTTGGAGGTAGTTGCTTTAGGAGCCATCACAGCAGTGGGTAATGGAGGCTACTCGTCGGAGAAGATGAAGTTTTAAAGAGAGAGAGACATAGAAGCTCTAGCTTGGTGTTTTCTAGAGAGTAGGATGAAGAGAATTAGGAAAGTGAAGATGCCTTCAGAGTCCCCTCATTTATACGATGAAGGCATTTAATAGGGAATGACTGTTGGGATTCTCGAGATCTGACAGGCTCTGCGTGGTAGACACGTGGCAGCTTTCAAATTCAAAACTTCACATCAATCAAGGCGGGACGATTGACATGACCTTTTGGGGGGCAATTGTTTGCACCCAAAAACTGCCAAAGGGTTTTTGAGCCCGAATGAGTTGGAATGGGCCTGGAACTGTTTGGCCCAGGACTAGTTCTGGATGGCCAGCCCAAGGCTGTGTGGGATGATCGAGCTCAAGGTTCATGTTGTCATGTACATCAACTAGCTAAGGCATACGTTTAGAGGACATGGTGTCCAATGGATAATCAAGACAAGAGTGTGCGGAGATCGGGCACCAGGTTTAGGGAAACAATAATGCAAAGATTTCAAGCTCGATTGGTTGAATTCACATGTACATCCATCATCGGGCAACCATGGAAGGAAGACCTGGCAGGAGGAAATGGATCAGTTCGATTTGATGGAAGCATGTGCGTCACCATTTTCAGAGCCCGATGGTTGAGCTGGCAGGGCGTCTCTGTACCTTGTCATCTAAAGAAGTCATCATCCTGAAATTAAGGAGTTGGAGTCCGTTTAGAAATGGATCTTGGCATATCCAGCTGGATACAGAAGGGCAATCCCAAAGATTTTGGTATTGTTTCAATCAAGGTGAGGATACGAAAAGAATTTGAGATTATGAAGGATTCTGCCATCCGTCCATATCCTACTTGGGGCGCAATTCAAGGAGTCCTTACCATATTAGGATTGCTCAAAGGCCACTATAAATACAAAGGCTGGCCAACCGCGCAAAGGACTCCGCGTCAACTCAAAAACATCACACATGATACACACAGCATTCAAAGCATTCAACCCTACGTTCATGCTATTTTGTATCCATAGCAAATAGGTATGTCCCTGTCATTTTTTTTTCTTTCTTAATCTTTCTCATGGACAATCAGAGCATGTTCTCATCCTGTTCTTTGGTTTTGTTATTGTTTTTCCAAACACATTCAATAAAATATCTTCATATTTTATTAGTTGTTTGTGATTGTTTATTTGGTAAACTCTTCACGAATTGGCTTGTGCGCTTCAATACTGCCATAGAATCTTTGGTGAGAGTACTTTCCTACTCACCTCACGCAATCGCACTGTTAGAAGTTAGATCTCTAAGCCTTGTGTATCACTCATACAAGTACATAGGAAATCAGTTTGTACAACTTGTACCACGTTTGGTTCTGGCACACCTGTGCAAAACTAAAAGAAAACACTCCCAAAGTATAGTAAACTAGAGAAAACCATATCAATGGTGGGAAAAAAAAAGCATTCAAAGCTAACTTTATTTTATTCACGCTGTTTTTTTTTTTTTTTTTTTTTGGTAATTGGGGGTGTTCGGGCCAGCTTGCGCGCACCTTGACTAATCCCCCGAGGCCCTGGAGTCGCTGGGTAAATTCTCCAGTGGCCACGCTCCCCATGACTCGAACACTAAACCTCTTGGATAGTACACCCAAAAAACTTACCACTCGACCACAAAGAATATGGTTATTTTTTTTTATTCACTCTTCCCATATAAAAAAGTGAACATTCTGTGCACATGCACTACATTTAGCTCTCTAATATTTAAGGAAAATCACACATGTCAACCACATACTTATCTAACTCTTCAATCCCTACCCATGCAACAGCAACCCCAGAACTAATCAAACTTCTAAAACTCCATTTTGTTTTTTTCTCTTTTTTCTGGGTTTGTTCATGAAAAACTAGGCTTGGTGATTCTCTCAAAAAATTTCAATGGTGGTAAAGCCGAGTAGCCATTTTGTGAGAAATGAAGCTTCTTGATTAATTCAATCATTCAAAAGTTGTTCCTTCTTGTCCTCCCACTGATCCAACCTCTTCAAAGCCTTGTCCACCTGAAATTCAATTGAAAAATGTAATAATAATTATAATAAATAAAAAATAAATAAAAAAAGGCTCAAATTTATTTCAATACTCTCTACACTTTCTCAAAATTTCATTCTAGACTTTCTATTATAAGTTGCGTCACTTAATGCCTTTGATTTTTACGACAATTTCAATTAAGGACAATTGAGGCCAATCAATTCCAATCGAGGACAATTATTTAGGCCTTCAACATATATGTTAATGGTTGTCCTCAATTAAAATCGGCAGAAAAATTAAGGGCCTTAAGTCGTGAAATAAACAAGAGAGGGAACAATTTAAGATTTTGCAGAAAATAAGCGCACTAAAATGAATATAATCCTAAAAAAAAAAAAACAAACATTTATCACAAATTTATGCATGTCATTCAAGCCCTTGGGTAAAGTGACTATGTGTGATCTCCCGCGCTTGTGTCACACACGAAAGTTTTGGATCGGAAAATTTTTGGATTGGAATTGAAATTTCTGTTCCAGCTTACAACCCTAACTTCTAGATAACGAGTGATAGGATCCTAATCAAAATGATCTTACTCAAGAGGCACCAAAAAAAATGAGCGTGGTCTAACACCAATCTCACAAATCACATGCAACTACCACAGCCCATTTGAAACCCAAAGCAAAGACCTGGATAACAAACTTGGCTCTCTTTGGCAACGGTTTTTAGAGTTTATAAGTGATTATAAAATTTCAAAAACTAAAATGAAACTTTGACATATCAAATTCTGTGATTAAATTGCAGGAAAAAAGACGTGAGTTATTTCCATAGATTTGTGATTGGTTAAAAGATACTTGGACAATTTTTTGCAATCAAATTACAGAAGCAAAAGCATTGCCAAACAGATCCTTTCTTTGAGCATAGGATGTAGATCTTGGGTGGGCTCGATATATGATTCGAAGCCCCTTTTATAGGACAAAAGCCATAGGATACCTTAAACAGTTTGTGGGCATCACCATCTATGTGCTGGACTACCATGTATAGCCTAATCAGATAGTGACCTCTTTCCATGAATCCACTTTTCTTCTTTTCTTTTGAAGAGGACTTCACTACATTTCTTTGTGTACTGTTTGATCTGTTCCTCGCATGAATAGTAAAAACAGTTTGGTCAGTATAAGAGATATTGGGACATAAACATGGTCAATTAGCTTACTGCTTACCTAAAGTACTGGCCATTAATTAACTGGACAATATATGATCAAGGTATTTAGTAGAGGTATAGCATTCATTTCACTTTGTACTGATCTTGAGATTTCCAAACATCACGAGTTGGCGACTTGGCTTTGTTTCTTTTCTTTTTTAGTGTATTTTTGCTAAACCATTTTTTGTTCACCTATTGTTTATCCATCATTAGTTCTTTGATACGTGTGCCATTGATTTCCTATTCATAATTGTGTTAATAGAGTAAGGAGAAAATGAGGATGAAATGGGACAATTGTTGATGGGTGAGCAATGAGTAAGCAAAAAATGTTCACTTCTTTTTTGATTTTCTTATAGGACCCATGTCTAAGTTTCTTTTCTTTTCTTGAGTGTATTAACCAACACGGCCTAGTCGGGTTGGCCAGAGCCTCTGGTCTGCCTGCCCTAAGGGAGTAAGTGAGTGAGTAGGAACGACGGATCTTAAATGACTAGGCGAACCATATCTAGAGTTTGATTGGGTTCGAATTCTATGGTTCACTTGCCTCCCTTATTTACCTGAAGTTTACCCTCTACTAGGGGTGAAACCAAAACCGAAAAAATTGAAAATTGAAACCGAACCGGAAAAACCGAGGCTTTTCGGTCGGTTTTTTCAAATATACTATAAGCCAAAAACCGAACCGAATCGAGAAAAACCGAGCAAAACCGACAAAACCACCCTAACCGAGCATAGTCAGTCTGTTTTTTTAGTGCCAAAAAACCAAAAAAAAAAAACCAATCGAACCGAACCATTTCACCCCACCCTCTACCTATTCCAATAAATGGTGTTGGTAACTTTGTCGGAAAAATGAAGGTAAATTCGTGCTGCGGGGACAAGTGAAAGGATTCATCCTCGTATCCAAAAATAAAAAAAAATAAAAAATTAGGGTATTAAAGTAATTTTATTATGAGAGAAGTAATTTGGAGAGTTTCTAAATGCACCCATCAAATTTAGCGGAGCACCCACCTAGAAAAATGGGTGCAAACAGAAATTTGACGAGTGTAATAGGAGGGACAAGTCTTCAGCACAATTCCTTAGGAACTCTGCGGCATCTTCCTCTCATAGGGAGGAACAGTGAAAACAAGGACAAAACTCTATTCCTCCTATGAGAGGAACCGTATGCACAGTTGGAACTAGGGGTGCTCACGAGTCGGGTGAGTCGTGTTTGGCCCTCATTCGCTTATCCATCCGAACATAGTCGGGTTTGCCCTCTTTCCACCCGTCATCCACTCGCTTTGTCGGGTGCACCCGACTCATTGGGTGGTCGGGTGAGTCGGGTCGAGTCTAGTGAAACCCAACTGTCTACATTTTCTTTTTTCTTTTTTTTTTTTGCTTTGAATGTCTTTGTCTACATAGTCATGGGCTAACCAAAGCTCTGACCAAACAAAAAATAAAAACATAGTCATGTGCTAGTTTGATAGTTTTAATGTTTTTATATCTCTGCTACTGACATATATACTGATCTAAGAATATAACATATATGTTTTTAAAGACTATATAATGCATAATACAGATACTGATATAAGCATTTTACATATATATATATATATATATATATTAAAGACGATATAATACATAATGCATATATTGATATAAGCATATTACATATAAATTTTTAAAAAATTAAGTGTGTTTCATGTCGGGTCGGATGAATCGGGTTTTCGCCCCCCTAGACCAGTGACTCCACCCGAAATTGTCAGACCCCCAAGATCCGTGACTCCACCCACATTGTTTAAAAAAAAAAAAAAAAAAAAAAAAAGAAGAGGCTACGGGTGAGTCGAGTGGACGGATGGGTTTTGAGCAGCCCTAGTTGGAACTGTGCAAAAGTATTTTCCAAATAGGGGCTCCAAATAATTCAGATTTAGATCTTTTGTAAAATTTAGTACTCTTCTAGTTTTTCAGGGTGTTTGGCAATTACTTGGGAGTTCATAAGTACTTATGAAATTCGAAAAGCTAAAATAAATCTATTTTGCAAATCGGATTCTGCGATTCATTTGCAAAAAGTCAAGTAAATCGCAAAAATTTATATCAGGGCCCATAATGCTTCCCTGTTGGCCACCAAAAATCAACTACTGATATTGATGTGTAAGCTAGTAAAACAGAATAGGCATTTGACAATTTTTATAGAGAGCACTTTTGCTCACCCATTGCTCACCTTGACTTTTAATGGGTAACATGTGTCCCAATTTATTAATTATATTGATAATACAGCGGTAAAATGATAATAGAATGAGACATAGGTCACCTACTAGAGGCAGGGCCGGCCTAGGCTATAGGCGACATAGGCCCCAATTTGATTGAAAGAATAATAATAAGGCCCCAATTTTGGTATAAAAAAAATATTACTTGAAATGAATAATGCTATGGTTCCCGATAAGGGTGTAAATCGGTCGGTTCGATAGGTTTTTTATATTTTGAAAACCGACCGAAATGGTTGGTTCGGTCGATTTTTTTTTCTTCGATTTTTGGTTGATTTTGGGCGGTCAATTCAGTTTTTATTTAGCTGTGTGTAATTATAAAAAGACCAACTGTTTTGCTCGATTCGGTCGGTCGGTCGATTCAGTTTTTTGAGGAAAAAAAAAACCTTACAGCCCTAGTTCTTGAGCAATGACTTAACCTAGTAACAAGACTCTTCATGCCACGCTCATATCAGGGTTCAACTTGTGATTTACCCCGTATTTCTTGAGGAGTGACTCCAAGGGCCTATTGCAGAAATGCTTGCATTGGTCACTTATTAACGCCTTTGGGGTTCCAAAACGTG
This sequence comes from Hydrangea macrophylla, assembly GCA_033977485.1. Taxonomy (NCBI): domain Eukaryota; kingdom Viridiplantae; phylum Streptophyta; class Magnoliopsida; order Cornales; family Hydrangeaceae; genus Hydrangea; species Hydrangea macrophylla. Next base: position 67,217,989 of record CM066982.1, read on the forward strand.
ACATGATGTGTTATTTTAAAAAGGACATCACTATTTTGTGGTCATTGTGTCACATCGGTATCGCTTCCACCCATTTTTGACACATACTCCACAGCTAGGAGTATGTATTCGCAGTTGTTTGATTTAGGAAATGGGCCCACGAAATCTATGCCCCAACAATCGAATATTTCAATTGTGATAATAGGAGTTAGGGGCATAGCATTCCTTTTTGAAATGGTACCAACCTTTTGACAGCGTTGGCACATTTTGCAAAAGGAATAGGCATCTTTAAAAACAGTAGGCCAGTAGAAAATCGCTATGTAGGACTTTTTGTGCGGTCTTTTGCGAAGCGAAATGACCACCGCAGGCTTCGAAATGGCAAGATGCTAGGATGACGGTTATATCCTCATTTGGAATGCAACATCTGATGACCTGATCAGCACAATACTTGAATAAGTATGGGTCATCGAAGAAGAAGTGGCATGCAAATGAGAGGAAACGTTTCTTATCTTTCTTTGACCAATGCTCGGGAATTTCTCCCGTGAAAAGATAATTTACTATATCTACATACCAGGGCAAACTGAAAATAGTCATCAGTTGCTCGTCTGGGAATTCATCCTTAATCGGTAGCGGTTCAGTATTGTCGATAAACGTTAATCGAGATAAATGGTCTGTGACCACATTTTCTACTCCTTTCTTATCTTTGATTGTGATATCAAACTCTTGGAGCAGGAGTATCCAATGAATAAGCCTTTGTTTCGCATCTTTCTTGGATAACAGGTATTTGAGGACCGAGTGGTCTATGAAACAGACAATTGGGGACCCTATCAGATAAGACCTGAATTTATCCAAAGCGAAGACTATAGCCAGTAGCTCTTTTTCAGTAGTTGTATAATTCATTTGAGCTTCGTTAAGTGTTTGACAGGCATAGTAGATTACGTAAGGCTTATTATCCTTCCTCTGTCCTAGAATTGCACCAATGGCATAGTCGCTAGCATCGCACATTAATTCGAATGGCAAACCCCAGTCGGGTCCCTGTATTATTGGTGCGGAGGTAAGATGCTCTTTTAGTGAATCAAAAGATATTTGACAACTTTTCGACCACTTGAACGGTGTGTCTATAATGAGCAGTTGACAGAGTGGTTGGGATATTGCACTAAAATTCTGGATAAATCAACGATAAAACCCTGCATGTCCCAGAAAAAAGCGGATGTCTCTGACTGTTTGGGGGACAAGTAGATTCGAGATGATGTCGATTTTTTACTTTATCCACTTGGATACCTTTGTCAGATATAATGTGTCCAAGGACTATTCCAATGGTTACCATGAAATGACATTTTTCCCAGTTTAATACCAGGTGTTTGTCCTTGCATCGTGTTAACACACGTTCAAGATTGTCAAGACAGTTTTCAAAACTATGGCCGAACACAGAAAAATCATCCATAAAGACTTCAAGTATCTATTCGACCATATCACTGAAGATACTTAACATGCACCGTTGAAAAGTAGCAGGTGCATTGCATAAATCGAAGGGCATACGACGGTGAGCGAAAGTACCGAACGGACACGTGAAAGTTGTTTTCTCCTGATCTTCAGGAGCGATTTTGATTTGGTTATACCCACTGTATCCGTCCAAAAAGAAATAGTACTTATGACCCGCCACTCGTTCTAGCATTTGATCCATGAATAGTAATAGAAAGTGGTCTTTTCAGGTCACGATATTTAGTTTTCGGTAATCGATATACATCCGCCATCCAGTGGGGACGCGTGTTGGTACCAATTCGTCGTCTTTATTAGGAATAACCATTATGCCAGCCTTCTTTGGTACCCATGGGTTGGACAGACCCAAGGGCTGTCAGTTACAGGATATATGATCCCAACATCAAGTAGCTTTAAAACTTCCTTTTTGACTACTTCTTACATGTTGGGATTCAGACGTGTTTGCATTTGTCGCGACGGTTTAGCGACTTTCTCCAAATATATTTTATGGGTGCAAACAGACGGGCTTATGCCTTTGAGGTCGGCAATAGTCCATCCCAATGCTCCTTTATGTTGTTTCAGCATTTGGATTAATTTACCCTCTTGTTCAGAATTTAACGTAGATGAAATTATGACAGGATAAGTCTTTTTAGTTCCTAGGAAAGCGTATTTGAGCTCCTTTGGAAGCTCCCTTTAATTCCAAATCGGGAAACTGAAAGTTTGAGGGCATGACTAACTTCGTTTTTGGAGGCAGTGGTTCATATGGTGTTACCCACATGCATTCACCTCTATCCTCCTCTTTCGTTTCCATCATGAGGCAAGTCTGATTGAAAGTTGCATCCAATGGAGTAGAATCGTTGGGTTGATAGACAACGTCAAATTGTGACACCACCACCTCCAAGGATCTTTATAATCAACAAAGTCAGCCTCATCTTCAATGATCGTCTCAATGTAATTCACTTCTTCCTCGTCCTCGTATTCTTCAGGTCGGGGATTTGAAAAGATTTTTACATTTAAAGTCATATTCCCGAATACGATGGTCATTATACCACTTCTTATTTTAATTGTGGCATTGATTGTGTTGAGGAATGGACGTCCGAATATTACCGGGATTTGTGCACATGGATTAGACACAGGTTCAGTGTCTAAGATCACGAAATCAACCGGGAAGATAAACGAGTCTATTTGAACGAGGACGTCTTCCACTATTCATCTAGGGTATTTCATAGACCTATCTGCCAGTTGGAGTGCAACTCGGGTAGGTTTGAGTTCACCCAACCCTAGTTGTTTATAAACTGAGTATGGCAGCAGGTTTACGCTTGCTCCTAGATCGAGGAGTGCGTTGTCTATTCTTTGATTCCCAATTTGGCATGAGACAGTGGGAGTACCAGGGTCTTTAAGTTTCGGAGGCAATTCATTTATATTATTGGATTTGTTTGGCAAGCGACAAAAGCATGTTTCTTCACACTTTACCTCCTCTTGACCGTGCATAAGTCTTTGAGATACTTAGCATAGGCCGGCACTTGTTTGATTGCATCAAGGAGTGGAAGGTTTATTTTGACTTGTTTAAACAGTTCTAAGAACTCCTGATTCTTTATCTCATTTTTGGGTTTCTTTAGGCGTTGAGGATAAGGCACGGGGAAAGGACATTTAGGTAATTCATCATTAACGGGCTTCTTTCCATGCCTCCTCCCAACTTCTTCCACTTTTTTATGAGCTTCATCATTTGACTCTAATGGTTCATTATTAGTAAATGGCTCCTCCTCTTGAGTAAATGGTTCATTTTAATTCACCACTTCATCCTCTTCATACTCTTCAGGAGTAGAGAGAGGCATGTTGTGCCCTATTATCTTGCCGCTTCTCAGAGTAGTCACGACTTTTGCATGTTCTTGATTATTGGGACCATTGTTGTATCCCTTAGGGTTTAGAAGTGGTTGGGCAGGAAATGTTCCACCCGATCCCTCTTGTCATGCATCCATTCTCTCTAACGTTGCAGACATTTTACTCATCATTTGAATTAACTGTTGTGTTAAGTTCACATTCGAGAGTGGATCTTCCTCTTGCACCTTTTTATGTGGTGGCACGAACACATTTGACTGTTCATTATTCGAGGGTTGAGCTTGATTGTAATTATTAGATCTGTTTTGATTGAATGGCTGGGGCTGCCTATTGTATTGCCCTTGATATTGGTTATTATTGTTGTAGGGCTGTTGTTGTTGGTATTGATTTTGGATCCTAGCGTTGTTTTTCCAATCAAAACCGGGGTGATTCCATCGATTGTTATTATTTTAAAAATTATTATTGTTATTATATGAATTCCCCGCCCCTCTGTATCCTTGCATGGTGTTCATCTCCATGGGGGCTTGCTCTTGAAAGTACAACACATTGGGACAGTATTGAGTGGTGTGTCCCAACATATTGCATGTTTCGATTGGTTCTTCATGCACAACCTGCTTAGAACTTTCTCCTTTCATCCCTCCTCTACTTTCTTTGCTAGTTCTTCATAGTTGGCCATTAGGTGATCTTCACTTTTTAGCTGATATATACTTTTCTCCTCTACACCTGATATCTGTGCGCATGGGACATCCTTAGAGGTAGACCATTCATGAGCATGTTCAGCTAACCACTCGAAGTGGGTTTCAGCCTCTTCGGTGTTTTTGCGAAGAAATGGACTTGAGCTCATGGTTTTAACTAGTTTTTTTGTTTTTCCATTTAGTCCTTCATAAAAGTAGCTAATGGTTCACCATTTCTCATACCCGTGATGTGGGCATGAGAGAAGCAAATCTTTGAAACGCTCCCAAGTTTGAGTGAAGGTTTCATTGCTCTTTTGTTTGTAGGAATTTATTTGACGTTTTAGTTCAGGGGTCATGCAAGGTGGAAATAATTTCTTTAAAAATGCAGTGTTCATCGCATGCCATGTGAAGATTGAATTTGGCTTAAGGGTGAGTAGCCACGCTTTTGCTTTATCCTTTAGAGTGAAGGAAAATAGCATTAGACGTGTTACATCTATAGGACAATTCTGTGAGAATGTCTTACAAACATCCTCAAAATCTTTGACATGTAGATATGCCTTCTCACTCTCCATTCCGTGAAAGGTTGGAAGGAGTTGAATCATTCCGTTGCGAAATTGGTATTCGCCCGCATGGGGTGGAATGAGAATACAAGAGGGCGTAGGTGCGTGTTTGGGTTGCATGAGATCGCACTAAGGACGCAACGAATCGTCAATAGGCACAACCACATTCTCACCATTTTCACTTTCATTATCAGTCATTGAATTTGTGGGTGTAGCTACGGGATTTATAGAACTAGAAGAATCAGATGAGTAGAGTAGATTTCTGTGAATTCCTTCAATGGAATTATCGGACATGAGAGGGAAGAGCTCCTAGAAGGTTTTAAACCTAAAGAGAAAGAAAATGAAAAAAACTGTCACACCCCAACCCGCCCCAGACGGATTAGGACACGTGTAACAAAGCCCACACACCAAACCATACACTAATCATGAAGAAAAATATGTTTTAGACTCCGTAAAAGAGCTTTCTTGGCACAAATCAGACCCAAGGGCAAAATGGTCATTAATAAGGTATAGCAAATTTTATACCAAAAGATAGGTCTTTGAGTCCCGGTTCCAACGCAAAATATGGCGCGCGAATCCGAGTTTTGTAGAGAGAGTAATGCTTGTTTCCGTAAAAACTGACAGTCTGTTTTCATAGGGGCGGATCGATCCGCGAAAAGGGCGGATCGATCCATCTGACAAATTTTCAAGCAGAATGTCCTCGAAAAGGGGCGGATCGATCCGCGAAAAGGCCGGATCGATCCGGCTTCTGCAGAACAGCTCCCTACTGCTTAAAAACATCATTTTTCAAGTCCAAACTTGTTCCAAACTTCCCAAAACTTTGTGAAACCATTAAAACTCATTCTCAAAGCATTTCCAAATGTTCCTAAACATTAACACAACATCTTCCAAGCATGGATTGACAATCAAACACACAAATCATTCTCATGGATCATGATTTATCATTGGAAATCTAATGTTTCCCAATAATTGCAAAACAACACAATCAAAGGGAAATCAAGCTTTAATTTCAACCAAAAGTTATCTAGTTTCCTCCCTCATTCTTCCTCAATATACATGACTTGTAACTTGTAAACACAACTCATGGTTTGGTGCATAAACAACCAACATTACCTAACTTAGCATATTACAAGTCTTCCAAACTCCCAAGGTACTTAAACATTGACAACAAAAGATACATATGAAACATAAACTAACTAGGCATATGAACATATTCACATGGACTCAACTTCCATGCCTAACCCGTCGAGCGAATCATTTCCTCTCCTCTTCCCGTGCCATACCTGCGATGGTTTTTCAATAACCACAACAGAAAATATATTTTCGTTTAAGCTTTCGCTTAGTGAGGGACTAATCATGCTATTGGAATGTTTAATATGCAAATGCAACACTCATTATAAACAACAACAAATTGATCTCCGGAAAGTCAAGTAACTCAAGCCACCACCCCCGGGTCCTTCTCACCCCGGAATTTCTCACTCTTTTGGCGCATTTAGCACAACACACACTCTCTTGTGACCCCGAAGGCGTCACCGGCATTTCATTGTGGTCGTCACCACGTCTTACTCATTGAGGACTTCCTATCCCTTACATATGGGACCTATAAATAGTGCTCACTACTTGACTTCCATTTGATCCACATAACCATTTAAGCAACTTAGCTTATAAGCATGGCAATTTCATAACTTTGACACACTTTTTACCCAATTTCATCAACACATATAAACATAAACATGGATTAAGCATTCTAAGCCAACAATTATTACACAAACATATCTAAACACCCAATTTTGGGATTAGAGCACTCACTTCTTCGATTTACTAACGAATTAAGCTTAAAAATTCCAACTTCTAGCAAATTTCCAACCCAAATTCCACCGATGTAATTCCTACACAAGTTTGGTATCATAAACATCGTTTATCAAGAACGGTCGTCGGAAAAACGTTGCCGCAAATGCAAATAAATGACATGCATGTGATCCCCTTACCTCCACAAGTCCAAATCCGATCTCGGTTCGTGAATCCGGCGTCGGACGGTGAAGAAACGGCAAGGAACGTCGTCGAGAATCCGTCGCCGACTTGGGAGCTCTTGCTCTCTCTAATTTTCTGGAGAATTCCAGCTGAATTGTATGCTTATGACACATATGCTACATGCATATGTGTGTTGGCACCATTTTCTTATATTCTCATTTACCTCCCCCAACTTTCTTTAAGTTTTATTATAAACCCCCTTGTTATTTACGTTAACTACCCATCTTTTCTAAAAAGGATTTAATTAGCTACTCCACTCGGAAACGTTGGAATTTGATGACTCGAAAACCTATAAAATAAAAGAACAAGTTAGTAACTCAAAATAAAACGAAAAATAAGAAAAGAAAACCTAATATAATATTTACGAATTAACTAAACTAAGATTCTAAAACTAAAGGTAGTAATTTGCAATCCCCGGCAACGGCGCCAAAAATTAATCGGGTCAGAATCAAGATATAAAAAGTGTTCTTTACTTTTCAAAAGATTTGTAGTGTGAAAGCAAATGTCGAACCCACAGGGATTGGTTAACTACAGCGACTTAATTTTAAAACTTAACTTTAGTTAATTATGAAAACGGATTTTGATTTGATTTTAATTAAACTAATAACAATAAAAATAAATCTAAACTATGAAAGCAATTAAAAGTGTTTTTGTAAATATGTAAAGGGAACCTAGGATTGCAACTCCACCACTAGCTTCATAATAGGAATATTTATGAATTACTTTAGCTTATTACGTTAGATGAATATGGGGAATTGTGGCTACAAGCCCAATTCCTCCGTCAAGAGAATAATCATGGTTCAAGCACCAACATATTCCATCTTCGGTTAGCACGAATTATCCCACACTAAACTAGGGTTGTGACATAATTCTTCTAATCTAGGCATGGATTATTCGGATACTTGATAGCAAAAATCAATAAAGCACCATCACATCTAAATAATCTAAACAAGCACAGCAAGCATAGATCATTGAGCACATCACAGTCAAAATAGATCTAAGACAAGAATAAACTTTGAAAGCAATGATTTAATCAATAGAAGTACGATTTATTTATAAAAATCCTCGAAACATGTGACTGTCATCCATACATAATACTCCCTCCGTCCCATAATAAGTGTCCACTTCTATTTTGCACATTGTTTAAGAAAGTTGTATTATTTTAGTTTTTTTGGTTCATTAAATGGTCACTTTCCAATTTTGCCCTTAGATGTGATGGGTGCTTGACTTTTTGCTTGTTTTGAGGTCACAAATAAATGCTACTTTGTCTTTATTATAAGGGTAGTTTTGGAAAGTAAGTAAATGCTATATGCCAATTTAGGAAAGTGGACACTTATTGTGGGACAACCAAAAAAGGAAATGTGGACACTTATTATGGGACGGAGGGAGTAAAACTAAAATAAAAACATAAAATACTCCCTATTACTCGACTAGGGCTTCATTGAAACCCTAGATCTTTGTCTAGGCTGCCATAGAAGTGGAGATCGGCAAGTAGTTGATGGAGGAGGCCATGGGAATCCTTGGTCTTCTTCTTCTTCTCCTTACTTTTCCCTCTTCAATGGCTGAAAGTATGGTTGTATATTGTGTATAATAATTGTCCAACCCTTAATTTGAAGTAAAATAGAGTTTACAACAAGCTTTGGAAGCTTTCCTAACCCGAAACGAACTGAAACTGATATATTTTACAGTCTAGACGTCATTCAGCAGTTTTGTTTGCACAGGAGTCTTCAGTATACTGAAATAAGTATCTTTTCTTTTTACACATATCGCGCGCGCGGCTCGCGCGAGCGCGACATTTGGGACCTCGCGCGCGCGGATCGCGCGAGCGATTTCTGGATTCTCGCGCGCGCGAACTGGCTTTTTCAGCTTCTTTTCTTCTGCTTTTTCACCCTGTTTAATCTGATATACTTGATTTCTTCCAAAACCTGTCAGAAAATAGAAAACGAAGTAAAAATATACAAAAACAGGATAAAAAGGTACTAACAAATGCTCGTTAAGGCGTATAAATAGGATTTGTTCTCTCCCGATCAGGTCCCAAACATGGTCCCACATAATTCATGAGGTTGCTATTAAACCTACCAATTATGAATTATATTCAAATACGCCCTCACACGGGTACCAAAACTGGTCCCCTTATCTATCATAAGACATAATAATAACTTTAAGCATTTAAATAAATATGCACATAAACATATAATGACATCAAAATGCAATTATTCTAATTAGACCCTCGTTGGGCCCCACTTTTATACCAGTCCCGCTTTTTACAGGACTTTCATATGTGTCCGCATTTGAACACCTTTTCACATATGGGTTCATAACCCCACCTTAATTCATCTCATGCATTAATTATCTTTAATTAACATACGCTAACACTAAATTAATCTTCTTTTCCGGGTAAGGGTGTTACAAAAACAGAAATAGATAAAGATAGAATGAGGTAATCTAAGCGTTAGCTCATTTCTTCCCCGGCAACGTCGCCAAAAACTTGACACGGAATTAATTTGTGTGCGCTTGTATGCTATACCCAAGTGTAGGTACACATGCAAGTAGTAATCTGGTTAAGACCAGGTCGATCCCACAGGGAAGGTTGTAAACTAATTACCTAGATTATACTCTAAAAGAAAGAGGAAATTCAGTATTCAAGAAAGGAGAGGAACACAAAGTTCCACGATTATCAACTATTAAAAGTAAAGCAATTAAAATAACTAAGAATTAACTAAGGTTATATTTTAAAACGGGTTTTTTTTTACTTAATAAAAGGGGAACGTTGGGATCACACGAATTCACAGTGACCTACCATCTACCATGCATTTACATTAAAGCTCAATGGAGTACATCTTCTACAGTATTCCGTATTTATCTTAAAATAAAGAATCCATAGCCCTTTCATGACCGGGACTATATCATCACAATTGATTCGAAATACAAGAAAGCGGTTTAAAACAATAGTTAAGACTCGCACTCTGAATGATGTTAGCATTCAAAGTGATTTGCAAAAGTTATTGAAGAAAAATGCCTTAAGGCTTAAGGTTCAGAAATTGTTTTGACAAACTGAGCATTTGGGGACAATTTGATGACAAATCTCTAAAACAGAAAGTCTACGAATACTACATAGGATGTTCTCAAGAATCTGAGGTTTCGATCGATCGACGCGCTTTTGATCGATCGAACATCGTCATCTCTCAATCGATCGAAATTCTTCGATCGCTTGACTGTATTTCTTGTCCGATCGAATGAACTAACCTCGATCGATCGAACACAGGTTTTGAACTGCTGCATGACAGAGGCTGGAGATCACTGTTTCATCGTGATCTCCCAACCCTAGGACTACTCAGACATGGTTTGGAGTGTCTTAGATCTATTTTTAACATAAAAGTTCATTAAAGTCTCATTTGGTTGTGTTTTAAACATGCAAACTATGAAAAACTATGATTTTAACGACATCTAACATAAAAGACTATGATTCTAACATATTATAATATGAAAACTATTAGCAGAATGTATACTAAATAATATATAAAAACCTGGAATGAAGAACCTTGATTACTCACTAAGAATCCAAGCCAAAATAATAATAAATCTTGAGGAACCTACAAAAACCAAGAACAAATCTATCTATCTCTCTATAAACTGTTGAAAGCAAATGTGGGGCGTCCTTATAGACGTCTTACAAACTAATATATATAGATAACCTAAGAGCTAGGGTTACAACGAATGTTTCTGCTGCGTGCGCATAAATTCTGATAAAAGGCATGTTCGATCGATCGAACATCACTTGATCAATTGAACTTCTAGATTACTCGAGTGCTTGAATTGTATTCGATCGATCTAAAGCTCGATCGTGTGAAACTTTTTCGATCGTTTGAAGTCCACTTTTCATCTTTGAATTCTCTTATTTATAATCCAGCATTCACTTTATCCTGTTATTTATTTCTTCTCACAACAAAAAAAGAGTAACCTACACAAATGATAGTTAAAACAACACAACTTATCATAGATTTGTCATATTGTATAAAAGCTGGCAGTGTAATACGAATTGTAGATATAACAAGGAATTGTAAACTAAATCAGTGTATTTCTATATTTTAGCGCGGTTGTATTTTACAAATACCCCTACTTGTCAATTATTGATTCCATTTTACCTCTGGTTCCTTGGAGTCTCCACGGAACATTTAAAAAATGAAAATGAAAATGAAAAATATGACGTCAATATATTATAAAGAACTATAATCTTATCAACAATACTAGGCACATAACACATTCTACAACAGGGCTTTAAATGCATGTACTTTGTGCTGTGTAAGTGGTGCATAGAAAAAATGTGAAAATTTCAAACAGCACAGAGTATAATACATTTAAAGCCTTATTATGAAATGCGTTGTGAAATATATTATGTTACTAGCATTTTTTTAATCTTATATCAGTTATTGCCACATGGGTTATGTCATGGTACAACGTTGTCAAGACTCTAATGAGTGATCTCACACTGATAGTGACGTCGTCCTGTATTACTAGGTAAATTACAGTTTTTTACCCATTGCCATTGGACTGAATTTAATAACCCTTTACTTTGAATTTTTTCAATTTAATCCTCTAAAGTGAGAAGTGTTTAAAATTTAGTCTGATAGCTAAAAAAAAAATTTAATAAAATTGTCACTGTAGATCAATTATCATTCCTAAACACCTAACAAGACCTCTAAAACGCTCTTTTTCGAGTAAATATTCAATGTAACGGGGATACCACGTTAGCAAAATAACATACTCATAGAGTTAGGATTTGTGCTTATGCATGTGGATGAAATTTTTCCTGAAAATAGGGAGTGTAGATGGATAAATAAGAGCACTACTACACCCACATACTTTTCAACACCCTGCTTTAAATGCAAGTATCATGTGTTGTGTAAGTGGTTCACAGAAAAGTATGAAAAATTCAAATAGCACAAGGTATATGCTTTTAAAGCATAGCGTGTAGAAAAGTATGTAGGTCTAGCATTTTTCGGATAAATAAAGGGTTCAGATGTGATTGTTATACCACGTCAGCAAAATAATCATTACAATGAATATTTTCTCCACTTTTCCGGGGTAAATCTCCTCTAGTTCTCACGACTACTTTGTGTCCCTTTTAGGAGGCTTTTGTCCTTCTTAATTAGATTTTTTTTAAGAGTTTTGTTTGATATAATTTCCACTTTTGATCTCATTGCTCGCTTCTTTTACATGTGATATAAAATTTGGAAAATATAGCATTGCTTACTTTGCTATTTTATAAGACTGTTATAATCTGTCCGAGTAGCGCTATGTTTTCCACATTATATCTCAAATAGGTTCTTAAATGGCTTAATAGTTATACCATGTGCAATGAAATGAGATGGTAGAGCTGTTAAGCCTTTTAAGAATCGAATTTGAAATTCAAATTTGCAAAACATTGCATTATTCATTCCGTTAGTGTTTTAAGTAGTGAACATTATTGTATTCCATAATCCATATTGTCATTATCAAGCAGGCACAAACTTCTCTAATTTGTCCAACATTGTGCATTAAAAAACATAACTATTAGATCATTAGTACAACTGTCCTATGGCTGACTCTATAAGAATTACCGAAAATACTGTCCATCAAAGTTAGGGTTGTAACTTAGGTGGCCTAATCCGAGCCCTGCTCGTAATTTATTTGGGTTTAGGTAACTTTTTTTCTTTTTTAAATTTTTTTTTATATGTATCTTGGGCAAGCTTAGCGAGAAAGTTCAAGTCCGAATTGAATTTGGATTAGGCTTGGACAAAAAGGTTAACAATAGGGGTGTAAGAAAAAATTGCAAATCGACCAAACCAAAAACTGAATGGTTGATTTGCTAAATGTATGTACAAACTAAAACCAACTAAAACCAACTGAACCCCTAAAAAACCGACCGATTTACACCCCTATTGGTCGGTTTTCAATCACCCATAAAAAAAAAAAGACGACCGATTTACACCCCTAGTTAACAACCCAGTAACCCGAGCCCAAACTTATACGTATACATGCGTTTAAATTTTTTTTTATACATGCCTAGATTATGGCAGGACATACACATACACTCATCCTACCCCAACCCAACCAAAAAGCCCCACAATGGCCTACAACAAAGCCCCACAATGGCCACTCATTCCAACTGAAGAACAACAGGAGCAAGTAAAGGAATCCTCCTAAGGGGATTCAAACCCTTAATCTCCCCACTAAGAAGAGAGAGGTCATACGAATTGGGCTAGACTGGTTTGATACGAATATATACATTTATATGTTTACATCTTATCGTTGTATTGAATTTTATCTGTGTTCTCTTTAGCCATAGAATCATACTATATTGGAAAATTAAACTGATAGGTGAACGTTTTTTTTCCTCAAATTTGAACAAAAAAACTAGGTATAATACTCTACAGAAGCTTTTGTATTGCAATTCAAATCTCGGGTTCGAGTAGTAAAATCAGGCTCAGACAGACTACACTAAAGCTTGGGTTGAGCCTGGACAAACAAAAATAAAGCCCAACCCGCCCGAACTGCAGGCATAATTAAAATACCAAATCCTTGTGAAGATGTTTGCACCCAAAAACTATAATTTTTTGGTTAGGCCGAGGGAAGGAAGATCAAATTAAGTCTTAGGGGCTTGGCAGGACTACAGGCTAGATTGGATCATTAGTGAGAAGGGTAATTGAGAAATTGCCATCGGTTGGACTTATGCAGCAATAGACCGACGAGAGATTTGAAGAGCCTAGTTCGATTGCAAGAAATGATATTCGGACTAACGTAGGATGGCAGTTAAAGAAATGTTAAGGCATTTAGTGGACGTCCATGGCATCGGCCTGGCTCATCACCCAGGATATAGATAGACCGATGAAGACAGTGCCTTGGTGGATCAAGTCGACATCATGCTAACAGCGATGGTTCCAAACCGATTGGAAAAGTTAACTCGGCCTAAGACAGAAGCTTTTGCATGAGGAATCAACAACGTGTGAGATTCTTCCTAGTTCGTGTATATCTTATCCCTGATTATTCGCGGTCGGTCCACGTATTTTTAGGGATTAGATCGATCTTATCTGATCAGTACGCAAATTGAGAGGGAGGATTGGATTGGGAAGGGTTTAAAACTTTCCTTATCATGTTATGGTATTATTTCCTTATCATAGTAGGATACATGCCTTATCTTTCAACCTAGGCCGCTATAAATATAGAGGCTAGCCTTCAAGTAAAGGACTCCGCATCACACACTCGATCAGTGCTCGGTCATAGCACTCAAAATAGCATTCATAGCTCTCGTAGCTTAGTTTTTTTGTTTTTTCTTGTTCATAGATTAGGAAAAACTTTCTGTTCTTATTTTAGTTTTCTTTGGAGATTGTTATTTAGTTTTCAAGCATTCAATATAGTTTCATCTTTATCAAGGTACTTTTACATTGTTTTACTTGTGATTTATTTACTCTGCATAGTAAATTGTGCACTTATTTGACTTGTATTCTTTCAATACTGCCATTGAACATATTCGGTGAGGGTATTTTCCTACTCACAATTACTTTCGTTTAATTTGAAGTTAGACTTTATTTTTAAACCTTGTGCACCTTCATAAGTATTTTTAGGAAACCTAGTTTGCACTCGTGAACTACTTTTGGTTCTAGCACGCCCGAACGCAAGTATATAGCAAATAGAAGAAATGAGATTTTTTTTTGGGTAAAAGAAAAAGGGCTAACTACATTTTACCCCCTGTATTAGGCTCATATCATTTTACTTTCCTGTGGTTCAAAAGTGGACATTTAAGCCTCTTGTGGTTTTGGTATAAGTGAAACTACGAAAGATTTCTCTCAAAATAGCTCCAACCTGGGGATAAAGTGTTAAAAATCGCCCCATATAGGAGAGTTTATGTATCAAAATTAACATCATATAAGCAGTTAATCCCAAAATTAGCTTCCAAAATGGGTTAAGTGTTAAAATTTAGCCCCACATAGGTGTGTTAAATGGCAGATTATCCCTACATAGGGGATAGATCCCAAAATTAACCTCACAAAGGAGGTTAAGTGTTAATATTTTTGGCCAATATTAGAACTTTTATCAATTCTGAGAAAAATCTTACTAATTTTACTTTAGTCCAAAATCACATGAGACCCAAGGGTTATAAGTATCCACTTTTAAAAGTAAAATGAAAACGGTTCTAACTACGATGAATTAAAATGTAATGTATTTAAACCAAAAGGAAATGAGTTCAAACTCCTGAATACAAACCGAACTCAAACAAAGGCTTTCACTGTAACTTGACCCCCTTCCCGCGTCTTGTTCCATACATACATTATACACACACATACACACAAAAATTCATATATACACATAGTCACAAGCTCAGAGCAAACCCTTGCGGCTAAGCAAAACCGGGGCCCCCACCCAATTTCAATCTTGAATTGAAAAATGAAAAGACTAATGCTAAGGGCTCAATCACATGGGCTTTTTGGTTGTCCGTACAACTTTTTTCCGTTTGCGACCAAACCCTAAAAGAAAGGTACTATGCTCTTTGTCTTTATCTCAATTTCTTTTTCTACTTATTTTGACTATAAAATTGAGTATAGTCAATGTTGATGTTCTAGGTTGCTTGGCATCACTATAAAGTGCTTTGATATTGATCTGATGCAAGTTCAGTGGTTGGAATTTGAGTTTGATTTTTGGGTCCTCAGCATTTGATTATCAATGGTATTGTACCTTTTTTTCGTGCTTCTTCTTTAGATTTTTTATGTGCATAACCTGTAACATGTGTAGATTTAGATGTACTTTTAGAATGTAAAATTGTTCAGATTTGTTATTTTTAAGCATTTTGTTTGTGAATGGGTTGCTGATGGTGAATTATCTGAATAAGAACTGATGAAATGCGTTCGTTTAGTTGAAATTCGTATATGTTGGTCCTGAAAAAAGAGATTTATGCTGCTTATATTTGGAATTTGTGCTTCTTGTTTTCTGTCTATGAAGCACGGACAGAGACACACTGGCACGATATGACACAACAAGGACACTCCGCCACGACAAAATTCTTAAAAAAATTGCTCGTCTAACACTCCGTGAAGTGTCAGACACAATACGAAATGCGACACGTTACCTTCTTAGAAGTGTCGGTGCTTCCTAGTTTTCTGTGCTGGAGATGATTCTCATATAAACTTGTATATATGTTCATAATTGAATCATGGCCGTAGTCATTCAAGTGCTCTAAATGGGATGTTTAGAGTAACTTTGGAGGTTCTATACAGTTGTAAAATGGGCCGAAGACATGCTTTTTTAATGGACTTTAGCTCGGAAACACTTGAAGCACTGGTAAGTTCTTGCCTTCTTGACTTCTAGCTTGTTGCTGCTTCCGTATTTTGGCAGTCTGATGTTTCTTTCATTAGTGGCTTCTTTGTATCCTATTATATGTGTATAGCAAATTGGGCATTTTTTTTTGGTGGCAAATAACTCTATATCTCTACATGGTTGGGGATGTTCATAGGTTTACCATCCATTTCACTTATAAAAAGATATCGAAGCCAATTAATATGGACCCGACCAGCAATTAAGTAATCAATACTAAATTACAGGACCTGCATTAAATGAGAGATTGTTTTTGAAATAGGATTCTCACGTAGATTTCCTTATATGCTTCAATCCTTAAGGTTAGGTTCCATTGCGTGTCGAACAATGTTTATAACGTGTAATTTAATCTCTCAAAACCTTAGAAGCAGGAATCTTTAAAAGTGGTCACGCTCTCTGCCCCTGCCCCCGCTCCCACCCCCGCTTCCGCTCCCGTCCCGCTCAAGAAGTAATTTTTGAAACCTCGTAAAGTTTAGCGCTTTCCCGCCCCCGCCCCCTCTCCCGCTTCGTGCAACTTAGCTCAAAACTTAAACATAGTTAATTTTTAGACTTTACATGTATAGGACCCACAATAGAGCCATAGATCACTAAGACAACCCATGTCAGGCATATTCTAAGAACATAGATACGGACACAGCGCCACAGTTCAATGAAGCATGGTCACGGACACACCGACATGGAAAACCCTAAAAAAATTGCACATCGATATTGCAGGAAAAATGTCCGTGAAGTGTCGTGCTTGTGTTCACACGCGACATGTTACCTACTTAGGAATGCATGTACTTGTTAAGACATGTTATGACACCCTACGGAAATATTGAAAATTTTGCAAAATTAGACACAAAAGTGCAAAAATGCAATAAACAACCTTAAACTTAAATTTTTATAGTTACTTGTGGTAAGAAAGCAGGGTAAGGCTGCGGATAATTGACCCAATGTGGTCCGACCCTTCCCCGGACCCCGCACTGCGGGAGCTTCTTGCACCGGGCTGTCCTTTTTTTTTTTACTTGTGGTAAGAAAGTCATATTGATCTACTGTAGAACTAAGGTGCCTAATTATCTCTACTTCAAAATGTTTTTATTATTTTTTGTTGTGAAAGTCCTATTAAGCGTGCTCAATTGGTAAAAACCTTATTATGCTTTCATAAATCCTTTTATTTATATCCCGAATGCTCAAATTATGAGTTCACAAAATTGTGATTATCCTCATTGTCAAGGATTCGACCATTTTCAGCTTTTACTTTGTTTTTCTGAAGACTTCAAAAATAGTACACTCGCATCAAAGTGTCCAAGTGTGTTCGTCATGTCTTACATGTGTCCCTATAATGGAAGTTGATAAAAAAAATTCTGACACGGATTTTAGTGTGTCTGTCCGACACGTACCAAGGAGTTCTCGGCGTGTGTCATTGTCAGGCACGGACATGTGACCTTTTTTGGTGTTTGTTCTTATTAGAGCGGATTTTGAAATTAGTGAATCACCTTCGATTCGTATGTGTATGAAAACATGAAACTACTTCAATTGCATGTTGATTACACAAGTTGCAATGTGCACCATGTGAACTTCTTGAATTGCTCTTGTATGCATGCACTTAAGGATCTTGCGGATGTTAGTGATCCTAAATGAATGTGCTACACTCACTAATGAATCTAGCTTTTTTGTCATTTTGTTTTTATTTTGAAGATTTGAGTAAAAGTTGTAATAGTCAGGTGCTGAATGTTCCATTTGATTCGGAGGGAAACGTATGGCAAAGAACAAAACTTGAAGTATTTTAGCAGAAAGGGGGTTAAACTGCTGACAAAGTAGATACCATTCTGTTATCTCACAATTCTTGGTAGTATGCTAGAAATCGATTGATCAGTTCCCTACACATACCTGATATTTTTGAGGAAAAATTTAAGTTACAAAGTCTGGACACCGATATTGGACGCAGACACGAACACACTGACATGGCAAATCTTCCATAAGTAGGAAACGAACACGATTACAACGGAATATGTTCTTGTATATAAATTAGACTATTAGAGCATATACATCAAACAGTACTTAAGATAAGTTAATCTAATATGCCACTGTGATAACATCAACTCTGTAACTTAATTGTACCAAACAATAATAGCCCATGACACTGTAGAGAAAGATATAGTAAGGCCATGAGAGACATCATGTATGTGTGAATGCTGTACATAGGTTATATGTTACACATATGCACATAATTTTGATGACTATACTTCCTCCGTGCCTATTTTTTCAAAAAACTTCCTATCTTTTAATATTTTTAAAGAAGTTGTATGGTATAATTTTTCAGTAACACGCCGTTGTCTTTAGTTCAATTCTATTAGAGGAAGTATAGTCATCAAAAGTAGGAAACGAACACGATTACAACGGAATATGTTCTTGTATATAAATTAGACTATTAGAGCATATACATCAAACAGTACTTAAGATAAGTTAATCTAATATGCCACTGTGATAACATCAACTTTGTAACTTAATTGTACCAAACAATAATAGCCCATGACACTGTAGAGAAAGATATAGTAAGGCCATGAGAGACATGTTGTATGTGTGAATGCTGTACATAGGTTATATGTTACACATATGCACATAATTTTGATGACTATACTTCCTCCGTGCCTATTTTTTCAAAAAACTTCCTATCTTTTAATATTTTTAAAGAAGTTGTATGGTATAATTTTTCAGTAACACGCCGTTGTCTTTAGTTCAATTCTATACAAGTATAGTTTTTTTTTTATATATGTTATATTTTTCACTAAAATTCCGTTGGCTTTAGTTCAATTCTATACAAGTATACTCTTTTAATGTCTCAAAAAGATACATCGGGTAGAATTTCCATTGGTTATATCTTCACAAGTGTTCAAGAAGTGTCAACTATGTCCGAAGTAATGTTTTTATTGTGATTGTGGACCTATTCAGATATGTTGAACAAGAGTCAATGAGTGTCCATGAAATGTTGGTGTCTGACGCTGATTCAACTCCTTCTAAATCTCTATGCTTGTTAGAATACAATTCATGAGGTTAATTTCATCAGATTAGCTTATCTTCTTAGCACGTATAGTTTACTAATTGGTACCTTATAGGTCTGTACTATAGTAACTATTCTTATTAAATGCTAACATGGCAAGATTTTGAATTCTGGGTCCCAATCCTTTCTGTTGTTAGGATGGTACGGTTTTTTTTTTCTTCACTGTACTAATTTTGTGATGCAAAATCAGAATGCCTTTATTTGTTGCTGGTTTTATTGTGTGAAACAGCAAGTACAAATTTATTTGAGTTGGGGATGCTTCAATTAACAAATAGCCAACGTACTGCAGAACTCTGGTGCAATATCTGATTGAGTATACATAATATATTACAAAGTGCCGCATGTTACTTTACTATGTTATGGACGTAAGTTAGTGACACGCGTTATATATGGTTTTTACACCCATGTACTCCACGAAGGGAAAATATCAAGGGTACAGTTGAGTAATTTACTGAGATTAAAAGCAAAAAGTTTATGCCCTGCTTAAATATGGTCCTTGCAACATGTCTGAGTTTTATTATAGATGAGGATATTTGAATATCGTACTAACTATTTATTATAGTTGTTATGCTTGCTTTTCCTGTATGAATGCCTGAAATTTGTTTCAGGTGGTTCTGGAACTGGGGCTGGTAGGAAATTGATAATTGTATCATGTTGCTGCTTGTTTTTGTTATATATACCAGTTATTTTTGGGTGGAGCTATTGGCTCTGACATTAGCTATTCGTTTTTACACCCTTTTGTTATTTTTATTTTTTACTTCATGTAACTGAAATTAAATGATGAAACTACTCTTTGCTTTAAAGACCAGTTCCTTACTCTAGTCTTTATATTCTCCCGGCATATCTCCACCATAATTCTTCTTTCTATGTCACCGCTCTACACTAACTTTGTCCTCTCTTATCCACTCCTCACCTACTCCCCACCACCTCCTCTTCTCGTATCAACTAGGGATGAATGTAGGATGCAAAGTAAATATTTCACTTGCAAGTATTGTACGCTTCTGCTCATCATCTTTGGGTAAGAACCGTTTTCAATGATAGGAACAGACAAGATAATACTGAATGAACAGCCCAAGCACACTTTTGATAAAGCACCCGCACCCATGAAATTCTTGGTAATTGACCTTACAAGATCCATATACTGATTGAATCCCAACTATTAAACATAACGAACATACACAACTATACCTAAAGGCTTAAAACCCCATGATTGATGACTCATTGCTGGACCAACAATCCTCAAGCAAGCAACACAATCATGTCGGAAATTTTGAAACCAATATGGCAAATTGCTAGATCTAGCAAATGCACTTTCATATTTTGAAAATTCATGAGAAAAACCTTAAAACTCTCTTTTTCCCCCTATTAATTTTCATATCTCTAATTGTCTCCTCTCTTTATTCTCTTTTGGTGTTTGTGCGAGATGAAAAGGATTTGGGAAAAGTATATTCATATTATTTACATACCCAAGTTTATATAGTGTTACAATGGATAAATAAAAAGGAAAGACAATAAAATAAAATAAAGAGTAATAAATGAAAATAACTATGGTCAACATGACCCATTATTATGAGAATAAAATCTCCTAAAACTCATTTAATTCCAACACTCCCCCTCAAGCTGGGGCGAATATATCGACTAGCCCTAGCTTGTGAAGAGACGACTGAAGAAGACCAGGACCAATAGACTTAGTGAACATATCTGCTGTTTGTTCACGTGAGGTGACAAACCTCGGTGAGATAACTCCTGACTTAACCTTTTCACGAATGAAGTGAAATTCAACTTCAATGTGCTTTGTTCTCTCAGAAAGGACGGAGTCAGATGACAACATGATAGCCGACTTATTATCACAAAACAAGGTAGACGAGTACTTCGCAGGAAACCCCAACTCATCAAGAATAGTCGAAGCCAAAGCAGCTCACATGTCTCCTGGGCCATGGCGCGATACTCAGCTTCAGCAGAAGAACGGGAGACAACTGTCTGTTTCTTGCTTTTCCATGATATTAGGTGATCACCACGAAAAGTACACAAACTAGAAGTAGAGCGTCTATCACTTTTCGAACCTGCATAATCTGCATCAGTATAACAGGAAAGACATGGCTATATTCCTGTCTTAAAGAACAGACCAAGACCCGGACAAGTCTTGTAAGGTATCGGAGAATATGATACACAACATCCAAATGAGAGGTCCAAGGTGAGTGCATAAACTGACTCACAACACCAACAGCAAATGTCAGATCCGGTCTTGTGTTCGTCAGATAGATGAGACGACTCATAAGTCGCTGATATACTGAGGGATCAGGTATTAACTCCCCCAACTCAATAGATAACTTCAGGTTTGGATCCATAGGAGAAGAGGCCGGTCTACACCCAAGCATACCAGTATCCTGAAGGAGATCCAAAGCATACTTTCGTTGAGATAAAGAGATACCTTGGCGTGAGCGACCTACTTTAATACCAAGGATATATCTCAGCGGACCCAATCTTTAATATCAAATGACACCCCGAGATCATGTTTTACTTGAACAATACTCGAAGCATCATCACCCGTAATGATAATATCATCGACATAAACTGAGATAATAATACACTTCCCTTGGGAGTTGCGGCGAAGAAAATAGGTGTGATCTGAGTGGCACCGGATTAAACCCATAGTAAGTACCACTGCACTGAAACGGCTAAACCAAGCACGAGGAGACTGTTTCAGGCCATAGAGAGATTTGCAAAGGTGGCACACTTTCCCTGAATACTCCCCCTAGAAAACCAGGTGGAGGGTCCATATAAATAGTTTCAAAAGATCACCATTAAGGAAGGCATTCTTGACATCAAGTTGATGGAGTGGCCAAGAGTGAGATGCAGCAAGAGAGACTAGAAGGCGAACTGTAGTTAACTTAGCAACAGGAGCAAACGTAGCACCAAAGACTTTACCAAATAGCCAACATAAATACTGAAAGTTTGCATGTCCTAAACGGGCATGCCACCAATTCGAAGTTTGATGTGAAAACACATATTTATTAGAACTAGGTAAGACTAAATTATTAGAAGCAAGTAAAGTAGATGCTTGCAGGCTGGACAAGGACTCCCCTGGAGACGGTAGATCACCAAAGTAATAGAGGCCGTCACGCTTATACCCCCTGCCAAAAATCTTCCTCGAAGTCAGGTCCTGCAAATAACACGAGTTAGGTAAGAACACGACGGCACAATTATGATCCTTTGCAATGCGATTGACAGAAAGGAGATTATAGGCAAAATTGGGAACAAAGTAAACAGGAGTAAGGGTAATGTTAGGAGACAATTGAGCATCCCCCTGACTCCGGATGGGAATGGAAGACCCATCAGCAATACGGACAGATTGGTCAATATGGGTAAAGGAAGATGTAAAAATAGACGACTCACCAGTCATGTGATTACTTGCACTAGAATCCAAAATCCAAGTGGGATGATCTGACTTACCATGAAGAGCAGTAGGGGTACCTGTAGCAAGAGCAGCTGTAGGACCAGACGATGAGACGGAAGTACCCAATCCCAAGTGTGACTGGAGCTGAGCAATCTGAGACTGAAGCTGAGTGGAGGAGGTACTATTTCAACAACAGCACCGGTGCGAGAACCACCCCTCCCACGGCCAGCAGACTTGTTCTTGGAGAATTGTTGTTTCAATTTCGGATGAAGATCAAAACAGCGATCTATAGTATGGCTAAGCTGTCGGCAGTGTTGACAAAAAGGTCGGGTGCCAGTAGGCCGATGGCCAGAAGGGGTACCAAAAGCAGGACGGGGACTAGAGAGGAACCAAAAGGAGGCCGTGGGTCCGAACGGGCAGCAAATGTCATCTGATTAGAAACTGGAGGAGACGGCTCAGTGACAGGAAAAGGAGATAAAATACGACGTCGCCCCTCATCACCTTCCACAGTAGCAAAAACCTCAAATAAAGAGGGCAGAGGTGTAGTATTAAGGATCTGAGTGCGCAGGGCCTCAAACTTGGGCTTTAGGCCCCATCAAAAACTGGTAGGTATGTTGACGATCAAGACGCTTGATCTCAACATCACCATCGTTGGGGAAATCAGTAATAGGCGCATATTGGGCTACCTCCTACCACCAAGTTTGCAGGTAGCCAAAAAAATCAGAAACAGAGAGTCAGACACTCGGAGGAATAGGACGGAAATGGCAACAACAGTGATCACAGCTAGACATTCGGCGAATGACGACAGGGGCAACCGCACACTCGATTGTCCAGACTGAAGACAAAGAGTGCGAGACGGCTCTAATACATCACAAAGAGGCCCGAGATGGGCAAGAGAAGCAGCCGAGAAACTGCTGGACCAAGCTGAGAGGCTTGGTAAAGTGTGCCGCAAGCAAGGGCTGGGGTAGTGGCCTGCGACTGTGGTTGGAGGGGGTCGGCGAGATGTTGGGGGGGTCGGCGAAGGTGAAGGAAGGGTGGAGGAGGTTCGGCGCAGGGGGTGGAGGCGTGGACTGTTAGGGTTGTTCCTTGTGGCTCTGATACCAAAAAGGATTTGGGAAAAGTATATTCATATTATTTACATACCCAAGTTTATATAGTATTACAATGGATAAATAAAAAGGAAAGACAATAAAATAAAATAAAGAGCAATAAATGAAAATAACTATGGTCAACATGACCCATTATTATGAGAAAAAAATCTCCTAAAAATCTTTTAATTCCAACATGATGAAGAATTATTTTCTTCTTCAATGCATCCATTCATGAATTAACAGCCAAATTTTCGATTATCACAATTCTTCGTCAGAGAGAGAGAGAGAGAGAGAGAGAGAGAGAGAGAGAGAGAGAGTCTCACATAATTTGCAAATTTATTTTAGAAGAAAATTGATCGCTTTGGAATTTGGATTCATATCCATATTTTCCTTCCATCAGTGAGTTTCCTTATGACAAAGGTAGCGATAAGGCATTTTTGTCCATTAACAACATTAGTAACATTTGTGTTTTTTTTTTTCAATTCATGCCATCAATGTGACAGTTTGACTTTTCTGTTTCTATCATTGATCAGTTCAGGTTCCAGTTGGGAGCTGGGATTTCTCTGTTTTGACCATGTGGCATCTTCATCTTTGATTATTGCAGATGCCCCTGCTTATAGTTCAGTTGTTGACATGTCCAACTGCAGCAGCGTGCTTGAATATTTCATTTAGTTCTTGAAAATGAGTGGTAATAATATATTGGAGCTTACTCTTAAGGACATTCTTGTTGCGATCAATCCATCAAGGGATGATTGCTCGACACGATTACAAGTCATTGATGAGCTTCGAGCTGTCATTCAATCTGTGGAAAGTCTTAGAGGTAAATGCTGCTTTTATTTTGTTGCTTGGTCTTTTTTCCCCTCATTCAAGCTTTAATTATTGGTGGAAAGTCTTAGAGATTATTGAATTATCTTCGTACTTTATCAACTCTATCAATCAGCACTATATTCCTAAGTTCTCTTCCTCCCTCCTGCCGTGTTTCATTCTTCTCTTTTAATGATAGTTTTGTATCGTACAAAAGAGTGAAAATTGTTTACATTGCCGTAAATTTTGTACAAATTTGAGTGTTTGGTTTTGGCTTCTAATTATATTTACATGCAAGATTTGTTTCATTGGTCATATGGCTTATGCTTGACAGTGTAGATTTGTGGTTTAAATGGTGCAAATAGGTGCAACTGTTGAGCCATTTGGATCATTCGTATCTAATCTCTTCTCACGGTGGGGAGATTTGGATTTATCTATCGAGTTACCGAGTGGTTCGTATATTTCATCTGCTGGAAAAAGGCGCAAGCAAACTTTACTACGAGATTTACTAACAGCTTTGAAAAAGAATGGTATATTCTTCAGCTTCACCGTTTAGTTTACTCTTTTCCTTTTACATATCCATATTAATGCTTGATATTTTGCATCATCTTATGGATGCCAAATGCCAACAGCTGTTAGCTTCAGAAGTCTCTTTATCTTCTACCACTCAGGGGGAGGTTTAGTGTTTTCAAGGCCATGTTAGGATGGGGACCCTGCGTGTGCATTGTGCTTGTCGATTTAAAAAAAATGTCACATGACTGCTAAACGAAATAAAAATTTCTCAATCCATGCCATTCAATTTGTTTTTCACTTAATAGAGAGAGAACCAACGAACTGTAGAACTCTGAAATAGGAAAAAGGAACAGTAAATTGAATTTCCCGCATTTTCCTGTATTTTAGATTCCTTGAAAATACAGGAAAATATGGTGGTTGTGAGAAAGTGAAGGTCTAACCTTTTTAGGTTAGCCTACATATGTATATATATTAAAGAGAAAGAAAAGAGAATACAGATTACAATATTGCCCTTATGTTTATGTGTAAACTAATATATTCTAACACTCCCTCTCAAGCTGGAGCATAGATATCTATCATGCCCAGCTTGTTACAAAAATCATAAAAAATTCCCTTATTTAACGCCTTGGTAAGAATATCTCCTAATTGATCACTAGACCTAACAAATGAAGTAACAACTTGTTTTCGCATGACCATATCTCGGATGAAATGACAGTCAACTTCAATGTGCTTGGTTCGCTCATGAAACACTGGATTACTGGCAATGTGCATAGCCGCTTGATTATCACAGAACATTTGCATAGGTTTATCACTAGAAAATCCCATTTCTTGTAGAATACACTTAACCCATAGTAACTCACACGCTGTA
The DNA here is from genome assembly GCA_033977485.1 of Hydrangea macrophylla. NCBI lineage: Eukaryota > Viridiplantae > Streptophyta > Magnoliopsida > Cornales > Hydrangeaceae > Hydrangea > Hydrangea macrophylla. Next base: position 67,243,615 of record CM066982.1, read on the forward strand.
TGAGCCATGGCTCTATACTTAGCCTCTGCACTTGATCGAGCAACAACACTTTGTTTTTTACTTTTTCAACTAACCAGATTTCCACCGACAAATACACAGAACCCTGAGACAGACCGTCTATCAAGATTATCTCCAGCCCAACTGGCATCTGAATAACCAATAATATCCAAGTTATTTGCAGGCTTCAACACTAAACCTTTTTTTGGAGAACCTTTCAAATATCTCAATATACAACAGACGGCCTCCCAATGTGATAGTTTGGGATTCTCCATAAACTGACTAACAACACCTACAGAAAACGTAATATCAGGGCGAGTTACAGTAAGATAAATTAACTTGCCCACCAGTCTCCTATACTGTTCAGCATCTTTAAAATCTTCACCCTCAGTCTTACTGATCTTGTCAAAAATCAAGATATAAAAGTATGCTTACTTATGCTTTACTTTCAAAAGATTTGCAGTGTGGAAGTAAATGTCGAACCCACAGAGATTGAATACTACGCACTTTAATTTTTAAAACCTAAATTTACTTAATTAAGAAAAACGGATTTTGGATTTAATTTGAATTAAACTAATAACAATAAAAGTAAATCTAAATTATGAAAGCAATTAAATATTTGTTTTTATAATAAGTTTTAAGGAACCTCGGATTGCAAATCCACCACTAGCTTCATAATAAGGGTATTTACGAATTACTTTAGCTTATTAAGTTGGATGATAATGGGGAATTATAGCTACAAGCCCAATTCCTCTGTCAAGAAAATAACTATGGTTCAAGCACCAACATAATCCATCTTCGGTTAGCACGAATTATCCCACACTAAACTAGGGTTGTGGTATAATCCGTCTAATCTAGGCATGGACTATTCGGATACTTGATAGCACAATTCAATTTAAGCACCATTACATGTAAATAATCTAAACAAGCACAGCAAGCATAGATCATTGAGCACACTACCATCAAAATAGATCTAAGACAAGAGTAAACTTTGAAAGTAATGATTTAATCAATAAAAACACGATTTATTTATAAAAATCCTCGGAACATGTAACTGTCATCCATACATAATAAAACTAAAATAAAAACATAAAATACACCCTATTACTTGGCTAGGGTTTCATTGAAACCCTAGATCTTGAGTTTAGTTAGCCATATAATTGATAAACGACAAGAGGTTGATGGAGGATGCCATGGGAATCCTTGGTCTTCTTCTTCTCCTTGCTTTCCTCTCTTCAATGGCTGAAAGTATGGTTGTATGTTGTGTGTATAATAATTGCCCCCCTAAGAATTGAATTATAATTGAGTATTTATAGATTTGGAGCAAGTTTGGAAGCTTTCCTAACCCAATTCGCACTAAAACTGCTGTATTTAGCTTTCCACACGTAATTAGGCAGTTTCGTTTGCGTAGGAGTCTTCAGTACACTGAAAAACGCATTTTATGTTTTTTCGTACAGATCGCGCGAGCGGGCCACGCGAGCGTGTAAAATGGGAGGTCGCGCGAGCGGGCCGCGCGAGCGAAGGGTTGGATTCTCGCGCAAGCGGGCCGCTCGCGCAAAGTGGCTTTTTCTGCTTCTTTCTTCCTACTTTTTCACCCCATTTAACCGGAAATCATTGCTTTCTTCTAAAACCTGACAGAAAGTGGAAAACAAAGTAAAATTATACAAAAACTGGATAAAAACGACTAACAAATGTGAATTAAGGCGTATAATTGGGATTTGTTATCTCCCGATCACTTACTAAACTTGATATTCAAATCCATTGGGGTATCAACTGGTTTGGAACCCTTTAACCCTGTTTCATCTAACAGATCAAACACATATTTCCTTTGGGATAGAGATATTCCTTCTTTGGATCTTGCTACTTCAATCCCCAAAAAATAACTGAGTAACCCTAAATCTTTCATATGAAAGTGCTTACTCAAATAAGATTTTAACGATTTTATGCCTTCACTATCACTACCAGTAATCACAATGTCATCCACATAGACAACTAGAATAATGATACCTTTGTCACACTTTCTTACGAATACTGAGTGATCAGAATTGGTTCGTTTCAGACCATATGAACTAGCAACTTGACTGAATTTCTCAAACCAAGCCCTAGGAGACTGTTTGAGACCATAAATAGCTTTCTTCAACTTACACACCTTGTTTGACTCCCCCTGAGCAACATTCCCAGGAGTTTGCTCCATGCATACCTCCTCGTGTAGATCACCATGAAGGAATGCATTTTTGATGTCAAGCTGGTACAACGGCCAACTCTTATTGACAGCCACAGACAATATGATACGAACAGAAGTAAGACGAGCCACTGGGGAAAAAGTCTCAAAATAATCAACGCCAAAGATTTGAGTGTACCCTTTGGCAACCAAACGAGCTTTTAACCGTTCTACAGTACCATCCGGATGATACTTAACCAAATAAACCCAGCGGCAACCAACATGTTTCCCTGCAGGAAGGGTAGTCAACTCCCACGTACCATTTTGAGAGAGTGCCAACATCTCATCATTCATAGCACGCTTCCAGCCCGGAGAGGTCAATGCCTGAGTGACAGACTGAGGAATAGAAATAGAGGACAAAGCAGTGATAAAAGAGCGAAAAGGAAAAGATAAATGAGAATACGAGACAACCTGATCTATGGGATGTTGAGTACAAGACCGAGTACCTTTCCTGAGAGCAATTGGAAGATCAGGAGACTGGGGAGGAACCTCAGTAGGAGACGATGATTGAGGAAGAGGTGGAGCAGGTTGATCTGAAGCAATGAATGGCTTGGGCCGACGGTGATAAACCTTTAATGGTACAGTATCTGAAGGTGGAATCGGTAGAGGCAGCGGAAGAGACGGAATAAGAAGGTCACCATCGAGAGAGACGCTGGAGGCTTCAAAGAAAGACGTACCTTCAAAGAAGGTAACATCGGCACAAACAACATAACTACGACTTTGAGGATTCCAACATTTATAACCTTTCTGAGTGCGAGAATACCCCACAAATACACATTTCGTAGCCTTAGGAGCTAACTTATCAAGACCAGGAGTTAAATTATGTACAAATGCAACACAACCAAGCACACGTGGTGGCAATGCAAATAAAGGTTTGTTAGGATATAAAGACGGAATGAGGTATGCCACCATGTAAAATAGATGAGGGCATGCGATTAATAAGATAGCAGGCAGTAAGTACAGCATCCCCCCAAAATGGTTTGGAAACATGCATATGCATCATAAGTGTACGTGCTACCTCAAGGAGATGTCGATTTTTGCGTTCTGCAACTCCATTTTGTTGTGGAGTGTATCCACAAGAGGATTGATGTATTATACCCTGTGAATCACAGTAAGCCTGAAGAGGGCCTTTAACATACTATAATGCATTATCAGATGGCAAAATACGAATATTAGAACCAAATTGACTTTGAATCTCCTTATGAAACAGTTGAAAGATAGAAGAAATATCAGAACGTTCTTTCATTAAAAACAACCAAGTCATCCTAGACCAATCATCCACAAAAGCCACGTCCACCACGACCTCTATTATAAGAGGAAGAATACCCACGTCCACGAAAGCCACCATGGGGGCCTGAACTAGTAACAAGGGCAGAATTATCTTTGCTAGGAGTCTCAGAAATCTCCGTACCAGCGTGAAGTACCCGAGAATAAACATTGCCCAAGGAGGGAATACTCCCATCACCAGCTAAAATATTGGCTTTAACAACCTGAAGATTAGAGTGTAAACTCGATAAAAACTTAAAGACATAGAACTCCTCACGTTGTTGCTTGAGAACCTCAATATCACTAGTAAGGGGATGATATTAATCAATCTCATCCATCAGACCTTTGAACTTGCTATAATACTCACTAATAGATTTATCCCCCTGCTGAAGTAGAAACAGATTCTGATAGAATTCATAAACCCGAGAAACATTCTTTTCCATAGAAAAAGATTCACGAATAGATTCCCAAATAGCTTTAGCTGTGGGCAAAAACATAACACTGGAAGAGATGGTGGGATCCATACTATTCCATAACCACGACATTACCAGATAATTATCAGAGACCCAATCGTCGTAATCTTTACTATCCTTAGACGGGGCAGTAGACTCAAGATATTTTAATTTCTTCCTCCCACCTAACGCGACCTTCATAGCCTGAGCCCACAACAAATAATTGGATCCATTTAATTTGGTGGTTATAATTTGCATATTCATGATGTCAGACGATGAATGAGACCCAGACGGAGTAGAACCGGAAGTCGCCACATAAATGAGGAGTTGAAGACGAATAATAAGACTTGGACAAGTATCAACGAACAACAAGCAGTATCAACGAAACCATATAAACAAAAAACATCAGACAAAAGGACTGCTAGGAGCGAATATAGAGGAAATCCTCATAGAAAAAGTTGTGGAAAAATAAAAAATAAAAAATTGTGGCATAGAAAAGCTGCGGCTAGGGTATGGGCTGTAGGAGGGGCTGCGGCTAGGACATGGGGTCTCGGGTAGGATTTCTAGGTAGTGGGTGGGCTTCGGCTAGGGTAGAAGGGGCAGGGGAAGCTGCGGCTAGGGCCTAGGGGGGTCTCGGGTAGGTGTTTCTGGCAGTGGAGGGGCTCGGCTAGGATAGAGGGGACAGGGGAAGCTGCGGCTAGGGCGGGGGGGGGTGTCTCGGGTAGGGTTTTCTGGCAAGGAGGGGCTGCGGCTAGGTGGTGGGGTTGAGGGAAGGGCTGCGGCTAGGTGGTGGATGGTGCGGCTAGGTGGTGGATGGTGGTGGTGGATCGGATATAGCTATGATACCATGTTGTGAGAAAGTGAAGGTCTAACCTTTTTAGGTTAGCCTACACACTTATATATATTAAAGAGAAAGAAAAGAGAATACAGATTACAATATTGCCCTTATGTTTATGTCTAAACTAATATATTCTAACAATGGTAAAAGCAACAGTAGGGCTCGAAAACAGCCAATGGGAAGAGAACCAAAGGGAAACAATCATGGATGATGACAGCAACAGAAAGGACAATGAAACCAGTCAATGATTAACTAACATTATTCGATTTGAGATTCAGAAATTTGAAGAATCTATAAAAACAATAGTGAATCCATGAAATAAGCAAAATATGCTATCAACCACATATATTATATCTAGTTCTTCGTTACAGGAAATTACTGAACAAGTTTACTACAGGAATACATGATAATGTAGTTATAACTCCTCCCAACCCACACTGTTCATAATCGGATTAGAAAATAAAATACGTGCTTATGCACAATCAGAATTGTGAAGAGTTTTACAAAGTCTCTGACCCTTTATTCAACAACTTCCCTTTTAATTTTATGATGACATCAATTTGCAGGTGGATGGCATAAGTTGCAATTTATCGGTAATGCAAGAGTTCCAATTTTGAAGTTAGAGAGCAACTACCGGAATATCTCCTGTGATATCTCAATCAATAATTTGAATGGACGAATGAAGTCCAAATTCTTATTTTGGATCAATGAGATGGATGGTCGATTTCGCGACATGGTTTTACTGGCACGTGCTTAAAGCAAAGCATTACAAGCCACTATAGGAGAAGTATGGTATGATTTGATGTACACTTTTTGTGTGCAGGTCAAGGAATGGGCTAAAGCGCATGGTATCAACGATTCAAAGTCTGGAACTCTAAACTCATACACCCTCAGCTTGCTTGTCATCTTCCATTTTCAGGTTTTTCACTTTATAATTATCATCATCGTCATTTGTACTACGAATAATGGCTGAAAGTAATAGTCTGTGAACTGGTGGGAGACTTTCCTGATGGTTGTGCTCTGTGTGGGTTTCCAAGAATATTCTGTTGGTGTCTAGGAATCACAAGCACACCTAAAAGGGTCACATATGGGATAGATTGTTGAGCACAGTTTTGACATGTGTCAGACATGGCAAAAGATGTCCCAAGTTTTTATTAATTTCCTTAGAGATACTTGGATGACTTTGACACGAATCTAACAACCTCGAAAAGTGAAAATCTAATATTGTAAAAGTCTTTCTTTTCCTTCTCTTTCACTTAATTGGTGTTCAAAGGCTTTTCAATTTTGAAAGCCTAAGCCTTAGTTTGGCCCCCACGTGGCTTTTTAAAAGGAGCTTATGAAATTTATTACTAAGTTATTTGATAATTTTATACAAGTGACGCACTACTCTTAAAAAAGACATCATGAAACCAAAAGGCAACCTTGAGCTTTTAAAAGCTCCATTTTAGAGCTTTTAAAAGCTCCCCCAAAAAAGCCCTAAGTTCAATTTTTGTAAAGCTCATAAACTAGTTACTAAATGAATTAACATGAAATTGTGCTTTAAAAAGGAGAAGCACCAAAATGGGGGCCAAACTAAGCCTAAATCTTAGATTTTCCTGATTGGTTTTATTAGCAAACTGAAGGTTCTCAAAATGAGAGCTTGCTATGACTTTCAAAAGTGAAATCCGTTACTAGTTACAGCCTTTTAGAAATGAGAATACTAAGCTTTTTTTATTCATAATTTTGATATTTTGTATTTAGAATTATAAATAACTAGCTTTTAACTTGTGCGATACCTGTGATAATAATTTTCAGATCAAATTAGTTAGAATAACCATTTTTTCCGATATAAGAATTAACAAAGGGAAGAAAGACTTTAGACCTAGTGGGAAACATATCAACCTTGGTCAAAACAATGTCCTTTTTGGCTATAGGTCATTTTTAAAAATTTACAACAAATAGGTGTAAAGTAGTCATTTTAAAATTTTTGACAAATTTTAAAAAGTGGCCATCAGAGAAGATACATTTGAGAAGTTTATTTAATTACTATAATTTTTGTCAAAAACAAAAGTGATGGGAGAATTTTTGTGTGTATTCTTTTCTAAATGAGGAACGAACAAATAGATTACAATCTCAGCCATATAAGAAAACTATACATACTATCATATCTAAATTATCTCCTAATCAATCCCCACAATTAATCGGTCAACTGATAGTTGACTAACAAAAGGGCGAAAGTGACTCAAACCATATCTCAAGGGAGGTGATTTGAGAACCCGAGAGGGGTTCCTGTATTTTGACCTTACATTAGGGGAGTTCCTGTATTTTGAACTTTCTTTAGTGTTGCCACTTGTCAACTTCTGGAAGTACATGCTTCCATTGTACAATGTTTAAATAGGATTAGGTTGAGTAATCCTATGCTTTCCAAATTTGATTCCCAAATGCTTTGTCAGCACCGATCACTCCCACAACATTTGGTACAGCTGTTAAGGCATTTGGGAGCAAATTTGGGAAGCATTACATTAAACGCAGTAGAGCTTTTAGAAATTAAGAAGCTATGATATTAAATTAGGGCTTTTTTGAAATTGAATAATTGCGATCTTTTGGAATTTGGGAATAATTTGTTGTCTTAGTTTGACTTCGAATAATATTGTTGCATTTAAATATGTGCGGTTATTATTTACCTTGTACTCGCTGCATGCCATATCTTATCCTTTAAAAAAAAACATATAGTCCTGGTTCTGTATCCGTGCTTCTTAGAGTTCGATTAAACTTGGTAAATTCTATCTATGTCCATACTTTTGTTTTGTGCTTTCCTAACATCATGGTTTACTACTCATTTTTAGCAGCAAGAACACCATTTGCCTCTTTCTGATTTTATTTTTGCCCTTTTCTTGCAGACTTGTGTGCCTGCACTTTTACCTCCTCTTAAAGAAATCTATCCGGGAAATTTGGTTGATAACCTTACAGGTACTTGTTTATGTATTTGTCAATTCACAAATGGTACCTTTCTCGTTATTATGATGATAAAGATAGAGGCCATGTTTTTTTTTAAAAAAAAAAGTGACCTTAAGGTTCCCCTTACTGATCTTCCTTTCTTGAACCCATATTCTACCTTCATCAAACCATCCACCTCGCTCACCACCACTGTAAAAAAGATAGTAGATGGTGATTTTGTTGCAATGGTTCGGAGTAGAGTGGAAAGTGGGTTAGAAGGGGGACAAGATTCAACAATCATTGTAGTGGCTGGGGTTTGGACAATATCTGGGGGGGGGGGGGGGGGGGGGAGGTGGGGGGTGGATGGGGGCTTTCTCTTAGGTCGAGCGGGTTTGGGATTTCTGGGAAGGAAAGCGGCAGTATTAAACATTCCGCCAGCGGGGTCGTAAGAGGGAGAGAATGGTAAAGGTTGCTGTTGGGGTAATATTGGAGGAGAATAAGGGTAGCCAGGCAGGGAGAGCTGTGGGTCAAAGGAATAGGGATAGTGATCTTTGTTTGATGGTTGGTTTTGAGCTTGTAATGAGTGCAGTTGGTTATTTAAATGTTTCATCTCTGCCTCTTTCTGAGCAAAAGCCGGATCTTTATCTTAGCTACTGTTATATGTATGAAAACACTAAAAAGAAATTTTCATTGGTTGGAGTAAAATCTTCCAAGGAGGTTTTTTTTTTTTTTTTTGGTACCTCTTTCAGTTTGAGTAGGGGTCGCCTTCTTTTGGTTGAAGTACCCACGACTTTTGCAGCCATGTTCAGAATTACCAAGGTTAATGGCTTTACTAGTCACTCACCCACGCAATAGAAGATAATTGCGTATCGTGCTCAATATTCTTTTCCTTTTAGTCGTTTGTGCTCCTTTTATTTTGATTTGTATGGGGCGGGTCTCCCGGGGTACATAAGAATATTTGGTTCATATTCGCTTCATCTAAAACCTAATCTTACCAAACGAAAAATGGATTCATAGTCTACCTTGTGAGAATATTTAGTTCTTCTCCTTTGTGGTTCGTGTGAGCTTGCTTGTCTAATCTATCAAGCCAAGCCTTAGTAGTCAGATCACTTAGTCAACGAGCCAAGCTTGATCAATTAACCCTTGCCTTCGCTTGGATATGCTTGTTACAATGTTACTTGTGAGCTTGCAAAGCTGTAAATGAACTTGCATACACTGAAGCTACTTGGTCTCTATAAACTTTAAAGAGAAAATGACGTAAACTATCAGTCTATCACCAGTTGACCTCCGTGTAGAATCATCTGTATAAAGGGAAGCCCAGTGCACGAGGCTCCCGCCATTGCGGGGTCTGGTGAGGGTGAGATGTATGCAGCCTTACCCCTGCAAGTGGAGAGGCTGTTTCCAGATTCAAACTCGTGACCTCCAGGTCACAATGGAGCAACCTTACCATGTAGAATCATCTGTATCTAATGCAAAATTGAAGTCAAATCATGAAAGTTCCTCGGGGCTTTAATTCGCCTATGAATGGATGGTGTTGTGAACTTTCTAATTGAATCCTGCTATAGCAGTTTCAATATCTGATTGATTGCAAGAAACGTTTTCTTAAAGCATTGTGCTGCTTGTTCAAGACAACGTCATACTTTAGACGTAGTGACCAAGTTATTCTTAGCTTTATAATGCCTTTTGAGTTCCTAGATATGACTGTACAATTTCTACTCGAGCATATGAGCAAAATTTGACTTCTCATGTGGACCGTGGTGCTTGACCCAAGCCAAAGCAATGCTGAAGAAACAAAGACAGCTGACGCACAACTGATATATCAATTATCAAAGGCCGAACCTAAACAGCTGAGTATTTTGGTAAACAAGGCTCATTTCAGCCTTGCGCATTTAGGATAGATAATGATTCACCTTTTTAAATCACTTTAACCAATGCGCCTTCAATCCATCCAAAATACGCCAGGGATGTAAATGACATACCATATTGACATGCTGTAGATACCCAAAGCTACACAATCCAACAGGACCACATTTAATCTGGATTATGATTGAAGTAGCTTCGTTATAAGGTTGTGAAGGAAAACAATTTATAGAAACTATAAAAGAAATGATATGAAATTGCTGAATCCAAAGGATGGTGGTTGTTGGGCCAATATGCTTGAAAGAAAAGGTGGTCGACTTCTCAAATTCCAGCACTTCTATTTTACTATTTTGGATTATGGACCCTATGATTGGACATTATTGTGAAGTGTTTGAAGTATTTATAGTAAGGGAGTTAGAGGCTTTTGACGTAGTTAAGGGAGTTAGAGGCTTTTGACGTGGAGAGAGAGAGAGAGAGAGAGAGAGAGAGAGAGAGAGATTTCAGAAGTAATTAATTTTAGTCCTGAAATTATGTTAGTCCTACCGTCAACTAAAGCCCAAATAAAGTTCAGAAGTCAAAAAGGAAGAAACTAAGAGTGATTTTCAGATTCGCGGTTATGGTACTCTATAGCATTTTGTAAACCTTGATGTGATTCAGTGTCAGAATAGGAGATTACCAAAATTTCAGAATTTACAAGAAATATGTATGTTGTTTGCACATATGAGTCCATATTACCCACGCATAATTTTTTTTTAATACATGTGATTGTTAATATTTTGTTGAACATTCTCTATTCAGGTGTGAGGGCTGTTGCAGAGAGACGTATTGAAGAAATATGTGCTGCAAGCATACGCAGGTTTAGAGCTGATAGGTCCAGAATGGTGAATCGAAGTTCTGTGTCTCAGCTTTTCACTTCATTCCTTGCAAAGGTTAGTATCCTTGTCATGTTTTTTTCTTTTTCTTTTTCTTTTACTTTTTTTCCCCCTATACATGGGCAGACCTTGGCGTAATCGTAAGGTTGTTCAGGTGACTTGGGAGTCATGGGTTCGAAATGCTAAGACTCCCTAGTGGCAGGAGCCTGTGAACTGCGCTGCCCTTTTTTGAGTATAAGGGATCTTGTATTAGGTTAATTGAGTTGTCTATATGAGGTGGTCATCAGGAGTGCTTTTCCTCTCTTCCATGAGTAGGCTGGCCATTAAGCCTCTGTTTGGTTCATGGATTTAGAAGGCGAGGAAAACACTTTTTTGTTTGCTTGATTAGGAAAATGGTAAGGAACATAAAATTTTAATTAAATGAACGAAATTTTTTTAATTCTATGAGTCACTTCCCACCCTTCATCTTTCAAGTTCGATTACATTGTGCAATTTCTTTATTTTTCAATATTATTTAAGCTTGGAAGAAAACACAAGTAAAACAGTTTTCTTTCTTGTTTTCCTTTCCTTATCTAAATCCGTAAACTAAACAGAATCTAAAGGAATTCAGGAACAAGAAACCAAATAACTGGCATCTAGGGTGGTATCGAACTTTTTAACTCTTCATTCTTTTGCAGTTCTCCGACATTAGTTTGAGGGCCTTGGAACAAGGTCTCCGTCCATACACTGGACAATGGGAACACATAGAAAGCAATATGAGATGGCTGCCCAAAACTTATGCCCTATTTGTAATCTCTCTCTCTCTCTCTCTCTCTCTCTCTCTCTCTCTCTCCACATCTGATCATCTGATTTTCCAGTGATGAAGCTTATTTTATTTTATTTTTTTGCTAATGGCTGGTTAGGTTGAGGATCCGTTTGAGCAGTCAGTCAATGCTGCAAGGACTGTAAGCAGTGGACAAATTGCGAGGATCTCCGAAGCATTTCGGACAACTCACCGTATGCTAATCTCCCCTAATCAGAGCCGGGCTTCCCTCATTGAGACCCTAACCAGTCGACGATTGTTTTCTGTTCCAAGAACACCTGGTATAAGCCCAGGTGAGTCCAGCAGGGGCTACCTACCAAGGACTCATGTGGTGCCGCTGAGGGCTGTTCAACAGCAATTTCAGAGCACGACAAGGACGGTTAGGCCTCCCAACAATATGACCATGAATGGACCCATACGTGTATTGCAAAGTCCGAGCCACCACGTGTGGAGAGCCAGATCCGAAAGATAAGTATTGTTGCTAGTTCACTTCTGGCTGTGGGGTTGGGTGATGCGTACACACACACACATATACAACCCTTAATAAAAGAGCGAGGGGCCCTCGTTACTGTTCCTAGACCGTTCATTTGGCTTGGCTTGTTTGGCATGCGCTTTAGGGGGTCCTGGCTTTTACGTGCGTAAACGCACGTGTTTGGCGGGCTTCCTATTTTGCTGTGTGCCTGTGTTTTTGACGATTTGTTCCCTGTTTGGTAGGCTTCTTGTGTCTGTGGGACATATTTGGTGGTGTAGTATTGCTTTTGTTGGTGTTAGGTGCGTCTGTGGTGTGTTTTGGGGGCTTCTTGGCTCCTGCGGAATTTCTAACTAGCCCTCTCGTATTTATGTACAATGTTGCTCTTTCATATAAATTCCATCAGTGTATACTCTCTGGTAATGAAAGTTGAAGATATACATGTGAATGGACGTTGTGAATATATAATTTTGGCAATAGAAACAGTAGAAATTCTGAAAGGACATGTTTGATTAATGTGTATATATATTAGATATAGGTTTTGGACACTTCAACCCCTTGCAAAAACCTATCAACCCTTTGCCAAAAATCTATCATCAACCCAAAAAAAATACATGGGTAGTGAAAGCACAAAACACTTTTACGGTATGAAGTTTGCATATAATGAAATAAAATAGAGATTGATCAAACGTAGAACAGGTGATCAATGTTAGTAATTACAAAAAATAAATAAATAAACGATAAAACATAATTTGACAAACATTATCAAATGTCATCTATATAAAAAAATAAAAATAAAAAAAAGCTTGTACGTGTGCCATTCTGCTATACATGAAGAGCTGCCAAATTGTACATGTATCAATGAAAGATCGTCACTTTCACTCCCGAGTTCTCTGATTTGATCGACCACCGATCCATATTCACCGTGATTGTCAGATTTCAATCTCCACAATCTCTAAGATAGTGGGTCAGAGAGACATTGGTCCCAATTTTAATCTTCACTTCACACACGTGTAATCCGATTTGTTCCCAAATTTCATTTGTTTCAAGCCCGTAGGAGGCGTTTGTCGCATGTCAAGATTCGATAACTTGCATGAGGGCCCTCAGATGTGTCTCTCACTGATACTTGCCAACCCATGGCCTTCCCAATCTCTTGAAGTTCATCAATCACAGAGAGAGAATCGCGGATATATACACGTCCACCGGGTCTCAGTATTCGATCCATTTCAAGCATAATGCTGGATATATTACATCTGATACAATGAAATCAAACAAGTAAATAAGCCGAATATACAGCATCTAATACAAGGGGAAAAAAAAAACACTAACCAATGCAATCTCAGTCCTTAATTGTGATATAATTCCTAGACTATGTTATCCACATAGTGGCTAAAGTAATATCTTGTAGATCTATATGTTCCCCTCAAAAGTGAAGGGGGATTAATATTTAAGAAGAAACTGAAATTTAACACCTTTTTATTCTACCATGTCTTTTCTTTGTAGAATGCTTAAATCCCGAATCACTTGGAACCCAAAAATTCTGAATTCACAGGCACAACCAGGAAAAAAAAATAGTAATAAAAATTTAAGAAAGACAAAAAGTGTTTACTTCCTAGCAAAAATTCAGAGGGAGTACAGCATACCTCTTTTGTTCAATAGAGAAGAGGCCAGCTGCATGCAATAAATCATAGGTTCTTGGGTATGTGTCAAATGGCTCACACCTATGAAGAAAGACACCTCGTTAAGATAAGCCCGCGAAAACGTAGTCAATCAACTGCGACAACTACTACAGTTCTATAACATGACATCATATCCCACGTTTGGGGATACTAAATACCAAAGTTAAGGATGTAAGAGCGCACACTGCCCCACATTAACGAGAAATACTAACTAGAATAAGAGAGGGAATATTGACAATATATATGATTAGTGAGACAGAGCATGAGAGTTGGAATCACCAATTATAAAGAAGAAAAGTATCAGTGTTCAACCAATCATTTATGATACCTAGTTAAACAGCAATTAAGAAAAGTAAAACCAAACGATTTTTAGTTTGTACCAGTCATGCATAACTCCTAGAAGTCCACGGTCATAGATAACAGGCAAGGTGTTGGGCCCACTAACTGGAACAACATTCAGAGCCCAGCAATCAAGTTTTTGTTTAATTAACGCTGCTGCAAATCTACAAAACTAATAGATTGATCATCACATAAGAGGAAATTTCAAATGAAAACTTGGCGCAGTATAACTTTAAAAAACATCATAATGAACTGCTTGGCCCGATCTAATCAAAAGAAACAATTTAAGAGGGAGACAAATACAATACCCTCCAAAGCCAGCTCTCATGTCCAACACATTTCTTAGCTTGAACTTCTTCCAATGTAAAGCACGGACATAGCTTTCTATTATTTCATTCCAGTATTTTGATTCAGCCCTAAAGAGCTCTTTTCTAGATATGTATGCATCCATTTGTATTCTCTGGAGACTGTCGGGAGGATTCTCCAGTCGTGCTGGCCATGCCGAAACATTCGTACCAGATCCATCCTCTGGTAGTCGAGAAATGCATGCTTTCAGATCAACATACCTAAGTATCCATGACAAGAAATTCATTATGGGTGATGAAAGGAAAACTCTTAAGAACATGAAACGTGATAATGCAAATACATCGAAAGCTCTGCAACAAAATTGACCTAATACCATTCAATCTAGGACAATATCCTTGAAACTGGAAAGCCAAGTAACCAGTCAAGAATGTTAACAATTTCCAACTTGGTCTTCAGAGATTTCTCTACAGATTGTTACAAAATGAGAAAATGCATGGTTTTGATGCTTTGAGAATAAGATATTCTTTTGCACATATTCAATGAACATATCTAGAACATTCAGCAGCAGAATTCAAAATGCATTGAGTCCCTGCCCAAAAATTTAAAATTAAAAATAAGTAAAACTAATGAGTAATAATATACGCAAGCTTGCAAGGTTTTGTTTCTGAAAATTTTCTGTTCAGCGCCAGGAAAGGGAAAACCGCTGCTAACTAGAAGGAAAACTGCAAATATAATTGGATTGAGGCAGAATATAGAATGGAACAATTTAAGGGATTAAGTCACTGTTTGGTCGACAAAGGGGAACTTGGCTTGGCTTTAGAGTTGAACTATGTTAAGTGCACTAAATTATGATTAAAAAACTGCAGACAGAATTTTATGCCTTAGGAATGCAGGTTTCAGAAGTTTTTACTCATTGTAAGAACCTTTTCAATCATGACTTCGAAAATGGAGGTTATTAATTTTCACCAAGCAATGCAATGCGACAGGAAAACAGTCCATGATAGGTAATCTTATCAGCTGAGGATAGTTCCTCATCCATATTATGATACTTATATTTCAGGAAAGAAAAAAAAAAAAGTTTCAAGTCATGAATGGGTCCTTGATGCCCAACTGTTGTCTCTAGACATAGGCAATAAAAGTAACTAGAGCTGATGCATTAAAAAATAGTGCGAGAAACAATGCACTGCTATTTTACTCTTTAGCATCCTTCTTGATTTTTGGTGTTCTCTTCATGCATTATTTATAACGAAAATAGTTTTTTTTTTTTTGGCTTGAAATATAACGAATAATAACTACCAACCTTTACGCCATGCTTATCAACATCTACACTCACTTCCATTAACAAGGATGTTTCTGGAATCTACTAGTTATGGAAACTAAAACCATTTCCTTAGCCACTAAAACTGAAATTATCAATTGATGTTTCCAATCCCGCTCAAACTGAAATAAAACCATGTCTTCGCCATAAACAGTTGGGTTCAAAGAGTCAACAGCTAATCATGAGAATGCAAAGTTTGAGAGAGAGAGAGAGAGAGAGAGAGAGAGAGAGAGAGGGAGCAGAAACAGATTTGAATGTCTTTCTATATCAGGCTCTACACTGCCAGAAACCTACGAAATTCACTTCTTGAACGTGCTGTGCATGCAAACCTAGCATACCAAAAAAGATTCACTAGAGAACTATAAAGATATAGAAAATATACCAAACATTATCTGGGTCATCATCTGGATCACACAAGGGAGGTTTGGTTGTGGTCTCGCGGTTTAAATAGCAACTGTTGTTAGAGGGCTTTTGCCATATAGCAACATACCCCTCCTTTTTCACAAGCTCCCAACAAAGCCGAGTGGTAAGGTTAACCATTTCTGAGAATGAAGAAAAAAATTTAGGAATTATTCAAAAAAAAAAAAAACTGTAACTATCATTCTCATTGATCTGGAGCATAGGAGACTCTTATTGAAACCAATTTGAACCTGTAACCAAACATGTTTGAGTCCGTTCAATCTAGTTCCACTGAAGTCGTGACGTTCATCAAACCAATGATGGCAACAAAGACCCTAAAAAAAAGGAACTAAAACACAACTATATATAATCCCCAATACAGAGCCAGAAGAAACAATTTCAGATAGCAAGCCAAAAGAGGTTCTCTCACCAGTAGCCAATGGGAATCTCATATCAACTCTTTGTTTACAAACTTTTTGAGAAGTTTGTCACAAACCAGCGTCCCAAGTGGGACTTGAATACGACTTTCCCTTCAGTGGTGGAAGGAGATATCACTCAAGCTAATAACTAGTAATATTAACCCAAAGAGTTCCACAAGTTTTTTGTTTCCTTGGAATAAGTTCCAATAATTAATGTACATGAATTGTAACTACTCAGTATTGATAGACTCAAATTTTTTTTTATATAAGTAACATATTGGTTTGCCAGTTTTTGGTTGGACAAAGTAGGACATTCATGGCGACTCCGGCATCCCGTATATAGAAGTTAGATATTGTGTCATTCTGGCCGCCCCTCAGTAAGCGATGGGCAGAAACAAGCTAATGGATGGAAACTCCCAAGTCTTTAAGAACACACTATTTGAATAATAAAATCACAGACAAAGATGGAAAAATACTGAAAATTTCAGTCTCACAAATACTTTACGAGTTTTTAAAATAAACAAGAAGTAATAAATTCTAGTCTAGACACAAATCAGTTAGTAATACCTTCCCATTGTTCTTCTAGGAGTACTTCATGTTTATAGACAGGTTGTGCAGCCCAAGCAAAGTAACCCCCTGCACGTAGCATCCTGTTGACCTCAAGCAGCCAGATTCCATCTTCATCACAATAAAAAATAAAAATAAAAATAAAATAGAGAAGGCAAAGTAGATGAGTTCAATCTCAATAGTAATGTTTTCGGGGCTAACAAAGGTAAAATAATGTAAATGATCCTTAATAGAAATGGTCATTAATAGTAGATTCTCAAAATTCTCATGATTCGCCCCAAAGTGTGTTTCTCTTCTTGCTTTCTACTTCTAAGCAGAAGACAGAATTGAATAGAGCGAGGAAAGAATATGTCCAAGAGCTGGAATGAAAATTTCAACACAAATAACTAGAAGCAATGAAAACTACAATCGAAAAACTGCTGGAAAGATCAAGTGTGTAGATTACTTCTAACTCTTTTTCTTCTACTTCAAGAGGACCTTAAGGCCTCGTGTGGCAGGCCAGATAAAACTGTCGGATAGGACAGGATAAGGCAGTATCGAATAGGATAGTAATCTTATCGGATAAGCTGTTATGCTATCCTGTTTGGAATGCGCTGGATAAAACATCGAATAAGCTGTTATATCCTAATCTTGTGTTTGGTTGTCCCCGCATAAAAGTTCCGGATAATAACTAAATTAGTGTTTTAATACCCAAAAAAACGGATCCGAAAAAATGGACATGGAAAAAAAAAAAAAAAACAAAAACAAAAAACAAATTTGAAAATGAAAAAGAGAAAAAGGGAAGGAAAAAAAACGGATTACAAAAATAAAATAAAATGAAATAAATAAAAGAGATCCGAAGGAGCAAAAAAAAAAAAAAGAGGGCAAATCTGAAAATGAAAAGAAAAGAAAGAAAGGATAAAAATATATATCCGAAAAAAAGAGGATCTAAAAAAAAAATAAAGAAAATAAAAAAAGAGATTTGAAAATGACACACACAAAAAAAAGAAAAAAGAATCTAATGTATATATATTCCAAAAAAATAAAATTAAAAAAAAAAGATATGAAAATGAAAAAGAAAAAACAAATTCTGAAAATAAATAAATAAACAAATGTTTTTTTTTTTTGGTCCCAAGAAGTTATCCCAAACTTGTAAAATAGATAGTTAGGCTACAAAATAGAATTTGTTAAGAGAATGTTAATATTAATGTTCTTCGTACACCACGAGCCAACATTAGTGAAACTTTCATCACAAAAGCAATGGGCAACGCCCTTAGAAGTGAGTTGAGGTTCAGACAAACAAATATCAACAATGATATATACACACACTGATCTACACACTAAACCACACAAAAGGTTATCTAAGCAAAATTTAAAAAATATTGTGGGACCCACACTACAAATAACACACATAACCCTAATTAGATTCAATTTTGCCCCAAATCTGAAAATCAACCCCCACCCCCATCGAACCCAGGCAGTGCCGCCCCCTCCCGTCAAGCCCGAGCTGTCACCGTCGAGGTTTGCCGTTGCCGACGAGTTGTAAGTGTACTCTCTCTCTCTCTCTCTCTGATTGATAACAGAGAAAGAAGGAACATGATTTGATAACAAATCTCTCTCCCCTTTCTTCTGCAAGCCACAGAAAAAAAAACTAGAAAAAGTGAGATTTGATGATCCTGTTTTTAACGTGCACCGAAACAGGCCCTCGAATTAGGAAACTGTTATGAAATTCATGTTAAGTTTATGATTTCAAGCTTAGCTTGAGACAGAGAGTCTCAACCCTATTTATATTAATCACTGAGAATAGGGAAATTACAATGATACCCTTAGGCAAATAAAAGGAAAAAAAACAACTCATAGCCACCTAATATACAGCTCATATTAGACAATTAATTTCAACATATTTTAACACTCCCCCTCAAACTGGTGCAAAGATGTCTCTCATGTCCAGCTTGCAAAGAAAATAATGATGAGGTCTACTTCCCAGACCTTTAGTGAAAAAAATCTGCCAACTGCTCACTAGATTTCACAAATGGAGTATAAATCACTCTGAAGGCTTTCCAACTTTCTTTCGGTCATGTTGCACTGGGTTGTGAGCTATACGGATGGCAGCCTTATTGTCCCTGTACAACCTCATGGGATCGGAAGGCTCAAGATTAAGGTCTCTTCAAATAATTTTTATCCATAATAACTCACAAATTCTCTGAGCCATAGCTCAGAACTCTGTCTCAGCACTAGACCTAGATACAACAGATTGTTTCTTGCTACGCCACGTAATAAGATTCCCTCCAATAAAGGTACAGTACCCTGAGGTAGATCTTCTGTTAGTAGGTGAACTTACCCAGTCTACATCTGTATAACTTTCCACCTGAAGATGATTATGTATACCAAAGAATTAACCCTTTCCAGGGGTTGATTTTAAATATCTGAGAATTCGAAGAACAGCATCATAGTGAGATTCACGAGGAGCATGCATAAAATGGCTGACTACACTTACAGCAAAGACGATGTCAGGACGTGTGTGGGAAAGATAGATTAACTTGCCAACCAACCTCTGATATCTTCCCTTATCAACCGCTGCCC
Source organism: Hydrangea macrophylla (assembly GCA_033977485.1). Lineage (NCBI taxonomy): Eukaryota > Viridiplantae > Streptophyta > Magnoliopsida > Cornales > Hydrangeaceae > Hydrangea > Hydrangea macrophylla. Next base: position 67,262,897 of record CM066982.1, read on the forward strand.
CATCTGTATCAGCACCTGATTTCTGGTTGGGTTCCATAGGAGTATCACATGCCTTACTCCCTAGCATACCCGTTTCTTGCAAAAGATCAAGGACATAATTTCTCTGGGAAATGAAGATTCCTTGTTTGCTACTAACTACCTCAATTCCCAAAAAAATACTTGAGATTTCCCAAGTCTTTTATCTCAAATTCTTTGGCAAGGTATTTCTTCAATTCCTGCATATATTCCATATCGTCTCCTGTCAAGACAATATCATCCACATAAACAATGAGAACAGTGACTTTCCCTGTGAAGAATGCCTAATGAATAGTGTATAATCACCCTGACTTTGCTTAAAGCCATATTTCAACATAACTTGAGTAAACCTTTCAAACCACGCCCTTGGAGACTGTTTAAGTCCATACAGGGACTTTTTCAGTCTACAAACTTTCCCTTTAGTTTTGGAGTCTTCAAAACCTGGAAGAATATCCATATATACTTCTTCTGCCAAGTCTTCATGTAGAAACACATTTTTAACATCAAATTGATGAAGAGGCCAATTTAAATTTGCAGCAAGGGATAAAAGAATTCTCACAGTATTCATCTTAGCAACTGGAGCAAATGTTTCCTCATAATCTACCTCATAGGTTTGTGTAAAACCTTTTGCAACCAATCGAGCTTTGTACCGTTCAATGGATCCGTCTGCCTTCTGTTTGACTGTAAATACCCACTTACACCCAACTGTCTTGTGCCCTTTAGGTATGCCAACCAATTCCCAGGTGCTATTCTTGTGAAGAGCTTTCATCTCCTCAATCATAGCATGCTTTCATTTGGGATCAGTGAGTGCATCTTGTACATAGTTAGGTATAGACACAGAAGCAAAATTGGACACAAAAGCTTTGTAGGAAGGAGAGAGGCGACTATATGAGACAAATTTGGATATGGGGTGATGATGCTAAAATTTGGTAAGATAAACTAAAGCAGTATAAGAGGAGAGAGAGAGGTAGTGAAAGACTGATTTTTTGTATGTGGTTTGGCCCTGTTAATGAAGGAACCTACGTCCACGTGTGTGTCTGAGCATGTTCACTATACTGTAAAAAGCCGGGGACTTGTGGTGAACCAACAATAGTCTAGAGCTACCGTAGGTCGACTGGGCGAGTTGATGGCTGCTATAGAAGTGCTGTATAGACTGAAAAGTTGATCCCTTTCTATGGGGGTGAGGGGTCTCTTTTATAGATGCAAGAGACCCACTACTACATGGATAAAGAAATATAATCCAATTAAGATTGATTGGCATTAATTGTGGGGGTTTCCTAATTGGATAAGGAAACGATGTGTACTTTCCATTAGACTTCTAACTTGATTAGGAAACAGCCTGGAATATTCTAGAGTGTGTCTCGTGGGTCTGGCTTGACTGCGCCTGTACAGACCGTACTTGCGCAATCTTCCCGACTTGTTGGTCGGGTCGTGGATGAACTGCTCGGTCATAGGATAGAGCCAATTTTGGACGTATCAGCTGCCCCCCATTTCCAAGTTTGGCTAGATGCCATAACAGGGCAAGTTTGGAAATCTGTTAACTGCTCGAGAAGGTTGCCTCGGAGCTTCTGAGTCTGGTGAGTTCTCGCGAACTGGTTAAGAGTTGAGACTTAGCCTAGCTCGAAATTTTGAAGTGCTCAGGAATTGGCCGAGAGTTGAGACTCGGCCTAATTCGGAGCCTTTTGCTTAAGTTAGCTCCCAGGATGGTAATCTTCTACCCGTAAACCTTCGTCAAGATTGTGGGCAAAAGAATTTGCCATGTTGGAAAAGCCGACCTAAAGCGTATGATTTAGAGTCCTTTTATGTTAACTCTCCAGGATGGTTATCTTCCGCCCAGCTAGTCTTCGTCAAGACTGTTGGGAGAAGAGCTTGACCATGTTGGCAAAGCCGACCTAAAGCGTGTTGCTTTAGGGTCTTTTTTGCTCCTCTATCGTGGGCCAACTTAAGAGGAGTTCCTCTATCGTCGGTTTGGACCTAAGCGGAATTATTGCGTCTGAGTACTGTAGGCACCCGGGTTGTCAAAGAGTTTGACTAAGTTAACCCCAAGGCCTGTAAATACCCGGTGTGATCGCCTGTTTAGTTCATTGTGCCTTCTTGCCCCCCAAGCTTTTGCTAAGACGGGGGTCTGTTGAGGCTATGACTATAGGTAACCGACCTGGAACGTGGGTGGTTGCAGGGTCTTTTGAAGTTTGCAATCATCAGCCACCTAGGGGGTTTTTCCCCATCGTAGGTTTTGAGCCTAAGCGAAGCCGACGCCTCGGGTGTGATCCCGAGGTCTTTTGCCAACTGCGTAACAGTGATCTTTGGTTGCCTCGGGATTGAGCCCGGGGGTGCTCGGGTGTAGCCCGAGGTCTTTTGAGGTGCCTGGGTATGGTTCCGAGGTCTTTGCAAGAGCTCACTGACAGTCTATGGAGCCTCATGCAATGATCGGGCAAGTACCACTGTAGTCGGGCTCATCTAGACTGATGAAGACTGGAGGTCGGGTTAGGATCACTGGGCTCCTGATTATTCTGAGCTGGAGGCAAGGTCAAGATCACTGGATCCTGACTGCTGCAAACTGGAGATCGGGTCAGGCCTACCGGACTCAGACTGATGCGAACTGGAGGTCGGGTCAAGGCTGACGGACCCAGACCGTTGTGAACTGAAAGAACTGCCAGGACAATCGGGCTTCTTTGTGTTCCTCCTCTCGAGCTAATCTCGCTTTCGCTTATTTCTTGTAGCCTCGTCGCTTACGTGCCCGAGGTCTTTGGTCTTTAGAAATTCTTCAGTGTCAATGTATTTTCCAACCCTCTCTGCGAGTTTAACCAAGGTTGCCGGTCGGTTTCTGTGGTGTGCTGAACTCCTGAGCAGAAGGCTGTAATAGCGACGGTTTCATCAAGATCATAGATCCCGAGCTTCTCTTGATTAAACCAGTCGGTGAATTCCTTGAGGGACTCGTTATTCCTTTGCCTCACAGTCAGCAACTGCATGTCAGACTTTGGCCGTTCATGCATATCGATGAACTGCTTGATAAGTTGCTTGAAACTGCGAATCGATAGGGGCTTCAAGGAGTAGAACCATTGGGCGACTGGGCCATTCAAAGTGCTAGGAAAGGCTAGGCAGTATAGATCGTCGGCACTGGTGGCGAGAGCCATCTGGGCCTTGTAGGTCCGGACGTGGTCGACCGAGCTCCCTGAGCCATTGTACAAATCTAGGTGGGGCTGTTTGAATATGGCAAACTTCATAATCTGGCTGGAGAACGGTGACTCTGTCTCGGTATTGACATGGTCCTGAGTAGCTTTCTGGCCTAACTCTTTGGCCATTTTGTCGATCTGTTTCTTCAAACTCTGGATACGAGCCATTACACCTTCCCGACCGATATTGGGGGGGGTTGGTCGGGTCGGTGGAAGAGGCTTCTTCTTCATGGCGGTGCTCTGTTCTCTGGGATCATGCTCAGCTATGACTCCGGCTGATCGTATGCCCAAGGCCACCTCGGCTCTTGACCGAGTGACCTTGGACTAATTCCCGGGCCTTATGCTCCTGCCTCTCCTCTCGGGCAGCACGCCTACCGCTGATGTCTATGGCGAACGCGGGACAGGTTGGCTCTGGCACGTTGTCTGGTCAAGATTAGTTCCCGACCGTACGCAACGTTCCTGGGCCGTTTCACGGCCACTGGAATATTGCTTTGTTGGGCCAGTAGGGCTTTGATCTGCAGCTGGGTTTGACACTGGATCTTCAAGAGTTGTGCGAGGGTTGCGATGATATGCTCCGGTTTCAGGACAGGCAGGGCCAGCGGGATGGCCCAGTCAGCCAGCTGCGCAGCCTTCTTACCCTTCTTTGAAGGCATGTTTGTCAGTCAAAGACTTGTTTTTTTATGAGAAATCTGTTTTTCCCACAGACGGCACCAAACTGATGATGCCAAAATTTGGTAAGATAAACTAGAGCAGTTTAAGATAAGAGAGAGATAGCGAAAGATTGACTTTTTGTATGTGGTTCGACCTTGTTAACGAAGGAACCTACGTCCACGTGTGTGTCTGAGCACGTTCACTATACTGTAAAAAGTCGGGGACCTGTGGTGAACCAACAATAGTCTGGAGCTACAGTAGGTTGGCTGGACGAGTTGATGACTGCTATAGAGGTGCTGTATAGACTGAAAAGTTGATTCCTTTCAATAGGGGTGAAGGGTCTCTTTTATAGATGCAAGAGACCCACTACTACATGAATAAGAAAATATAATCCAATAAAGATTGATTGGCATTAATTGTGGGGGATTCCTAATTAGATTAGGAAACGATGTGTACTTTCCATTAGTCTTCTAACTCGATTAGAAAACAGCCTGGAATATTCTAGAGTGTGTCCCGCGGGCCTGGCTTGACTGCGCTTGTACGGACCGTGCTTGCGCGGTCTTCCCGACTTGTTGGTCGGGTCTGAACCGCTCGGGAGGCCTCGGATAGACCAAACCGCTCGACCTGATGCTTATCCAAGGAACCGTGCATGATTTGGCTGAGCCACTGAGTGAAACCGCTTGGTCATAGGATAGAGCCAATTTTGGGCATATAATAGGGTGTTGAGTACATGACCTAACACCCTTCCTTGTAGCAATTGGAATATCCAAATTATCGATAACAGGAGGGGAATTAATAACAGGGGAATCAATAATAGGAGAATCAACAACAGGAGTATTAATAACAGGAGTAGAATCAGAGTTACCTAGGTTCTCATCAGGAGAAGGAGATTGAAGAGGCAGATCTAAAGCAATGGTCTTATCTTTCATTCTCCAAGTTCTTCTCTGATATACTATATCCTCTTTTTCTGGGCTCCTCCTCTGTCTCTCTATCTATTACATCCTCATTTTCAATAGTCCTCAATATCTCAAATGGATTAGCCGCGGGAACATTAGGCACCTGCATTAGGAGTAGAAATCTCAACGCTATCAGGCAACTCTTCTATATGTTTATTCTCCCCCTGAAGAGGTGTCTGAGGAATGAAATAAGATTGTTCCTCGAAAAAAGTTACATCCATGGAGACATACCACTTCCGGGTGGGAGGGTGGTAACATTTATAGCCTTTCTGTGTAGGAGAGTAACCAACAAAGACTCATTTGATGGCATGAGGATCAAGTTTTCCTCGTGTTGGAGCATGGTTATGGACAAAACATACACAGCCAAAGACTTTAGAAGGGATAGAAAACAAGATAAAAGGACTAGAAAGTACTTTAACCGGAGATTTTTTATTGAGTACTTGAGTGAGTAACCGATTGATGAGATAGGCAGCAGTTAAGACTGCTTCTCCCCAGAAAGGCTTTGGAGCCTGAGCAGAGAATAACAGTCTAACAGACCTAGCAGTGTTTAAGAGGTGCCTATTCTTGCATTCAGCAACCCCATTCTGTTGTGGGGGGTGTTGGTGCAAGATGATTGATGAATTATGCCATGATCCAAAAAAAATCCTCAAGACCAGATTTAAAGTACTCCCCCCCATTATCTGAACGAATAATTTTGACACGAGCATCGAATTAAGTACAAATCATTTTATGAAAATTTTGAAGATGGAGTGAACTTCACTCTTTTCTTTCATCATGTATCCCCAAGAAGCACGAGAGAAATCATCAATAATGAATGTACAACCACCTATGACCTTTAAGTGCGACAACACGAGAAGCACCCCAAACTACAGAATGAATAAGAGAAATGGGACCAGTACTTTTATTATTACTTGGATAAAACGAAGCACGGTGATGCTTTCCAAGTTCGCAATCTTCATACCGAAAGGTGGATACATTTTGATTTGATAATAAAGAGGAAAATAAAAACTGAAGTAAACCGAAGGCAGGGTGTCCTAGACGCCTATGCCAAAGCATGATATCACCAGATTTAGAGCCAGCTGAAGTAGTATGATGTGCCAGATCAAGTTGTTCCTGTGGTTCCAGAAGATAAAGACCATTCTACTCTCCACCATTGCCAATCGTCCTCCTCGTGACAAGATCCTAAAACACACAATGAGAAGGGAAAAATGTGACGCTACAATTTTGATCACGGGTAATACGACTGATAGATAAGAGATTATTGGTAAAACTAGGAACATGCAGAACAGAAGATAAAGACAATGAAGGAGACACCCGACTAAACCTTTGCCTGAAACCGAAGAGATGGTTCTATCAGCAATCTTGACTTTATCTTGTCCTGAATATGGAGTATAATCAGAAAGAGTAATTCTTTGGTGACAACTTTCATACAACCTCTTAAAAATATGTCTCTCTCTCCTGTGATGTCACTGGACCCCACAGTGACACAGGAGAGAGATAGACACATCTTTTAAGAGGTTGTATGAAAGTTGTCACCAAAGAATTTCCAAATCAGAAAACACAGGAGATGAACCAGTCATATGATCAAATACCTCTGAATCAATAATCTAAGGGTAACTAGATTGGGAATGGAATGTACTCACAGAAGTGGCTAAGTTACCTGAATAAGCAAAAGATGATGAGGCAGTAGTAGGTGTATCCAGTCAAGACATCAAGCGACGGAGAGTTTCCGATTCTAAAGAAGATAATGCAGTGGATGAAGACGTAGGTGAACCATCAATAATGGAGGAATCAACAACCTCTGTATGTTGAGCATGAGAATGGGCATAATTACCCTGTCTGGAGTAACTGGGTAGTCGCCATGTCCAAAAAACTTTCACCTATCTCGATGATCATAGAGTCAACAAGACAAGTCATGACAATGGAATTCTCCATTTCCCAAGTGTCATAAGATGCATCCTCGGTGCTAGGTGCTTTGATTTGGCCGTTGATGTACCCCATCTTTCCTCTACCCTTGAGAAACAATGTCATAGACTGGGACCAAGCCAGGAAATTTTCACCATTGAAGAGGGAAGTAGTGATCTTCAAGTTCGGGTTATCAGGTTGAGTATAATACTGTTCTCACTTCGAGGTGGCTGCGAATTGACGGTGGATTTTTCTGGATCACTCGTCATCATAGGTTAGCCCGCAACACTCACTACCAAAAAAGGAACTGAGGGGCATTATCAACGGAGATGAAGCACACACTGTTAGATCAAAGCACCATAAAGAGGATTAAGAAAACATTGATTAATTGCCCATTCAGGGACCCAAACAAAGGTAAGGGATGCCTTCAATCAAACCAGCACACAAGCAATAGTGATGAGGTTTGATAAGGGAAAAATTGAAGAGGAAGAGAGAATGGGTATGCTGCGAATCAGGTTAGTGGGCTGGTGAGGTGTGCGTAGGGATAGAGGGAGGCTGCGCCGCAAGGGAAGAGCCCTAGGAGCTGGGCGCACACCAAGGGTGTGGGGGGGGTCTCGGCTGGGTTGGGTGAGGGTTAGATGAGTCTTGGCTGGGTTGGGTTAGGTTAGGTTAAGGCTCGGCTGGGCTGGAATGGTGGTAGATGGAGGTCCGATGGTGGTGGATGATGGTAGTGGAGCTTTTCCCTCCTTAGGGTGGCTCTGATACAGGGTTCGAAGTATCGGTCGATACCGAGTCGTATCGGCCGAGTTAACTCGGTATCGTGAGGGTCCGATACGATATATTGCCCGATTCAAGTCGAGTTAAAAAAAAATTGAGTATCGTTCTATATTTCGGCCGAATCGGCCGAAACAGCCGAGTTTTCTACATCTCGGCCGAGATAACTACCGATACACCCGAGACGATGAACATCTCTGAAAGAAAAAGAGAAAAATCTGAAAGGAAAAAAGAAAAATCAGAGGAAAAGTGAAAAAGAGAGAAATCAAAAAGAAAAAACTTACCAGATCTGAAAGATTTCCAAAGCAGGTATGTGTTTCTCCTCTTTCTTTCTCATTCTTCTTCTTCTTCTTCTTCTTCCACCGTCTTCTTTCTTCTTCTTTTGCCATCGTCTTCTTGTTCTTCATCCTCCTCCGTCGTCTTCTTCTTCATCTTCTTCTTCTCAGATCTCTCTGTCTCTCTCTCTCTCTCTCTCTCTCTCTCTTTTCTGGGTTTGGTCGAGAGTCAAAGGGAGGGTTTTGTTTTTTTTTTTTTTTGGATCAGAAGAGTCAGAGGGAGGGTTAAGTTGGGGAGTAGTTAAGTTGTGGTTGGGATTTTATTATGTGTATCATGCGTTTGTGTGCATGTATTTTCATTTGATTAAAATTTAGATTTTATTGGGTGGGTGTGATGTGCAATTTATTTTTTTTGTATATAATTATTAATTACATGATTAGGCTAATGTTATGTTTGAAGATTATTTAATTTGAATGTGCATTAAAAATATATTTACTTTTAAAAAAATGTTTACTTATTTATCAAAAAAAATGTTTCCTTATTTGTTTAAAATGTGTATGTGTAAATTTGTAATACACAAAAAATATTTACTTATTTGTTTAAAATGTGTGTGTGTAATAAAAAAAAATTGCTTAAAAATATTCACTTATTTATTTAAAATGTGTATGTGTAATAAAAAAAGAGTTCACATTTGCTCACCCTGGGTGAGCATAACCCAAGCATCCCATTGGCCAATGCAGTGGGACCTACGATTAAACAACATTTGTTTAATCGTGGTTCCCATTGTATTGGCCAATGGGGTGCTTGGGTTATGCTCACCCAACCTTTAAATGGGTGAGCAAAAATGCACTCATAAAAAAAATGTTCAAACAGTAGATCGGCAGCATGTGAATTGAATAATTTGTGATTTTATAGTTGGTACATTGGATATTGTAACAATCTATTATGTCAATTTTGTTATTTTTATTATTTTAGAATTTTTGGTTATTTTTTCATATTTTTTTGAACCTTTAATCTAGCGTTTCGTTGCGTATCGCCCGATACCAGGCCGATACCGCGACCCCGAGTCATCACAACGGACTCCGATACCGCGACCGATACCGCGACCTCGAACCATGCTCTGATACCATGTTAAGTTTATGATTTCATGCTTAAGTTGAGACAAAGAGTCTCAACCCTATTTATATTAATCACTGAAAACAAGGAAATTACAATGATGCCTATAGGCAAATAAAAGAAAAAAAACAACTCATAGCCACCTAATATACAGCTCATATTAGACTGCTAATAGACAACTAATTCCAACATATTTAACAATTCACACCCCACTCAAAATAGAATTGGTATGGACATTAGAGCCAAGAACACAACCCTGCAGCCCGCTCCTCCCATCACAGCTTACTTCTTTGCATATACTTTATTCTTTTCATTTTTTTTTTTTCAGAACCGATGGGATGGGAAACCAATGCCTGGCTTGGCCAAAATTTATATACTCCTAAGAAAATCGATCCAATTTTCTTGGGAAAATTTGAAAAAATTCCCAATTGAGTAAAGAACCATTGATGACTGTAATTATAAAATTTTGGGAAAAAAGGGTAGGACATTTGAGCAATGAACGGAGGCATATTTGGATGGTTTTATTGAACTTTGGAGGTTATGGAAAGGACATAAATTGTTAGGATGAAGAAAGCAGAGATATACACAAATGCTAAAGGCATTGATGAGTATCATAGTGAGAATTTGTATGTTCCTTTTCTCTCTGTTATCAATCCGAAAAGAGAGAGAGAGAGAGAGAGAGAGAGGGAGAGAGAGAGAAGAAGAAGAAGAAGAAGAAGAAGGGGGAGAGAGAGAACACTTGCAACTCGATGACGACGACGGTGGCGACAAGGACCCTCGACAGAGACGGCGACGGCTCGGGCTCGACAGGGGGGTGGGGGGTTGATTTTCATATTTGGGCAAATTTTAATCTAATTAGGGTTGTGTGTGTTATTTGGAGTGTGGGTCCCACAGTATTTTTCAAATTTTGCTTAGATACCCTTTTGTGTGGTTTAGTGTGTAGATCAGTGTGTGTGTGTGTATCACTTACTAAAAAATTGCAAGCATACCATCATAAGATTCACTTGCCGGTTAAAAACTTCTGAGATACTTTACTACCCAAGGGAATATACAATTAACATCATGAGATACATAAGCATACCATCACGAGTCCAATTGATTCTACATCTAGAACAATGTATCAAGTCGAAAGCCTGACTTGGATACAACAAACGTCTTGTTGCAAAAGCTGCCACCATTGCAGGCACACCGCGCTCAAGTGCAAACTGAATCTGGTTCTCATGAACATCTTTTGGGGCTACAGACATGGTGAGCACATCCCGTGACAACAAATAGGCACCAAAACTTGCCACACCACACCCAACATCCAAAACAACTCGGGTATGCTGACCAAATGCTATATCAGGGACCATCTAAATTTAAAAGATAAAAAATACAATTAGACATGAGATACTCAGAGAACCACGCATTCAATTCCTGCAATACACGTGTTGAGATTCATAATTCAACAAACCTGTGAAATCAGATCCAAGTACTGGTCTGCCCCATGAATAAACTGAGTACCACCACCAGGAAACTTGAACTTATCCTTGCCTATTTGAATCCAATTTTGACCCCCTTTATCCTCAACTAGGCGCGCGTGGGGAACATTGCTGAACCATACCTGAATTAAAGTGTTAAGGCAAGTAACTTCCTTATGTTCATAATCCAGTTAGCCACATTGAGCATCTTCAACACTATAGGAGACCCGAAATAGGTAGCCGCAACCACCTTTCTGAAATAAAGCAGTCTATCTAACCCTCATAGCTATTTTGACTAGCTAAACATAATCTCCAACTGACGAGTCATAATATCCAAATTACTAGCTACATTTGGAGAGCCAAAATTTTATCGCCCCAAATCTCAATTGCCAAACATTTTACTATGTCATTCAATACAAAACCCTGACGTAAAAAAAATATTAAAGTAAAGTGGTTATAGCTAGTATTACCGTTAAATAGTGGCTAGTTGAACTAGAAAAAGTAAGATTTTTAGCTTAAAATAGCTAGCACGACCGGAGATGCTTAATATTCCAACTAAGATATAGTGGATTTATAATCAAACTTGATTTCAAATGTGGAACATTCAAATTACAACACTAAAATTGTAGTATTAATTGACAACAAACAAAGAGAAACTAAAGAACATAACAAAAGTAACCAACAAATCAGAAGTACCTCGTCTCGGCTTCTAGGCCAAGGGATTGGGGTTCTGTAACCTTTGGGGGCCGGAACCAAGCAGTTCAAGCCCTGCCCTTTTTCTGGACAATGCCGCTCGAATCTCTCCCCTTTCTCTGTAGTCTTCAACCTCCGAATCGCCTTTACATTGTCCAAACACGGTATGTACTCTCTCATACTCCCGGGACACAGCCTGAACTTCGTAACCCTAACCCTAACCCTAGACTCCCCTTCATCACCTCTCACATCCTCTGTCTCATTTCCATTCCCCCAATTCTCCACCATATCCGGATCAAACTCTCCAATCTCAAACTCACTCGCCATTATACCATTCTCATCCACAACCCCAAACCTCTCCACCTCCGGCGGCGGCGGCGGCGGCGGTGGCGGAGGCGGAGGCGGAGGAGACTGAGTTAGCGACTGCGAATCGGACTGTGTAGGGAGTGAAGGTAGGGTTTGATCAGACACAGTTTGAGTCCGATTGTCGTCGAGGTCGAGGTCGAGATCGAGATGGAAGGTTTTGTTGAAATTGGGAGAGAGAGAGACTGTAGTTGAAGTGAGAGGGGGGGTTTGGCGGGAATTGAAGAAGACGAGCTGTTGATAGCCATCGGAGGATTCGGACCAGCGCTTGCCGAAGTAGAAAAAAGAGAGTGAGAGGAAGATGAAAGCAGAGATCTTGATGAGTGTAGAGGATTTGAAGAAATCGCCATTGTTGAATGCTTTCATTGCTTTCGATTTTGTCCCCCCGAGAACAGTCCACTCTCGGCTAGCAGATCTGATGATATCACTCACTCACTTTTCGCTCTGTCAACAATGCTACGGAACAAACATTTCTTTTTTTTTTTTTAGGAACATTTGCAAACACAATCTCGGGTGCGTTTGATAAAACTGAAAATTAAGTACTGAAAATTAAGTGCTGAATTTTAAGTACTGAAAATTTTAAGCGATTGAATTTATAGTACTAAAAACAATTTTTCAAGTACTGAAATAGATTGTATTCAGTGATTATTTTCAGTAGAAATTTTTCACTTAAAGTTTTCAGTGGTTTTTTGGCTGCTTTTTCAATTAAGTGATACGTTATCAAACGCACTGAAGCAAAATAAGTGCTGAAAATTTTCATTTTCATCACTTAATTGGGTTATCAAACACACTCTCTCTCTTCTAAAGCGTGGTTGGAAGTGTTTATAAAAAATGTTCGTCAGTCAAATATTACTCATAATATATTATACAAAAATGATACACACATACCAAAACACCCACTTACTCATAATATATTATACAAAAATGATACACACACACCAAAACACCCACTGAAACACCCTCAGGCCCTTCTAAGCAAAATTTTAAAAATTTGGGTGGGACCCACACCCAAATCAGTCCCTCAAATCCCAAAATCAGTCCCTTTTCCCTCCATTTCTCCTTTTCCCCCAATCACACCCGAGAACCCCAGCCCTCCCCCCGCAGACCCCTGCCCCCCCTCCCCTCACCGTCGACGCCTTGCCCGGAACGTCCACTGCAGGTCGTCGGAGCACCGTCCACTACAGGTCGCCGCCGCCGGCTCCTTCTTGGTAAGTCTTCTCTCTCTGTGTGTGTGTGTGTGTGTCTCTCTTTATCTCTCATTCTTTGTGGGCTCAAAGTAAGGCATCTATCTCTCATACTTTGATGTTTGATATCAAGCTCATTTCATGTTTGATATCTCACAGTATGAATTTAATATGCCCATTTCATGTTTGAATTTAATATGCCCATTTCATGTTTGATATCTCACAGTAAGGCATCTAACTCACAATATGAATTTAGTATGCCCATTTCATGTTTGATATCTCATTCTATCCTTTTGCTATTTGCTTCCATTTGTAAACCCACCATTTGTAAGTGAAAGTAAGTGAAAAGTAATAGGATAAATGTCTTACTGATAAAAAAAATTTCTCATTTGTAAACCCACCATTTGTAAGTGAAAGTGATCCATTCTGCCCTAGTGTTTTAAAATACTCACAAATTCTGCCCTAGTGTTTTAAAAAAGGGGGGAAAATGGTGGGTGATGGTCCAAACAGATAATATTTTCTGTTTACACTAACAGATAATATTATTTGTCAACTTTAAACCACTATAACTTTATCAATTCTTGGGCTTTTTGGGTGATTTTTTTTTTTTTGAATTCATGTATTCATTTGAGATCTACGCATTGGACTTGAAAGTTGTACAAAAAAAGTAATTTGGAACCTCATTTTTCATTTTTATCTTAGCTGTGACACAAACAGATAATATTATCTGTTTACACTAACAGATAATATTATTTGTCAACTTTAAACCACTATAACTTTAACAATTCTTGGACTTTTTGGGTGATTTTTTTTTGAATTCATGTATTTATTTGAGATCTACGCATTGGACTTGAAAGTTGTACAAAAAAAGCAATTTGGAACCTCATTTTTCATTTTTATCTTAGCTGTGACATAAACAGATAATATTATCTATTTACACTAACAGATAATATTATTTGTCAACTTTAAATCACCATAACTTTATCAATTCTTGGGCTTTTTGGATGATTTTTTTTTTTGATTTCATGTATTTCTTTAAGATCTACGCATCGGATTTGAAAGTTGTACAAAAAAGTAAGTGAATGCATTTGGGAATCCATGTTATGTAGGCCAAATTGCAATTTCTTCTAACTATTAGGAACAACATATTTTATTTTTCTTTTTTTTCAAATTGTGTTACATTCTTGGGATTAATTCTTAGGATTAATTCATTACCCTCGATTATAATAGGATAAATGTCTATTTTCTGTGAATTTTCTAGCTATTTTGCTATCATAATGTTGATATGTTGAAGCAATCTCTATATAAATCCGTATAAATTGATGATTGTATTATATATTGTAGAGAAATGGAAGAAGAAGTTTCAAGTGCTTCAATAAGCATTCATGAGGATATTATCGAAATTGATCATGACAAGGAGCAAATAAGAGACGTAGAAAACCAAATTGATGAGCCGAAAAAGGGGATGGAGTTTGATTCTTTGGATGAGCTGATGGTGTTTTATGCCGAATATGCTAGAGATAAAGGTTTTGATGTGGCTAAAAGAAGCTCTACAAAGAAGGAAGGGGTCGTCAGATATGTGGCATTTCAGTGTACTCGTGGTGGTACGTTAAGGAGTAGATCAACCAACCCGTTAAATGTGCGCCCAACCGCAAAGATGGATTGCAAAGCAAAGCTTAGGGCATTTCATTGTCCCAATGGAAAGTGGTCTATGACATCAGTTGAACTTTCCCATAACCATGAAATGAGTCCAGGTAAATCTCGATATTTTAAATGCAATCGGTTGTTGCAACCACATGTGAAAAAGAGACTAATGTTGAGTGATAAAGCTGGAATTAGAATAAACAAGAATTTTAATTCGTTAGTTATTGAGGCGGGGGGGCATGAGAATCTGTCATTTACTGAGAAAGATGTAAGAAACTACATCAATAAAGTTAGGCGTTTACAACTTGGGGAAGGTGATGCTAATGCAATGCACAACTACTTTTTGAGAATGCAATCTAATAATTCTGACTTCTTCTACATGATGGATTTGGATGAAAAGGGTCGCTTAAAGAATGTTTTTTGGGCTGATGCAAGGAGTAGGGCAGTATACAAAGAATTTGGTGACGTGGTTACGTTTGATACTACATATTTGGTTAATAAATATGACATGCCATTTGCGCCTTTCGTAGGGGTGAACCATCATGGGCAGTCAGTATTGCTAGGATGTGGGTTGATCTCAAGTGAGGATACTGAGACCTTTACGTGGTTTTTTCAGTCTTGGCTTACATGTATGTCTGATTGTCCGCCCAGTGCAATAATAACAGATCAAGACAGAGCCATGAAGAAAGCAATAGAGGTTGTTTTTCCAAATGCACGGCACCGATGGTGCTTATGGCATATCATGAAAAAGTTGCCTGAAAATTGAAAGGATACAAAGAATATGAATCGATCAAATTCATGTTGCAAAATGCTGTTTATGATTCATTAACCATTCAAGAATTTGAAGATGCTTGGGGCAATTTCATTGAAAAATATCAGCTAGAAAGTAATGAATGGTTACTTGGTTTGTATGAGGAGAGGCATCGATGGGTACCAGCTTTTGTGAGGGATATTTTCTGGGCAGGAATGTCAACCACTCAGCGAAGTGAAAGTATGCACGCTTTCTTTGATGGCTACATCAACTCCAAGACAACTTTGAAGCAATTTGTGGAACAATATGAGAATGCCTTGGCAAAAAAAGTAGAGAATGAAAAACAAGAAGACTTCAATTCATATAACTCATGCTACCCATGTGCTACGCCTTTAGGGATGGAGAAGCAATTTCAAAGTGTTTACACGCGGGCGAAATTTAAAGAGTTTCAAAACGAGTTATTTGGGAAGCTTTGTTGTAATTTGCTTTTACTTAAAGAAGATGTTGGATTTAGAGAATATGAAGTACGTGAACGGGTTCGTTTTGGAGATGGTCATCGGTCTGCAACTTTCAACCTATTTTTTTTTTTATAATACACAGGAAGTGAATTGTAATTGCCGATTGTTTGAGTTCAGAGGAATAATGTGTAGGCATGAACTTATGGTGTACAATGATATGGACATTTATGATGAAGTACCCGCCAAGTACATTCTACAAAGATGGAGTAAGAATATCAAAAGGAAACATACCAAGATTCGGATCAGTTATGACAACTGGGCAGACAGACCAGAGGCACGACGTTTATGATAAAATGTGTAATATTTTCTATGAGTTGGGTGAAGTGGCAACGGAATCTGAAGCTTGGTGTGATGAGGTGATTGCACAAATACAACAAATGAAAGAGGGATACAAAGAGAAGGCTGCAATTTGTGGAAGCAATATACCCATTTTTACTAATCATTCGAGTAAATCAACTTCACATGGAGATGGTATCGTACTAACAAAAAGAAAGCACAAATATACTTGATCCATTTGTTACTCGTAGTAAGGGGCGACCGCCAAGTAAAAGGAAAGTGGGCAATGTTGAGAAAGCAGTTAAGAAACAATCAAAAGCCAAAAACAAAAAAACAAAAGCATCGACAAGTGCAAAGGTTTGACAATATTAATATATTAATATTAATGTTTTTTCATTAAAATAAGGTCACTGTAATATTTACTTTGCATTTTGCATTTATTTTTAGGGCTATGACGAGAATAGGAACGAGCATTGTACACAAGAGAGCCGAATGACCATTCAAGGAAGTCTTACATTTCAACCGCCAAATGTGGGAATAGACTCAAGTCTTGCATTTCAAGTGCCGAATGTGGGAATAGACCCAAGTCTTGCATTTCAAGAGCCGAATGTGGGAATAGACCCAAGTCTTGCATTTCAAGAGTCGAATGTAGGAATGTCCCCAAGTCTTGCATTTCATCCAAATTTGGGAATGAGAGGAAACTTTGATTATTATGACTTTATGTGATGGGTTCATGAATTTGACTATGACTGTATTTGATGGTTTGAAAGCATTTAGTATGACTTTATTTGATGGTTTGGAAGCGTTTAGTATGACTTTATTTGATGTCTGTTGGCTGTGCTATGGTGTTTAGCAGTAAGTTTGGTTGTGGTTATGCTTATGAAAAACAAAGGTCCAAATTGCTTTTTTTTTTTTTACAACTTTCAAGTCCGATGCGTAGATCTTAAAGAAATACATGAAGTGATAAAAAAAAAAATCACCCAAAAAGCCCAAGAATTGATAAAGTTATAGTGGTTTAAAGTTGACAAATAATATTATCTGTTAGTGTAAACAGATAATATTATCTGTTTGCGTCACATCTAAGATAAAAATGAAAAATGAGGTTCCAAATTGCTTTTTTTTTTTGAACAACTTTCAAGTCCAATGCGTAGATCTCAAATAAATACATGAATTCAAAAAAAAAAATCACCCAAAAAGCCCAAGAATTGACAAAGTTATGGTGGTTTAAAGTTGACAAATAATATTATCTGTTAGTGTAAACAGATAATATTATCTATTTGTGTCACAGCTAAGATAAAAAGGAAAAATGAGGTTCCAAATTGCTTTTTTTTGTACAACTTTCAAGTCCAATGCGTAGATCTCAAATAAATACATGAATTCAAAAAAAAATCACCCAAAAAGCCCAAGAATTGATAAAGTTATAGTGATTTAAAGTTGACAAATAATATTATCTGTTAGTAACATGACACTTGCAACAAAAAACCCAAATTCATAACATGACTATTATAGAATACATTTAGGCACAAATCCTTACACAAGTGTTCATTGATTCCTTACATGCCAAATTACAAAAAAACTAAAATAAAGAGAAGTTCTCAAACGGAAAGAAACGACATTTGTTTTCCTAATAAAAACATCAAAGCACATATGACTAGCATTTTCAAAAAGAGCTTATTGCCCATTTTTTTGATTTCAACACATATTTGCTTTTCTGCATGTTGTATCGTTGTCTTCACTTTTATTTTGTTGACATCACACTTTGATGAAGTTGCATCAGCCTCAACGTCGTCTTTACTGTCTTCGCACCATAGAAAGAAATTACATGGTTGTTTGTGATCCTATGAATGAAACAAGTTGTTAATATAAAAAAACCTTATAAAAAACAACATATATTTAGTAATGCAATCCAATCCAAGAATTAAGCCTTACTAGATATCCCGGGCATGAGTAAAACAAACAATCCTTGCTCCATTCTTTTTGCGAAGTTTTCAATATTGCTACTCTTCCACACCAACACTTCTTTAATGGCACTTTCACACAATTCAATGGAGAGGCTTTATTACTTGATGAAGACATTGTTCTATCAAAATACACCATTAAGCAAGCTGGTCATGTTCATTGAACTTTCAAATCCGATGCGTAGATCTTAAAGAAATACATGAAATCAAAAAAAAAAATCATCCAAAAAGCGCAAGAATTGATAAAGTTATGATGGTTTAAAGTTGACAAATAATATTATCTGTTAGTGTAAACAGATAATATTATCTGTTTATGTCACAGCTAAGATAAAAATGAAAAATGAGGTTCCAAATTGCTTTTTTTTGTACAACTTTCAAGTCCAATGCGTAGATCTCAAAAATAAATACATGAATTCAAAAAAAAAATCACCCAAAAAGCCCAAGAATTGATAAAGTTATAGTGGTTTAAAGTTGACAAATAATATTATCTGTTAGTGTAAACAGATAATATTATCTGTTTGTGTCACAGCTAAGATAAAAATGAAAAATGAGGTTCCAAATTACTTTTTTTGTACAACTTTCAAGTCCAATGCGTAGATCTCAAATGAATACATGAATTCAAAAAAAAAAATCACCCAAAAAACCCAAGAATTGATAAAGTTATAGTGGTTTAAAGTTGACAAATAATATTATCTGTTAGTGTAAACAGATAGTATTATCTGTTTGTGTCACAGCTAATAGAAGTTGTAAGTATTACTGACTGAATATTAATCACAGTGAAAAACAAACATTAAATTGATTTTGAACCAATCAATAATAAAACCCATCCAAAATCACAACATTAAATCTAGAGAAAAACCCTTGAAAATACTAAAAATTCCAAGTGAACCCATATGATGAAAAATGATTATATAGCAACAAATAAATAAAAATAGATCTTAGATACCCACAAAACATTTAGTTCATATAGAAAAAAAAATAATTGAAACAGATCTTAGACACAAAGAATGAGAGATAGAGAGGGAGAGAGAAGACTTACCAAGAAGCAGTGAACAGCGGCGACCTGCAGTGGCGGCGGCTCCGGCGACGGTCCAGTCCGGGAATGGCATCGACGGCCGTGAGGGGAGGGGAACAGGGGGTCAATGGGGTGGGGTGGGCGCTGGGGCTCGTCTCTCTGATTTGGGTTCAATGGAGGGAAAAGAATGGGTTTTAGGGATTTTGGGTGTGGGTCCCACACAAATTTAAAAAAATTTGCTTAGAAGGGCCTAAGGGTGTTTTAGTGGGTGTGTGTATCATTTTTGTATATTATATACTAATATGCACTCATGCCCGCAGGGACGATACAAAAAATATATATAAGAAAGAATATTAAAAATATATAAATTAGAATGACTTCAAGATAATTAGGCAATCCTTTGAACTCCACTGTATTACTTGAAGTGGAGTGACATTTTCATGACCTCTGAAGAAAATAGCATAATTGTTACTTCTAACTGGTTGGATGTGTATTCCCAAAAGAAGAAAATCGGTTGATGTGTGATTATATTTACAAATATAATACATGAAAAAAAGAGAACAAAATCTTCTTAAATCCTAATAGAAATTTAAGTAGAAATAGACTGCATCTAATGATTAATTTCAATAGAAAATTTTCACTTAAAGTTTTCAGTGGATTTTTCATTACTTTTCAATTAAGTGGTGGGTTATCAAACGCACTGAAAAGAATTAGTACTAAAACTTTTCATATTCAACACTTAATTGGGTTATCAAACACACCCTTATATTTCCATTCTTTACTTCACTCTTCAGTTTCAACAATTACCCAATCTTATATATCATTCATTAAGTGTTATCACTTGCCAACAGTGATCACAATTGCACAATATGAACTATCTTCTGTATTGGTTTTGTTTTTTTTCCTAAGTGGAACAATAATGCATATCATATATCACATGCTAAAATTTTCCAGCAGTTGATATATTAAATTAAAATTTTTTACCAACTGAGCAAACTTCTTTGTCTTGATATACATTTTTTTTACCGACCGAGCATTCTGGCCAAAAAACTAAAAAATAGAAAGGAAAATGTAGTTTTTGAGGAAAATGAAAAGAATTAGGTGATTAACCGTAATCACCACTGCTCCACCTTCTTCCCTACATCCAACTATCATTAAAATTCACCACCAACACAACCTTACTCTACTTTACTTGGAATTGTGCCCATGGACCCTACCAAAAAAAAAAAGAGTTCGTCTAAGCCTCAATTATACAGTAATAAACTTATTTTTAACTCAAATCATAATACAACAATCAACTAAGAAGGATCATTCAATACTATCCAAAATTCATAAAATAAAAACTAAAAGCTCATTCCTTCATTTAACTCTGAGTTACAAAAGATCACTAACCTTGTAATTCCTAGAATTGATATTTCTCAATCAAGAAAAGTATCTACACACCACTTGGAACATGTGCCATTTTAATTACATCAAACCTCTATGTTACAATAATATTTGGAAGATGCCAGAGTTCTCCATCACAGAAAAGGAAAAACATATGGCAAAGATGATGCCGATGGTTATAAGGTTGTGGCTGTGAGTAGGATGGTCGTGTTCTTACAAAAAAATTCCACGGTCATGGTCTCTGCATCCTTTTCATTCCATCCAAATTTGCTCATCTTGTACACTCAATTCCTACAATTCAACAAATCAATATGGTAGTATTGAAATTTAAATTTGAAAAATATTAAACTAAACATTTCGTGTGATGATAATAAATCATGGAGTTCAAGTATGAGATTATGTAAATGCAAGCATTATCTACAGAATTATTTTGTTGGTAACTATGAAATGGGAATTTTAGAATAATTTTATGGTATCAAGATCTTTGCACACATGATGAACTTTAAATTAACAGGAAAAGAGCCTTCAATGCTCAAATCCATAATCCAGGTTGAATAAAAAATAAAATGCAGACATGTCATCTGAAGAGAATGAAGAAGTCAATAAGATTGATTTTTCCCAGACCCAGATATCAGTATATGACCAGCAGCCCATAGATGTAGGGGTGTTCAAAAATCGAATTGAACCGACAAACCAAACCGAACCAATTCGGTTTTCATTTGATTTGTGCAGTGTAAAACCGAAACCAAACAGAAATTTTACACACTCCGAACCGAACCGAAATCGATCGATTTCGTAAAAAATCACACCGAACCTGTAACAACCTGCATTTCCATAATTACATTCCATATTTAAATTCAATTTGTAATGTCTGCTTTTATTTAATTATAATTCTCATGTTCTAAATTTTATTCCTTGATTTGTTTCAAATTAAAATTTCTGTTGAGGTCAAACTGCGATTTTATAAAAACTAGTAATACTGTAGACACCCCAATTTTGACCAAACGTCAAATCCAGGGATTGGTTACCTCTCGAAGACCGATGATGACGATGACCGTGACGTTCGAAGATTTTCCAAGAAATTCAAAATCTTCAAGATGTTCTTCAAGTTAAAATTGAAAAATTAAAAATAAAAAGGAGAGGATTTGGGTGTTCGGGGAGAAACTCGAATAATGAAGAACGTGTGAGAAACCCAGTCTGGGAACCTGCTTTTTTTTTTTTATAAAAAAAAAAATGGATAATAAACAAAAAAAAAAGGGGGTTTCTTTGGAAGAAAATAGGAGGACAAAATAAATGAAAAAGATTTTGAAAAAGGAGAAAATACAAAAAGAAAATAGTATATTTAAGTATATACCATGCACATGGGTGATACCATGCACATGGGGGATCTTAGTACAAATATAGATATATATATATATATAGATTAAAATTTTAGTTTACATCAACATATCTTTTGAAAATTTAAAAAGAAGGACAAAATTCAGTTAACCCCGGCACCCGGAAAACCCGGCGGCACTCACTGAGTGCCGCGCCGGCATTCACGGGTTGCCGCCCGGCATTCAGTGAATGCCGCCCGGCACTCAGTGAATGCCGCCGGCACCAGTCGAGTGCCGATGGCTGTAACAGACTGCTTTTCTCACATGTTCTAGAAGAAATCTTTGCACATGGGTCTCCACCCGAATTTACCCATTTATCCTTGAGATGATGGCCTATATAAACAGATCTTCATCTTCATTTTGAGGGGACTTTTTGAAGCTTTTGAATCATTTTTATACATATACAAGAGATATACTTGAGTTTTAGAAAGAGAGAAAGAGATAAGAATCATATAGAGAATTGAGAAGAAAAGAAGAATTTCTTGAAGAATTTGAAGAACTTTGAGAAGAATTTGAAGATCTTGGAAGAGCTTCACAAGAAATTGAAGAATTCTTTGAGGTCATAGAGGTAACCACTTAATCCTTGGTAGAGTTAGGATAATTCAATCACAAGTTCTTAGATCTAGGAATTTTTCACATTTTCAAAACCTCTCTTCTTATCCCATTTCATCACACACCACCAAGAACTTGTGATTGAATCTCATAATATTTCATTAATTTGGACCTAATTGATGCCTTGGGTTTGAGATAAGTTAATTTTGAAAAATTTGTGTTCCTAGTCCTCTAAATAAACTTTGATTTCCTTTATTTCTATTTCTTTCATAAGGTTTTACATATCTTAGTGAGTCTATTTGAGTTTGATTCTTTAGTTTCCTATGATCTTATGATCCATATGGAGACTAAAAATGAATCATGGTCATAATCTACATATAATTGGTGAGATTCAAGTCCTAACCCATGACTTGGGCCTCCTTATTAAGAATCTCATGGAATTCTTACTATATTTCATAGAGGTTTGAGTAGATTTGTGTCTTATTTAGTCTCCAAGGACCATTAATTTGGAGGAGAATGAAATCTATATTCCTTAAGGACCATATGTTTGGGAGAGGATTTGAGTGTAAGCTTTCATAGTTTGATGAAATCTATGGAACTTGAATGTTTAAAAGTCTATTAAATTGAGTAAAACCTTGGGTATTCTTACTAGGATCTCTTTACTATGAATCTTATGGAATTCATACTATATTCCATGGAGATTAGAGTGGATTTGTTTTCCTTTAGTCTCCAATGACCATCAAATGGTAGAAGAAATATTTTAAGTTTAAGACCATCTCTATGGCTTAGACTAACCTCTTCCTTGGGTTTTTTTTGGAAGTTCTTCATATTTCATCCAAAACCTACATGTATGTGTGTCTTTAGCCTCCAATGACCACCAAGTGGTAGGAGTAATGATTTGAACTCAAGTTTTGGTCCATAAGTTTGAGTTCATTGTTTGGGATTTTGTGAAGTCCATTTCATACTTCATTAAAAGTCCATAAGTCTAAAGAGGTCCTTAGTCTTCAATGACCATCAAATGGTAGAAGAAATGATTTGGTTTAAGCTCAACATTATGATCTAATAGTTGAGGCCAATCAACACAGTGGAACTAGCAAAATGAAAACAGTGGGTTCACGAACTGTTTTCAATCAAAAATTTTTAGTTCGAAATCAGACCGTTGGAATTGAATGAAACCAACGGGAGAGCGTCAATAACACTATGTTTTACCACGGTAATTTTTGTTTTGGTGAGATTTCATGTTTTAAGTGGTTTGATCATGAGTTTTGTGAGACAACCACAATCTGTCCAGAATTTCATAATAGTTTCAGAACAGTAAGTCCGTTTGAAATTAATAAATCAGAACCTTAATAGAGTTTCCCAAGTCTCTAATAATTTTTTCTAAGTACCTTAATGTGTTAGGAAGATACCCTAAAAAGATCTAAGTGTTTCGCATTTGTTTGCTATTTGTAAAAAATCATACAAGATCTCTAGACAGAGAGTTGAAAGTCCCTGAGTGATGTCTAGTGTTTGTTTAATTCCTGGAGATCTAACCGTTCAAAGCTTGATTTTCTTTTTGGGATAGAAACTAGACGCACAGAGGCATATCATATCCAAAAATCATTAAGATCCAACCGTTGGAACAATGGTTTTTCTAGCTTTGAAAGTCTGGTCTGCTCTCTGTAATTCATAAAAAACTGCTCCTGTTTTTGTCTAATCTTATTTATTTCAACTCAAATGGTCTCCTAATGTCTTGGAACCCAAATCATGTTTTGAATAATGATAATTTAGTTTAAATCCAGAGGCTAAGTGATCCAAATTAGTGAATAAATTCATATCTCATTCTTGTTCATAATCATTCATTCATTCATATACATTGATGCTTATAATTAGAACTAGTTCTTGGATAAAGTTGGACTTAGTTGAAAAGTTGGACTTAGTTGAATCTAATTGAACATGACTTAGGATTAATTACTCTTTGATATTATATCTTGTCTAAGGCATGTGTACTAACCTTTGTTTTGTAGCGCATTTGAGGTACAACTTCTCATCCCTTCTCTAGTTTAATTCATTTCTTTGATTTTGAATTGATTTTCAACTCCATGTGCGACACTTTAGACTAGGTCTTGCCTTATGTGTTTATATGTGATAGAGACCTTTTCTTAGTATTTTTATTCTCGCATGCATTGCACGTTTAATATTCGCGGCTGGATCTCGGGTATGTTCTCTAGTTCTCTATTGCATATCATGTTGTTTGCTATTTGAATTACGTGGCTTATGAATGATATTTTGTCATTAGCAATTTTGCACCCTTTTGACATGCTTGTGATATGTATACTTATATTTATGTATTAGTTGAGGCCATGCTTAGATTAATAACTTGATTAAAAAGGATGTTGAGTAGAGGCCTATCGTGAGATAGGATGAAAGGGGGTGTTTTAGTCCGCCGGGCTCCTTCCTCTTTCATTCCATAATCCTCGGACCCAGTTTATCTTTGGTTTTGCAAAAGATCAGTTTGCTTTAAAATGGTTTCTTAATTTTTCCTTTTAAAAATTAAGTGGCGACTCTTTCGTTTTGAATTAGAAATTTTTGGAAAAGAATTTAAAAGAAAAGCTGTGGGTAAAAAAAGAATAACCTGCGATATCCACAAATACCTGTGTTGGATTTCAAAACGGTATTTCAAAACAGTGAAAACATTTACTTTTGACTCAAACAGTATTTTTATAAAACCAGAAAAAATCAATTCTTACGTTAAAATGAATTTTCTGTATTTTTGTGGTGACCACCGCGCCACGAAAACATTAATTTATGTTCAAAACTGTCCGCGCTGTGCTAAACTTCCACAGATTTTGGAAGTGATGTAAAGTTAGATTTGACATACACTTTACTTTCCATTTATGGTAACTCATCATTGGATAAAGCATTGTTTGGGAATGTTTAACTTGTGTGTTATATTGTGCCTAAAAGCTAATTACCCAAACAAACATACTTGACCTCTACCTACCTATGCTTGGCCTTTGGACCAGTTGTAGAGTTGATATATACTGTGATACGTATGTATATAGTTATAGCAACTCATGTTTAGGTTGTGCATTCACTAGTTATTCTTAACTAAATTGAATTAAGAGTAATTGTAGAGTAAACTTGAAACAACTTGGGCACCAAGTTGTAGTTTTGCTATTCATAACTCACACTCTCATTCACAAGCTGCACAATTGCCTTTACAAACTGAATTTCAGAGCATTAGAGAGAAAAGAGAGAGCTTGAGAGTTTGATTTCTGAAATTTTATAGAGAGAGGAACTTCAATCCTCCATAGCCAAAAGCTTGGAGTATTTCTTATTGTGCTTATCTTTCTCAACTAATCTCTAAAGCTTCAATCAGTGAGTATTTTAAACTCACTCCAAATGTAATTTCGTGCTTAATTACTGATTGTATATGTGTTGATTAATCACCATTGCTAATTCCTCCATGAGAGTTTGAATTTGAAAAACTTGAGATTTCTTAAACCTAACCAAAATTTGTTTTGAAAGATGATTTTGAAAGATTAGAGTATATATAGACTATGGTTAAAGTAATGAAGCTTAATTTGTTCATATGAAAAAGTATATTAGAAATTAAGTTTTGACAACTTTTTATTTTGCATAAAATTTGAGAGCTATGGTTTGAATTATGTTAAATTGATTACATATTCTTAATCCTTGTTGAAAAATAAAGAATTTCATATATTACATGCCCTATTTGCTTCCGGATTTGAAAATGGGTCAAAAGACCCTGAATTTCTGAAACAGAGCAGTTTCACGAGGAAGATGAAGTCTCTGCTGAAACTCACGCACGCGATCGCGCGAGCGGCCCGCGCGCGCGAGGTGTGCGTTTACAGACAGACAAAAAATTTTATATATTAAAAATGAAAAATAGGCAGGTCGCGCGAGCGACCCCTCGCGTGAGCGGCCCGCGCGCGCGACTTCTGGCAGTTTCTAGTTTTTGCTTGTTTTGTGTTAAGGAACTATTTGGGTGATATTTTATGAACTGTTAAAGCTCCGTTTGGGAAATTTACTTAAACGGAATCCTATTTGGGTATGTTTGGACGATTAAAACGTTGTAGTGTGACTTATCAATCCCCGTACGCACGTTGTTTCTATATTTCAGTGATTTACTTTATGTTTAAAGTTTCATGACATACATGTGGAGTCAGTTGTACATGCATGGTGAGTGTGAATGTTGGTCAGTATGGAAAAGAGTAATGGACACTGTGGTATAGTGAGTGCGCTTGAGATTGTGTTGTGGACACTCCCTGGTAAGTGAGTACCAAAGTGTGTTGTGATTGAGATTGCGGCGAGGGTGTCTTTGAAATGTGACGGTGGCAAAACTGGACACTCCCTGACGACCATGGTAGCGTCAAAGTGTGTGAAGCCGAACTTGGACATTCCCTGGCACCCATGGTAGTGCTAAAGTGTGGCATACGGACACTCCCTGATACCCGAGTCTGGATACTGTGTAATAACCCCCATTTTCTTGCATTGTCATATTTAAAATTAAATATACATTGTCTGCCTTTATTTAAATTCTTATGTGAAAAATTTATTTCTTGACTAATCCCATAATTGAAATTACTTTTGGGGTCAAAATGCAATTTTCCTAAAAACTGGCAATACCTGTGTTAAATTTCAAATCTGTATTTCAAACGGTGGAATTATTTCTTTTAAACTCCAACTGTATT
Organism: Hydrangea macrophylla; assembly: GCA_033977485.1. Classification (NCBI taxonomy): domain Eukaryota; kingdom Viridiplantae; phylum Streptophyta; class Magnoliopsida; order Cornales; family Hydrangeaceae; genus Hydrangea; species Hydrangea macrophylla. The sequence continues at coordinate 67,289,636 of CM066982.1, forward strand.
TTTATAAAATCAGAAAACTCTTTCTAACATTAAAATGAATTTTCTGTATTTTTGTGATAAACACCGTGTCACGAAAATACTAGTTTAGGTTTAAAACTGTCCGCGCAGTGTTAAACTTCCACAGAATTTTGGGAGTAACTGATTGGACAAATTTCTTTATACCCAATTATTATTGCTAAAGTTTTCCCTTAGGCCTTGTTTGGCAAATGCTTGTAGTATGTGTGTTGTCCTAATGCCATAAGCTTGATTCCCAAACACACCTTGACCCACACCAACTCCACCTACCCTTTCAATTATCAATGGAGCATTATGAATTGCAAGTGTATATTTACACATCATTGTTGCATTTTCTTTGTAATTAGTGGAGATTAATGGAGAATGAGTGGGATGTTAGGCAAATGTTTTCTAAGTGGAAGTTTGAGTATTTATACACCCAATCACACTACACATTCTACACTCCTAACATAGAGAGCTTGAGAGAGTCACATAGAGAGATAATAATTTCAGAATTTGAAGAGCTCAATCCTCCATAGCCAAGCTTGAAATTGGAGATTCTTAATTCTTGTATTTCTTTCTCAACAACTTCTTCAATCTACATCACGGTGAGTATTACTAACTCACTCAAAATGTAACTCATTCCTTATTTACTGATTTAGGTAGTTAATTTTAACAGTAGCAGAATTTTGTTTTCAGATTTTTGTTAGGAAAACGAATGAAATTTAAGGTTCTGCCCGCGTTGTCCCAAGCAAAACTCGATTCTGCACACTTTTCGTCTAATGCAATTTTCTCAGATTCTACTCCGTTTGAGCAGAAAATGAGGATTACAGTAGCAGTTTTAGTGTATGTTACATCATATTCCTTATAAACTACCAATTAATTAGAAGTTAGTGGGTTGTTAGGCCATTATGCTTGGTTATTTATACACTAATATTAGTGGAGTTATAGGTGCATTAGTGTATGTTTACATCATCTTGCATATTCCTTATAAACTACCAATTAATTAGAAGTTAGTGGATTGTTAGGCCAATGTCTCTAAGTGGAGTTATAGGTGCATTAGTGTATGTTTACATCATCTTGCATATTCCTTATGAACTACCCATTAATTAGAAATTAGTGGATTGTTAGGCCAATGTCTCTAAGTGGAGTTATAGGTGCATTAGTGTATGTTTACATCATCTTGCATATTCCTTATAAACTACCCATTAATTAGAAGTTAGTGGTTAATAAGTGGATTGTTAGGCCATTGTCTCCAAGTGGAAGCTTGGCTATTTATACACTCACATACTCTCTCAAACACACACATTCTACACTTCTAGCATAGAGAGCTTGAGAGAGTCACATAGAGAGAGATTTATATATATACACAATTATAGATATACATACACCTCGAGTTAGAAGAAGAAGAAGAAGAAGAAGAGAAGTGTTTGGGAGTTGCTCAACATCATTTATAGGTACCGGGTTGTGTACAATATGCTTTCTAAATTCTCCGGAGTATTTCTTTGTTATCTCTACTTGTACTCTTTTTGCAGTTATGTTGTGTTTTCATTTGAAATCAATGAGTATGTGTTTATTGCTAAGTGCTATGGGACTAAAGGGTCATGAGCAAGGAGCACCTACCAACAGTCCAACAGGCCTCAGGGACCGACGTACTGGAGACGGGTGAGGTGAGGTGAGGTGTCTCTTGCTATGTGATCAAGAGGAACCTGGTATGATGCTATTGGTATGAGCGTTTGGCTAGTGTGAGCAGTTGGGTTGTGAGACTGGTCAATTGATTTGATGTCGTTCTATGTATTTGATTGTCATTATCCTTTTGAGCCTTTATTATTCATGTCATATTGTATACTTCCCGGTATGGTTTTTAGATGCAGGCAGTGCCGGTAACCGAAGCCTAGAAGGGAGATAAGGTTAAGGATGATATAGGAGATCCGTGGAGAATATGGACCTGCTGGGAGTTTTAAAGAAATTTTGTATTTTTATTTTAAAGAATCAAGTGTGATTTATTTAATTTTTCAATGGAAATACGCTTATTTTTGCGGGGCGTCACATACTGCGTGAGGGTTCCTCCGGTATTTGCATGGCGGGTTAGGTAGTCAAAGTGTGAGGCAATGGACACTCCCTGGTACCCCGGACCAAAGTGTGAGGCAAACTGGACATTCCCTGGCACCCCTGTGCTAAAGTGTGGCTATTGGAGTATTTCAAAGATACTGGTGTGTGATAGTGGATTGTTGGGTTTTGTCGAGAAAAAAGAGTCGGTAAGATGAGATGGTGCATTGTTCTCATACACGGTCACATATACATGAATCATATCTTTTAAATAATATTGTGCTCGTTTCCTAAAATAAACTCCTTGCTTTACTATAAACTCGTTGAATTTAATGAGAATTGGAAAATGGTAAATGAGTATGTTTTACATTCAAAGTTATGTTTTTAATACTCACCAGCTTCTTGAAGTTGATGACATTGATGCGCCCTGGACATTCGTGTTCAGGTTTTTCAGGTTATGATCAGGCTAAACATTATGATTATGCTAATTGAGAACGACTGCTTGGAAGAAAGACTGTTATCTATACTCCATGTTTTAAGTTATAAACTGTTTTTGTAATAAGAATGATTGTAATAGATATTAAGTTATTGTTTTGTTTTAAGGCGGTTTGTGCCTTTAGAGACCCCGTACTGTAATATGTAACAAGTTAGAAAAATATTTGTAAGCTTTGATTGCTCTACTCTGATTATTGTTTATCTTTGTTCGACGTTTGGGACAGAATCGATCCTTCAAACTGTCGCGACCTAAGGGTCCATAAAGGAAATTAAATGCTTTCCATATTTATGCTACGTCGGGGCGTGATAGGATTTAGTGGTATCAGAGCCAGGTTATCATTTATCTCAAGATAGTTTAGCCAGGTTAGGGTTTACCAGTATAGACCCAATTCCACGATCTGTTTGCTTAAGCTTTGTACCCCGATGATACGACAGGGAGGATAGACTCAGAACCCAAACGCCTAAGATTATCTCTTCCTGATTTAAGTTAGTACCTTTTTATCAGGTATGGACCCAGCTCAGCCGCTCTATGTACCAGATGGGTTTGGAGGACATTTGGTGACTCCAGGGGCAGTAGTCCCAACTTTTCTCGATTTATATCACGCCGCCATTGAACAGCTGGCCACGACGACTATAGTATCAGATCTGTGGCACCAGGTTCACGTGGTAGGCTTAGTTGACTTGACTCGTATCCGCCTAGAGCTTCGTTACTTTGCAGAGGCTCATCGCTTGGTTTTGGTTGAGGTTTTGAGGTTGGTCGATAGTGATGCTTTCTATTTCCCCTTCGAGATACAGGTTGTACATGCTCATCTCGCACAGCTAGAGATGCCTCCGCCAGTGGTTCCCCTCGCCGAGGATGATGTTGAGGCTGTTCATTTGGTTCCAGTAGGTGGAGAGGGTGTAGAGGATGGCATAGGTCTAGATGATCTCGCCGCTGAACTCGAGGAGGAGCTAGCACTTGAGCTAGTTCTGCCAGAGGAGGTGCCAGTTGAGGCAGATGCCCCAGTGTTAGGGATGTATACTAAAAGCCATGCTTTATGTAGTTAATTTATTATTTTAATAAAATCAGTTATTCCATTTTTATGAGAATCTGTGTGGGCAATATTTGTATTATATTATTTATTTAATATTATGCATGTGTGTCTCTCCTTCTACATAGTAGGTGATTTGGTGTGTAGAGTTCGGCTTACACACGGAAGATCAGACCACCAAATATTGTAGAATGTAAGATTTTGGTTTACTGTCTTAGATGGGATTGGACAAACCATCGGTAGAACTGCGGCATGGTGTTGTAGTAGGTTTGTCTTGATTGCGGGAAACGGTACAGTTTTAACTCACTATGCTGGTACACTTTGTGTATTAAACGGGACTGACTTGGGGTAATTATCTTTATACTGACTTATAAGATAATTAATACCTCATGGCTATTATGAGTGCTTATGCTCTAAATCCTAAGTTAATTTGTAGACACGTACATTTGATATTTACACTTTGATCCCTAAAAGGGTGAGATCCTTAAATGGGTCAATATCTCATTGGATTGGGTGACAATATTAATTGTGTGGTGGATATTAATTAATGATGGAATCCATGTCTCAATTTTGGGATTGATGATATCCCCTTGAGAAAGCTTATAAGTTTTGATTATGTCAAACCCTGCAGGTGGATTTTGTATCCGACATATCAGATAAGTTAAGCAGAGGATCTCAAGGAATTTTAAGAGATTAATTAGATATGATTGTCAGTAATTATATTTAATTAGTGGATATCTGTAATCTTAACATGGGGAGATAATAAACATTTAATAACATGGAGCTCGAAATATATTTTTGAGATAAGGGTAGGAGTGCAATTATAATTCTTTAGTGGTATGAATTATAATTTATGGAAATAGGAATCTGATTCAGTTCGAATTAGGGTTTCCTAATTCCATAAGGAAGCCTATTCCTTATTGACTTCTTATGGTCCCTATCGTAGCCTATATATATGCTGCATTGGCTCTTCTCTCAGGTTGCATAATTTCATATTCTAAAGCTTCCCTTGACCTCCTAGCTTTCTTCTAGAAGGGTTTCCACCAAACCCTAGTCTCTGTGAGCATCCAAGAGACATAGGAGTGAAGATCGCTAGCGTCGGACAACGCTCACTAAAAGAGCTTCGGACTGCTCGATACTGATCGAAAGTTGTTGAACTTTTTACACAACGTTCCTGACGTCGAGACGGAGCTGCTGTAAAAAATTCAAGTAAATCGGAGATCGTTTAGTCCTCCTGACGAACACATCTCTTGTCGGATCAATGTGATCGGGATTGAATCGTCACATCAATCAAAGAGAGTGTTATAACTGGGAATAGAAAAGAGAGCGTAAAAGAGGGAGAGCAGAAAACATAAAGGATTTCGAAAGAGCCCACACTCAGTTCGATATTTTGGCAGCAAAGGAATACAGTAGAAGATCGTGAGCTGTTATCGAGCCCGTGTTCTCGATTCGTCTACTACAACAATCCGTTTTTGCAGTTCAAGGTAACCCTAGTTCCGCCCTTGTAGGGTTATTGTAGTTTTCACGTAATTTTTTTTGCAGTACCAACTTATACGCGCTGTCAATGGATTCTGGGAACGCAGTTTCCTAACACCCAGTGCCTGCTTCCTCATCGACCTCTCAGAGCTCTGATTTTGATTTGGTGGGCCCGTTCCTTGTTCAGCGATTTCGCCTCGTCGACTCGCTAGATCTCCTGATAGCTGCTTACGGAGACAACTGATTTCTAGATATGACTTTGTACATATTAACTACTTTTGACTATTAGCTCTACCTCTTTTTGCAAACTGTAATTACATGCATTAGAGTGTAGGGCAATGACCCCATTTTTGTAACATTAACTCTTGCATGCGTCCTAACCCATATAGATAGGGTAGGCATTGACCTGATCATACACGCTTTTTGTATCAACTTGACAAGAAGTTATATATAAAATATACTCTTTTGAATGTTGTCGTCATTTAAATTGCTTTATAGTATTGCTTCATGCATGTTTCTCATTCTACTATCACTATCATGCATAGAATGGCTGGAGGACTAAGGAGGAACAGGAATTTGATTGAGGGAGCACCTGAGGCTGCCGATCCCACATGAATGTTTGAAGCTTTCGTCAGACATCTCGAAAGGGTTAGCAATCAGAATGAAAACCGACGAGACCGCCAAACTGGAGATAAGTAGTTGGAGAGATTCTGTGCGCTAAGGCCCAAGCAGTTTGCGGGTACCGCGGAACTATGGAAAGCAGAACAGTGGTTAAGACAGATGGACCGTATGTTCGAAGCTGTCCAGTGCAATGAGATGGACAAGAGTAGGTTAGCTACCTTTCAATTAACCGATGCTGCTGCAGATTGGTGGGATTTGGTCATAGCTACTATCGGGAATGGAGCTGCGATGGGAATGACGTGGACTGCATTCAAGGGGAGATTTCTGGAAAAGTATTTCCCGGCTACGGAGAGGCACAGAAGAGAGAAGGAGTTCATGGATTTAACACAAGGAACCAAGTCGGTGCAAGAATACACCACATAGTTCGAGAGATTGTCTCGGGTCGCTCCACACCTGGTTGATACTGAGGAGAAGAAGATACGAAAGTACAACCAAGGGCTGACACCGCAAATTCGCCGCCTGACTCTCGGTCACCTAGATAAGTCGTTTGAGGGATTGGTTGGCTTGGCTACTGATCTGGAAGAGGATGCTCGAGTGAACCGAAAGACATTCGAATTCCGACCACCTCAAAGGGGTAATTTTGGGAATAGACTACCAATGAATCGTACCCAAGGGCAGAAGAGGAATTTCGATGGGAGCAAGAGGACCCAAGCTATCACCTATCCAACTCAACCTCGAGTGGGAAAAGGTAGTAATGCAAGAAAATGCTTCAACTGTGGCAACCCCGGTCATCTGGCTCAAGATTGCAAGGCACCAAGGCGTGCTGCTCAGCAAGGCATAGTTTGCTACAACTGTGGTGAACCAGGTCACATCAGCAGGTTCTGCACTGCTCCTAAGCAAGTGACGTATGGTCAACAAAATCAGACTCGCGTGAATGCTGTTATTCCTGATGCTGCTGGAGATGACGGAACTGTTTATAAAGAAGGAGATTATGGAGAAGCTCAACCGGTCAGCAAGTAGTGGAAGGTACTTTGACTTTGTTTAACTCTCACGTTAAAATGCTATTTGATACGGGTGCTACTCTTTCGTTCATATTTGTTAATACAATTCGAAGATTGGGTATCTTACCTCATCGTTTAGAGAAAGCTTTGAGGGCTACTTCACCATTAGGAGCCGTAGTCAGATTAGGACACGTGTGCAAGGATTGTCCTTTACGGCTAGGAGACCGTGAAATCCCTGTAAGGCTAATTGTCCTATCAATGAAGGAGTTTGACATAATCCTAGGAATGGATTGGCTCTCTCAGAATCAAGTGAAGTTGGATTGTGCGAGGAAGAGAATTACATTCTCCGACAATGAGAATCGACCCTTTGATTTTCATTGTAACCCTTCGGGAGATATGTTCCTCACGAGATGCTTAGCAAATATCTAAGTCGTCAGTACAGAAGCAACAGTGTCGTCTATACCTGTAGTCAAGGACTTCGAAGAAGTATTTCAAGATATTTCTGGATTGCCGCCCGAAAGAAGTATAGAGTTCTGTATTGAGCTTATACCGGGTACCGTACCAATCACCAAGGTTCCCTACAGAATGGCCCCCACTGAACTGTTGGAATTGAAGGAACAAGTTCAAGAGCTCGAGAACCTAGGTTTTGTATGCCCAAGTACGTCGCCTTGGGGAGCACCAGTGTTATTTGTGAAGAAGAAGGATGGGACGCTCAGGTTGTGTATCGATTACAGAGAACTGAACCGCGTGACTATCAAGAACAAGTATCCCTTGCCTCGGATCTGTAATAACCCCCATTTTCTTGCATTGTCATATTTAAAATTAAATATACATTGTCTGCCTTTATTTAAATTCTTATGTGAAAAATTTATTTCTTGACTAATCCCATAATTGAAATTACTTTTGGGGTCAAAATGCAATTTTCCTAAAAACTGGCAATACCTGTGTTAAATTTCAAATCTGTATTTCAAACGGTGGAATTATTTCTTTTAAACTCCAACTGTATTTTTATAAAATCAGAAAACTCTTTCTAACATTAAAATGAATTTTCTGTATTTTTGTGATAAACACCGTGTCACGAAAATACTAGTTTAGGTTTAAAACTGTCCGCGCAGTGTTAAACTTCCACAGAATTTTGGGAGTAACTGATTGGACAAATTTCTTTATACCCAATTATTATTGCTAAAGTTTTCCCTTAGGCCTTGTTTGGCAAATGCTTGTAGTATGTGTGTTGTCCTAATGCCATAAGCTTGATTCCCAAACACACCTTGACCCACACCAACTCCACCTACCCTTTCAATTATCAATGGAGCATTATGAATTGCAAGTGTATATTTACACATCATTGTTGCATTTTCTTTGTAATTAGTGGAGATTAATGGAGAATGAGTGGGATGTTAGGCAAATGTTTTCTAAGTGGAAGTTTGAGTATTTATACACCCAATCACACTACACATTCTACACTCCTAACATAGAGAGCTTGAGAGAGTCACATAGAGAGATAATAATTTCAGAATTTGAAGAGCTCAATCCTCCATAGCCAAGCTTGAAATTGGAGATTCTTAATTCTTGTATTTCTTTCTCAACAACTTCTTCAATCTACATCACGGTGAGTATTACTAACTCACTCAAAATGTAACTCATTCCTTATTTACTGATTTAGGTAGTTAATTTTAACAGTAGCAGAATTTTGTTTTCAGATTTTTGTTAGGAAAACGAATGAAATTTAAGGTTCTGCCCGCGTTGTCCCAAGTAAAAGTAGATTCTGCACACTTTTCGTCTAATGCAATTTTCTCAGATTTTGCACCGTTTGGGCAGAAAATGAGGATTACAGTAGCAGAAAAAGTATATTAGAAATTCAATCTAATATTTTCTCTTTTAATTTTAACAGTAGCAGAATTTTGTTTTCAGATTTTTGTTAGGAAAACGAATGAAATTTAAGGTTCTGCCCGCGTTGTCCCAAGTAAAACTAGATTCTGCACACTTTTCGTCTAATGCAATTTTCTCAGATTTTGCACCGTTTGGGCAGAAAATAAGGATTACAGTAGCAGAAAAAGTATATTAGAAATTCAATCTAATATTTTCTCTTTTAATTTTAACAGTAGCAGAATTTTGTTTTCAGATTTTTGTTAGGAAAACGAATGAAATTTAAGGTTCTGCCCGCATTGTCCCAAGCAAAACTCGATTCTGCACACTTTTCGTCTAATGCAATTTTCTCAGATTCTGCACCGTTTGGACAGAAAACGAGGATTTCAGTAGCAGTTTTTAGAATGCTATTAGTTATGTTTAAAATGATTAAGGCAATGAATTACGAATTTTCAATCCCCGTACGCGTATTATTTCTTTAATTCTGTGAATTCCTTTATGTTTAAAGTTTGATGACATTCATGTGGAGTCAGTTGTACATGCATAGTGAGTGTTGGTAGTGTGTAAAAGAGTAATGATAGTGTGGAAAAGAGTAATGATTGTGTGGAAAGAGTATGAGTTTGAGTTGTGGTTGTGGTTGTGGTTGTGGTTGTAATTGTGGCTGTGGTTATGGTTGTGGTTGTGGATGTGATTGTGGTTGGAGTTGAAAAAGAGGATGAGGGTGTCTTTGAAATGCGAAGGTGGCAAAAATGGACACTCCCTGACGCCCATGGAAGCGTTAAAGTGTGTGAAGCCGAACTTGGACACTCACTGGCACCCATGGAAGTGCTAAAGTGTGGCCTATAGACACTCCCTGAATGACTCGAGTCTGGATACCTGTGTGGGGGTTGCCCCGGTATTTGCATGGCGGTTAGGGTATTCAAAGTGTGAGGCATTGGACACTCCCTGGTACCCCGGACCAAAGTGTGAGGCAAACTGGACACTCCCTGGCGCCCCGTTGCTAAAGTGTGGCTATCTTAGTATTTCAAAGATACCAGGAGTAGGATAGAGGGTTGTTGGGTTTTGTCGAGAGAAAAGAGTCGGTTAGATGAGATGGTGCATTGTTCTCATACACGGTCACATATGTGTGAATTTATCTTTTAATTATTGTTGTGGTTGTTTTTCTAACAAGCTCTTTATCATAAATATAAACTTGTGGTATTTAAATGGAAATGGGAAAAAGGTAAATGGGCATGTTTTTACATTCAAAGCTATGTTTTTAATACTCACCAGCTTCTTGAAGCTGACGGCGTTGATGCGTCCTGGACATTCGTGTCCAGGCTTTGCAGGTAATAATCAGGATGAACCGTATGACTATGCTATTTGAGATCAGTTGCTGAGAAGAGAATTTATTTTTATATGCTTATTGTTTATGTGCATTTAAGATATGATTTGGTTTTGAAATAAGGATGACTGTAATAGACTTTAAGTTATTGTTTTATTTCAAGGCGGTCTGTGCCTTAGTTAACCCCGTACCATAGGATGTAATAAGTTAGAAAATTTTTATAAGCCTTGAGCCTTGATTGCCCTACTCTGATTAATGGTTTTATGTTGTTCGACGTTTGGGACGGAATCGATCCTTCAAACTGTCGCGACCTACGGGTCCATAAAGGAAATTAAACGCTTTCCATATTTATGCTACGTCGGGGCGTGACAGGATCGACGATTTGTTTGATCAACTACAAGGAGCTATGACATTTTCCAAGATAGACATTAGGTCGGGATATCATCAGTTGAGGGTACGGAAGGAAGACATACCTAAGACTGCTTTCAGGACCCGATACGGTCACTACGAGTTGTTGGTAATGCAGTTTGGAATGATGAATGCCACAGCAGTATTTATGGATCTGATGAATAGAGTGTTCAAGCCTTATTTGGATCAGTTTGTCATTGTCTTCATTGATGATATTTTGATCTATTCTAAGTCGGGAGAAGAACATGAACAACATCTACGGATTGCGATGCAGACGTTCAAGGACCACCACTTGTATGCCAAGTTCAGTAAGTGTGAGTTCTGGTTGCAAGAAGTTAAATTTTTGGGACACAAGGTGTCATCTCAAGGAATTTCTGTGGATTCATCCAAGACCGATGCTGTGTCAAACTGGGTTAGGCCGAGCAACCCTACAGAGGTTAGGAGTTTCCTTGGACTCGCAGGCTATTACAGAAGATTTGTTGAAAGGTTTTCAAAAATAGCTGCACCATTAACTGGGTTGACAAAGAAGAATTTGAAGTTCGACTAGACAGAGAAGCATGAGCGCGCCTTTCTAGAGTTGAAAGAGAGACTCTGATGAGAACTGATATTAGCTTAATATTAGCTCGATAAGGAGTAAAAACTAACTAGATTTGACCCCATTTCTCTAGTGGTACCTGCACTTGTGTTTTAATTCGTTTCTTTACACAATGATGTAGTTTTCGTGGTATGTTGTTGTGTTTAGCTCTTAGAATGCAGGTTTTGAAGTTAAAATGAATAACAAGTTGAAAGGAATAACTCAAGAAACAAATAGATGAAGTCTTGGTAACAATCGATTGACATTATATCAATCGATTGACATTTTTTGATTAATCGATTGACATTTTTAATCAATCGATTGGAGTTTTTACCAATCGATTGACACCTTTGTCAATCGATTGGTTAAAATTGGAAACAGTCTGTGTTAATGGAGCAAGATTTCAGCAATCAGGACGACGACCAGCCGTTATGGAGTGAACCTAGACGCCTTCAGCTCGTGATTTTGACAATATATATAGAGGAGAGTGAAGAGGGTCAGGGGTTGGCTCATTTTTGTATTGGTTTTGTAGGATTTTGCCATTTTTTTTAGTTTCTAAGCAAGTTCAAAGCAGAGGATCCTAAAGTTTGATTTCAGCCTAAAGTTCAGGTTATTTTTCGTACCTCTAGTTGCTTAGGAATTGTTGATTGTAAATCACATTTTAAGTTTTAGTTTGATTTTAACATTTTTAGTTTAAAATTTTAATCCATAGCAATGTTTGATCCTACTTTTCAGTTTATTTATGTTTATGCAGTCTTAAACATGTTTGAGTAGAATCCTGGTTGGGAATAATGTGAAGAGACATCGTTTCCAGCCCTCTGCCATGATTCTGTTTTAGAATCAATGTCAATCGATTGGAAACAGAAACCAATCGATTGACATAAGATTTCTAGTCAATCGATTGATATACTTGTCAATCGATTGAGAGCCATTTCACATCAATCGATTGACATTATGTCAATCGATTGATATGTTTATGACTTGGGTTAACTCCTTTTTGTATTCCAAGAACTTTTGTTTCAGAAACTAAGTCCAAATTGATCTTTCTAGTTCAAATTGCAATCTGATTGTGAAATAAGAGCTCTTTTGATTAATTAATTCAATGAACACTCATAACAAACACAACGAATATTTCATACTCAATTTGTTAGTTATTGTTCATAGTTTTAATTAATTTCTTATTTCAGTCCTTCATAAATAAGTGAGGTAAACAAACCACTAATTATGCAAGATTTACATACTTAGTGTCTAGAATGCTTAACTTAATCATTTTCGAAATAAGGAATACTCTAAGGATAAAACCCCAACTGTCCATTTTTGTTAAATCATGGTAGTGGCTGGTACTTTGTGGACTCACATGTTCCCAACTCTTTTTATATATTTAATTTCATATCACAAGTTTTTAATTCTATCTAGTTAAGTTATCACTTCTCTTTAATTTGTTTTATTTATTTATTTTTATTTATTTAATTTCAATAGGACCTTTAGAGCCTCCACTTTAAAGAAATCATTTTTTTTATTTAGGATTCAATCTAGATCTTTCTGCCTTTATCTTCTGTCCTTTGGGATTCGACCCGGTCTTACCGGTTTTAACGCGATGCGACCATCTACACTTGGACGTACTCTTCGGAGAACACATTTCCAGTCGTGTCAAGTTTTTAGCGCCGTTGCCGGGGACGGTAACAAAAGCCAGAATCTCTTGATTGATCCGATCTTTCTTATCCCATTTCTATCTTTCTTTTTCTTTTTGTTCTTCAGAACACGAGTTGTATTGTTGTGTCCTTCTATGTCCTTTGACTCCACTGAAGCTTTCATCACAAATCTATTTGAAGATTCCATCCATAGTGCTGATAATCCCATTTTCACTCCATCTAATTCTAATCCAATGTCTGACACGGAGAGCCAACAAGGAGAGAATAGGCATGACCTCATTGATGACGGTCAACGACCTTTACGGGAACTTTTAGCTCCTGATCGAACAACCACACCTTCTTGTATCCGCATCCCTCCACACACGGGTACATTCCATTTTCGTAATGGGATGATTCAACTTTTACCCACATTTCACGGGATGGATAAAGAGAAGGCGTACTTACATATTCGAGATTTCGAGGATGTTTGTGGCACTTTCACTGATCAGACATGCCCGAGTGACATAATACGACTAAAGCTTTTCCCTTTCACCTTGAAGGACAAAGCAAAGTCATGGTTGTTGTCGCTCAAACCAAACTCTATTTCGACTTGGTCAGCAATTCATGAAGCCTTTCTTAAAAAATTCTTCCCTAACTGATTAACAAATGACATTTTGAGACAGATCAAGATGTACAATCAAAAAGAGGAAGAAACTTTCGCTGAGGCATGGGAGCGTTTTAAGGATTTGTTACTGCTCTGTCCACATCATGGTTTTGAGAAGTGGCGGACAATAAGCTTCTTCTATGATGGCCTAAGTCCAAAGTCAAAGAAGCTCGTAGAAACTACGAGTGACGGTGAGTTCATGAGCAAAAATGCCGACCAAGCAGAAGCTCATTTCGAATGGTTAGCCGAACATGCACCAGAATGGGAAACTCAAGTTACGAGAACTCAAACCAGTTCAAGTTCAAGTAAAAAGAGTATTTATCAGTTGAAAGCGGAAGATGGCTTAATGGAGAAATACGAGCAACTGGCTCGTAAATTGGAAGTTTTGGAAGCAAAGAAGGACCCGGTAATACAATTTGCATCTGAAGAATCATGTTCAAGTTGTCTACAAATGGGGCATACCTCTCAACATTGCCAAATATACCCTGTTTATCAAGAACAGAGTCCAGTAGAGGTACACGCTGTAAATGCCCCTGGTCGTTTCAACCCCAATGATAGGTGGAGTCATCCTGGTTTTGATCAAAGAAATAGTGCTGCTGCAGCAAACCCATCTCAACAGTGGCAGCCGAATAAAGGAAACCAATACCGACCTCAGAACCAGGGATACCACTAGAGTTATCAACCTCCTACCTATCAACAAAATCAAGGGTATCATCAGAATCAATATCAACAAAATCATTCACCTCAGATCAACTATAATCAGGGGGGCAACAACCAAACCTCATCAAACACTTACGTGCCACCGCATAAGAAGGCACAGGAGGATCCAAATACACTCATGATGTAGCAGATGATGCAGTTAATGAGTAAACTCAACACAAGTGTAGAGAGGTTAGCTGCCCAACAAGGGGATCGAGAACGAACCATGTTCCCTGCACAACCAGAGCCAAATCCTAAAGGCCAACACTCGGGTACAGGACCCTCGGGATCTGGACCACATGAGGAGGCCAAGGCTGTAACTGTGTTGAGAAGTAGAAAGGAAATTGAGAAAGTCTCTTTGCCCTCACAACCTGTAGTTAGTAATGAAGAAGAGGTAGAGAATGAAGAAGAATTGGTGGAAGAAGGAAGAGAGGGCGAAACAGTTGAGCCCAAAACAACAGTTCCTGAGGATACTGAAATAAAGAGAAGACCTGGAAAAGAACCTCTTCTTGAGGAGGCAACCAAATGCCCTTTTCCGGCACCATATCCTCAGAGGTTGAAGAAACCTCAACAAGAAACTAAAAGTCAGGAGTTTCCGGAGTTATTCAAACAGGTAAAGATCAATCTCCCACTCCTAGACGCAATTAAACAAGTGCCTTCCTATGCCAAGTTCCTAAAAGACTTGTGCACTGTAAAAAGGAAGCAAAGTGTTAAGAAGAGTGCTTACTTGGCATACCAGGCGAGTGCGATTTTAAAACACGATTTGCCTCCTAAATACAAGGATCCAGGTACGCCAACGGTTTCTTGCATAATTGGTCAAAAGAAAGTGAACAATGCACTGCTCGATTTAGGATTGAGTGTTAATCTCTTACCTTACTCTGTTTACCAACAGCTAGGGTTAGGAGAACTTAAGCCCACTCGCATTACCCTCCAACTGGCAGATCGATCAATTAAATATCCGCGAGGAGTGCTGGAGGATGTTTTAGTCCAGATTGACACCTTTGTCTTTCCTGTTGACTTCGTTGTTCTGGACACCGAACCAGTTTACAATGCTAAATCTTAGATTTCGGTGATCTTCGGACGTCCTTTCCTCACGACAATCGATGCGACGATTAAAGTAAGGAGTGGAGTTATGACCGTTGTTTTTGGGAACATGACATTGAATATTAAAATCTTTTCAAATCTAAAAATTGAAGATTTTGATGATGAGGAAGAGGAAGTGAATTGGGTGGAATCAGTAATTCAAGATTGCTTTGATTCAACTACTCATTCTGATCCTGTGGAGTCCATTATGACTAACTCATGTTATGAATTGGATAGATACACTCCACAAGATGAAATGATGAGCCAGATATGTGCTATATTGGAGGTTGCTGAAGAGGAAGTTACAAGAACAATGTGGACAGCTCAATATGAGCAACTACCGCCAAAGACCAAGTTGGCTGTACCGTCAAACCTGCAATTTCCAGAGTTGGAATTGAAAGAGCTCCCAAAAGAATTGAAATATGTGTTCCTGGGAGAAGAGAAGACCTTTCCTGTGATAATTTCATCCGTTTTAAATTACGAACAGGAAAGTAAACTGATACAGTTGCTTAAGCAACACAGGAGTGCGTTAGGATGGACCATTGCTGATTTAAGAGGAATTAGTCCATCCATATGCACCCACAGGATTTACCTTGAGGAAGATGTCAAACCCTGTCGTCAAATGCAAAGGCGTCTAAACCCAAACATGCAAGAGGTAGTGAAGAAGGAAGTTCTGAAATTGCTGGATGTTGGGGTTATTTATCCAATTTCGGATAGTCCTTGGGTAAGTCCGACTCAAGTAGTGCCGAAGAAAGCCGGCATTACAGTGGTAGAAAATAAAGAAGGAGAATTGGTACCAACACGTGTGACCACAAGCTGGCGCATGTGTATTGATTACAGAAGATTGAATGCGGTGACTCAAAAGGATCATTTCCCATTACCTTTCATGGATCAAATGCTCGAAAGAGTAGCAGGTCACCAATTCTATTGCTTCCTGGATGGTTATAGTGGTTATAACCAAATTGAAATTGATCTTGCTGGTTAAGAGAAAACCACTTTTACCTGTCCGTTTGGAACATTTGCATATCGCCGGATGCCATTTGGATTGTGCAACGCACCTGCCACTTTTCAGTGGTGCATGCTGAACATCTTCAGCGATATGGTTGAAAAGATCATGGAGGTTTTTATGGACGACTTCTCCGTATTTGGAAGCAGTTTTGATGATTGCTTAGAGAACCTCCAGAAAGTCCTGAAAAGATGTGAGGATAAGAATCTGGTCCTCAACTGGGAAAAATGTCACTTTATGGTGACTGGCACGAGATTATTCTTGTGTGCTCTTGTGCAATACCCAAGTGTAGGTCGACGTGCAAGTAGTAACTGGTAAGACCAGGTCGATCCCACAGGGAAGGTGTTGACCTAATTACTTAAACTAACCTCAAAAGAAAGAGAAAAAAAAATCAATTATATTTAATAATGATGCGGAACACAAAGTTCCACAAACTCAGACTACTAACGAAAGAAATTCAGTTTAAACTAAAGGACTAATTAGCTAGTTAAAGCAGTATTCTAAAATAGGATTTAACTTAAAGAAGAAAATGTTGGGATTACACAAATCCACAGTAATCTAACCGTCTACCATGCAGTTACTTTGAAGCACTAAGGAGTATAATACCCACAGTTTTCCGTATTTCTCTTAGAATAAAGAATCCATAGCCCTTTCATGACCGGGACTATATCATCACAGTTTAATTGAAACACGTGAAAGCGGTTTAATTCAATAGTTAAGACTCGCACCTACAATGGTGTTAGCATTGAAAGTGGTTTGCAAAATATATTGAAAGAAAATGCCTTAGGGCCTTGATTTTAAAAACTATTTTGACAAACTGAGCATTAGGGGACAGTATGATAACAACTCTCAAAAACAAAAAGTCCTGGAATACTGCAGGGAACATCCTCAAGAATCAGAGAGTTCGATCGATCGACGATCGTTCGATCGATCGAAAGCCTTCATCCCTCAATCGATCAAAGTTTCCTTAGATCGCTTGACTACCTCTGGTTCGATCGATCAAACTACCTCCGATCGATCGAACACAGGAATTATTCTGCTGCATGGCAGAGGCTGGAAATCACTGTTTCATCGTGTTCTCCCAACCCTAGGACTACTCAGACATGGTCTGGGAAGCCTCAGATTTGTTTTTAATGTAAAGGTTCATTAAAGTCATGTTTGGTTGTGAGTTTTTCATGAAAACTATGAAAATCAATGATTTTAACTTACCTAGCATGTAACACTACTATATTGCAGATTATACTACGAATAAATAAATGCAAAATGTAAACTAAATAAAACGAAATAACCTGGAGAAGAGAAACTACTATTAAACCTTACGAAATCCAAGCTACAATGAAATCCTTGATAAAAAACCTACAAAATAAGATAAAACTCTCTCCTCTCTATGGGCAACTGATGAAAACAAAGTGTGTGCGTCCTCTTGGGATGTATACAATACTCCTATATATAAGAAAACTAAAGGCTAGGGTTAAAAACCCTCATCTGCTGCGTACGCGAAAGTTTCTGAAAATACCATGTTCGATCGATCGAACTGTTCTCGATCGATCGAACACCTGGAACTCAAGCGCTTCAACCTTCTTTAAGCGATCGAACGTTCGATCGATCGAACCATCTTCGATCGCTCAAACTTTAAACTTTTAGTCTTGAATTCTTTTGTCTGTACTCCAGCATTCCAATTGTCCTGATGTTCATCTCTCTAGTACACACAGCAGTGATCTGCACAAACAATAGCTAAAACAATACAATTTATCATAGATTAATCACATTGTATGAAAACTAGCATTGTAGTGCAAATTGCAGATAAAACGAGAAGTTGTGATTAAAACCAATACAATTCTTCCTTTTAGCGCGGTTGTATTTTACAAATACCCCCGCTTTGCACAACCCCCAACTAGCTTATTGCTAGTCCCTAGCGATAAAGCGAAAATAAAAAACTACTAAACTAATACTACCACGACTAAGAAAAACAAAGGACAACTAAAAACAACCTAAACTAAGATAGAGAGAAAATTCCTAACTCACTTTCGCAAGAATCGCGGTTGCATTTAGCTAATGCAACAAGCCTTTAAACCCCTAGGTTCCCCCTAGTGGACGAGTGTTGTCTCGTGAGGGTTTGCAGTGAATCTACCCACAAAATTCTCCAATTATAAGCTCAAAAAGATTTAGAATAACTTGTAGAATTCCCCCTCCATTAAACTGTTACTTTAACTCTACAGAGATATACTACCCTCAATCAACCCATGAAAGAAATCCACATGTTCCCCTATATCACTGAGTAAAATATAACATATGTATCACCATCATGCACCCGTGTGTGTGTGAGTTTAGCAACCATACGTATAACCCTATTAAGAGTTATTTAGACTATTGCATCTTGAGAACTCGCAGTTTCAGCTCAACTCTCACATTGGTCACACTAAAAAAGAACGTCTCTCAGAAACTTGCTTTACAATAACCGCACACCGTATGAAAGCTTTGCTAAGAATGATATTCTGGATACTAATGCTTTCATACTTGACTCTATGAAAAACGGACATTTAAAAGTATATAGTCTCATGAATAGAACACTACTTACTAGAGGAGTGAAATACCGTGGATAACTCAATTCACACTTCCATGTTCAAATTAATTGTTGAGAATCTTTAAGACTTTGAATTCCGGCTTTTAGTTAGTAGGTGAGGGTGTTGAAGAAAAGAATGTGCCCTTCAGTATGTGATGGAATTTCAGCTTCTTTTTTTTTTTTTTCAAATCAATCTCCCATTCATTTCATATGCTCTTTTTCTTTTCCTTCATTCATCATTCATCATTTTTCATTTTTCATCATATATATATATATATATTTTTTTTTTTTTAAAAAACCTGTCCCACAACTCCTTCCTTCCTTTTCACATACTTTGATGACTCATTCTTAATAAATGTATAATACGACTCATTGAGGTCAAGGTATAGATCAAGGACTTGGATTCTTTGTAATCTCATTGGAAATATTTAGTTGGTGTGGGGATCAGGGATGAAACAATGCAACGAATGTAGGTGAAAGATATAGCAGGTTAAAGAATGGCTAAACGACGGCTTAAATTATTTTCTCAACTTTCAATTTTAGCACTTAAGTGTTCATTGAGTGTAATTGGTAAATCCTGAACGTTCTCCTCTAATAAACAGCCTAAATGAAGAATTTTGAGACTATCCAACGAATTTAAAGTATATTCAAGAAAAACAATTCAAATTAATGTGACAATCCCCTCAGAATTGAAGATTGGCTCAATAGCTCACTAAGGGTTATTAGCTTCCACTACTTGTTCTTTAGGCACAATAGTCATATTAACTCAATTTTCAGGTTTTCTACATAGTTGCCAATTAGTGCATAAAAGTATTGGATACATAATAGATTCACACATGCAATCTATCTTAGTGATAACAGAAACCGCGTGAACTTAATCCATAAAAAGATGAGAATACTACAAATGTGTCATCACCTAATTAACAAGCAGGAGGGGTTATTCAGAGTTATTCTATCAATGAAGTTCAAATTTAAAAATGTTGAAATTTTAACAGACCGCATTCCAATTAAATTTAAGACATATCCAAGTGCAAAATATAATCATTACGGGTGTAAAATATCGATCATTACGGGTGTATACCTATCTATTAGTATCCCCTACCCCCAACCGAAAACAACAAAGTCCCCAGAAGTTGATTTTCAACAAATAAAATAGATGGGTATCACCTGTCTAGAGCAACGCGATGATAGCAAACATAGCAACCTGGCATAGAAAAATAGAACACAATCTCCAAAACAACAAGGATCAATAAATAAAGATAAAACAATAAAAACCATGATCCAAACATTATAAACCACTAGAATGATAAAGGAATCAGATAACAACAGTGATAAATAATGTTCCTACATAAACAAAATAACCAAAATACAGAACTGTCCAACATGTCCAACCATATACATCCACCAAAACAGTACAACAAAAATAAATAGATAATCAAAAGTACAATCACACCACCCCCTCCCCAGAAAATGCTACGCGGCTCCCGACGGATCATCATCAACCACGTCAGAAGGAATATCAATGGGAGCAGGTGGTAGTGGTGCAGTAGCAGGTGCAACAGTAGCAGAAGTGGATGGACGATCAGCAGTAAGTGGAGTAGAAAGTGATGGATCAGCTGCAGCAGAAGTAGTGTATGGATCTGTAGGAGTAGGAATAGGAACAACTGAAGACGCTGGATCGGCAGCAGGCGGTGCAGACGGGGTAGGCTTGGGATGGTGAGCAGAGTGAACAGCCTGATCGACCCCAATCTGAATCAATATCGACTCCAGCAATGTCTGTATCTGATCCATCCGGCCCTCAAGTCTAATCCTGGCCTCTCTCTCCTCTAATAGTAGCTCATAAACTGTCGGGAGAGGCACAAAGGAAGAAGACTCTCCCTGGGCCTGAGTCTGCGACCGCTGTCGCAGCTCGAACTGCTGAACAGCAGCAACCGGATCCTCCTCCTCATCATCGGAATCAAGCTCCTCGGCCTCTGTGGGCGTCCCTGAAGCCCCAGCCTCTGTGTCCGTCCCACCACGCCTCTTCTTCTTCGCCCCCACCTTCGCTTTCCCTTTCCCCTTTCGTTTCCGCTTCTGGGCGTCTGAGCGGTGAGCTGCTGCCTCGCCGAATCGGCTGGGGGAAGAACGAAGGTCGTCACCAGCAAGCTCAGGAAAACCAGCCTGAGCCATAACTCTATGGATCGCCCAAGCACCTTTCAGGTGCTTCTTGGAGGCGATGTAGCGGGTGGGATGGACCATGAAATCAATATAAAGCCGTGATAAACAGACCGGCTATCCTGTCCCTACTGCAAATAAAACTCGTGCATACCAAGCCGCGATCTTCTCGCGATAAGATGTCACCAGGAGGCAGTTGATGAGGGCCAGGTGGAGCATGTGGTAGTCATCAGTAAGGAAATGGTCCTCAATCAAAGCCTCGCCATTCCAAGAAGGAACGGCGCCTCCGGTGAGCTCGCGGATAATGGCAGCAGGTGGGGTCTCAGGTGCGTCAGGCCGATGGGGGCAAATATAATCTGGTACCTCTGGTATCCCCAAAGCGGCTGAGACTGTAGCGGGACTGATGACGAACGCCCGACCTCGGAAGAAAGCATGATATGTGAATGGTGTGTCCGGGTCGCGTATCATCGTCGCGCATGCACCTTGTATCCATGACAGATTTACTCTCTTGGCAAGCGAGAGTAAATCGAACCAGTGGGGCATAGAGCGAATCCGAGTTAGGAACCACGGGTACTCGGACCAAATAGACTCGACAGGATGCTCAATCATCACCTTCCGCGCCCGGAAATACCGCTCGTACCATCCCCGATCCTCATCATTCCGGAACCCATGTGCGGGTATCGGATCAGGTATAGTGAGGCTGAGGGGCTTGGACTTGTGGTAGCCAGTTACTGGATTCATCGTAGCAGTCCTGAAAAATAAAGCACAACACGACACAGATTAGAACAGGAAAGAAAGAAAAAGAAATTGCCACTGCTTTTGTTCGATCGATCTAACGCAGTTCGATCGATTGAACTTGAGTATTCTTCGATCGCTTGAGCACAGTTCGATCGATCGAACATGTCGGGTTCGATCGCTCGAAACCAGTTCGATCGATCGAACACAGCGATGTGTTGCGATCGCAGAAACGAATGGGAAAATGAAAAACTAAAGAAAATAGAGCTTCAAATAGGAAAACCTAAGACCAAGGGGACACCCCCTTGGGATTTTCTAACAAAAAGAACGATAAAAGCACGTGGAGCCTACCTCGGTGTAGAAACACGCAGTGGGAGGTGAAGATGATGATGAGGATGATTGTAGGGGTGATCTGGGCGGCTAATTGATATGTAACGCCACGAGAATCGTCGAGTCGCCCCCTTCCTGTGCTCGAGCGCTTGAGTGTGTGAGAGTGAGGAAAATGAAGAGGTGTTCTGAAGACGCCTCGTTAAAAACTACGTTCGATCGATCGACCAATGTTCGATCGATCGAAGGTAAATTTCTCAATCGATTGAATAAAACGTTCAAGCGCTTGAACTTTCAGGTTGTTCGATCGATCGAAATAGGTCGATCGATCGAACAAAAAAATTACATAATTCTTTGGTAAAGTGAACCAAAACACCCCCAACTATCAGAAACAAATCTGGACATGCAGAGATACTTAAAAGCAGTTCACTTACAAACATATAGGCCAGAATGGACATCATCGTAAGATAAAATTGCAAAGACTTGGTAAATATAATCTTGAGAATGCATCAGTTTGCAAAGTTATAGCTCTCCACGTGATCCGTAGACCTTATTACAACGATTAACTAAAATATAAACCAAACTAAAAATCGTTTGCCCAGAATTACACTTCAATTGAAAAGGGATGAAAATGACAAAACACAACTGAAGTGAATCACTAAACTTCCAACATGAAAACTTCTTCTTCTTCCATTGCTTTGAACACCACCAAATCTTCGAGATTGGACTCCAAACTTGACAATTCCCGTTCCTAAAATGATCTGAAAGCGGCAAGAGTGTCATTCAGCATGTCTGGAGTTGCTAGGGAATGAGGTGTGCACATGAGAGGAGACTGCGGTGGAGACATAGATAACGGTGTAAAAATTCGCAGTTGTTCTTCCTCTTGCGGTGGGGTGCCAGGGGACTGTGTGCGAGCCCCATGGAACAACTGATGCGGAAGGAACACTGGAATACCATTGAGAAACATAGTGACAATCCTGGATAAGGAAAAGATAAAAGACAAACAAACAGATATTAAGATAACGGAACAAACACAAAACACGGAACAGAAACAGAATAAAAAGTAATGTGACTAAGTTCCAACCTCACTATTGGCATAGATTCCCAAAATGCACTAGCTGGTAAGGGGCATTGGAGCCTAAATAGTAGAAAGCTCAAGTGCACATAGTGGTATGGGACTAACTCGGGAACAAGGAAATAGTCAACAAAAACAAAAACTGCATTGTGACGTTCCGGGACGACATCCTGGAGATCATGATCTTCCCATGGCTCCCTCATATCATCAATTTCCCATTGTGCCATGAGGGCATCATCCACCATTCTTCCCATGTAAAGGTCTTCTTCCTCATCCATATCATCGTCATCAGGAAATTCCATATTTTCATTTGGATTGATGTCAAGGAGGGCCGATGGGTATGGAGTGTACCCTTGAGCAGCATCAATGAGAGCGTGAGCTTCATGGTCTTGATGAAGCAAGGGGCAGGGTGTGAGTTCACCCTCAGTCCAGGTGCCACAACGACAATCTGAATCAGCCCATGAACCAATAAAATGAACATCAT
Source organism: Hydrangea macrophylla (assembly GCA_033977485.1). Lineage (NCBI taxonomy): Eukaryota > Viridiplantae > Streptophyta > Magnoliopsida > Cornales > Hydrangeaceae > Hydrangea > Hydrangea macrophylla. The sequence continues at coordinate 67,312,896 of CM066982.1, forward strand.
CACCTCGCATCTATGCACCTGCAGTTGAGTGGTTCAAGGTATAGCGGATTAGAACAAGATCACAACACTAAAAGAACGAACAAAGAAATAAAAACAAAAGAGAGAAACTAAAATGCAGGGAAAGAAAAGGAATACAACAACAATATGGAACTCCAATTTGGATTCTAAGTGGGAGAATAGTTGGGCTCATCCAGCTGGATGTGCTTAACTTCAGTTTGGAAGTTTTCCAAGAATAGTTTCAACCTTTGGCCATTGACCTTGAAACAATCATCGTTCTTTGGATTGACGAGCTCAACTGCCCCATGTGGAAAGACAGTTTTTACAATGAATGGGCCCGTCCAACGGGAACGGAGCTTTCCTGGGAAAAGGTGGAGGCGAGAGTCATACAGTAAAACTTTCTGCCCCGGCTCAAATGATTTATGAAAGATCGTACGATCATGACGAGCTTTCAGCTTTTCCTTATGCAACCTTGCAGAGTCATACGCATCTCGTCGTATTTCCTCTAGCTCTGCAAGTTGGAGTTTACGTAACTGACCTCCCTCTTGGATATCAAAGTTCAATGAGCGTGTTGCCCAGTAAGCTTTATGCTCGATTTCAACAGGAAGGTGGCAAGCTTTCCCGTAAACCAATCTATACGGGGACATACCTAGATTCGTCTTGTAGGCAGTACGGTATGCCCATAAAGCGTCGGTCAGCTTGTATGCCCAGTCTTTTCGGTTGGAGCTAACCGTCTTTTCGAGAATATGCTTGATTTCTAGGTTAGCCAATTCTGCTTGCCCATTCGACTGTGGATGATAGGCAAGAGCGATTTTATGGTGGACTCCGTATTTCTTGAGAAGTGACTCCAAAGGCCTATTATAGAAATGCTTGCCTTGGTCACTTAGTAAAGCTTTCGGAGTTCCAAAACGAGACAAGATATGCTCTCTCAGAAAGGACATGACCGTTCTGTGGTCATTGCGTCTCGTTGGCATCGCTTCAACCCATTTTGACACATACTCTACAGCAAGGAGTATGTATTCACAGTTATTAGACTTGGGAAATGGGCCCATAAAATCTATGCCCCAACAATCGAATATCTCTATTGTGATGATAGGGGTTAAAGGCATAGAATTCCTTTTAGAAATAGTTCCAAGCTTTTGACAGCGTTGGCATGTCTTACAAAAGGAATACGCATCTTTGAAAATTGTGGGCCAGTAAAAACCGCTTTGTAGAACTTTTTGTGCGGTCTTCTGTGAAGCAAAGTGGCCACCGCATGCCTCAGAATGGCATGATGCTAAAATTACAGTTATATCCTCATTGGGAATGCAGCGCCTGATAACCTGATCAGCACAGTACTTGAAAAGATATGGATCATCAAAAAAGAAATGACGCGCGAACGAGAGGAACCGTTTTCTGTCTTGGTTTGACCAATGATTCGGGGTTTCTCCCATGACAAGGTAGTTCACAATATCAGCATACCAAGGCAGACTACTTACTGCCAGTAGCTGTTCATCCGGGAACTCATCCTTAATGGATTGGGGTTCAGTATTGTCGACAAAAGTCAACCGTGATAAATGGTCCGCAACCACATTCTCTACTCCTTTCTTATCTTTGATTGTTAGATCAAACTCTTGGAGTAAGAGTATCCAGCGAATGAGCCGTTGTTTAGCGTCTTTCTTAGACAGCAGATACTTGAGGGCCGAATGATCTGTAAAATAGATGATTGGTGACCCTATCAGATAAGACCTAAACTTATCCAAGGCGAATACTACAGCCAGCAGCTCCTTTTTAGTAGTTGTATAATTCATTTGAGCTTCATTCAAAGTTCGGCTGGTATAGTATATCACATATGGCTTCTTGTCCTTTCTCTGGCCTAGGACCGCGCCAATGGCGTAATCACTAGCATCGCACATTAATTCGAAAGGCAAACTCCAGTCGGGTGCCTGTATTATAGGTGCGGAGGTGAGAAGCTCTTTTAGAGCCTCGAAGGACTTTTGGCAATTCTCTGACCACTCGAATGGTGCATCTTTGACAAGAAGTTGACAAAGGGGTCGAGAGATTGCACTGAAGTTCTGGATAAACCGACGATAAAATCCCGCATGCCCCAAGAACGAACGGATGTCTCTCACTGTACGGGGGACAGGTAGATTTGAGATTATGTCGATTTTAGCCTTATCCACTTGGATTCCTTCATCGGAGATTATATGGCCGAGGACTATTCCCTTGGTCACCATAAAGTGACACTTTTCCCAATTCAAAACTAGGTGTTTATCCTCGCATCGCATTAATACCTGCTCGAGATTGTTGAGGCAATCTTCAAAGCTATGGCCAAACACTGAAAAATCATCCATGAAGACTTCAAGGATGTTTTCGACCATGTCACTGAATATGCTTAGCATGCATCGCTGAAAGGTAGCCGGTGCATTACATAAGCCAAACGGCATTCGACTGTAGGCAAATGTACCAAATGGATAAGTGAATGTGGTTTTCTCCTGATCTTCAGGAGCAATTTCAATTTGATTATATCCACTATATCCATCCAAAAAGCAATAATACTTGTGACCTACCACACGTTCTAGCATTTGATCCATGAATGGCAAAGGAAAATGGTCTTTTCGGGTCACAGTATTCAACTTTCTGTAGTCAATACACATCCTCCATCCGGTGGGGACACGTGTTGGTACCAATTCACCATCTTTGTTCGGGATGACCGTTATACCTGCTTTCTTTGGAACTACTTGGGTTGGACTAACCCAAGGACTATCAGATATCGGATAAATCATCCCAACATCAAGTAGTTTGAGCAATTCCTTTTTAACTACTTCTTGCATGTTGGGATTCAGACGCCTTTGCATTTGCCTTGAGGGTCTAGCGTCTTCCTCCGGATATATCTTATGAGTGCATATGGATGGGTTTATGCCTTTGAGGTCAGCAATCGTCGATCCCATAGCATCCTTATGCTTGGTCAGCATTTGCACTAGCTTATCCTCCTGTTCATGAGTTAAAGCAGATGAAATGATCATAGGATAAGTTTTGCCAGTCCCTAGGAATGTATATTTTAACTCTTTGGGTAGTTCCTTTAACTCTAACTCCGGAAACTGAAAACTAGAAGGCATTGCCAACTTAGTTTTAGGAGGCAATTGTTCATATGGCATTATCCACATGCATTCTTCTCTATCCTCCTCTATCGTATCCATCATAAGACATATCTGGTTCAGGTCAGCATCCAATGGAGTTGACTCTGCGGGCTGATAGATATCTCCAAATTGAGTCATTACAACTTCCAAAGGATCTTTGTAGTCGACCAAGTCAACTTCATCTTCAATGACTGTGTCAATGTAATGAATTTCTTCCTCATCATCGTATTCTTCAGGTCGGGGATTAGAAAAAAATTTGACATTCAATGTCATGTTCCCGAATACGATAGTCATGATACCACTTCTAATCTTGATCGTGGCATCAATAGTGTTGAGGAACGGACGTCCAAAGATAACCGGGATGTGTGCACCAGTATTAGACACAGGTTCTGTGTCCAATATCACAAAATCAACCGGAAATACAAAAGAGTCTATTTGAACAAGGACATCCTCTAACTCCCCTCTAGGGTACTTCACAGATCTGTCTGCCAATTGCAAAGCGGCTCGGGTGGGTTTGAGTTCACCCAACCCTAGCTGTTTATAGACTGAATATGGCAGCAGGTTCACGCTTGGTCCTAGATCGAGGAGTGCGTTATCTATCCATTGATTTCCAATTCTACATGAGACCATAGGTGTATTGGGGTCTTTGAGTTTTGGAGGCAACTCATTTTGAATGATCGCACTTGCTTGGCATGCGACATAAGCATGTTTCTTCACGCTTTGCCTCCTCTTGACCGTGCATAGATCTTTGAGATACTTAACATAGGCCGGCACCTGCTTAATAGCATCTAGGAGTGGAAGGTTAATCTTGACTTGTTTAAAAAATTCCAGAAACTCCTGATTCTTTGTCTCATTCTTGGGTTTCTTCAATCGTTGAGGATAAGGTGCAGGAAAAGGGCATTTTGGTGGTTCATCCTTCACAAACTCCTTTCCAGGCCTTCGCTCAACTTCTTCCTCTACTCTAGGAGCTTCAATGTTTGCCTTTATTGCCTCGTCATTTGTAGACGGCTCCTCCTCTTGAGTAGATGGTTGCTCAAGCTCATTATCTACCACTTCCTCCTCATTGTACACTTCGGGTGTAGACAGAGGCATGCTTTTCTTTATGATTTTTTCGCTTCTCAGTGTGGTCACGACTTTAGCATGTTCTTGATTGTTAGGACCATTGTTATGTCCCTTGGGGTTCGGAAGTGGTTGGGCAGGGAATGTTCCTCCTGAACCCTCTTGCCGTGCATCTATCCTTTCTAACGTTGCAGACATTCTACTCATCATCTGTATGAGTTGCTGCGTTAGATTGGCATTCTCTTCTTGTACCTTCTTGTGTGGTGGCACATAGGTATTGGTCTGTGGTGTAGAAGATTGAGCTTGGTTGTAATTATTGGCTCTGTTTTGATTGTATTGATGGGACGGCCTATTGTTTTGCCCTTGATATTGATTGTTGTAGGGCTGCTGTTGATATTGATTTTGGGTCCCAGCATTATTTCTCCAATCAAAACCGGGGTGATTCCATCTATTGTTACTTTGAAAGTTATTGTTGGAATTCCCCGCCCCTCGAAAACCGTGCATGGCATTCATTTCCATAGGGGCCTGCTCTTGAAAATACGGCACATTGGGACAGTATTGAGTTGTATGTCCCAACATATTGCATGTGTCGTATGGTTCCTCAGGCATAACCTGCCTAGAGTTCTCTCCTCGCATCCCTAGTTCTTCTACCTTCTTTGCCAGTTCTTCATATTTGTTCATCAAATGATCTTCACTCTTCAATTGGTACAAACTCTTATTTTCCACACTCGATATTTGAGTTCGAGGTATATTTTCAGAGTTAGACCATTCATAAGCATGTTCAGCTAACCACTCAAAATGAGCTTCAGCCTCTTCAGTGTTCTTTCGAAGAAATGGTCCAGAGCTCATAGTTTCGACCAACTTTTTCGTTTCACCATTTAGTCCATCATAGAAATAACTAATGGTACGTCATTTCTCATATCCATGGTGAGGACATGAGAGCAGCAAATCTTTGAAACGCTCCCAAGTTTGGGTGAAGGTTTCATTGCTCCTCTGATTGTATGAACTTATTTGGCATTTTAGATCTGTGGTCATGCGAGGTGGAAATAATTTCTTCAAAAACGCAGTGTTCATCGCATGCCATGTGAAGATTGAATTCGGTTTCAGGGTGAGTAACCACGCCTTTGGTTTATCCTTCAAGGTGAAGGGAAATAACATTAAGCGTGTCACATCTACAGGACAAGTTTGGGAGAATGTTTTACAAACATCCTCGAAGTCCTTAACATGTAGATATGCCTTCTCGCTTTCCATCCCATGAAATGTTGGGAGGAGTTGTATCATCCTATTGCGAAATTGAAATTCGCCAGCATGTGGGGGAATGAGAATGCAAGAAGGAGTAGGTGCGTGTTCCGGTTGCATGAGATCGCACAACGGACGTAGTGAATCATCAATTTGCACCACCTCATTGTCACCCTGTTCACTCTGATTATCATTCATTGATTCAGTTGGAGTGGTGATAGGATTACTAGAACTGGAAGAATTAGATGAATATAGAGGATTGCCGACAATTCCGTGGACGGAACTATCGGACATTAATGAGAGAACCTAAGAAGATTGGAAACCTAGAGAACTAAAAGAAAAAGGAAAACAGAAATAGATCAGGAAAGATTGAGGTAATCTAAAGAATTGATCGTCGCCTTCCCCGGCAACGGCGCCAAAAACTTGGCACGAGATTATTCTTGTGTGCTCTTGTGCAATACCCAAGTGTAGGTCGACGTGCAAGTAGTAACTGGTAACACCAGGTCAATCCCACAGGGAAGGTGTTGGCCTAATTACTTAAACTAACCTCAAAAGAAAGAGAAAAAAAAAATCAATTATATTTAATAATGATGCGGAACACAAAATTCCACAAACTCAGACTACTAACGAAAGAAATTCAGTTTAAACTAAAGGACTAATTAGCTAGTTAAAGCAGTATTCTAAAATAGGATTTAACTTAAAGAAGAAAATGTTGGGATTACACAAATCCACAGTAATCTAACCGTCTACCATGCAGTTACTTTGAAGCACTAAGGAGTATAATACCCACAGTTTTCCGTATTTCTCTTAGAATAAAGAATCCATAGCCCTTTCATGACCGGGACTATATCATCACAGTTAAATTGAAACACGTGAAAGCGGTTTAATTCAATAGTTAAGACTCGCACCTACAATGGTGTTAGCATTGAAAGTGGTTTGCAAAATATATTGAAAGAAAATGCCTTAGGGCCTTGATTTTAAAAACTGTTTTGACAAACTGAGCATTAGGGGACAGTATGATAACAACTCTCAAAAACAAAAAGTCCTAGAATACTGCAGGGAACATCCTCAAGAATCAGAGAGTTCGATCGATCGACGATCGTTCGATCGATCGAAAGCCTTCATCCCTCAATCGATCAAAGTTTCCTTAGATCGCTTGACTACCTCTGGTTCGATCGATCAAACTACCTCCGATCGATCGAACACAGGAATTATTCTGCTGCATGGCAGAGGCTGGAAATCACTGTTTCATCGTGTTCTCCCAACCCTAGGACTACTCAGACATGGTCTGGGAAGCCTCAGATTTGTTTTTAATGTAAAGGTTCATTAAAGTCATGTTTGGTTGTGAGTTTTTCATGAAAACTATGAAAATCAATGATTTTAACTTACCTAGCATGTAACACTACTATATTGCAGATTATACTACGAATAAATAAATGCAGAATGTAAACTAAATAAAACGAAATAACCTGGAGAAGAGAAACTACTATTAAACCTTACGAAATCCAAGCTACAATGAAATCCTTGATAAAAAACCTACAAAATAAGATAAAACTCTCTCCTCTCTATGGGCAACTGATGAAAACAAAGTGTGTGCGTCCTCTTGGGATGTATACAATACTCTTATATATAAGAAAACTAAAGGCCAGGGTTAAAAACCCTCATCTGCTGCGTACGCGAAAGTTTCTGAAAATACCATGTTCGATCGATCGAACTGTTCTCGATCGATCAAACACCTGGAACTCAAGCGCTTCAACCTTTTTTAAGCGATCGAACGTTCGATCGATCGAACCATCTTCGATCGCTCGAACTTTAAACTTTTAGTCTTGAATTCTTTTGTCTGTACTCCAGCATTCCAATTGTCCTGATGTTCATCTCTCTAGTACACACAGCAGTGATCTGCACAAACAATAGCTAAAACAATACAATTTATCATAGATTAATCACATTGTATAAAAACTAGCATTGTAGTGCAAATTGCAGATAAAACGAGAAGTTGTGATTAAAACCAATACAATTCTTCCTTTTAGCGCGGTTGTATTTTACGAATACCCCCGCTTTGCAGTGACAAAAGGGATTGTCTTGGGACATATCGTGTCTGCTGAGGGAATACAGGTAGACAAGGCAAAGATCGATATAATTTCCAACCTTCCTGTCCCCACTACAGTGAAAGAAATACGATCATTTTTAGGTCACGCCGGTTTCTATCGGAGGTTTATTAAGGATTTCAGTGCTGTATCTAGGCCACTGTGCCAGCTCCTTGTTAAGGACCAACCATTTGAGTGGAACAGCAAGTGCCAGGAATCTTTTGATAAACTCAAACATCACCTCACAACAGCTCCGATAATGCAATCTCCGGATTGGAGTCTTCCTTTTGAGCTGATGTGTGATGCAAGTGACACAGCGATCAGAGCTGTATTAGGACAAAGGAAAGACAAGAAGCCTACTGTGATCTACTATGCTAGCAGAACCCTTGATGGAGCTCAATGTAATTATTCCACTACAGAAAAGGAGTTGCTGGCAATTGTATTTGCACTGGAGAAATTCAGGCAATATCTGATTGGCTCGCAGATCGTTTGTTTCACTGATCATGCTGCATTAAAATACCTCCTATCTAAGAAGGATACGAAACAACGATTAATACGCTGAATTCTCTTGCTCCAATAATTCGATCTGATTATTAAAGATAAAAAGGGGGTGGAAAATGTTGTAACCGATCACCTCTCACGATTGACGTTTGAAGACAATTCTTCACAATCCATTCCAATCCGTGAATCTTTCCCAGATGAACAACTTTTTGCTGCAACTAGTTTACCCTGGTATGCTGACATTGTCAATTACCTGGCAACAGGGGAGACCCCGTCTCATTGGTCCACCCCTGACAGAAAAAGGTTTCTATCCATCGCCCGATGGTTTTACTTTGATGATCCGTACTTGTTTAAGTACTGTGCGGATCAGGTAATTAGACGATGTGTCCCCAAGGAGGATATCTCTCAAATTCTAGCTTCATGCCACTCAGAGGCCTGTGGTGGCCATTTCTCAGCTCAGAAAACTGCTCAAAAGGTGTTTAGTAGTGGTTTCTACTGGCCGACAGTTTTCAAAGACTGTTATGCATTTTGTAGAGCATGTGCTAGATGCCAAATGTTAGGGAGTTTATCTAAAATAAATGAAATGCCGATGACCCCGATCATCACTATCGAAATTTTCGATTGCTGGGGTATTGATTTCATGGGGCCATTTCCACCATCCTCTCATTTTGAATACATCCTTTTGGCGGTTGAATATGTGTCCAAGTGGGTTGAGGCTGTTTCGACAAGGAGAAATGATCACAGAACAGTGATCTCATTCTTAAAAGAAAATATTCTTTCGAGATTCAGAACACCGAAAGCCATGATTAGCGATCGTGGAACCCATTTTTGCAATAGGCCTTTCGAGGCGTTGATGAAGAAATATGGGGTCAATCATAAGATTGCGCTATCATATCACCCACATTCAAATGGTCAGGCAGAGCTAGCTAATAGGAAAATTAAACATATCCTGGAAAAGACTGTCAACATCAATAGAAAGGATTGGTCGTCACGTTTAACTGATGCTTTGTGGGCATACAGGATGGCGTATAAGACGAACCTTGGAATGTCTCCCTATAGGCTGATTTATGGAAAAGCTTGCCATTTGCCTGTGGAACTGGAGAATAAGGCATACTGGGCCACTAGATTGCTGAATTTTGACATTTATGAGAGTGGTACATTGAGGAAGTTATAACTCAATGAATTAGAGGAGATCAGGAATGATGCATATGATCGTGCTCGAATGTATAAATCAAAATTAAAAGATAAGCATGATCGATCGATCCTGAGAAAGAAGCTTGAACCAGGACAGAAAGTGTTACTTTACGATTCAAAGCTTCATCTTTTTCCCGAGAAGCTGAGGTCGAGGTGGATAGGACCCTTTATTGTCAAAGAAGTTTTTCCTCATGGGGCGGTAGAGATTGTTAACCCCAAAAATGGTAATGCATTCAAAGTCAATGGGCAGCGTTTAAAGCCATTTTTGGAGAAGTTCGAACCAGAATCAGAGACCATCCAACTGGATGATCCTGATTATTCTTCTTGAAAAATTTAGAGAATCTTGTGTTGTTGTATAATAGTTTCTTTTTTTTTGTGTGTTTCTCTATTTCTGCTTCTTTTTGTTCTTTTTTCTGTCTTTTTGATTGGCTATAGGATGAATCCATTGCAGATGAATCCACTGCACTTCCTTCCACATTTGCTCTACCATGGGGTCCATTCTCCAGGAACTCCAGAACAGAGGGAACAAGAAACGCAATTTTTTACTCCACTCTCCGGCTCATGCCTTGATTCCCCTATTACGGCAATCGCCAACATGAATACCTGGGATTTGCTGTGCGCAGTTCGAGAGATTCTAGATGATCTTCAGTTGAACTCGAATAGAGAAGTCGTAGAATATTTCGTGGATTATGCTGAAGGAGAAGACTTTTCTTCCCCGGTACCTGAGCAGAATTGATAATTCCCGTAGCAAATGAATAAGACAGAATTTTGTTTCTAGTTTTCTTTTTGTTTGTTTGTCGTTCAACCAAAATCTTGTACCTTTGGATGATAATAATCCAATTTGAGCAACAAATTGATGATGTTTGGAATAAATTCTTCCTATTTGTATGTTTGATGGAGTTGTTCCTTGTTTGAATGCTCAAAGTCTTGATTCTATCTTGAAAATGAATTCTTAAACTGTTGGGGGTGATTACATGAATTTCTTTAGTCAATTGATTGAACATTTTTGTCAATCGATTGAACATTTTCTGTGTCAATCGATTGAAAGTTTTAGTCAATCGATTGAATCTTTTTGTCAATCGATTGATTTCTTTTATCAATCGATTGACATCTAATGTCAATCGATTGACATTTCCCCCAGACGTAATGTCTGTTCATCTCCCTCTCCCTCATCTTATTTCAAAATATTCAGAGAGAGGGAGAAGAGGCGATTCCGAGAGAGTGAGAAGGAGACCCCTCCCCATAATTTCTATCATCATCAGTTATCACCACCACCATCCTCATCACCATCTTCACCGTAATCGACCACACCATCCCCACCGCCACTGTCATCGTTTGAGTAGAGGGAGAGAAGCAGGAGGGCGATTTGGGCCGCAAGTCCCATCTTCATCATCAGTCGTCATCATCATCAATCTTATTCTCAACCACTTGTGGGCACAGTTTTTGCCGTGATTTTGATCGAGGTAACCCAAACCCGCTACCTCTCTTTTCCTCATCATTTTTTTTAATTCAAAACGATAGAGGGAGCCCCTCATGGTCATAAGACCACTAATTAAATGATAGGGGGACGTGAGACCTTGTTGTGGTCAGCCCCCTTGAATCGCTGATGTCAATCGATTGACATCAGGGTTCAATCGATTGGAATACATCTTCAATCGATTGACAACTTATGTCAATCGATTGACATAAACAGAGTAGCAGAATCTTTCTTTTCTCATTATAACTCTCTGTTTTGCTTCCATTTTAGCTCCTATGGCTCCAAAGCCCAAGGACAATGGGCCCCACCCAGAAAAGTCCACATCGCTCGATATTCCTGACCCACCGCTGGCCCACGGGTTCAGGAACGACAAAGAAAATACGTGGTTTACCAAGTATTTCCGAACCCGTGAGATTATGGTGGAGAGACGATTTGAGAATTTATGGAGTGATGACAAAATTCCATTCTATCTAGCCCGCCTTCGAGCCCATCCTGATTGGCTCCCGGTCCTCACAGCAGCTAAACAAGTGCGACCTTCTTGGATTCGAGCAGCTTGTGCGAGCATGGTCAAGGCACCGAATGTTCCATTTACATATTTTTCTTGCGTTCAGGGACGCCATATTGAGTTTAGCCCTACCACAGTCGCTAGAGCTCTGGGTATTGCGGAGGTGCCTGATCACCTGTATCCTATCCATGCTGATCGTCCATTTCCATCCTTTGATGTCATTGCCACAGAAATTTCTGAAAAAAAAATCAAGAAGTATTCAGGGATTCCAGTATTCGATGATCATGATCTGACCATGGATTACCACCTTCTCCACTTAGCTCTTTGTAGCTGTATCCTTCCTACTACATATAAGTTAGATTTTGCTGGATGGTATACACGAGTTCTTTATGCCATTGGGACGGGCTTACCGATTTGCCTTGCCAGGCTCTTCATTGAGTTCTTCATTGAGCCCACACGTCATCCGAGTAAGGCCCAGCACCTCAAAGGTGCTTGGGTAATCCATAGAGTGTGTGAGGAGGCAGGATTGGAGGTACCAGCGGGAGAAGTTTTGCAAAAGTCCAAGATCGGAGTGTTTGGAGAGTCTGCTGCGAGACGGTCAACAACACAATTTAAAAAAGTGTCGAAAGGAAAAGGGAAGATGGGAGAGAGCAGTAAGAAAAATAAGAGGAAGATGGGAGACACAACATCAGAGGAGGAGGATGAGGACCCAGGGACGCCGACTGAGGCGGAGGGTCAGGATACGGTTATAGTTGACGAGGAGGAGGATGAGGACTCAGGGACGCCGACGGCGGCTGAGGGTCAGTATGAATTGAGGAAGCGTGAGCCACCTACAGCCTCCACATTACCTACAGCCTCTACATCTGCCCCTCCATCTCTCCAGACCATTTACGATCTCTTAGTAGAGGAGCGAGAGGCGAGAGTACAACTTCAGGGGATGGTTAGAGAGCTCACTGCACAGCAGTTGTTGATGACTGCTCAGATGTCGTTGGATCGTGATGCTGTGCAGGGGAGACTTGAGCTGCTGGGTGGTCAGATAGAGCAGATTTTGATGCTGTTAGGGATTGAGCAGTCCTTGCGCTCATCTATGCCACCTCCTTCGACGACTCCAGCTTCTACGTCAGCTCCGCCAGAGGGAGATATCTTAGAGACACCTCCACCGCCACCACCTCCAGCTACTGATCCCCTGCCAGCTGTGAGTGACCCGGCAGCTATCGTCCAGACTGAGACAGCTGCTGAGGGTGACGGTGAGGTAGTCGTTGATCCAGGTCTTGACGGTGCGCCCGTGTTATCTGGTGACCAGTCTGCTGAGATTTAGGAGGGAGTGTTGGAGAGCGAGAGAGTATTTTGTTGTTTCTTATTTTGTGATCTCTCTTGCATTACTTTTGTGTGATTTGTGGATATGTCGGTATATTTGTGAATATTTTATTTTGGTTGGATATTTTGGTCGTCAGTTATATCTGTACTTGGACTTTATTGATTTTTGGACATCTCTATTACAGATAGTTCTTTTTGCTTTTGGATTGTGTTTTAATTGTCTATACTTTCGATTATCGTCCATGATATTCTTGATCTTGGTTGTTTGCGGAGATTGTTTTGTTAAAACAGGTGAATTCTCAGAATTATGCTGAATCACGTGAATCAGGTGATATCTTCTGTTATTTGAATCTCTTCCATTGAGGACAATGTCGATTTCAGTTGGGGGTAGGGAGTAGAAATCCACCTGTGTATTTTGAGTTCATAATACACACTTGTTTAAATATTATAATCTCCATATTTGTTTCAAGTTTTAGTTTAATTTCAACGTTTAAAAAAAAAAATTGCTATTGTTGAGTTTCTAACTTTCAAAACCTCGTTTCTCCTAGCTAAATTATTGTGCAATGATGCATTCATGTCTTTCTTGTTATGTTATGGACTTCGATTACATGTTACTTTATTGCTAATCTAGTTTTACGTCCATAGCACGAATATATCCCGAAAACATTTTGCACGAGTTGACAATTACGAAAGAATCTTTGAATTAGAATGAAAAACGATTGTCATGATTAATGGATTAATAGTAAAACTTTAAACCTTAGTGACTTTTGAGCCATTCTTTTATTCTGAGGGTTAATCGCAAAACTTGTGTCAATTCTTGAAATACACTTTTATCTCGTTGAGAGTCTCATTCTTGTTTCATTTGGTTGATGCGTCAGGAGAACGTTCAGGATCTACTATTTTCAAAACTCAGGAAATACTTGAGATAAGTTATTATGTCTAGAAGATGATTTAGACCGTCGTTTTTCTCACCTCATTACCCGAAAAAAAAAATCTAAATTCCCACTTACCTATCACAAATCAATGCTTATACCCAAAATCATATAGTTATAATCAAGCATGCGAAGGTTTTGTGAGAATCGTAAAAAAAAAAAAAAAAAAAAAAAAAAAGGGAAAAGAGGAAAAATTCTACAAAAAAAAAAGGGGGGGGGGGGGGGGGGGGGGGGGGATTAGTGAAAATGAAGGAATAAAAGAAATTGGAGGTTGGATAAATTAAAATTGTGAAGTGAAGTTGATATTACCATGTCACATGCTTGAACCTATTTTCACATTTCACCATCTTTAACCTTTCTCCATCTTTCTGTCACAAGTCCTAGGAATTCTGGATAATTTTTAACGAATTTCGAGTATGAAATGAGTTTTCCACAGTAGATCGCTCCTGAAGTAATTGGTATTCCGTTCATGGGATTCATGCACCTTAAAATAAGCGTTCTTCAGTGTCCAGTATGGAAGCATGTTTGATTACCTCTACATTTACTCATTTGAGCTTCATACTATGAGTGCATAATTTTTACGCCAGTTTCAGAGTGATTTTATTTTGAGCGTAAACCATGGAAGAATTGAGTTGAAAACTATGAAATCTTGAACATGTCAATCTAAATAATTCTGAGATAAAGATTTCAATCGTAGTTGTTAACTCCACACACACACACAAGGATATATAAAGGCTGTGGATGTAGTTTTGACTGGTTTAGTTACTTTGTAACATGTTGTTTATTTTCATAGCATGATAAAGGAATTTATGTCCTTGTTAAGCAGAATTTTTAGCATAAAGGAAAAATAAGTCCTTTGATGAGTTTAGAAAGTTTGACATTTGAATTTTGGGGGTAAATTCTCTGAAAACCCTCACGAGACACAACTCGTCCATTAGGGTAAACCTAAGGGTTCAAAGGCTTGTTGAAAACGCTAAATGCAACCGCGACTCCTGCGACAGTGAGTTAGGATCTCTCTTTTGTTTTAGCTCAATAAAACTATAACGTCAATTGTTGTTCGTCTTAGTTTGTGTTAATTCCGCTTCATTGCTAGAGACTAGCAAAGCGCTAGTTGGGGGTCGTGATGAGAACTGATATTAGCTTAATATTAGCTCGATAAGGAGTAAAAACTAACTGGATTTGACCCCATTTCTCTAGTGGTACCTGCACTTGTGTTTTAATTCGTTTCTTTATACAATGATGTAGTTTTCGTGGTATGTTGTTGTGTTTAGCTCTTAGAATGCAGGTTCTGAAGTTAAAATGAATAACAAGTTGAAAGGAATAACTCAAGGAACAAATAGATGAAGTCTTGGTACCAATCGATTGACATTATATCAATCGATTGACATTTTTTTGATCAATCGATTGACATTTTTAATCAATCGATTGGAGTTTTTACCAATCGATTGACACCTTTGTCAATCGATTGGTTAAAACTGGAAACAGTCTGTGTTAATGGAGCAAGATTTCAGCAATCAGGACGACGACCAGCCGTTATGGAGTGAACCTAGACGCCTTCAGCTCGTGATTTTGACAATATATATAGAGAAGAGTGAAGAGGGTCAGGGGTTGGCTCATTTTTGTATTGGTTTTGTAGGATTTTGCCATTTTTTTTAGTTTCTAAGCAAGTTCAAAGCAAAGGATCCTAAAGTTTGATTTCAGCCTAAAGTTCAGGTTATTTTTCGTACCTCTAGTTGCTTAGGAATTGTTGATTGTAAATCACATTTTGAGTTTTAGTTTGATTTCAACATTTTTAGTTTAAAATTTTAATCCATAGCAATGTTTGATCCTACTTTTCAGTTTATTTATGTTTATGCAGTCTTAAACATGTTTGAGTAGAATCCTGGTTGGAATAATGTGAAGAGACATCGTTTCCAGCCCTCTGCCATGATTCTGTTTTAGAATCAATGTCAATCGATTGGAAACAGAAACCAATCGATTGACATAAGATTTCTAGTCAATCGATTGATATACTTGTCAATCGATTGAGAGCCATTTCACATCAATCGATTGACATTATGTCAATCGATTGATATGTTTATGACTTGGGTTAACTCCTTTTTGTATTCCAAGAACTTTTGTTTTAGAAACTAAGTCCAAATTGATCTTTCTAGTTCAAATTGCAATCTGATTGTGAAATAAGAGCTCTTTTGATTAATTAATTCAATGAACACTCATAACAAACACAACGAATATTTCATACTCAATTTGTTAGTTATTGTTCATAGTTTTAATTAATTTCTTATTTCAGTCCTTCATAAATAAGTGAGGTAAACAAACCACTAATTATGCAAGATTTACATACTTAGTGTCTAGAATGCTTAACTTAATCATTTTCGAAATAAGGAATACTCTAAGGATAAAACCCCAACTGTCCATTTTTGTTAAATCATGGTAGTGGCTGGTACTTTGTGGACTCACATGTTCCCAACTCTTTTTATATATTTAATTTCATATCACAAGTTTTTAATTCTATCTAGTTAAGTTATCACTTCTCTTTAATTTGTTTTTTTTTTTATTTAATTTCAATAGGACCTTTAGAGCCTCCACTATAAGGAAATCATTTTTTTATTATTATTTAGGATTCAATCTAGATCTTTCTGCCTTTATCTTCCGTCCTTTGGGATTCGACCTAGTCTTACCGATTTTAACGCGACGCGACCGTCTACACTTGGACGTACTCTTCGGAGAACACATTTCCAGTCGTGTCAAGTTTTTGACACTACTGCACCGGTACTAGCTATACCCAAGCCTGATGAGAAGTTCACTATCTTTAGTGACGCGTTATATCAAGGACTAGGGTGTGTACTTATGCAAGATGGTAGAGTTATCGCCTGTGGATCTAGACAACTGAAGCCGAATGAGTTGAACTACCCCATTCATGATTTGGAATTGGCGGCCGTAGTATTCGAACTCAAGATTTGGAGACACTATCTCTACGGTGAGAAGTTTGATTTATTCTCTGATCACAAGAGTCTGAAATACTTGTTAACACAGAAAGAGTTGAACATGAGACAACGCAGATGGATGGAGCTGATCAAAGATTACGACTTCACGTTAGAGTACCACCCTGGTAAAGCTAATGTGGTTACTGATGCTTTGAGTCGGCAGACTCGTGAGACGATGGCCTCTTTAATGGTCAGAGAATGGCGAGCGTTGGAAACATTGGCGGAATTCGATGTACAGAGTGCTGAAGAAGAAGAAGGATAACTTTTTGGATGTCTTATCCTACAACCTGTTCTTAACGACCGCACTATTGGAGCTCAGAAAGAAGATGAGAAGTTTCAGACATGGTTCGTGAAGATGTCAGAGAAAGACCCGATCGAATGGAAGGTAGGAAGTGACAGAGGGTATCGATGCAGAGGCAGATTATGTGTACCAGATTGTGGGGATTTGAGAAATGATATTCTGGCAGAAGCACATAAGTCAAGTTATACAGTTCACTTGGGAGGAGCAAAAATGTACAAGGATTTAAAGAGAAATTTCTGGTAGGAAGGTATGAAGAAGGATGTGGCCGAATTTGTGTCCAAGTGTTTGACGTGTCAGCAAGTCAAGGCTGAACATCAGAGACCATCAGGATTGTTGCAACCATTACCTATTCCTGGTTGGAAGTGGGAGCACATCACGATGGATTTTGTAGTAGGATTACCTCGATCGCAGTAGAATCATGATGCCATTTGGGTAATCGTGGATCGATTGACAAAATAAGCTCATTTTATTGCTTATAGTATGACATACTCGGTAGAAAGAATGAGTCGGATGTACATACAACAAGTTGTGCGACTTCATGGTGCACCTGTGTCGATCGTGTCAGACCGTGATGCGCGTTTTACTTCTGGATTTTGGGAAAGTTTGCAAGAAGCTATGGGAACCTCGCTCAAGATGAGTACTGCTTTTCACCCTCAGACAGATGGGCAAACTGAACGTGTTAATCAGATCATGGAGTATATGCTTAGGGCTTGTGTTATTGATTTCGAAGAATCTTGGGAGACACACTTGCCGTTGGTTGAATTTTCCTACAACAACAGTTATCACACAAGTATCGGTATGACTCCGTTTGAAGCATTGTACAGACGACCATGTCGTTCTCCGTTGTGCTGGGCAGAAGTCGGAGATACAGAATTGTTGGGACTAGATTTGGTTAGAGAAACCAACGAAAAGATTTCTTTGGTCAAGGAGAGGATGAGAACCGCTCAAAGCCGGTATAAGAGTTATGTCGATCGACGCCGGAAGGATTTGGAATTTAGTGTTGGAGATCACGTACTCCTTAAGGTTTCACCGACCCGAGGAGTAGTACGCTTTGGTCTCAAGAGAGGAAAATTAGCTCCGCATTTCATTGGACCATTCGAGATTTTGGATCGTGTTGGGAAAGTGGCTTATCGACTCGCGCTACCACCGAAGATGTCTGGGGTTCACAATGTATTTCAAGTTAGTATGCAGAGAAAGTACATACGAGACCCCTCGCATGTGGTTAGTTATGACAATATTGAGACGAGTCATAACGTTTCTTACAAGGAGAGACCTGTGAAGATTCTGGATCAGAGTATCAAGAAGTTGAGGAATAAGGATATTGCGTTGGTGAAGGTTCAGTGGAATCACTATGACGAGAATGAAGCCTCGTGGGAAGTTGAAGCTGATATGAGGAAGAAGTACCCGGAGTTGTTTCATGACTAGTTAGTCTTGATTTCAGAGACGAAATCATGTTTTAGGGAGGAAGGATGTAACAACCTGCATTTCCATAATTACATTCCATATTTAAATTCAATTTGTAATGTCTGCTTTTATTTAATTATAATTCTCATGTTCTAAATTTTATTCCTTGATTTGTTTCAAATTAAAATTTCTGTTGAGGTCAAACTGCGATTTTATAAAAACTAGTAATACCTGTGTTGGATTTCAAAACGGTATTTCAAAACAGTGAAAACATTTACTTTTGACTCAAACATTATTTTTATAAAACCGAAAAAAATCAATTCTTACGTTAAAATGAATTTTCTGTATTTTTGTGGTGACCACCGCGCCACAAAAATATCAGTTTATGTTCAAAATTGTCCGCGCTGTGCTAAACTTCTACAGATTTTGGAAGTGATGTAAAGTTAGATTTGACATACACTTTACTTTCCATTTATGGTAACTCATCATTGGATAAAGCATTGTTTGAGAATGTTTAACTTGTGTGTGTTATGTTGTGCCTAAAAGCTAATTACCCAAACAAACATACTTGACCTTTACCTACCTATACTTGGCCTTTGGATCAGTTGTAGAGTTGATATACACTGTGATACGTATGTATATAGTTATAGCAACTCATGTTTAGGTTGTGCATTCACTAGTTATTCTTAACTAAATTGAATTAAGAGTAATTGTAGAGTAAACTTGAAACAACTTGGGCACCAAGTTGTAGTTTTGCTATTTATAACTCACACTCTCATTAACAAGCTGCACAATTGCCTTTACAAACTGAATTTCAGAGCATTAGAGAAAAACACAGAGAGAAAAGAGAGAGCTTGAGAGTTTGATTTCTGAAATTTTATAGAGAGAGGAACTTCAATCCTCCATAGCCAAAAGCTTGGAGTATTTCTTATTGTGCTTATCTTTCTCAACTAATCTCTAAAGCTTCAATCAGTGAGTATTTTAAACTCACTCCAAATGTAATTTCGTTCTTAATTACTGATTGTATATGTGTGTTGATTAATCACCATTGCTAATTCCTCCATGAGAGTTTGAATTTGAAAAACTTGAGATTTCTTAAACCTAACCAAAATTTGTTTTGAAAGATGATTTTGAAAGATTAGAGTATATATAGACTATGGTTAAAGTATTGAAGCTTAATTTGTTCATATGAAAAAGTATATTAGAAATTAAGTTTTGACAACTTTTAATTTTTCATAAAATTTGAGAGCTATGGTTTAAATTATGTTAAATTGATTACATATTCTTAATCCTTGTTGAAAAACAAAGAATTTCATATATTACATGCCCTATTTGCTTCCGGATTATAAAATGGGTCAAAAGACGCTGAATTTCTGAAACAGAGCAGTTTCACGAGGAAGATGAAGTCTCTATTGAAACTCGCGCGCGCGATCGAGCAAGCGGCCCTCGCGAGCGACCCCTCGCGCGAGGTGTGCGTTTCCAGGCAGACAAAAAATTTTATATATTAAAAATGACAAAATAAGCAGGCCGCGCGAGCGACCCCTCGCACGAGCGGCCCTCGCGCGCGACTTCTGGCAGTTTCTAGTTTTTGCTTGTTTTGTGACTATTTGGGTGATATTTTATGGACTGTTAAAGCTTCGTTTGGGAAATTTACTTAAACAGAATCCTATTTGGGTATGTTTGGACGATTAAAACGTTGTAGTGTGACTTATCAATCCCCGTACGCACGTTGTTTCTATATTTCAGTGATTTACTTTATGTTTAAAGTTTCATGACATACATGTAGAGTCAGTTGTACATGCATTGTGAGTGTGAATGTTGGTCAGTATGGAAAAGAGTAATGGACAGTGTGGTATAGTGAGTGCGCTTGAGATTGTGTTGTGGACACTCCCTAGTAAGTGAGTACCAAAGTGTGTTGTGATTGAGATTGCGGCGAGGGTGTCTTTGAAATGCGACGGTGGCAAAACTGGACACTCCCTGACGACTATGGTAGCGTCAAAGTGTGTGAAGCCGAACTTGGACATTCCCTGGCACCCATGGTAGTGCTAAAGTGTGGCCTACGGACACTCCCTGATACCCGAGTCTGGATACTGCGTGAGGGTTCCTCCGGTATTTGCATGGCGGATTAGGTAGTCAAAGTGTGAGGCAATGGACACTACCTGGTACCTCGGACCAAAGTGTGAGGCAAACTGGACATTCCCTGGCACCCCTGTGCTAAAGTGTGGCTATTGGAGTATTTCAAAGATATTGGTGTGTGACAGTGGATTGTTGGATTTTGTCAAGAGAAAAGAGTCGGTAAGATGAGATGGTGCATTGTTCTCATACACGGTCACATATACATGAATTATATCTTTTAAATAATATTGTGCTCGTTTCCTAAAATGAACTCCTTGCTTTACTATAAACTCGTTGAATTTAATGAGAATTGGAAAATGGTAAATGAGTATGTTTTACATTCAAAGTTATGTTTTTAATACTCACCAGCTTCTTGAAGCTGACGACATTGATGCGTCCTGGACATTCGTGTTCAGGTTTTTCAGGTTATGATCAGGCTGAACATTATGATTATGCTAATTGAGAACGACTGCTTGGAAGACAGACTGTTATCTATACTCCATGTTTTAAGTTATAAACTGTTTTTTTAATAAGGATGACTGTAATAGATATTAAGTTATTGTTTTGTTTTAAGGCGGTTTGTGTCTTTAGAGACCCCGTACTGTAATATGTAATAAGTTAGAAAAATATTTGTAAGCTTTGATTGCTCTACTCTGATTATTGTTTATCGTTGTTCGACGTTTGGGACAGAATCGATCCTTCAAGCTGTCGCGACCTACGGGTCCATAAAGGAAATTAAATGCTTTCCATATTTATGCTACGTCGGGGCGTGACAGGATTTAGTGGTATCAGAGCCAGGTTATTATTTATCTCAAGATAGTTTAGCCAGGTTAGGGCTTACCAGTTTAGACCCGATTCCACGATCTGTTAGCTTAAGCTTTGCACCCAGTATAAATATATATATAAAAAAAAAGAAGCAAAATAAGCTCAAATTTTTGCTTACTGACCTCCGTCGCTCACATGACCTCCGACGCCACTGCTGCCTCGGGTGCTACCATCTACAGGGCTGAGTAAGCCCTCACCACCAGATTCGATCATCTCCGGATTTGAAAGACTAAGAAATTACGAGAGGGAGAAGATCACAGAGAGAGAAAGAGAGACTGAGTGAGGGATACAGAAATATCTAATAGAGGGGTATTACCGGCGTTGACATAGCCACAGGGGTGATGGATGCGATGGTGTTTACAGTTGTTGAGATTTGCTTGGGAGAGAGAGAGATTGGGGAAAATTAAAAAATCAAATATGAAAGATCGTGCATCGTGACTGTGTATGTGCTGGAGAGAAAATATGTGTGAGTGGGTTTTGACCATTGGAGTGGCAAAAATATATTCAAAAGAAATACTTGTTCATAAATAGTTGAGTGGGTTAATTTGTTGAGATTTTTTTAATTTATGGGATATTGGTGAAAAACTATAATATATGAGAGAGTGTTTATATAATTTACCCAAATATTTTCTTCCTTTTTTAGGGGGCAAAAACAAAAGAGTAATGATATGCTTTTTAAATTTATATCCCAAAAACGATTCACAAATTTGCATAAAGTCGCTTATGTAGTCCTGCATACATACCTTGATATCAAACTTCTTCCCTTTAATCTTCTAATTCAACAAAGCTTCAATCTCCTCCGTCGTGAACTCAACAGTAGCACACTCTGAACCCACACTTCCACCCAAATCTCCAACATTCACTATCTGATCCTGCCGGTTACTGACCGGTGCCAAGGGCTGCTGCCCACGACCAGTACTCACAGGCCCTACCATCCTTCCTGTACCAATCTTTCTCCGCTTGTCCAATGGCTTGTCATTAATGTTACAATTTCTCTGCAATGCGAAATTAGTAATTAAACAAAAAAGCTCTAGACTTTAAACTCATCTACATCCTAAAAATTACTTTTTTTCCCATGCAATTATAGATATACACAACATTAAGGGAAACCCCATGAACACATACAAATCTACATATCCGAACTGTCATACATTTTATATAAAGCTTATCGAGAACACCCATTAGTAAAAAAACATCTTTACTCTCTCTCTCTCTCACACACACATATATGTATATATAAACGAGCGAGCGCTTACATTTGAGGGACTGCGAGGAGGGGGTTTGTTTTGGTTTCTGGAAGCCATAGTGAGAAGTAGAGAAAGAAAATTATTTGGTTGTCCGAACTGAGCCTCGTCAAGGTCTGATGGGTTGTTCAGGTGGGGACGTTAATGAACTCAGACTTCAATCGCACCTATTGATTTCAATCAAATCCATTGATTTCAATCTATGGAGCTACTGAAAATCGAGACTGGTGTTGTTTTCTGAAAGAATTTTTTTGGATTAGAAAGTTAGTTCAAGGTTAGGTTTGAGAGGAAGAAACAAAGTGATGGTTGGGCGGTGAAATTTGAATAGTATTTGAAGAACAATTTAAGGAACAAAAAAATTTCAGATAAGGAAAACAAACCCAGAAAAAATAAAAGAAAAAAAAAAGATTAGCGAGAGAGTGAGACTTTACCGGCAGTAAGGGCGGGCAACAGCGGTGATGGAGACGACGATGTTGCAGCGGCGACCGCGGGCGAGAGGGTGTGAGATGTTAGTGAGAGAGGAGGCGTACAATATAGAGAGATAGAGTGAGAGAGGCATAGAAGAGAAAGAGAAACTTTTAAATTTCAAAATCAAATGAAGAGCAGTATTTTGGTAATTCAATAGGAAGTTACTTGAGGTGAGAGAGAGAATTTTGGCAAGAGTGACTAATGAGGGGAGGAAGTTATATGGTGCATCAGTTGTGTCTGTGACAATGAGATATTTGGATCTTGACCCTTCATTCGTTACTCTAGTTGAGATTCTCTCTCTCACCTCAAGTAACTTCTTGTTGAATTACCAAAATATTGTTCTTCATTTGATATTGAAACTTATAAATTTCAAAATCACTTTCTCTTTCTCTTTTACGCCTCTCTCACTCTATCTCTCTACATTGTACGCCTCCTCTCTCTTTAACATCTCACACCCTCTCGCCCGCAATTGTCGCTGCAACATCATCGTCTCCATCACCGCTGCAACACCACCATCGCCCGCCCTTACTGCCGGTAATGTCTCACTCTCTCGCTAATCTTTTTTTTTTCCTTTTTTTTTCTAGGTTTGTTTTCCCTATCTAAAAATATTTGGTTCCTTAAATTGTTCTTCAAAAACTATTCAAATTTCACCCCCCAACCATCACTTTGTTTCTTCCTCTCAAACCTGACCTTGAAATAACTTTCTAATCCAAAAAATTTATTTCAGAAAACAACACCAGTCTCAATTTTCAGTATCTCCATAGATTGAAGTCAATGGATTTGATTGAAATCAACAAGTGCGATTCAAGTCTAAGTTCATTAGTGTCCCCACCTGAACAACCCTTAAGACCTTGACGAGGCTCAGTTCGGACAACCCAATAATTTTCTCTCTATTCTTCGCAGTCCCTCAAATGGAAGATCTCGCTCATTTATATATACATAAATATATGTGTGTGTGTGTGTGTGTGTGTGTGTGTGTGTGTGTGTGTGAGTAACGATGTTTTGTTACTAATGGGTGTTCTCGATAAGCTTTATATGATATGTATCAGTTCGGATATGTAGATCTGTGTGTGTTCATGGGGTTTCCCTTAATGTTGTGTATATCTATAATTGCATGGAAAAAAAGTGATTTTTAAGATGTAGATGAGTTTAAAGTCTAGAGCTTTTTTTTAATTACTAATTTCGCGTTGCAGAGAAATTGTATCGTTGATGATAAGTCGTTGGACAAGTGAAGAAAGATTGGTACAGGAAGGATGGTAGGGCCGATGAGTATTGGTCGCGGGCAACAACCCTTTGCACCGGTCAATAGTCGGCAGTATCAGATGTTGAATGTTGGAGATTTGGGTACAATCACATGTTGAATTATTCATTTTATGGTTGCAGTCTTTCGTCTGCATCCATTTAAATGCATATAAGAATGCTTTCTCCATCAATTTTACTGCATATAACTGAACAAAAATTGAAGCATGTATGATTCTTATCAAACTCCGAGATTCCACAAATGAGTAAGTTGAAAAACAACCTCTGAATTTGCCCCAAACATCAAAACTTGATGATCTTGAAATTACTTGAGTAGATTTCTTGTTCTTGCAAATACGACCAAACCTTTCATCATAATCAAGAAGAGGAAGAATAACAGAAACAAAGAGAAGATTTTGAAGGATTCCAGGAATTTGCATTACCATCAAATTCATACTTCATGCCAAATAGTGACGTTCTAGTTTTATGGGAAGGAATAAAAAAGTAAGATAAGGTTCTTTTATAATCACATTTTTTTATAGTTTAGATAAGGAAAACAATAGCTTCAATCAAGCTTAATGAGCTGATATCTTTACTAAGGGCAGCAATCCCAGCAAAATTTTGAAGCGAATGAACAGAGAGTGTGAAACATGATATTGAAAAAAGTTAAGGAAAAAATTAAATGAGAATAAGAAAAAAAAAATTAAAAAACTAAGATGGACAAAAGTTTGCCTAAGAAACTTGATTTGATAATAAAAATAAATAAAAAATAAAAAAGGGCCAACAATCACACATTTGAAAGTATACTAAGTAAACTAAAAAAGCACATATGAAGGTAGCCTCAACTTGAAGGACTTGATAATAAAGCCCGAAAAAATATCAGAAACTGCTTCACATGTTAATGAAAGGGCCCAAACATGGTTAGTGTTGGTGTTGATAACCTTAGTAACTTAAGTGTAGTAAGGGCAGTTATGATAGGTAGATCATTACTTGGTTACATGAACTTGGGTGCATCTACTTGGCACAACAAAGATAAAAAAGTAGAAACTAAACAAATTGAGTTCATCTCCATCTTTGATTCATGCACTTCAAATCATGGTAAGACTTCCAATGACTGATTCAATTGCAAATTTGCAAAATTCTTCCTACTGAAATGTCAATTCATCGAATAAATTTCCAAAACATTTGCAAAGATTAATTAATCTCATTTTTCCTTTTTTTTATCAACCAAATACAGACCAATGCAGATCCATAAACACGTGTGCACGACCCAAAAAAATTATTTTGACAATCATGGATTGGTAAAAAGTGGGTTCACTGTAAATACTGCAATTATCAGAGAAGAAAGTAGGCAAGGATTGAGAAATAAAAATGTACCATGATTTTTACACCTTCACCATACAACTCATCAATCCTTCTATTTTGTCACCAGCGGCGGTTGTGGCAGTCAGATCTCTAGTGAAAAGATCAACTAAAACCACCAGAAACCAAGAAATCGAGAAACCCTTATTCAAAATCATTCAAAACAATAGAAGCCACAAGCACAAAATCAGTATAAATATATAAAATAAAATAAAAAAGAAGCAAAATAAGCACAAATTTCTGCTTACTGACCTCCGCCGCTCACATGACCTCCGCCATCACTGCCACCTCGGGTGCTACCATCTCCAGGGATGAGGAAGCCCTCACCACCAGATTCGATCATCTCCGAATTTGAATGACTAAGAAATTGCAAGAGGGAGAAGATCACAGAGAGAGAGAGAGACTGAGTGAGGGATACATAAATATCATATAGAGGGATATTATCGGCGTTTAGGTAGCCACAAGGGTGATGGATGCTGATACGACGTCGTTTGGCCCTTCCATCACAATATGACACGTGGCAAGGGAGTCGCAAGCCAGTCATATGAAATGACTTCTATTTTGAATAGGTCCACATAGCCATTGGGCCTAGAAGACGTGGTCAGTTTCATACCAAAAATACAGGAAGTAGGCATCCCATAATTCGAAGGTGTGGGACACGCGGCAAGCTCTACAGTAGCCCAACCTAACAATGCCTTAACATAATAGAAGAAAGCTGCCCCGAAAGGCTGCAATCAGTTCATATTACTTCCTATTTATGCCATATCAAACAAACAAGTGAGGTACACAGTCTCTTTCTGAAAAAATCAATATTACTTGCTCTTTTTCTCCTTACGACTAACTTAATCATCGGAGGAGGCTCAGGGAATCCAAACCCCCCTTGAATCTTTCCCTTTCATTGTGCGCAGGATACAACTTGGAAGAATCATCATCTACAGCTCTGCTCTTATCCATAATCAGCTTGCCTGAAGCAGAATACATCAATTGGCGCCGTCTGTGGGAAACGACATTAGTTCCACTCTTTAACTCAGGCACGATGGTGGTTTCTACGAGGTCCACTTCATCCCTACCTTCTCGCTAGGATGATCAGGATCCCCCACAAGGGAACTTGGGACCTGCCACTCTAGAAACATCCGCTGGGGCAGACCCAATACGTTAGCCCGCTCAACTAGCGGCGATAGAGCAGATGATGCAGTAAATCAGGAATCTGACAAATACAGTACAAATACTGGTCCAACAGCAGCAGGCTTAGGCAGTCAGTTCAATCCTCATAAGGAGCGTAAGGAAGATGATCGTTCTGCCAAGACAGCACATAGTTTGGTATCCAAGCGCACCGACGAGTTCTGCAATAAAGATGAGGAGTGGGTCGGCGAGTCTGGGGATCATCATAAGGGCCCAGAAGGTGATTTGACGAACCATTTAAAGGGTAACCTGAAGGACCAGCTGAGGACAGGTCAACCGGAAGAAGACACGCCCGAAGCGTTGTAGCTTAAGGCTGAGCAAGAACTTCAGGAGCTTCTGGCAAGGCGGACCTCCATTCATCAGAGCAATCACAGAAGATCCCCCCCATAAAAGGGTTCTCCTTGCCAAAGCTTGCCATGTATGACGGGAAAACCGACCTGGCGGAGCAACTGAGCCACTATCAGTGGGCCTTGGCTTTGTATAGTCACACCAACACACTAATGTGTCGAGCCTTCTCAAACACACTCACCAATACGACTTTATCATGGTTTAATTGGCTTCTTCCTAGGTTGATCACCTCATTTGCCGACCTGGGGGTAAAGTTCATTAATCAGTTCCTCACTAGCAAAAAGATCAGAAAGGAGCCGGATCATATGTTAACCATATGCCAGGCTAAGGGAGAGGGCCTTAGAGATTATATCACCAGGTTCAACGCCGAGCTCAACACAGCGGAGGGATGTGACCAAGGCTTCGCTAACTCAACATTAAAGGCAGGACTCCACCCTGGGATCGTCCTCACCTTCATCAGCAAGAACCCCCCTAAGAGCCATGCAGAGTTGTTGGTAAGAGCTAACAAATACATATTAGTGGAAGACAGAAATTTGGCCAGAAAGGAATTAAGAAGCATGATAGATCCAAAACCCCCTAAAAGGGAAACTAAGGAAGAGAAAAAGAGGCAGCGGTCACCTGAAAAGCCATTCAGAAAGCCTGACTTCAAGAGGGCTGAACTCTATACCCCCCTCAATGCGCCTCTATCCTAGATTTGGATCAGTCCAAAGGAAGGGAAGATTTCAAATGGCCAGAACGCTTGAAGGGGGACCCTAAAAAAAGAGACATGTTGCGATATTGTGACTTCCATAAGGACCATGGCCACACCACGGACGAGTGTAAGATCCTCAAACGTGAAATTGAGGAGCTCATCAAGCGAGGAAAGCTTCGCCAGTATATTGTCGGCCATGACGACAGCTCAGGCTGACGAGAAGAGAGAAAGGATGGTCGAGATGCCAGAAGGGACAAGATCCAGGATCAGGTCCTCCAGCCACAACATGATCAGCCCAACATTATACATGTTGTGCATGGAAGATCCAGGAACTTAGGAGAATCTAACAGGGCCAGGAAAAGACTTGCCCAAGAAGCTCGATATCCCCCTATGCAAATTTTCAGCTTCGAAAAAGAGCCTAGGTTGGAGCCATGCATCACCTTCACTGACCAAGACCTGGTTAGGGTCCATCTCCTGCATGAAGACGCTCTGGTCATTTCCTTGAGGATATCCAATTTTGATATCAGAAGGATTCTTATCGACAATGGGAGCTCAGTCAATGTCATTTTCCTGTCTACTCTGAAAAAGATGGATTTCGACATGAGAATAATAGAACCAGCTAAATCTAATCTGACTAGTTTCAGTGGAGAAGTTAAGGTACCTGAGGGCCGAGTGATGTTTCCTATCACCATAGGAAAAGTTTCTAACAACATCACCACCCTAGACGAATTCCACATGGTGAATGCAAAGCGGGGGTATTTGTAAAATACAACCGCGCTAAAAGAAAGAATTGCATTAGTTTTGATCACAACTTCCCGTTTTATCTGCAATTTGCATTACAATGCTAGTTTTAGACAATATGATTAATCTATGATAAGTTGTATTGTTTTAGCTACTATTTGTGCAGGTGAATGCTGCTGTATAAAAGACTGAAAGATTTGATAAAAAGGAGATGCTTTGTTTCAAAGAAGAAAGATTGAAGAAGAATTGCAGAGTTCGAGCGATCGACATAGTTCGAGCGATCGAGGTTTCGATCGATCGAAGGAAGTTAAAGCGATCGACTATTCAAGATGTTAGATCGATCGAGAGAGTTTCGAGCGATCGAAAGTCCCTTTTATCAGATTATACGCGCATGCAGCAGTTGCGGGTTTTTAACCCTAGCTCTTAGGTTTACTATATATCTTCATATTGTATACGTCCAGAGGGGACGCCCAACTTTGTTTTATCAGTTTTAGATAGAGAAGAGAGAGTTTTACCTTGGTTTTTGTAGGTTTCATTGAAGATTTAGCATTGGGAACTAGATTTCTTTAGTTAATACAAGTTATCTTCATTCCAGGTTCTTGATCTATTGTTTATTTGTTTTCTGCACTTAGTTAATTGTAGTATACTTATTAATCTCGAGTAGTTTTATGTTAATTAGATCGTACTCACTAGTTTTATAGTTTTAATGCAAAACTTTCAAACAAACATTGTTTCAATGAACTTTTACGTTAAATATCAATCTGTGGTACTCCAGACAATGTCTGAGTAGTCCTAGGGTTGGGAAATCGCGATGAAATCGTGATTTCAGGCCTCTGCCATGCAATATTTTTTCTTCCTGTGTTCGATCGATCGAAAGTATGTCGATCGATCGATACAGTGACTTAGTCGAGCGATCGAGGAAATATCGATCGATCGAGAGATGAAGAAATTCGATCGATCGAAAGCGCGTCGATCGATCGAGGATTCTGATTCTTGAGAACACCCAAAACAGTATTCTAAGACTTTCTGTTTTAAGGATTTGTTATCAGATTGTCCCTAAATGCTCAGTTTGTCAAAACAGTCTTTAGACTTAAGGCCTTAAGGCATTTTCTTTCAATATATTTTGCAAACCACCCTCAATGCTAACACCATTGTAGGTGAGAGTCTTAACTATTGGATTAAACCGTCTTCATGTATTTCAAACTTAATTGTGATGATGTAGTCCCGGTCATGAAAGGGCTATGGATTCTATATCTTTAGAGAAGTACAGAATACTGTAGTAGGTGTACTCCTTTGAGCTTAATTGCAATTGCATGGTAGAAGGTTAGGTCACGGTGGATTCGCGTAATCCCAACACTTTCTTTTATTAAGAAGAACCGTTTCTTTTAGAATCTTGCTTAGTTAGTTAATCGTTAGTTAGTTAATCGTTAGTTAAGTTAATTTAGTTGTCTTTAATTCTAGTAGCTGTTAACTGTGGAACTTTGTGTTCTACACTTCATTTTAAATATTGATTTTTGTTTTCTCTTTAGAGTCTAATCTAGGTAGTTTAATTCAACACCTTCCCTGTGGGATCGACCTGGACTTAATCCAGTTACTACTTGCACGTCTACCTACACTTGGGTATTGCACACAAGCGCACACAGAAAAATTATCGTGCCAAGTTTTTGGCGCCGTTGCCGGGGAAGGCGACGAGTTAATTCTTAGATTACCTCAATCTCTCTTCATCTATTTCTCTTTTTGTTTTCTTTATTCTTTAGTTCTCTAGGTAAACTTTCACCCTAGGGACTCTCCTAGTTCATGTCCGAGAATTCTATCGAAGGATTCTTTGGAAATCCATTCTACTGCTCTGACTCTGATAGTTCCATCAACCCGATTATCACTCCAACTGCATCAATGGATGATCATCAGAGTGAAAACGGTGACAATGTTGTGGTGCCAATCGATGAGGCACTCCGTCCTCTTTGCGATCTTATGCAACCAGAACATGCACCTACGCCCTCTTGCATTCAAATCCCACCACACAATGGCGAATTTCAGTTTCGCAATGGGATGATTCAATTGCTTCCCACTTTTCATGGGATGGACAGCGAGAAGGCGTATTTACATGTCACCGATTTCGAGGATGTTTGCAAAACATTCTCGCAAAATTGTCCTAGGGAGGTGACGCATTTAATGCTATTCCCCTTCACTTTGAAAGATAAAGCGAAGGCGTGGCTTCACTCCCAAAAGCCTAATTCAATTTTCACCTGGCATGCGATGAGCACCGCATTTCTGAAGAAATTCTATCCTACTCGCATGACCACAGATCTTCAGCGTCAAATTAATTCCTATAAACAAAAGAGCAATGAAACCTTCACACAAGCGTGGGAGCGTTTCAAAGATTTGCTTCTCTCATGCCCACACCATGGGTTTGAGAAATGGCGAACGATCAGCTTCTTTTATCAGGGATTAAATGGTGAAACAAAGAAGTTGGTGGAAACAATGAGCTCTGGGCCATTTCTGCGAAAAAACACTGAAGAGGCTGAGGCCCATTTCGAATGGTTAGCTGAATACGCTCATGAATGGTCGAATTCTGACAATATCTCACGATCACAGATATCCTGTGTAGAAGAGAAAAGCCTATATCAGCTAACCAATGAAGATCGCCTCATGACTAAGTATGCAGAGCTAGCAAAGAAGGTGGAAGAGTTAAGCATGAAAGGAGAGAGTTCTAGGCAAGTCATGCCTGAAGAACCATGTGGCACATGCAACATGTTGGGACATACAACTCAGTATTGTCCTAATGTGCCATATTTTCAAGAGCAAGCCCCTGTAGAGATGAATGCCATGCAAGGTTTTCGAGGGGCGGGGAATTCCAATAATACTTTCCAAAGCAATAATAGATGGAATCACCCCGGTTTTGATTGGAGAAATAACGCTGGGGCCCAAAATCAATATCAACAGCAGCCCTACAACAATAATCAGTATCAAGGGCAAAATAATAGGCCGCCCCAGCATTACAATCAAAACAGAACTAATACTTACAATCAAGCTCAACCCTCCAATGCACCACAAACCAATGCCTATGTGCCCCCGCACAAGAAGGTACAAGAGGAGGAGCCACTTGCTAATGCCAATCTAACGCAACAACTCATCCAAATGATGAGTAAAATGTCTGCCACGTTAGAGAGGATAGATGCACGGCAAGAGAGCTCAGGAGGAACATTCCCTGCCCAACCACTTCCGAACCCCAAGGGACATAACAATGGTCCTAATAATCAAGAACATGCTAAAGCTGTGACCACACTGAGAAGTGGAAAAGTCATAGAAAAAGGCATACCTCTGTCCACTCCCGAAGTGTACAAAAAGGGGGAAGTGTTGGATGAAGAAGTTGAGCTACCATCTACTCGAGAGGAGGAGCCGTCTACTAATGACGAACCAATAAAGGAAAACCTTGAAGCTCCTAGAGTAGAAGAAGAAGTTGAGCGAAGGCCGGGAAAGGAATCTGTTAAGGAGGAACCACCAAAATGCCCCTTTCCTGCACCTTATCCTCAACGGTTGAAGAAACCCAAGAATGAGACGAAGAATCAGGAGTTTTTGGAATTGTTTAAGCAAGTTAAGATTAACCTTCCACTCCTAGATGCTATCAAGCAGGTGCCGGCCTATGCAAAGTATCTCAAAGATCTATGCACGGTCAAGAGGAGGCAAAGCGTGAAGAAACATGCTTATGTCGCGTGCCAAGCTAGCGCGATCATTCAAAACGAGTTGCCTCCAAAACTCAAAGATCCCGGTACACCTACTGTCTCATGCAGAATTGGGAATCAAAAGATAGACAACGCACTCCTTGATTTAGGAGCAAGCGTGAATCTGCTGCCATATTCAGTCTATAAACAGCTAGGGTTGGGTGAACTCAAACCCACTCGAGTTGCTTTGCAGTTGGCAGACAGATCCGTGAAGTACCCTAGAGGGGTATTAGAGGACGTCCTGGTCCAAATAGACTCGTTTGTATTTCCGGTGGATTTTGTGATATTAGACACAGAACCTGTGTCTAATCCTGGTGCACATATCCCGGTTATCTTTGGACGGCCGTTCCTCAACACCATCGATGCCACAATCAAAATTAGAAGTGGTATCATGACAATCGTATTCGGGAACATGACATTGAATGTCAAGATCTTTTCTAATCCCCGACCTGAAGAATACGATGATGAGGAGGAAGTCCATTATATAGACACGGTCATTGAAGATGAAGTTGACTTGGTCGACTACAAAGATCCTCTGGAAGTTGTGATGACACAATTTGGCGATAACTATCAGCCTGAAGAATCAACTCCATTGGATGCTGACTTAAATCAGACGTGTCTTATGATGGATACGATAGAGGAGGATAGAGCCGATTGCATGTGGGTCATGCCATATGAACAACTGCCTCCTAAAATCAAATTGGTAATGCCCTCTAGTTTCCAGTTCCCGGAGTTAGAATTGAAGGAGCTCCCAAAAGAGCTGAAATATGCATTCCTAGGAACTGGAAAAACTTATCCTGTAATTATTTCATCGGCTTTAACTCATGAACAGGAAAGTAAGCTAGTGGATATGCTGAAAAAGCATAAGGATGCTATGGGATGGACAATTGCTGACCTCAAAGGCATAAGCCCATCCATATGCACGCATAAGATATATCTGGAGGAAGACGCCAAACCCTCAAGGCAAATGCAAAGGCGTCTGAATCCCAACATGCAAGAAGTGGTTAAGAAGGAAGTGCTTAAACTACTTGATGTTGGGATGATATATCCAATATCTGACAGTCCTTGGGTTAGTCCTACCCAAGTAGTTCCAAAGAAAGCGGGCATAACGGTCATTCCGAACAAAGAAGGTGAATTAGTACCGACACGTGTCCCCACTGGATGGAGGATGTGCATTGACTACAGGAAGCTAAATACGGTGACCCGAAAGGATCATTTTCCTTTACCATTCATGGATCAAATGCTAGAACGAGTGGCGGGTCATAAGTACTACTGCTTCTTAGATGGATACAGTGGGTATAATCAAATTGAGATTGCTCCTGAAGATCAGGAGAAAACCACGTTCACGTGTCCATTCGGTACTTTCGCCTACCGACGAATGCCATTTGGCTTATGTAATGCACCGGCTACCTTTCAGCGGTGCATGCTAAGCATCTTTAGTGATATGGTCGAAAACATCCTTGAAGTTTTCATGGATGACTTTTCAGTTTTCGGCCATAGCTTCGAGGATTGCCTCAGCAATCTCGAACAGGTTTTAATGAGGTGTGAGGACAAACACCTAGTCTTGAATTGGGAGAAGTGTCACTTTATGGTGACCAAGGGTATAGTTCTAGGCCACATAATATCCGATGAAGGAATCCAAGTGGATAAGGCTAAGATCGACATAATCTCAAACCTACCTGTCCCCCGTACAGTGCGAGACATTCGTTCATTTTTGGGGCATGCGGGTTTTTATCGTCGATTTATCCAGAATTTCAGTGCAATCTCTCGACCCCTTTGCCAACTTCTTGTCAAAGATGCACCTTTCGAATGGTCAGAGAGTTGCCAGAAGTCCTTCGAGGATTTAAAAGATCTCCTCACCTCCGCACCTATAATACAGGCACCCGACTGGAGTTTGCCTTTTGAATTAATGTGCGATGCTAGTGATTACGCCATTGGCGCAGTCCTAGGCCAGAGGAAGGACAATAAGCCGCATGTGATATACTACGCCAGCCGAACGTTAAATGAAGCTCAGATGAATTACACTACTACTGAAAAGGAGCTGCTGGCCGTAGTATTCGCTCTGGACAAGTTTAGGTCTTACCTGATAGGGTCGCCAATCGTCTGTTTTACAGATCATTCGGCCCTCAAGTTTCTTTTGTCAAAGAAAGACGCTAAACAACGGCTTATCCGCTGGATACTCTTACTCCAAGAGTTTGATTTAACAATCAAGGACAAGAAAGGAGTAGAGAATGTGGTTGCGGATCATTTATCCCGGTTGACTTTTACCGATAACACTGAATCCCAATCCATTAAAGATGAGTTCCCAGATGAACAGCTACTGGCAGTAAGTAGTCTGCCTTGGTATGCTGATGTGGTAAACTACCTGGTCACGGGTGAAACACCGACCCATTGGTCGAATCAAGATAGGAAACGGTTCCTCTCGTTTGCACGCCATTTTTTCTTTGATGACCCATACCTTTTCAAATACTGTGCTGATCAGGTCATCAGGCGTTGCGTACCCAACGAGGATATAACCGTTATCTTAGCGTCATGTCATTCTGAGGCATGCGGTGGCCATTTTGCGTCGCAGAAGACCGCACAAAAAGTGTTGCAAAGCGGTTTTTACTGGCCCACAGTCTTCAAAGATGCTTATTCCTTTTGTAAGACATGCCAACGCTGTCAAAAGCTTGGAACCATTTCTAAAAGGAATTCTATGCCTCTAACCCCTATCATCACAATTGAAATATTTGATTGTTGGGGCATAGATTTTATGGGCCCATTTCCCAAGTCGAATAACTGTGAGTACATACTCCTTGCTGTGGAGTATGTATCGAAATGGGTAGAAGCGATACCAACGAGACGAAATGATCACAGAACAGTCATGTCATTTCTCAGAGAACATATTCTGTCTCGTTTCGGTACTCCGAAAGCTTTACTAAGTGACCAAGGCAAGCATTTCTGCAATAGGCCCTTGGAGTCACTTCTCAAGAAATACGGAGTCCATCATAAAATCGCTCTTGCTTATCATCCACAGTCAAATGGGCAAGCAGAATTGGCTAACCGAGAAATCAAGCATATTCTCGAGAAAACGGTTAGTTCCAATCGAAAAGACTGGGCATACAAATTGACTGACGCGTTATGGGCATACCGTACTGCCTATAAGACGAATCTTGGTATGTCCCCGTATAGACTAGTTTACGGGAAAGCTTGCCACCTTCCGGTTGAAATTGAACATAAAGCTTATTGGGCGACACGCTCATTGAACTTTGATATTCAAGAGGGAGGTCAGCTACGCAAGCTCCAACTTGCAGAGCTAGAGGAAATACGACGAGATGCGTATGACTCTGCAAAGTTGCATAAGGAAAAGTTGAAGGCTCGACACGATCGTACGATTTTTCGTAAATCATTTGAGCCGGGGCAGAAAGTGTTGCTGTATGACTCTCGCCTCCATCTTTTCCCAGGAAAACTCCGTTCCCGGTGGACAGGCCCGTTCATCGTAAAGACTGTTTTTCCACATGGGGCGGTTGAGATTGTCAATCCCAAGAACGATGAGTGTTTCAAGGTCAATGGCCAAAGATTGAAGCCGTTTTTGGAGAATTTTCGCACTGAAGTGGAGCACATCCAGCTGGATGAGCCCACCTATTCCATCACTTAAAAATCGCAAGTGGAATTCCAACTTGTTGTTGTATTTCTTTTTTTTCCTTGCATTTTAGTTCTTTCTTTCTTTTGTGTTTAGTTGTTCTTTCTTTCGTAATTGTGATTTAGTTCTAATCCATTATTCCTTAAACCACTCTGCTGCAGGTGAATATGCGAGGAGATGATGTCCATTCTATTGGTTCATGGGCTGATTCCGAGTGCTGTTGTGGCACCTGGACTGAGGGTGAACCCACGCCCTGCCCCTTGCATCCTTATGATCCTGAGGTTCACACTCGAATCAATGGTTCCATCGGATATATCCCATTCGACCCTGCTCTCCTGGACATCAATCCGTTCGAAAATATGGACTTTCCTAATGAGGAGGAGTTGGATGAGGAAGACGACCTGTACATGGGGAGAATGGTGGATGATGCCCTCATGGCCCAATGGGAAAACGATGATATGTGGGAGCCATGGGAAGATCATATCCTCCAGGATGTCGTCCCAGAACGCCACAATGCCATCTTTGTCTTCGTGGATGATTTCCTCATGTTTGAGTTGGTCCCATACCGCTATGTGCACTTGAGCTATTTGCTTTTCAGACTTCAATGCCCCTTGCCTGCTAGTGCATTTTGGGAATCCCTGCCGATAGTGAGGTTGGAACTTGGTCATTTTTCTGTGTTTTGTTTGTTTCTGTTCCTTGTTTTTCCTTTCGTTTTTATTTCTTTTGTTCCGTTATCTTGTTGTCGTTTTGTTTATTTTATGATTTTTGTTTTTCTTTTCTTTGTCAGGATTGTCACTATGAATCTTCCGTACCCACCTATTTTCCTTCCACATCAGCTCTTTCATGGCTTATACATTCAACGGCCACAGACTCCGCCACAAGAGGAATGTCCATTGCGCAATGTCACTCCGTTATCTCTATCTCCATGCGGATCACCTCTTGACAATGCTATCACTTCCTTAGAGACTCCAGATTTGTTAGATGATGTCCTTGCTGCTTTCCGACTGTTCTGGGAAAGGGAATCATCGAGCCTGGACTCCGTTTTTGAAGATTTGGTGCGGCATGAAGCAATTGTGGAAGAGGATCTTTTCACACTCGAAGAATAGTGCCACACTCCAGTTGTTTTCATTCATTTCCTTGTATGTTTAGCAATTGGAGTGTAATCTTTGACAGACATGTTTTTGGTTTTAGTTTTATTTTAGTTTTCTTTAGCTCAATAAGGTTTAAATACCAAGTGGGAGGCAATACTGTGTAGTTTGGATGTTTTTAAGAGGTTTTATTTAATTCAAATTGCAAATTTTATATTTGAGAATGCGTTTTTGGCTTACTGGCTCTGTCTTTGCCCTGTTTTTATCTTTCTGCTGTTTGTCCAGGATACTTTAGATCTGTTGGGGGTACTTATTTCATCCATTCTGTGATATCTTGGAATTTCCAGGTTCGATCGATCGAATGTATCTCGATCGATCGACAATCTCTTATCCTCGATCGCTTGAACACTTTCAATCGATCTAGTATTCGATCGATCGAACAATCTCGATCGATCGAGATTTGTATTTAACCGAGGCTTCCAGCGTACATTTCCTCAGTCTTTTCATCTCCTTCTTCACTCTCGAGCGATTGAGCGCAGAGGAGCACACTCGAGGCGATTTTTGGTTTCCCTTCATTCCACTCGGTTATTCAAGGAGCTCTCCCTCCCCAGATCATCACCCTCAACTCCGGCATCCTCACCACTACACGCACCTCGAGGTAAGACCTCGAGTTCCCCCTTCACTTCACTTGATTCCATTTCTTATGGGAGTGCCCCCAGTGTGTTTTTACGCTTTTTCTTTGCTTGTTTGTCGTGTTTGGTTTGTGTTTGGGCCGTTTCTGTTCTCAGAAATGGTTCCTGCACATTCGCTGTTCTCGATCGATCGAGCTAGGTTCGATCGCTCGAACCTTGCACCTTCTCAATCGATCGAACTAGTTTCGAGCGCTCGAACTTTGCCTTTTTTTCAATCGATCGAACATAGTTCGATCGCTCGAAATCCAGCAGTTTCACTTTCATTTCATTTTTGCCTTGTTTTGATTTCTTTTCTGTTTCTCTTCTATTTTCAGGGGCCCACAATGAACCCTGTTACGGGTTACCACAGGGAGAAGCCCTTTGACCTTGCTATTCCTGATCCGGTCCCACACCATGGCTTCCGGAACACCCCCGACCGCCAGTGGTTCACGAGATATTTTCAGACTAGGCCGGTCATGCTAGAGCGACCACTCGAGACAGTCTGGCTCGATATTCCCTGGTTTCTCGCCCGCATCCAGGCCATGCCACACTGGTACGATTTGCTCTCTCTGGCAAAGAGAGTGAATCTCGCATGGATTCGCGCAGCTTGTGCGACGATGATCAGAGATCCCGGTGCCGCATTCACACTACGATCATTCTTTCGCGGCCGGGAGATCGTGTTTAGCCCTGCTACCGTTTCCGCTGCTATTGGAGTCCCTGAGGTGCCTGATTGTGTTTGCCCACACCGTGACGGTACACCAGTGCTCTCACCCACTGCTGTGATCCGAGAGCTTACTGGAGGTGCATTACCGAGCTGGGATGGTAGGGCACTGATTGCTGATATTTACTTGACCGATGATTACCATATGCTCCACCTCGCGTTGAGCAACTGTTTATTGGTCACCTCCTACCGGGAGAAGATTGCCCCCTGGTATGCACATGTGTTATTTGCCATAGGGACGGGGTTGCCTGTTTGCTTGCCTCGCTTATATATTGACTTCATGAGGCACCCCACTCGCTACACTGCTGCCAAGAAGCACCTGAAAGGTGCTTGGGCGATTCACCGAGTGATTGAGCATGCTGGCCTCCTTCCCTTACCTGGCGATGCGACATCACAGGCTCGCAGTCGTTTTGGTGAGGCTGCTTCTCGCCGCTCAGATGCTCAGAGGAGGAGAAGAAAGGGCAAGGGGAAGGCGAAAGTTGGAGAGAAGAGGAAGAGAGCTGATGGCACCGATACTGAGGGTGCAGCTTCTGGGACGCCCACTGAGGCTGAGGAGCCAGATTCGGAGGAGGATGATCCCATTCGGGAGGTAGCACGTTTTGAGCTGAGACAGAGATCTCAGGCTCCAGCCCAGGGAGAGTCGTCATCTGCGCCTCCCCCGACTATTCACGATCTATTATTGGAGGAGAGGGAGGCACGGATGCGGCTTGAGGGTAAGATTGATCATATCTCTACCCTGCTGACTACACTGTTGGTCCAGCTTGGGTTTGACCCGTTTGTGCCCCCATCTGCTGCCACTGCACCACCACCTGCTGCTGATCCATCCCCTACTGTTGTTCCTGTTACCACTGCTGCTGATCCATCATCATCCGCTCCATCCACGACCGATCTTCCATCTACTTCTGCTGATATTCCGCCAGCTACCGTTCAGCCACCGCCTGTTCCCATCGACATCCCGTCTGATGTGGCTGAGGATGCTCCGTCTGGAGTTGATTAGTATTCTTAGGGGAGGTGGTGTTTCTGTATTTATGTTTTTTGTTGGTGTTTTGGTTTGGTTTGGTTGGACAGGTTGGTTTATGTTTTTATGTTTTTTGTTTTGTGGTTGTTTTGGGCATGTATGGATATTACTACTGATATTTCAGTTCTCTTCATTCCAGTGGTTAATGTTGTTTGGATCATAGTTTTACTTGTTTTATCTATTGATCTGTTGTTTTGGAGGTTGTGTTTTATATTTCTATGCCAGGTTGCTA
Organism: Hydrangea macrophylla; assembly: GCA_033977485.1. Classification (NCBI taxonomy): domain Eukaryota; kingdom Viridiplantae; phylum Streptophyta; class Magnoliopsida; order Cornales; family Hydrangeaceae; genus Hydrangea; species Hydrangea macrophylla. The sequence continues at coordinate 67,352,304 of CM066982.1, forward strand.
TGCTTCTTATCATTGCGTTACACTATACAGGTGATACCTATCTATTTTAATTGTTGAAAATCAACTTCTGGGACTATGTTGTTTTCAGTTGGGGGTAGGAGATAATAGATAGGTATACACCTGTGACGATTTAGTTTTGCACTTGGATATGCTTTAAATTTAAAAACACAGTTTGTTAAAATTGTGAAATTTTGAAATTTTATTGGATCGTATTGATAGAATAACTCTGAATACTCTCTCCTGCTGGTTAATTAGGCAATGATACATTTGTAGTATTCTTATCTTTTTATGGATCAAATCCACGCGTTTTTCTGTATCACTAAAATAAATTGCATTTGTAAAGCTAGTATGTACCCAATATTTGTGCACACTAATTGACAGCCATGTAGAAAACCTGAAAATTGAGTTAAAATGAATATTGTACGAAAAGAACAAGTAGTGGAAGCTAATAACCCGTTGTGAGCTTTTGAGCCAATCTTCATTTCTGAGGGAATTCTCATACATTGTCGAATGGTTTTTTCTTGCATATATTTGTGAATTCGTTGTTAAGTCTCAGTTTTCTTTAAAAGTTTTGACTGCTTGTTAGAGGAGAACGTTCAGGATTTACCAATTAAACTCAATGAACACTTAAGTGCTAAAAATTGAAAGTTGAGAAAATTATTCAAGCCATCGTATTACCCATTCCTTTACTTAATATAACCCACCTACATTCATTGATTCGTTTCACCCCTTGATCTCACCTCAGATAAATATTTCCAATAAAAATCACAAGAATCCAAATCCTGGATTTATACCTTGACCTTATCGAACTGTTTGATAAATTTTATTGAGAATGAGTCATCAAAGTATGTGAAATTGAAGGAAGTTGTTGTGGGACATTCTAAAAAAAAAAAAAAAAAAAAAAAAAAAAAAAATGAAAAATGATGATGATGAATGAAGGAGTTATATATATAAAAAAAAAAAAAAAAGCATATGAAATGAATGGGAGATTGGGTGGAGAAAAGAATGAAGAATAAAAAGAGAAGTGGAAATTCCATCACATACTACAAAGCACACTCTTCTCTACAACACCCCCACCTACTAAATAAAAGTCATAATTCAAAGTCTTGAAGATTCTCAACAATTGATTTGAACATGAAAGTGTGAGTTGAGTTATCCACGGTATTTCGCTCCTCTAGTAAGTAGTATTCCATTCATGAGACTATACACTCTTAAATGTCCGTTTTTCATAGAGTCAGGTATGAAAGCATTAGCACTTAGAATATCATCTTTATCAAAGCTTTCATACTATGTGCGATCATTATAAAGCAAGTTTCTGAGAGACGTTGTTTTTGAGTGTGACCAATGTGAGAATTGAGCTAAAACTGCAAGTTGCCCAAGTACAATAATCTAGATAACTCTTAATAAGGGTTGGACGCATGGTTGTTGATTCCACACACACACGGGTGCATGATGGTAATACATTTGTATATTTTACTTGGTAATATAGGGGAATATGTGGATCTCTTTCATGGGTTGATAGAGGATATTATATCCTTGTAGAGTTGAATTAACAGTTTAATGGGGGGAGATGTCATAAGTTATTCTAATCTTTTTGAGTTTAAAAATTGGAGAATTTTGTGGGTATATTCACTGCAAACCCTCACGAGACAACACTCGTCCACTAGGGGGAACCTAGGGGTTTAACGGCTTGTTGCATTCGCTAAATGCAACCGCGATTCCTGCGAAAGTGAGTTAGGATTTTTTTCTCTCTACTTTAGTTTAGGTTGTTTCTAGTTTCCCTTTGTTTTCTTAGTTGTGGTAGTATTAGTTTAGGAGTTTTTATTTTATTTTATTTTCGCTTTATCGCTAGGGACTAGCAATAAGCTAGTTGGGGGTTGTGCAAAGCGGGGGTATTTGTAAAATACAACCGCGCTAAAAGAAAGAATTGCATTAGTTTTGATCACAACTTCCCGTTTTATCTGCAATTTGCATTACAATGCTAGTTTTAGACAATATGATTAATCTATGATAAGTTGTATTGTTTTAGCTACTATTTGTGCAGGTGAATGCTGCTGTATAAAAGACTGAAAGATTTGATAAAAAGGAGATGCTTTGTTTCAAAGAAGAAAGATTGAAGAAGAAATGCAGAGTTCGAGCGATCGACATAGTTCGAGCGATCGAGGTTTCGATCGATCGAAGGAAGTTAAAGCGATCGACTATTCAAGATGTTAGATCGATCGAGAGAGTTTCGAGCGATCGAAAGTCCCTTTTATCAGATTATACGCGCATGCAGCAGTTGCGGGTTTTTAACCCTAGCTCTTAGGTTTACTATATATCTTCATATTGTATACGTCCAGAGGGGACGCCCAACTTTGTTTTATCAGTTTTAGATAGAGAAGAGAGAGTTTTACCTTGGTTTTTGTAGGTTTCATTGAAGATTTAGCATTGGGAACTAGATTTCTTTAGTTAATACAAGTTATCTTCATTCCAGGTTCTTGATCTATTGTTTATTTGTTTTCTGCACTTAGTTAATTGTAGTATACTTATTAATCTCGAGTAGTTTTATGTTAATTAGATCGTACTCACTAGTTTTATAGTTTTAATGCAAAACTTTCAAACAAACATTGTTTCAATGAACTTTTACGTTAAATATCAATCTGTGGTACTCCAGACAATGTCTGAGTAGTCCTAGGGTTGGGAAATCGCGATGAAATCGTGATTTCAGGCCTCTGCCATGCAATATTTTTTCTTCCTGTGTTCGATCGATCGAAAGTATGTCGATCGATCGATACAGTGACTTAGTCGAGCGATCGAGGAAATATCGATCGATCGAGAGATGAAGAAATTCGATCGATCGAAAGCGCGTCGATCGATCGAGGATTCTGATTCTTGAGAACACCCAAAACAGTATTCTAAGACTTTCTGTTTTAAGGATTTGTTATCAGATTGTCCCTAAATGCTCAGTTTGTCAAAACAGTCTTTAGACTTAAGGCCTTAAGGCATTTTCTTTCAATATATTTTGCAAACCACCCTCAATGCTAACACCATTGTAGGTGAGAGTCTTAACTATTGGATTAAACCGTCTTCATGTATTTCAAACTTAATTGTGATGATGTAGTCCCGGTCATGAAAGGGCTATGGATTCTATATCTTTAGAGAAGTACAGAATACTGTAGTAGGTGTACTCCTTTGAGCTTAATTGCAATTGCATGGTAGAAGGTTAGGTCACGGTGGATTCGCGTAATCCCAACACTTTCTTTTATTAAGAAGAACCGTTTCTTTTAGAATCTTGCTTAGTTAGTTAATCGTTAGTTAGTTAATCGTTAGTTAAGTTAATTTAGTTGTCTTTAATTCTAGTAGCTGTTAACTGTGGAACTTTGTGTTCTACACTTCATTTTAAATATTGATTTTTGTTTTCTCTTTAGAGTCTAATCTAGGTAGTTTAATTCAACACCTTCCCTGTGGAATCGACCTGGACTTAATCCAGTTACTACTTGCACGTCTACCTACACTTGGGTATTGCACACAAGCGCACACAGAAAAATTATCGTGTCAGTGAACTCCTTTTCCCCTTACAACATAATTATGGGAAGGCAATAGCTCCATGATTTGGGGATAATACCTTCATCCTTCTATCAGTGCATGAAGCTGCTCATCCAGGAAGCTGTTGTAATCATCCGAGGTGATCAAAAATAAGTTAGAGAATATGGGTGTACTACTCTGAAATCGTCAACCGCCATATAGCAATCACCGAACTCTCCCCACTCAGAGCAGTTTGGTCTGCACCAGTTGACCTCATGAGTGGACGAGGACCTAGACACGAAGAGGCCCTTAGTATTGAAGCCGAATGAAAAAGTAGATGAGGTTTCAATCAGTGAACGCCACCCTCTCAAGAAGGTGAAGATCAGAACGCAACTCCACAGCCAACAAAGGAAATCACTAATCTCTTTTTTGAGAGAGCATATGTCAGCCTTTGCTTGGTCAGCACAGGACCTTGTGGGGATTGATCCTCAGGTTATCACACACTGCCTCTCTGTCGACCCTAATCATCCTACGGTCAGGCAGAAGAGGAGGACCTTTGCCCCGGAAAGGAATGAAATAATCAATGCAGAAGTAAACAGAATTCTGGAGGCTGGACACATCAGAGAAGTCCATTACCCTGCATGGTTGGCCAACATGGTGGTAGTCCCTATGAAATGAGGAAAATGGAGAGTCTGCATAGACTATACCAACTTAAATAAAGCCTGCCCGAAGGACAGATTTCTCATTCCCAAGATAGATCAGCTAGTTAATTCGACAACAAGGAATGAACTGCTAACTTTCATGGATGCATACTCAGGCTACAATCAGATCAAGATGGACCCTCTGGATCAGGAAAAAACTTCTTTCATCACCAACAGAGGCCTCTATTGTTACAAGGTCATGCCATTCGGATTAAAGAATGCTGGAGCAACCTACCAAAGGCTGGTCAACATGATGTTCTGAGATCAGATTGACAAGTCAATGGAGATATATATTGACGATATGCTAGTAAAAAGCAGGCATAGAGAAGACCACATCAACCATTTAAGGAAAACATTTGAGATCCTCCAAAGGTTTCATCTAAAGCTGAATCCGGCCAAGTGCATATTCGGAGCTTTAGTAGGGAAGTTCTTGGATTTTCTGGTGTCTCGAAAAGGGATAGAGGCAGATCTGGGTCAAATCAAATCCCTGATAGAAATGAAGTCCCCTAGAACAAAAAAGGACATTTAGTGTTTAAACGGTAGATTAGCGGCCCTAAACCGTTTCATCTCCAAAGCATTGGACAAATGTCTTCCTTTTTTCAAAGCCTTAAGAGGGGGAACGGCCTCTGAGTGGACGCCAGAATGCAAAACTGCATTCCAGGACCTTAAAGCCTATCTTGGCAGTCCGGAATCGATGGCAAGGCCAGAGCCCGATGAGCCTCTGTACCTATACCTAGGCATCTCAAACTATGTCGTTAGCTCTACTTTAATAAAAAAGGTGCAAAAAATACAAAAACCAGTTTATTATGTGAGCAAAACACTCTTGGAAGCTGAAAAAAGATACACATGCCTCAAAAAACTAGTTTATGCCTTAATCGTGTCAACAAGGAAACTCAGGCCATACTTCTAAGCACACACTATCGTTATGCCCACAGATTATCCTATCCAATCTGTACTCCACAAGCCAAAAACTTTTGGAAGATTAGCTAAGTGGGCTGTGGAGCTTGGAGAGTTTGATATTCGATTTGAGCCTAGGACAGCCATAAAAGCTCAGGCCTTGGCTGACTTTGTGGCCGAGTTTACTAGAGAAGGCTCTCCCGCATGCCCGATTCCAGAGCCGCAGCAGTGGGAATTATACACTGACGGAGCATCAAACAAGAAGGGGTCTGGAGCTGGCATCGTCCTAAAAACCCCAGAGGGAGAGGTGCTGGAAAAGTCAGTAGCTTTTGGTTTCAAGGCCTCGAATAATGAGGCCGAGTATGAAGCATTGATCATTGGCATGCAACTAGCCAAACTATGTAGAGCGATGACCATCAAAGCCTACTATGATTCATAGTTAGTAGTTAGCCAAGCCAGTAGCGACTTCGAAGTAAGGGAAGAAAATATGCAAGCCTATCACTCAATTGTTCAGAGATTGACCCAGGACTTCCAAGACCCTGTAGAAAATCCCAGGATAAGAAAATGGTCGGGCAGATTGGTTAGCCAAGCTGGCAGCATCTGGGAGCTGTCTCAGGATCCAGCGATCAAGATAATGTTCCAGGAAACTCCAAGCACTCAACCCCAAGGAGGATACATCTCAACGAAGCTGAGGACCTCCCTGGATCATGGATGGGGCCTATTTTTGACTACATAAAAGAGGGAAAGCTACCTGACAACAAGCAGCAATCAAGAAAACTGAGAATCAGGGGAGCTTGCTATGTGGTTTTAGATGGGGTGATGTACCGGAGATCCTTCTCACAGCCACTCCTCAAATGCGTGACTCCATACCAAGCAAATTAAGTCCTCAGGGAAATCCATGAAGGAGTTTGTGGAAACCATGTGGGTACCAGGACTTTGGCCCACCGGGCTCTAACACTGGGGTATTATTGGCCCAGTATGAAGTCCGATATTCAGGAATTGGTAAAAAAGTGTGATAAATGCCAGAGGTTTGTGAGATACGTAAATCAACCTCCGTAACCAATGACTCCGGTTCAAAGCCCCTGGCCATTCATGCAATAGGGAATGGATATTGTGGGTCCCCTTCCTATAGCTAGAGGAAGGAAGAAATTTGTGGTTATTGCCATAGATTACTTTATAAAATGGGCAGAAGCAGAAGCGTTGGCGAAGATAGGTCAAGCTGATATGAAAAACTTTGCATGAAAACACGTGGCATGCAGATTCGGTGTCCCCCATATCCTGATAACGGATAACGGGACCAAATTCGAGGGATCACTCTTCCAACAATTTTGTAAAGGTCCCCTGGGCACCCCCAGGCTAACGGCCAGGCAGAAGTTATAAACAAAACTATTCTGGGTGCCATGAAAAAGAGACTGGAGGGGGGCTAAAGGACGTTGGCTGGACGAACTACCAGAAATACTATAGTCATACAAAACCACCAGGAGAACAGCTACAGGAGAATCACCTTTTACCCTGACCTATAGGACGGAAGCGGTCCTGCCAGTAGAAATTGGTATGCCAACTGCCAAAACTAAATCTATACCTGCCATGGAGAAGCAAGGTTTGCAGCTTGCAGCTGAATCACAAAATAGCTAGTTGCAACAGAATTTGGACTTATTGGAAGAAACTAGAGATCAGGCCCTACTCCGGCTGGTAGCCTACCTGCAGAGGGTCGCAGGATATTTTGACAAACGGGTAAAGCCCCAGACGTTCAACCTTAGGGATTTGGTGTTAAGAAGGGTTTTTCCAAACACCAAAGATCCCACCGAAGGAAAGATGGCCCCCAATTAGGAAGGGCCATACAAAGTTATCAGGGTAAATATACAAGGGACATATTGGTTGCAAGATATGGATGAGAGACCAATCCCAAGGCCTTGGCATGCTGAACACCTAAGAAGATATTATGTGTAGCATACTACCATTTTATTCTTATTTTCTTTCAAGTGATTAAGCCTTCTATTCTCTGAAGCACAATAAATTGAGCAGCCATCGTGTTTTTCTTATGTTCATTTGATTTGCGTGATCTGCCAATTACAAATTTTAAACCCTGCTAGTTCCAATTTTAAATCCTGGAAGAATTCCGTTACCTAAGCGTGCGAGTATGAGAAGATTAAACATAAAGCTATTGCAAAAACACTTTGTTTATTAATTTCATCCTCCATAGCGCCAAAAAAATAGGTGAAAAAGAGAGTCTTTAAGTCACCTTGCCCTTTAAGGCCTTGATTTCTTTGTCCAGGACAGTCACTTTGGCCACCAGCTCTTTGACAGTAATTTCTAGAGCGTGAAAATCCACCTTCTGCAAAGTCGATTCTGTTTGCAGAAGGGCACCCTGATTCTCCACTTTTTGTAGACGCTCTTCCAGATTCTCCAACGAGAGGCCTGCCTAGGAGCTTGGCACATAAGAACTAGCGTACACTCCAAACCGAGCCCTTTTTGGCTGAGGTTGAGACTCTTCCGCGATGACCTTTTCCTTCCCTTTTCTGGACGGAGCTGATGGCTGGTCAGGATCCTCTGATGAATCAACACTGGCAAATAGGGCAATTGGCCCTTCGGACGGGGCGGCCCTGCACATCAGACATGAACCAGAGGTCATGGACTTGGTGAACCGATGTGATCTGGAAGCGACCGCGGCAGGAGCTGCGACTGGAACTTTACCGCCAACCTCATCAATAGGACCTTCAGTAGGGCGCACCAGATTGGCAAACGAAAGGCCGGCTTCGACAGCTCGGTTGATCGCATCCTCGCTAGCGCTAGTAATGGCGATCTATCGGTAAGCAGCATAAGACTCCTTGCAGAGCTCGGGATCGAAGAGCTGAGGGGGATAAAGAGAAGGATCAACTAACCAATTCCCGGAAACAACTATTTTAGGAAACTGCTGCCAATTCTTATTCGGGAAGTCTAAAACCCGAACAGGATGCTTCTCTTCGATCCCAACTCGCAAATAAGGATCTCCACGGTCAATGTTGAGAGTATAACAACGGGCAATCTCACCCAACCAGAGCACTATGCCAAGCCGCTGGCACAAAGCGCTAACCCCCAAAGGAGCCGAGCAAGATTTGGGCGACGCTTAGTGGAAAGCGCAACCCTTGGAGAAGATCAAAAAATAGGGCAGGAAGAGGGAAACGCAACCCTACTATCAGTAGCAGATAGCTGCTAACAACCACCAAAAGGAAGGCCATGTCCTCTCTCTCAACGAAAGGACGAATTTCGACGTCAACGGGGATTTCGCAGTCCCTCCTGAAAGTAGCAAGTCCCTCATCAGAAGAGAAGTTAACTCGAGAAGCCATGAGCAATCGCAAAGGAGTTTTAGGTTACAAGAAGATATATAACCAATCACTAAAGGCCCAAGAGCCTATATAAAGACTTTGATGCCTCTTATGGTACATCTCCCAATATATGCTAATGATTATGGCAATAAACGGCAGGAAAAAATCATAACCATTAGATCAACCAGCCAACATATGGATGGTTCGATTCAACAAATCTGTTGAAAAAATGTGGCGGTTGAGATCATACTAGATCAACTGCATTTATTGCGTTATGACGGCCCACGTCAGAACGTGCCTACATAATAAAGATTTACTCTAAGTGTTCAGGTCTGATCAAGCTTACACGCTTGAAACCTGATCTCAAATCTAGAGAAATCAAGAAGAAAATAATTACTTTAAGTGTTCAGGTCAGGTCAAGTTTCCACACTTTAGACCTAATCTCAAATCTAGAGAAACCAAGCAAGAGAGAATTACTCTAAGTGTTCAGGTCAGGTCAAGCTTACACGCTTGAAACCTGATCTCAAATCTAGAGAAATCAAGTAAGAAAGAATTACTCTAAGTATTCAGGTCAGGTCAAGTTCACACGCTTTAGACATGATCTCAAATCTAGAGAAATCAAGAAAGAGAGATTTGTCTTTGTGATTCCAAGACAAGTCAATAAAAACATGTGCAACATCCTCAACACTATCAAGATTAAAGAAATTAACTATTACTTTTATATAAAAGCAAAGTTATGTCCATAACATTTACAAAAAAGGGGGAGAAGAGCCCCAACACAAAGTAAAAAAAATGGCTATTGCTTGGGAGAAATTTGTTCAACAACATCAATATTTTCTTCAATAGGAGGAGTATTTTTCGGACCAGGGTTCAAGGCCAGGGCATCGGTTTTGGCTTCACCAGAATTGTCTACAATAGCAAATACTGGGCTGAAGTCGATATTAGGAAATTGGTTCCTTAACCTCCCTGAGATAACCTACTCACACTCACACCCATACCATCCCTCATCATGACCCTCATTCACTAATGAGGTACCCATAGCCACCAGCTCGTCCAATTTCTCCTGAAAATAAGCAGCGGCGCGAATTCTGGGATCTCGCGCGCGCGATATACCTTTTTTAGCTTCTTTCTTCTTACTTTTTCTACTTATTTAACCTGGAATCCATGTTTTCTTCTAAAACCTGACAGAAACTAGAAAATAAAGTAAAACTACACAAAAACAGGATAAAAACGGCTAACAAATGTGAATTAAGGCGTATGCTCAGGATTTGTTCTCTCCCGATCACACCCCCAAACCTACATTTTGCTAGTACTCGAGCAAAAAGAAAATAAAACTATTAATAAAAGTCCTACTCCATTTTCGTATGGATAACGATTACACTTAGCCTGTGCAACAAGCCTTTTAAACCTCTAGGTGTTGCTAGTCGGACGAGTGAAGTCTCGTGAGGGTTCTCGTCAACAAGTCACCCATAACCGTCTTTATTAACTTGTGAAAATAAAAATTTTATTCAAATTTTAACATACTTCACTGTCAACATCCTTCTTTGATAAATTCAACTTCAAATGAAACTTTCTAAATCATCAAGAGTAAAACAATCGTATACCTTCCTACATTATGAAAAATAATCTGAAAACATATATCACCAGAATCAATGGAATATATCGAAGACCCGCATGTGTGTGAAATAGTAGTCAAGTGGATACACGGTAACTATGAACTTGGAATATAAATCGGATGACTATCTAGCGATGCTTCGACTACAAATCTCACGTTGTTAATTACACTCTAAAATGAAATCACTTTGAAACAGGCGTAAACACTCAGTTAGGTATATGCGAGACAGAATTCTTGTGCAAAACAAATAAACTCGCATATGACTCTCAACAACGTATAACACGACAGAAGTAAAATAATCTCATGAATAGATATCAATCGTCAAGTGAATACCATTACTGCCATGCTTATACTCCCTTTTCTTATCGGTTCCATATTCAAATCATGTTTCCATAGAATCAACTAGGACTTTATAAAGGTTGTAATGTTGGTCAAGGGTTAAAGCTAAAAAAAAATACAGCAAAAAAAGATTCAAAGAGTCCGTAAGTATATAGGAATAGCCTTCATGTGTAATGCAAGGGCTTTACGATACAATGACTAGTAATTTCACCTTTTTTTATTTTTTTTTTGTATTTTTTTATTTTTTTTATTTTTACATCTCTCACAAGAGATTCATCTCCTTTTTATTTTTTTTCTCAATTTCCTTTTCAGTAACTATCTTCTCCCCCTTTTTTTGTATATACCATTTTCTTCGTCGTTTAGTAGCCCGATTTCTTTATGCAAACTATTCTCTAACTACTCTTGGACATGGGTTAGATAACATTTAATAGTGGCGAACTCCATATCGGAGTAGGTAGGATAATAGGTGAACAAAGAAATGGCTTATTTAAAGGCCCAAAGGGTTAACAAGGGATACAAATATTTGTATTGGGTAGGCCAAAGGTCAAAAAGGTTTATTAAAATAGATGGCCTAGTGTCATTTTCTAGAGCCACATGATTCTTCAATGTTATGATACCAAAGGAAATAGAGTTTTGTGATTTAAACATGGTAATTATACTAGTAACTTGACTCTCCATCAAAATAAAGGAATAATGAGACTAATCAACGAAATAATGCGCTTATGTCAAAGAGATTCGATACTAATAAATTTAAAACCCTCAAAAGGACGAAAGGCTCAAAAACTCACCGGGTTCTAGTCTCCACAATATTACTATTTAGAAATCCCAGTTATATTATAGTTCAATGTTAATATGTATCCATCTGACTATGTGCCGTGCAAAAAGTTATGCAAGTATAAGATATCAAACACTGATTCTAAAGATATATAGATCTCAAGACATACCTTCATAGATTCGGTAAACATCTGATTACATACTCTCTTAATTTCAAAAAATTTCAACGAAATCTAATTCTATAAGAAGCAACGCAACATTGAACATTATTAAGAAACTATTTCATTTATTTATTTATAGAACTAATAAAATGTTGTTTGTTTGTTTTGTTTTTTTTTTTTTTACAATGAATACAAGAAATAACGAATGAACGAAATAACAAAATAACGAACTAACAAAAGAAAACTAACAAAAATATTCTGAAATACTAAAAATAAAACGACTATACTAAAAATAAAACGAAAAATAAACGAATATCCATATACTCCCCCAAACCAAATCACCGCATGTCCCTATGCAGGTGGGAACATGACAATGACATGGATGTAGTCCTCATAGAAGATAACCAGGACGTCCATACCACGAAACACGTCTGAAGGAGGTAGCACGCCAGAACGGAAGTACCAATCGACTAACTCCCACTCCGGATGCGTAGCAGGATCAAAAGACGGTCCCATCTCAGCAAAATCGTCCTCAGCAGGCATTTCTGGAACCACATCTATCTCAGTCTCCTCACCAGTACCTAGACCCAAATAAATTGCATCATCCTCAGGACCGAAATAAGGCGCAAAGAACGAGGCAATATCCTCAGGTGACCAATCAGGGTGACCTGGACGTTGTCGAACAACATCCGGCACATAATCAGGGAGATCCCTATAAGGATAGGTAACCCCAGGTGTAGATAGCTCGGTCAAACTCGGATCAGATAATGAAAAGGCGGCTAAGCCGGGAGGAATGTCCTCATCGGTCGAGGAAACAATCGAATCAGAGGAAGAAGAGTCAGAAGACGTCGGCGGAGCGCCATACGGGCCATCTATAATGGTAGGGTCATCGCCAAAAAGGTCATCCTCGTCCGAAGAATCAGAACTAATATAACCGGGTGAACGAGGACGTCGACACTTCCAGCCGGAACGACCGACTGGAACGTAGAACTTGGCTACCCTAAGACTCGGTATGGTATCAAAATCAGAAGAACTAGAGTCGGAATCATAACTCGACTAACTCGGGGACCTATCAGGTGAAGTAGGAAGAGAAATCGGATGGTCCATGATCTGAGGATGTAAATGAGATATAAGGGTCGACGTAACTATACAGATATCGAAAAATCAAAAACCTGAAACCAAAAATTAAGTCACAATTTAACTTTATTAGTTGGAGTTATTAGAAGAAATAAAGTTATCGTTACCATATGGTTTATTGCGGAGCATTACTGAATTGCAAATTCTAAACGTAGGCAATGTATGGGTGAATTAAATGGAAATTCTGGCATAATTACCCCCAAACCTGAACCTAAGAGATTTCTGTTATAGTGCAATGGGAGTTAGAATTGCTCTTTGATTACTAATTGGTATGAAATATGCATAGTTGAACAATTTAAAGCATCACGTCCTAACCCTGAATGTGAATACATAACCAATAATGAATAAGGAAAACAGGGCAACTGATAACACGTTCCAGGAATATATAACCAAACCATAAAAAAAAAATTACAGAACCAAATTAATTACAGGCCCAAAATATAGAATGAAAACTAAAAACATAAAATAAACTACACCGGGCGAAGCCGGATACAGCAAAAGTCTAATAATAAACAAAAGACGGCACGAAAAGTAAAAGCAAAGAAATAATAAAATAATATACAGGCCCAAATGTCCGAGAATGTCCAACCAACCCATCCAAATACATGAAAAATGAACAGAAATGTCCAATCACTCCCCCCCAAACCTGACCTAGTCCTCACCGCCCTCAATCAATACCAGCTCCAACCCCATACTTCCCTGGTCTGTCGTGCCATCACCATCCCCATCACCGTCACTCCCATCTCCATCGTCTCCATCGCCATCTCCAGCCTCCTCCTCCTCTCCCTGCACCTCTCCCTGATCCTCAACTCCCTCCTCGGCCACCTGCTGCGCCTGTCGCGGGAACGCCGAATGGTAAGCCGCCTCTCCCAGAGCAAGGATGTCCTCCAGCTGGTCGGGATGATGAAGCTGGAAAAAGGAAAGTATGTAGGACTGCAAGTGGAGAGTCTCACCTCGGAAAGCACAAACGTCCCCATATATCCAAGCGTAAGGGGTATCCTCGGGGGGAGGTGGACGCTGTGCTGCCTGCTCACGACGGGCCTGGGCCTGCTCTCGGGCCCTCTTAACCTCTAGATCTAGGCGATCCAAGCTTAAATTCCACTCAACGAAAGCGAACTCCGGGATATGGGCATCGATAGGCTCATCGACTGGGATAGGAAAGGCCTTAGCCCGGAGAATAGCAGTGATAGTGCGAGGGTAGGGCAAAAGGAGCTTAGAGTCGACGGAGTGGTCAATGGCATGGGCAGCAAGACGCATGCCCTCCATAATAACAAGGCCAGGATGGAACCAGTCGCTGCGGTAAACAGCGTGGAGGGCATGGTGGATTTCTTTGGTCCGTTCCTGCTCATGACCAAGGGGGTACAGGTTACGTTTAAAGACATGGTCGACGAACCACATCTGGTGGGGCATGTGAGAGCGTCGTATAGATTGTCCCGATCCAGAGCGGCCGCCACACATGTCCTGGATGATGTGTATAAAGGAGTGGCTCTTGTTTAGGACATTTAATTTTGGTACTTGGTAAGAAAGGGATGGGATTTGGAGGATTTCAGCGATATTGTCTGGATTGAGGGTGATGTCGTGGCCATCTATGGTTGTTGATAGAAAAGTGTGCTGGCTGAGGGATTGTTTATGGTAGCGGAGGTTTTGGTAAAAGAGGCAGACGAAGCGGGGGTAGCTGATAAGATCGGGGTTTCTAAAATAGAGCTGTGGGGCCAGCTTATGGACGACTAGGTTGCTGTGGCCCCACTTCGTGTCTTTATCAGACGTGAAGTATTCAACGCTATAGCGGCCTAGTGGTTTAGGCCGCGGTTGGCATACTTAGGGCCTAATTCATTGGGGTTTGGGTCGTCTGGGGGAGGTGGTGGTGGTGGTGGGCCTGTCTGTTTTTCTTTTCCCTTTGACCTTTTCTGAGGTGGTTGGGAACTGGACGCGAATTTTACAGTTCGTTTGGTCATTTTTTAGACAATTGGGTGGAAGTTTTAGAAAGAATTTGGAAATGCGGGCTTTAAAATATGGCTATGCCCAGAAAAAGAAAATGAAAAAGGGGTGGGGGAATGGGTCACCTGCAAAGAAAAATCGTCCCGGCAAGGGACACAATCAATATAATTTCAATAGTTTCTAAAGAAATTGGGGTTCACGGGAGAACACCCAGCAACTGTGAGAAGAGCCGGTCCCTTCCCACCCACTGTCCCGACAAGGGCACACACTTTGCGGCAAGTCACGGGGTACTCGCCGCGTGTTCAATGTATATAAATCTTTAGACAGTAACGTAGATACAAAAATTAAACTGAGTTTAAAGACGAAGTTCTAATCTAACATAACATAAGTTTTAGTTTCGTTTTAATAGAAGCATAGTTAAAGTGCATAACTTGTGAATTCAGTTTCCACGTGTCGTTATTACATGAAAGTCCCAATTTGAACACTCAAAGTGCTAGTCTCCGTTTGTAATTTACATCGCTCATGATTCAGATATGCAGTTGCCTAGTCAAGTGTTAACTAAAGTGATAACTAAACTTTAATCTCCTAGTAAACGAGGTAGTAACACTATAAGCAAGTGTCAATTTGGATCAAGTGGCCGAATACTAGTGTGTTAATTAGGGACACCAGTTTTGGGTAGCCACTACTCTATGCAAGTCATAACTCATTATAAATAGATAAGCATGAATCTTACGTTGCATAGTTTGAGAGACGTATATGTTCAAATTATCCAAGTTTTTGACATAAAATTCATGACGTGACGTAGGTTTGAGATATGTTTCAATATAAACCCAAAGAAATGAAAAATTGAAAGTCTGTAACAATTGAAATCAATTTTACAAGTATCTTCCGTATTCCAAAAATGTAGAATTGATTAAATTTCAACAAGTATGGGGGATTGCCAATAATTGTATTTGTGGCTCTATGTATAGAAATCAACAACTAAATTTAGTGGGCAAATGTAGCTCCCCCCTTCTCTCAAACCTTAAACCCACTCAGTGAGAAAGTGTGAATGATCAA
This sequence comes from Hydrangea macrophylla, assembly GCA_033977485.1. Lineage (NCBI taxonomy): Eukaryota > Viridiplantae > Streptophyta > Magnoliopsida > Cornales > Hydrangeaceae > Hydrangea > Hydrangea macrophylla. The sequence continues at coordinate 67,367,734 of CM066982.1, forward strand.
ACTCGTAAATATATGGGTATAGATTTTGGGAACCTAAAAATCCCTAATTTCACAAACCCTAATTCGATCTACTCAACGAGGTTTCAGAATATAAGTATTCTATATATCAAAGATTCGTGTGTGTTTGATCATGAGGGTTATGGTGAGTATGTGTGAGGAGAAGTTTACCTACGTAGATATGGAAAAACCCTACCATGTGTATTCAAGTATATATATGTGTTAATCAAGATAGGCCAAAATTAATATTCATTGTGATTTAGATACATATAGATTTGTCTAAATATGTTTATAGATATATATATATATAGATGTATGTATATGTATACCTGTGAAGGGGGAAAGGAAAAGGTTCAGCGAAGAAGTGTTGCCGACAGTTGTGGCGTCTGGTGACGGCGGTGGTGTAACGGCGGCGGCGTCCGGTGGTGTTGTCGACGGCGGCATGGTGTTGGTGGTGGTCCATGGTGGAGATGGCAGGTGGTGTGGTGGTAGATTGTGGTGGAGAAGAAGAGAGATGAGAGAGAGAATCGCGCGAGAGAGAAGAGAGATTAGAGATCGCTTGAGCAGGCTGCTCCAGCGAGGGTCCTCGCGGGCGCGATTCCTGGCGCGAATAGAAGCTGAGGCTTCTTTTGAGAGGTTTTCAATAATTTTGTTTAAGGGGCGATCTTGCGCGAGCGGGCTGCGCGCGCGAGATGCCGTTTTCTCATTTTTCTTGTATAGGGGGTTTAAAAATTAAAATTTCATCTTTTGGGCATTCAACTGCTCAGACATTGGACGAAAACTCCTAAAAATGAACAAAACTAAAGAAATTTTTTAATAAAAACTTGGGTTGCCTCCCAAGAAGCGCTAAGGTTTACGTCGTTAGCTCGACCGATGCACATGCTCAGTCGAGATAGACCGAGTCTACCAGATCTATAGATTCGATTTCTCTTTCGTCTGTTTCCTCGGTTCGATACGGCTTAAGTCGTTGTCCGTTTACTTTAAACGGGGTTCCACTGTTTGAATCTTGAATTTCAATTGCCCCATGCGGGAACACTTGCGTTATTATAAACGGACCGTCCTATCGGGACCGTAGCTTACCCGGGAATAATCTTAATTTTGAATTAAATAACCATACGCGTTGTCCAACTTCAAAATTCTTTCTTATAATCATTTTATCATGAAAAGATTTAGATCGTTCTTTGTAGATTCTCGAATTTTCATACGCTTCTTTTCTCAATTCTTTAAGTTCCTGTAGTTGAAGTTTACGGTGGCATCCTGCCGCATTTATATCTTGGTTAAGCGTTTTTATGGCCCAATAGGATCGATGTTCAAGTTCCACCGGTAGGTGGCACGCTTTTCCAAACACTAGTTGGTAAGGAGACATCCCAATAGGAGTTTTAAAAGCTGTACGATATGCCCAAAGCGCATCGGTCAGTCGTTGTGACCAATCTTTACGGTCTGGACGTACCATTTTTTCTAATATACTTTTTACCTCTCTATTAGACACTTCAACTTGGCCTTAGGTTTGTGGATGGTACACGGTTCCTACTTTATGAGTGACGGAATATTTCCGGACGAGTGCCTCAAAGTGACGATTATAGAAATGTTTACCCCCATCGCTTATAATTGCCCGTGACGTACCGAACCGACAAAATATGTTATCTTTTATAAATTGAACCACAACTTTATGGTCGTTGGTTCTCGTCGCCATTGCCTCCACCCACTTAGAAACATAGTCGACCGCGACTAAAATATATTCGAAACCACGAGACGAGGGAAACGGACCCATAAAGTTGATGCCCCACACATCGAATATTTCTATACTAAGGATTGGGGTCATTGGCATCGCATCACGACGTAACATGTTACCTGTTTGTTGACAACGTACGTAGTTCTGACAGAATTCATGTGCGTCTTTAAACAGTGTTGGCCAATATAATCCACTTTGGAGGACTTTAGCGGCCGTTCGATGGCCACCAAAGTGTCCTCTGCATTCTAGAGAGTGACAAAAGTTTAATATAGAATTGAACTCACTTTCTGGAACACAACGTCGTATAATTTGATCAGAACAGTGTTTAAATAACAGTGGGTCGTCCCAGTAGTAGTGTTTAATTTGAGAAAAGAACCGATCTTTGTCTAAACGAGACCACGTATGCGGGATATGCCCCGTAGCTGAGAAATTGACGATGTCATTGAACCATGGACGGTTTATACTAGATAACACAAATAATTGCTCATCCGGAAATGAATCCTTTAGAGGGGTAATATCGTTAGATTCTACAAGAATTCGTGACAAGTGGTCAGCTACAACATTCTCAGAACCCTTTTTTATCACGTATTTCATAATTAAACTCATGAAGGAGTAAAATCCATCGGACTAATCTCGGTTTTGTTTCTTTTTTATTCAATAAATGACGTAATGCGGTGTGATCGGTATACACAATGACCTTTGATCCCAATAAGTATGAACGGAATTTGTCGAGGGCAAACACAACCGCAAGTAATTCTTTTTCAGTTGTTGTATAGTTCAATTGCGCGTCATTTAGTGTTTTGATCGCATAATAAATTACGTGAGGGATTTTATTAACTTTTTGTCCCAAAACGGCTCCAACGGCATAATCGGAAGCATCACACATCAATTCAAACGGTAATGACCAATCAGGGGATTGGATTACCGGAGACGTGGATAGTAAGGTTCGTAATGTTTTGAATGCTTTCAGGCATTCGTTGTCAAAGACAAAAGGAACATCATTGGCAAGAAGATTGCACAAGGGGCATGAAATTTTACTAAAGTCTTTGATAAATCGTCTATAGAAGCCGGCATGACCTAGGAAGGAACGGATCTGATGAATGGATGATGGCGGTGGAAGTTTGTCTATTAACTCGATTTTCGTTTTATCAACCTCTATACCTCGCTTGGAAACAATGTGACCCAAGACTATTCCCTCTTGAACCATGAAATGGCTCTTTTCCCAACTTAAAACCAAATTTGCTTCCTCGCAACGGGCGAGGACTTTTGTAAGATTTTGGAGATATTCATCAAATGTAGGTCCGAACACTGAGAAATCGTCCATAAATACCTCGAGAAATTTCTCAACCATGTCTGAGAAAATTGCCATCATACACCGTTGAAAGGTTGCCGGTGCATTGCACAAACCAAAAGGCATACGACGGTAGGCAAAGGTTCCAAAGGGACATGTGAACGTCGTCTTTTCTTGATCATCAGGATAAACGGGCACCTGGTTGTAACCAGAGTATCCATCTAAGAAACAATAATAGCTCTGACCAGACAGACGTTCCAGGATTTGATCGATGAATGGGAGTGGGAAATGATCCTTACGAGTCATCGTATTAAGTTTTCTATAGTCAATGCATACCCGGCAAACTATCCCGCCAACCAGTAGTTTGCTGGGTGGGTATAAGGACTCCCTTTTCATTTGGTACGACCGTAATACCTTATTTTTTTGGGACAACCTGAGTTGGGCTGACCCAATTGCTATTGGAGATCGGGTAGATAATACCGGCATCTAAGAGTTTTATAACTTCCTTCATAACCACCACTTTCATGTTAGGGTTGAGGCGTCGTTGCATTTCCCTAGATGACTTAGCATTTTCTTCTAAATTTATTTTATGCATGCAAACTGACGGGTCAATTCCTTTTAAATCGGCAACTATCCATCCAATCGCCTTCTTATGATTACCTAGAACCTCTATCAGCTGTACTTCCTGAATTTCACTTAAATTTGATGCGATTATAACAGGGAGAGTTGCGTTAGATCCTAGGAATGCATATTTTAAAGAATCCGGCAATGGTTTGAGTTCGAGCGTCGGGGGACACTCAATGGATGGTAATGCCGGTTCATGTGCCAGAGGCGGTAAAGCCTCTATTTTAGGTTTCCATGGAAGCGCATTAGTCGTTTTTACCGATTCCAATAAAGTATTCACATCTTCAATATTTGTGTCAATGTTGAAATCATTAAATTTGAAATGAGACAAACATGCTTCCAAAGCTTCCCTAGTCAACATAAAAGGCGCTGCCTCTTCAACTAATTCATCTATTAAGTCTATGGCATAGCAGTCTGCCTCTTCATTATCTCTATATGGTTGATTAGATGCGTTAAAGACATTAAGACGTACGGTCATGTTACCAAAAGTTATATCCATCACTCCAGTCCTACAGTGGAACTTTAATTGACCTATCTGCTAATTGTAAGGTAGCCGCAGTCGGTTTAAGTTATCCTAAACCCAAATGTTCATATACTGATTAGGGTAGCAGATTCACACTCGCTCCTAAATCAAGAAGGGCCCGGTGAATGTATTTATCACCGATGTGACAAGCGATGGTTGGAGTACCTGGGTCCTTGTATTTTAGAGTATTGTTATTAAACATGGAGCTAACCTTTTCCGTTAGGAAGACTTTCTTAGATAAATGGTTTCTGGACTTTCTCTTCTGAGTGCATAGATCTTTTAAGAATTTAGCGTACGGAGGTATTTGCTTAATAGCGTCTAGTAATGGAATGTTGATCTTTACTTCTTTAAATGTCTTAAGAATATCCTCCGGACGTGTTCCCTTCTTAGAGAAGTGCGCTGGGACATCCACGCTTGGAGGGAACGACATTCTAGGTACATAATTTGATGGATTTATCGCTTTAGACATATTAGGTACTAAAGGAACTGGGTTCTTCGTAACCTTATCGTTATCTCCATCTTGTTTCTTACTAATTCCTTTACTCTTATCTTTTTGAGATTCGGGAGGAGGTATAATCTCCTCCTGACATTCAGTCGCTCTAGTCGACATTGCGTTAACTTGATCACTCGCCAAACTCACCTCATATTGTCCCTTAGGGTTTTGGACCGGTTGACTTGGTAGCTTTCCCTCATTACGATGATTCAAGGTATTAGCAAGTTGTCCCATCTGGGATTCCAATTTAGCTATTGATTGCGTGTGAGAGTTAACAAGTTGCGACTATGATTGTGATTGAGCTTCTAGGTTTTTAATGACGCCAACACGCTCTCTTTGAAAGTTTTATCCCTAGGAGGATTAGTGCGGAAGGGAGGCTGTTGGTATTGATTTTGTTGACTCTGAGGTTGCTTATACTGATTAGATTGTGGCCTATACGCATTAGGAAAATTCGTCGTATCGGGTTTGGAATATGGTTTCTCATTATTAGAGTTCCATGAAAGGTTCGGGTGAGGTCCCCATGTCGAGTCCGGTTTATAACCCGCGGGGTTATAATTGGGTCGTTGGAACTATTGAACAACATTTATATGTTGTTCGACAAATTTCGAAAACTGGGACGCGGACGGACATGCTAATGTTGAATGCCACGAATCTGAGCATAATTGGCATACTTCAGCAGGAGGAGGTGGGCCTTGCATGCAGCCCATCATCATGACTTGGGTCTATTTTTCTATTTAGTTCTTGGATTTTATAAGACTGATTAGACTCAACTTTAGCCTCTCTCTTTGGGGGTGGTGGAAGGTGTCCCTCGGGTCATACAGATACAGCTTGGTGTATAGAGTTTTCACTTAATGTTTCAAATATCTTCCATGCTTCGTCGGCACTCTTGTGGAGGAACGTCCCCGCACAAATAGCGTCGACGGTGTTATGAACGACGGGAATTAATCCCTCATAGAAGACTTGCACCAGCTGCCATTTGGGTATCTGATGATGAGGGCAAGAACGTAAGAGTTCTTTAAACTGTTCCCATGTGTCATAAAGTGTTTCCCCATCTTGCATTGTAAAATTAGTTATTGACTTTCTAATCTGATTCGTTCTAGTGATGGGGAAATTTTTTTGTAGGAACGCAGTCTGCAACTCATCCCATGTTCTTATTAAATTTGGCTCCATAGATTGGAGCCAGTACTTCGCTTTGTCTTTAAGTGAAAATGGGAAAAGACGCATCTTTAACTCATCATCTGTTAAGTTCTGAATCTTTAAAGTCGCATAGATACCCTGAAATTCGCCTAAATGATTATAAGGGTCTTCCTTAACACGCCCGTGAAATGACGGAAGGAGCGCAATAGTTGACGATTTGATTTCAAAGTGGGCTGCAGTCACTTCCGATAATGCAATACACGACGGTGGTGTGTAGGCGGTAGGAGTAAAATAATCCTTTAACGGTGGTGGTGGGGGTATGTTAAGATTATCCCCATTATTCTAATTATTTCCATTATTCCTGTTATGTTCAAAATCGGCCATTGGAATAGGTTCGATTTTTATCGTTTTAGTTTTTCTTAAACGGTTAAGGGTATTACGAATTTCCGATTCAAACGAAGATGACGGTTCCGGTGTGGACTCGTCGTCTAACATCAACCGAGCTCGCGAAGCTTGTGTTGATGACCTAAGACTCTAAGTGTGCGTTCAAGTTTGAGATTAAGCGAATTTAATTTTGGTTTACTTGAACGAGTACCAAACATAAACTAAGGACTAACTCAATTGAAGCAAAAATACGCTACGCTAATAACCAAGCATGTAAGCACACAAGACTAATATGATGCATGAAATTATCCTGTAATGCAATCACCGCGTCAAGCCCAGCGCCCCAGGTTTCCTAGCTAATGCAATGCTCACTCCACACCTACCCTAATGCAAGTATTGCGTCTCAGCGCCCTGACTTACAGTGGTTCGATGCAAAATTTAAATAACGGATTTACTTGGTGATTTTAAATTGATTGCAATTTCTATTTTTCAGGTCCGCGTAAGCTCCGTTGACGTGCACAGCTGCTCCACTCGATTGTGCGAGAATTGATACTTTGAAGTTTGCAAACAGGGATAATTTTAGCGACTCGAAAATAAAATTAGAAACAAAGAAAATAAAATAGAAACTAATATTTACTAACTAAGTAAATTACGATTCTAATAATTAACGGCTAAAATTATTTCAATCCCCGGCAACGGCGCCAAAAATTGATCTTGTCAAAATCAAGATATGAAAAGTGTACTTTACTTTTCTAAAGATTTGCAGTGTGGAAGTAAAGGTCGAACCCACAGAGATTGTTAACTTTTATCCTTTAATTAATAAAATCTAATCTATTTAGTTATAAGAAAGTCGGAAGTTTGATTGATTTAGAATTTGATTATTATTACTAATTGGAACTATGAAGTAAACTATGAAATTATGGAAGTAAAGTCTAGAATTAAATCTAAGTAAACTTATATGCTAAATTAAAAATTGGTTTAAATATGAGTAGATGAGGTCTAGGATTACAAATCCACCACTAACTATGCATCGGAGGTCTAAACTTTCTATTCTAAGTTCTATGTTTGGATAGTTATGATCTATCGTAGCTACAAGCCCAATAGTATCGTCAAGAGGATATTGTTAGTTCAATCTAAGCATAATCCATGTATGGTTCACATGAATTATCTACCTATAACTAGGGTGTAGCATAACTCATCTTTCCTAAGCATGAATTATAAAAGATGTAAACATCACAATCACATAAGCACCATTGTATGTAAATACTCCTATCAAACACAGAAATCAAGAACTATTGAGTTCAATAAGCATAAGGAAAAATTTAAGACAAGAATAGATCCAAAATACTCTTGATTATTAACATTAAAAACTGGTTATAAATAATCTACCAACATACAATCGATATCCAATACATAAACCCTAAAATAGAAAAGCATAGAATCCCCCTTTACATCGCTAGGGTTTCATTGAAACCCTAGATTAGGAGTTTAGTTGCACATGGTGGAGGAAAGTATGAAGATGGATTTGATGGAAGCCATTAGAGACCTTCAAACTTGCTCTTCTCCTTCCTCTTGCCTTCCAAAGCTCTCTCTCAAAGAATGTGTAACCCTTAAAAATTATAAAAAGTTAGTATATATAGATTTTACAAGGAGTTTTTGGAAGCTTTCCTATCCCGAAACTAACTAAAACAGCAGTTATTTCCAATTCGGACGTCATTAAGCAGTTTCGTTTGCACAGGACTCTTCAGTATAGCAGACTACGCAACTTTGATTTTTGTACGGATCGCGCGAGCGGGCCGCGCGAGCGCGTAATTGGGAAGGTCGCGCGAGCGAATTCTGGGATCTCGCGCGAGCAAATCGCGCGCGCGATATGCCTTTTTTAGCTTCTTTCTTCTTACTTTTTCTCCTTATTTAACCTGGAATCCATGTTTTCTTCTAAAACCTGACAGAAAATAGAAAATAAAGTAAAACTACACAAAAACAGGATAAAAATGGCTAACAAATGTGAATTAAGGCGTATACTCAGGATTTGTTCTCTCCCATCACAAACATTGAAAAGCATATAATTACTCTATTAATAATCTTGGTGCAAAAACTAATAAAAGATGCAAAATAAAATAAACAATCATTAAAATGGCAAATATCAAATGAGATAATAGGATGTCTTCACTATTATGTGATGACCAAAAACTTTGCAAGTTGTAGAATATGTTGTTGTAGTGTTTGATGGTACCACATAATATTGCATGTTGTATAACTGACAAAGTATTTGAAAAGTTAAATGAAAAACTCAAATTTGAGAAGCATAGCATTATTCTAAAGAAAGATTAAAAAAACCTCTCATTCCCGTATTAAGGGTTCACATTTTTCCACTCGAATAGTATAGTGGTTTGATATAGTTTCTTTTCTATTTTTAATTTATTGTTCCAAATAAAGTATTAATTGATCAGGAATTTTATTAATATTGCATTTTAAAATATAAAGTAAGTTAACTGCATATTTGTTTTTTTTTTTTTTTATCAAAAGAGACATTATGAGATTAATTTATGGTTGTCTTCCCTCTCTCTCAAAGTCTCAGCTTTTTTTATATCTACGTAATAATTTGTACTTTGTTTTTATGAATCCATAATTCAATAAATGATTGATGATTGTAGGTTGCGATATCAATATTCTTAGTGTTGTTTATGACATACTCATTAATTACACACACCATTAACTGGGATTTAATTTCGTAGAAAACATGACGTATGCTGGTTACTATTTTCATAATCTTGTGAGCTAGAGTAAGGATTAAAGATTAGACTAAAAAGTTGAAATATATATATCCCAGCAACAATAAGAGACTTAGGTTGTATTTGATAACTAAATTAAGTGGCGAAAATGAAAACTTTTAGTGCGATTGATAATGTACCACTTAATTGAACAGCCAGCCAAAAGTACTCTGAAAACTCTAAGTGAAAAAATTGTATTGAAAATAATCATTGAATGCAATTTATTATTACTTGAAACATTGTTTTCAATATTGCAAATTCAGACGTTTCAAAATTTTTAGTACTTAAAATTCAACACTTAATTTTAAGTACATCATTTTTCAGTTTATCAGACGGGGCCTAAATGTATACAAACAAATTTTTTTTTTCTCTTGAAAGCATAGAGATGGTCACTCGTGTCATTTCTTTAAAGTTATTGCTTACACTGTGTACTTTGACATCAATAGTCACTTAAAGAAATTTATAGTTGTCTCTAGCTCAAGTTCAATTAACGTTTAGTTAGACTTACTTATTAAATTTAATAAGTAAATCTATACTTGATTAAAGCTTGGTATATGGCTACGATAACAACAAAAATGGCATTAGCAATTACCATATCATTAGTAATGTATAATTTTTCAATATAAATACTACTTATTTAATACTTGCTTTTTTAATGAACTAATTCATTTTTGTTTACAATTAAAAATATGTATAAACAAAAATATACATATATATATATATATATATTACCTTACACTCAATGCATAAAGCTATACAAATCAATAGCATAATTTGTCTTCTAGATAATTAAAATTACTTTTGTTGTATGTAACCAACCATTCAGATAATCTTATCATGTCACTACAATCACTTTTATAAAACATTATCAAAACATCATAACTACCAAAATCTATTCTAACTATAATCTATTATGACAAAAGCAACCACAAAGCAATGGTAATCACAAGCACAAACGACCTTGATGAGGCCCTATATTGATCTTCTTGATGTTTGGCTTTGTAAAAGCAAATCCTAAGAGATTATCAAACATTATTGTATGAGTTACCATGGATTCTAGGTAGAAAAAAAGATAATCCTATGATGTTTGTTGTCTAGGTTTAGACATTCCCACTTCATTGGGTAATGTTATGATTCTTAAATATGATTTTCAAATACGCTAACAGTCATAGCAAATGCTATATATGGCTGATGACTAATGAAGTTCTTATATAAATAAATACTTTCTTTCGATATGTAAAGGGTTAACTATATTTTACACTCTGTGGTTAGGCCCAATTTTCACTTTTCCCTCGATGTGCTTCAAAAGTGGATACTTAACCCATGTGCTTTCGAAAGAAAGTGATATTGTTAAGATTTTAAGATTTAATTTCACTCAAAACTTATGAAAATCCAAAATAGCGAAAAAAAAAAAAAAAATTTGCCGTTGATGAATGCAATGAAGGCGAGCCTAGGTGAAAATATCACCCTATTTGAAAGGCGAGCCTAGGTGACAATGTCACGCTATTTGAATTTTCAACATATCATATGACTGCTTTAAATTATTAACTTTATAAAATGATCCATATAAATTACGTATTACAGTTAAAATAATAGACTCAAATAGCAATTGAAACCTATACAAATTTGAGTGATAAAAGAAAAGAAAAACGGTACATTTTTCGTACTAAAGTGAAACTGGATGAAAAATTTAAAATTGGCCAAAAATATTAGCCCTGGATGAATTCAATGAAGTCTGTCTAGGTGAAAATGTCACTCTTTGAATTTCCAACATAGCATATTGGCTACTCTAAATTTTTAACTTTGTAAAAGATGAATTTCAATGAAAGCAAGCCTAAATCAAAATGTCACGCTATTTGAATTTCCAACATGACATATTGGTTGCTCTAAATTACTAACTTTATAAAATGGTCCGTACAAGTAATGCATTACAATTAAAACTATCGAAAATTCAAATAGCAATTAAAACCTATACAAGTTTGAGTGATAAAAGAAAATGAAAAATGTACCTTTTGCCTAGCCAATGGAAGAATTTATCATGAATTCAGTTATTAGTGAGAGTGATCATTAATTCATTTAAAGTCAAGAGATCGATAGACTCTTGATCTCACACTTAGAAGGGAAAAAAAAAATGGCTGTGTAAAAGGAAGAAACAATAAGTTGATAAATATATATAATGTATAAATGTAGATATGTACATAGGTAGATGTACTATCACGTTAGGTCTTATATTGACATATTGAATATAAGTGAAGATATTTTTCTTTGCCTTAATATTTTTCTTAAGCATTTTCTCAGTTTTTTCCCCTCACTAAATTAATAAATCAAACATACCTGAACTAAAAATAATATTATAATTCGGTGAGAAAACAGAATGATTCATCAACGGTTGTTTGTGATCCCAACACACTTTCATCAAGAAGAATGATAAAAAAAAAAAGTGAATTGAATCAAAGGGAACCATACCTTGTACTTTCAATGGCATATGATGTCTAAAAATCTCAAGAATATGAATGCAACAAACAAAAAAATAAAAAAAGAAAGTATTTGAGTAAGAAGTCTTGTAATGGTGGCGTTGGACTCTTTGCTGAAGTGTATTAGTGGGCCAAGCAAAGTTCTTGTCGGGGACCAAGGTGAGAGTTATACTATCTCTGAAAAGCAAAATGCTAAAGATTTTAGCATACAAAAAGAGAGAGACATTTAAAACTCCCTATATAGTTTTACATACGTGTGGTGACTTTTTTTTTTTTTTTTTTTATTTGATTTTATTGAGCTATTTTTAAATAGGGGCTTCAGCCACAACACCCTCAAATAAAATATGTCCAAGCTAAAGCTCAAGCTACTTTTCTTTAACTCATTAGGCCATTTTGTTATTGTACGTTTTGGTCAAAAATGCCCTTTATGCCTAAAATACTTTAAATTTCTATTGTAAAAACATGTTCCTTCTGTAAAATTGGCATTATGGGTGCATAGATCTCGAAAAAATACATGAGATTTAAAAAAAAAACACGCAATAAGTCTAAATGATAAAATTATCTATTTGTAAACAAATAAAATCCCAAAATGAGGCTGCAAATTACCTGTTTTTGTAAAGTTTCCAAGTCTAATGTGTAGATCTCGAAAAAGAAAACATGAAATTAATATATATATATATATATACACACACCACCCACAAAGTCCAAGAATTGAGAAAATTGTCGTCGTTAATACACGGATAATATTACTTGTTGCAGACAGATAAAATTTCAAAATCAGGCTTCAAATTATCTATTTTTTTTTATTTTTTTTGTAAAATTTTCTAGTCCAATGCGTAGATCTCGAGGAAATGTACATGAAATACAACAAAAAAAGGCTAAAAAATGAGGAGATTATGGTTATTTTTGTCAATATTATTTGTCAGTCAACATATAACATTGTCTATTTTAATAGAGAAAACTGAAATATGAGGTTCCAACTTCCATATTACACTTTTTGGTACAATTTTTCAAGTCCAATACGTAGATCTCGACCAAATACATGAAGAAAAAAAATACCAAAAAGACAAAATTATGGTGATTTAAAGTTGACAAATAATATTGTGTGTGCCATTTTTTTTTGCTCAGAAACAAAGGGGCTTTTTGCTGAATTACAAAATTAGCAAGGGATTTTTCACCAATTTGAAAAAGTAGACTTACTAAAAAAATGGCTACATCATGGATATTTGACTAATATACCTAATATTGAGGGGTCAATCACCTAATATCCTTTTTTTTTTTTAAATCCAATTAAAGTCTATATCTTATAGGACTCGTTAGTTCATCAACATTAGTTCATCAACATTAGGACTCGTGTAGATGGAAGTGCATTATTTCATCAACTTTCAATGACATTAAAGGACTCATAATGAAAAATAAGTAATAATGGCAAAAATTGTAACCCACGGTTAGGACTCATGAGTCATGAAGATGGATGGAAGTGCATTTAGGACTCATGAGTCATGAAGATGGAAGTGCATTATTTCATCAAATTTCAATGACATTAGGATTCAAGCTTAACATAAATGTCCAATTAAAAGACAATTTTATTTTATTAGGACTCTTTAATTCATAGAAACATGATAGGACTCATTATGTAAAATAAGTAATAATGGTAGAAATTGTAACCCACGGTTAGTATTTTTTTTTAGGGAGAATGGGAGCTGGTATACTTGTATTGTTTATTATATTCAACATTAGGACTCTTATGGACGGATAAAAAAAAAATGCCATACCAAACTTATTAAACTCTAAGAAAATCACTCAAGTAAAAGTGCACCGATTGATAAAAGTTCAGAACACTTAAGGGGATCGGCGCATTTATATATATATTATAGATAGATAGATTATAGATATATATTAGTATTAGTATTAGTATTAGTATAAATAATGTAAGCAAAATAACATTAACCTCATATCAAAACTTGCAGAGATCCTCTGCTATACTCAACATGAAGTTATTTTTCACAAGAACCGGATTAAAAAACATGAGATTTGGACAGAACTTGGTGCTGTTCTATTCAATCCCAAACAGCTCCTTAGTTCCGACACTTGCAGAGCACTTCTGTACACTCAACAAAAAAGTAAAACCAGATCCAATTTGAGCCGAATTTATATATCGCTTCTGAAGTTTTACCGCACTCATCGACTTGTCTTCATTCTCTTAAACTTCTCTTTCCTCTTGGCGCTGTTCTTTTCTGCATTCTTCCTCATCCTCTTGGCCTTTCGAGTTGGATCAATCGCATCCGCGATCTTTTTATCTGTGTTCCTCTTGTTCCTCTTTTCTATCACGGTGTCACGGACCCAACCAGAAAATCGATCAAAATTCTGCTTTCCTATACTGGTTCTTCTTATGTGGTCACTGACCTCTTGTTCCAATTGCTTCACATCATCTAAAATTATTATTTAAAAAAAAAGAAGGAAAATGATGAGTGCAAGTTCTTAAATATTAGAAATGAATGGTGCATATATATATATATAATTAATACTACACGAATGTACCAAGAAAAAGAAGCAAGGTTCTTTACTTCAACGGGGCGAGCACAAGGGGGTTTAATTGAGTAGTCCTGGGACTATTAACTACCGACTCACGGATTAAATAATCCCCCTGCGTGGAGGACTATTTAGTTTAAAATATTATTAGTCCCTCCGCGTTTAAGCGTATCCAAAAAGCATACTGTTTAAGTTTAATTAAAATGGACTATGTGATGACCAAGAGCCAATACTCCTGAGGCAGGATGGCCAAGACGGATGAGGTGAGGTCGGGTATGGGGACTTGTCCCACATCGCCTGGGGTGAAGTTCCTGGACTAGTTTATAAGGATTAATCGCCCCTCTATATACAACAAGGCCTTTTAAAACCGTGAGGGAGCTAAACATGAGAGAACTCCACAGTTAAGCGTGCTGCTGCCAGAGCAGTACCAGGGATGGGTGACCCCTGGGAAGTTCTTTGTGTTTAAGCCCAAAGTGGACAATATTGTTGCTAGACGGGGAGGTGGGTCGTTACAAATGGTATCAGAGCGGAAACCCAGCCGGAAGTGTGGGGGCAGGTCCCACACGAGGACGTGTGGCCCTTAAGGAGGGTGGATTGTGATGACCAAGAGCCAATACTCCTGAGGCAGGATGGCCAAGACGGATGAGGTGAGGTCGGGTATGGGGACTTGTCCCACATTGCCTGGGGTGAAGTTCCTGGACTAGTTTATATAAGGATTAATCGCCCCTCTATATGCAACAAGGCCTTTTAAAACCGTGAGGGAGCTAAACATGAGAGAACTCCACAGTTAAGCGTGCTGCTGCCAGAGCAATACCAGGGATGGGTGATCCCCTGAGAAGTTCTTTGTGTTTAGGCCCAAAGCGGACAATATTATTGCTAGACGGGGAGGTGGGTCGTTACAGACTATTAGTGCAGCCCCGCCCAATTCCCGTGAAACAAACATGGTCATAGGGTTTCAACCATGTTGTCAATGCTAACAAAATGACATGATGATGTAAACCCAATTTAAAAAATTATTATATTCAAACAAAAAACAGAGGTCGGGAGGATGGACGAATGACATGTAGTGACTTCTAGTATTAATCTATTACACTTGCACTACTTGGAAATGGAAAATTTTAGGGAGGAGCCAGACACTAAGGCATCAGACAAAATTGGCAAGCCAGACTAGTAAAGAATAGTACAGCAACTAAACATACATGATACATATATACTAGAGACATGCTAACCTACTACACAGCTGAAGTAATTTACCATTAAACCATTCCATATAGTTATAAAACTTCAATTGAATCTAACATCTGCTTAAAATATTAAAACACTAAATTTCAATTCTGACCAGGTACCGAATGACGAAACTCACCCGGAATAACTTTCCCAACCAAATCGTTATGAACTTTGTGTAAAGGTCTCACCATATGACGTAAATAATGCTGACAATCATTGTAGTAAATTTGGGAAGAATCTGTCTTATGGTTGAAAATTTCAGTCGAAACCAATTTGAAACTATTGAAGACAATCCTCGTCTGCATACAAGAAGTTGAGCGTTCAAAGATGGGAAGAAATAAAAGAAAAAGAAAAAGAAAAGAAAAAAAAAAGGTGGAAATTCTCATATTTTGCAAAGGTAGCAAAACATTCGGATTGTGAAAAAGGAATGAAAAACATCTGGAATTACGACAAATATATCAACGAGCTTAGCAAATAAAACAATAGAAATCTCCCCACGGCCCACAAGACTCACCTGAATAGCGTCCATCTGAATGGCAATCTTTCCCATTTTCTTTA
This sequence comes from Hydrangea macrophylla, assembly GCA_033977485.1. NCBI lineage: Eukaryota > Viridiplantae > Streptophyta > Magnoliopsida > Cornales > Hydrangeaceae > Hydrangea > Hydrangea macrophylla. The sequence continues at coordinate 67,383,477 of CM066982.1, forward strand.
GTAAATGAGAGACGAGTAAATGTCCACAATGTCCAATGTTTTCCCCAGTACTTTGATCATTGACACCAGATGTAAGAGATGAGAACATGCTTCTTCCTCTTCTTGAATCAAGCAACTGAAAAGCTTTGAGAAAAAGGCATTGCTCATGATGTTCCAGTGTAGACCAAAACTTGTTAGGATCCACGGATTTATCTTGTCCCACTAATGAATGCAAGCCACATAATGTAAATACGAGATTTTGTGTAATTAAGGTGCCGGAAGCATCATCAGTAAGTTGTGCCAGTTGACAGCAAAGAGAAACAGCTATGAGGAAAAGTCTACTCGGTCTTATCAGGAAAAATGTTCCTAATGACTTCTCGTGATTTTGTCTGACTACTTCGGTGGTTGTAGCAAAGTACAATGCCACAAGGCGGCTCGATATGTTGCGTAACCAGGAGTGTGGATGCAATAGGAACTCACAGATTGCTTCCCATATATCCTGTAAGTTGAGCAGAACAAAAAAAAAGAGGGAAGAGAGGAAAGAGAGGAAAGACCACCAATACCACCATTAGACGGCCTTCTTGATTCTACAGAAATTCTCGTTTATGCATTATGCTTCAATGCAGACCAACAAAAGCTACATTTTAAAAAAAAAAAAAAAATTCTGTTCAACACTGTAAAGAACAGTATTTTATGGAATAAAAAGAACTTCTAACTTGACAAGCATGTGGAATCCCAGATGATAAGCAAGCAATCTTAAAATGCATTATCACCGCTACAGAAAATGTAGAGGATACTTTGTAGTCAATAACCAAGAACAGGATTCAACAGGAAATTCTCAGACAAAAATCAATTCCCTCGACTCACTCAATCAACACAACTGCAAAGTTTGTCTATGGTCTAAAAACCGAAAGATCACAGCTTAATGCATATTAAAGAGCCTTCTCTGAAGATATTCAATAGCTAAGTAAACCTTAGAATTAGAGAATCAAATTCAGATACGCTTTAGTGTGCCTTCCATAACGCGCCTCCCCTAAACCATTTCGAGTGCTCGACAAGCTTCAGAGCATCTTCCACATTTTTGGCGCATAGACAATTGTAAGAGTCTCTTTATTTTCTAGTTTGTTTTACTTTTTGGGTGGACATCTTCTTCACCTTTATACCAGACTAATCATTTTCATTGAGTTTGTCCTTTTTTGTTAAAGGGAATAACGATATAGGAATTATAACAAGAGTCCTCTAGACTTCACATAGAGGGTTAAGTAGCAACAAATTAATGCAATATTTGACTATCAAAACTGTCTATTATATTGCAGATTCATCACAGTCGGATATATGTTATTTCATATTTTCTTATCAAAATGGTTGTTTTCAATAAATTTAGTATGCGAGAGAGAAATGGGGTCTAGTCATCCTAGTATATTCCACCTCGGTAAATGCTTCCTTTGCATAAATTACAAACATTTAAATATTACAATTCATACACACACATAAAACAATGAACAGAAAATTTTTCCTCTTTTTTTTTTCCCCCTTTGTTAAAAAAAATAAAGTAAAGATAATCAAACTTGCTTTATACATAACAAATAGGGGCATACCTCGATATCACTTCCCAAGCAAATCTCACGAAACTGATGTAGTATCTTCTCAAACATAACCAGAGAATAATATGCCTCTTTCCAAAAAGGAACGGTTGCTCCATTAGAAACATCTAACTGCTTGTCATTGAGAACAGAGATAGCAGACTGCAAAATGACTCTCATCACGGGCAATACAATACTGACATGTCTTTGGAATCCATTCTTCAGGACTTCCACCAACAATCCCAAGACCTGTATGACCACGTTTATAAACCATCAAAGGCAAATACAGCGTATAGTACAGCTTGGAAGTTGGAACAAATATCAAAGGACGTAACTTTTTAATTCAGAATTCATATGAGATTCCATCATCATACTTCTTAACCAAGTCCTAATAGGATATTGCCTGCAAGTTGTGAAATTAATACAATACAATACAAAGGTTGTGGGATGGCATATGGAACCAATTGAACCAAGTGCTCCAATTGCCGGAACAAAAAAAAAAAAAAAAAAAAAAAAAAAAAAAAAAAAGAGAGAAAATACCATAGGGAGTTCATGTTTCTGTTCATTCATGAGGATTGAGGAGTGGAACAATAGAATTGAAACAAAGGATTTCACATGAAAACGTCATTCTAATACCCTATATATTCAAATATGAATCATCTTTCTTGATATCAATCAGCTATAACCGACTTTAAAGAGCAGAAACTCAAATAGACAACTGAATAATCTATAACTCCCTGTTCTGTTTTTCAAGAACTTCTGTTGATTAAATTGAACCAAAGAGAAGGCTTAACGATAAGCATTAAAAAAAGGGAACGATCATTAACTAATATCTTTGTGGGACATCTTATAAAAAGGGACCAACTTTTTATGATAAGTCTAAAAAAAAAAAAAAAAACTTTTTATGATAAGTATAAAAAAAGGGACCGATTTAAAGTGGCCAATGAACCCTACGCAATCAACTCAAATACTCTAACTACGCCAAATTAAAGGAATAGCTCATAACCAACCTAACTCACAAAATGATGATCATAGTCGAGAAATGCTATAAAAAAACACAAAAAAAACAAAAACAAAAACAAAAACAAAACAAAAGATTTCAATACATCGTGTATGACTTTACCTGGGCTGAAGCACTCCACAGCTTTGGCTTTTTTTCCCCGGAATACCAAGAGATACTATACTCAAGAAAGGAATTCAATGAATGTGGGCTCACACGTCCAACAAGAAGCTTTAGAGCAGCACCAGTCATGGAACGGACTTTGCTATCGTGATCATTTGCCAAACAAACCACCAAATTGACAAACATTGTCTGGGATTGCTCATCCACAACATTTTTTGGGAACTTGACTACGATTGCATGGAGCATTTCAAGCACAGCTTCTCTTCCGGTTGAATGTTCATACCTGTAACAAAGTTATTCATCGCATGAGAGATTGGAAACTGAATCACTGGGGTGGAGCCAGGATTTCGGGAGCCCCGGTGGGGTGCTCAGGGGCACTGCCCCCAAGCCGATTTTTTCTTTTGGTAGAAATACGGTAATTTGGGGTTTCTAGGGCTTTTTCTTTTAAATTGTGTGGTTGTTTGTGGGTTCATATATAACAGGTGGAGGGTTAAGACATAAATATTCGAAGACAAACTTGCCTCTCCACAACTCTTTCAAAAAAGTTTGAATGCATATGCTTAATTTCATTTATTTTTTTCACGAGTGTCATTTGTAAAACTGAACCCTTAATATGTTCAAAACAAATATCTACAAGTTCTTAAATACTTGAGGCTAATGAAGTTAAATAAGATTTCCATTTGGGTGAAAACTAGAAAAATTGGAGGACCAAAACGAGATTTATGAGTTGAAAAGGGGTAAATTAAAAAATTTTAAGTGGGGGCACATATGCATACAATATAAAATACGTGAGGAAGAAAATAAATTTGAAAAATTGAGGGGGGAAGTGCACCCCCACCCCCACGTTGCTCCACCCCCGCTGAATAGCATAAACAATAAGCAAAGTGTTACTATATCCTTGCCTTAAATTTGAAAGCAAGAAATCAAGATGTTGTTGCAAGCGTTTCTCCGAGAGACGATAGTCAAGTAAGAATTGCAGCAAAATTTGACTGCATTTCTTACGAATTGGTTCTGCTTGACTTGTTACCATCAATTCCGAAACCCTAGTGACAACGTCATATATTTCATGGACTACCAGCTTGCGCTTCACAATGGCCTTCAAAAGTGAAAGGGCAACAAATGACGGGTTTTTCTCAAGATCAACAAATAGTGGGAACTGGATCAACATATGCAGTTGATCTGTGGAAAGGGTGATCCTAGTGTTCTTTAGAAGTGCAGTTAACAATGTTAGACATGATTGCATAAGCAGACTGCCAGTATTTACTGAACCATGAGCAATAACCAAGAGTGAGGTCTTTATCTTGTCAGCTTGAGACTCCAGCGATGGCAACGGCAGCCGCACCAGCGGAGCAAGGCATCTAAGAGCTGAAGATATAATATCTTCATACTTGGAATTCAAGCAATCACCTAGCAATCCGACAAAGGGGTCCAACATTGGTAACTGTTCCTCCTTTTTGTCAAGTTTCATATTCTTCACGTGATTGTGCAATACCCCAAGAGCAAAGACTGTGATAATATGTGAGGAAAGCACTTTGCTGCTCACCTCGTTTCGACATTGCTTATCTGGCTTTGTACTAGAGACATTTTCAAGCTTGCTATTCTCATTGGCAAATCCATCTTCAACAAGTCCATATACAAACACAAAGAGGTCGGTCTGGTTTACAGATGGATTGCCTTCAATACCAGCAGCAATGTGTTTTAACATAATTTCCAATTTTGATTTCATTTTGGGCGTCAGATGCTTCTGCAAATGAGCAGTGACCGGTTTAAGCAGCTTCAAGGCATGGGTTTTGAATGTGATATTTTGTGAGATCAATTTGAGGGTTTCAAAAGACTTGCGCTTTCGGGTTTCTTTCATTTTTGAAGCAATCTTTTCCACCTCTTTTTCCTCAGAAACATCTCCAAGAATATCATTCTCTGCCACAGAAAGAAGATCCTCTAAACAATAATCCAACTTTCCACTGATTGGATTCAAAACACACTTCGATAAAATGAAATTGAGAGTGTATCCCAACACATGCAACTCAAATCCTCTCTTCAACGTAGCTTTCAAAACTTTGACAATGAACTGCAGGTAGTCCAGACCTAGTTCCTTCAAACAGGCAGCCAAAGCAGACCTAGCTTCATCACGAATACTTTCTAAACGGTGCTTTAGGAAGTTTGAAATACGATGAATAATACTAGGAAGCTGTGATTCCATGACGTCACCAGGAAGCAATTTTAGTAGTTTAAGTGCAACTAGACTAATGTTGACATTGACATTATCAGAACCAGATGTCAACATTTTTTGTATCTTTGGGAGAACTACTTTGTTAAGGCATGTCTGTATTTCAGAAAATTGAGCAGAACCAGAACATTTGCGCAAGACAATTGAGGAAGTTACAATAGTGCCCGGTTTTGAAACCCCCCCTGCAGAATCTTTGGCTTCTTGACTGGAATGAGTTTCCCCAAAATGGAAGTGATCGAGAATAGAGCAGATTAGCCGCAATAAAACCTTTTGCTTGTTAGGCTTCAAGGTCATCTCCCGAAAACATCTGATTAACAATGCATAGTACGGCTTCCAGTCCATGTGACCGGAAATAGATGCAAGAGCCTCCACACAAGCATTTCTGACATGTTCACCCTTTCCATCTTGTACATCAAATAGCATATTAAACAAGAATGGGACGAACACTTTATTGGTGATAACCTGGACATTCGTAGTAGCATTATAAGATATATATCTAACACTAGAAATTGTTTAGTTAAACAAAGAGAAGAAAACCATTACCTCTGAAAAATTACCAGAGTGGGCAAGATTCCTAAAGCGTGATAATGCCCTTGCTCTTCGATGCTTCTGCAAGAATAAAAATGAATGTGAGGAAAAAGGGACCTAGTATACGTACATTTTGAGCCCTACTTGTTTCATAGATACGATGGAACTAGATCTTCATCATCCTTGATAGAATGATAGCAGTGAAGTGGTTAGTTACTTTTATTGTTTATTCATTTTTGGAAAAAATCTTGAAAGGCATTTCTGCTTATAGTTATGTACGAGCAGTAATGGCAACTCAACAAACATTTTCTAAAAGCAAAATTTCAGTAAGAAATTGATATTGATGTAAGGAAAGGAACCTTCAGAGAAAATAACACAAGGAACGCACCTGTAAGTGAACAACATTCTTAAAAAAATCTTGATCCTCATCTTCGCTGCACAGAGCCCCAAGTGAATATAGGTTTAACACCTTCGGAAGCTTCAACACCATTTCTCGCAATAACTCAAGCCACACCTGAAACCAAATTCATTAGTAGATGAAATCATACTAATGTTCACTAAGCTACTAATAATATTCTTAAAATTCCATCAAAAAAGTAAAAGTAACATAGTTCTAACAATCCGAAGAAATAAAAAACAATTGCACCCTATAAGCTGATGCACAGAGGTTTTGAATGAACTATTTGTTCCCCTCCCTAGCTACACATCACCAAGAAAAAAATCTGGGGGCTCTTATCCTTTGTCTGTCTGTCTGTCTGTCTGTCTGTCTGTCTGTCTCTCTCTCTCTCTCTCTCTCTCTCTCTCTCTCTCTCTCTCTCTCTCTCTCTCTCTCTCTCTCTCTCTCTCTCTCTCTAAACAATTAACAAATAAACAAATAAAATAAAATGCATAACAGCAGGTTTCCAAATCAAAATGACCCCATCTGCCCTTCTCTTCATTAGACAGGATTTTCTCCAAACGATTACCTTTTTGTCATGTTCTACTTAAGAGCTGTAATCTGGTGTTACATGAAACAGCTTTTTACTGCAATGAAACGTTCATTTTATTCACTCCCCTGCCAATTCAAATGCGTGTCCATGTCAATACATGTCACCCCTACGAAGCACGGACTCTTCGAAAAGGCTGCCGCACCCGCACTTAGTGTGCACCCGTATTGGGTGCGCCAGTTCTTTTGGAGTGTGGCTGGGGCTTTTTTGTAGCGTTCTTCTAAAAAAAATACACAAGTTCTTCATACAATTTTGTTTAATAGAGAAATAATAGAAAATAATAATAGCAATTATCTAGGGTATTAACTAATGCACTAATAGTTATAAAATAATTGCTAGAGCAGCTTTGGCTATCAAAGGTGCTCTGAGCCAAAGCCACTCAACTTCATATTTGTTGAATGGACAAAATTGCCCTCTACTCAACTTCATTTTTGTTGAATGGACAAAATTACCCTCTCCTAAGGATCTCTTGTCTCTCTATCACCATCCTCTCCTCTCTCTGTCTCTCACTCGTCTCACCCCAAAAATCCTAGCCGCCGCCGCCATCCCCGCCGGCCATCACCACGCCTTGCCACGACCGGCCACTCCACCACCACCTCATCTTCTACAAATGATGAGGGTTTCTCTTCAATTTATGGGCAAAAGGGTGATCTAATTACGCAGAAATTGAACTGGGAAATGATATCGGGTAGTGGGTCTCTCTCTCTCTCTCTCTCAAATTGATAATCAAATCCGCATCTGAAGAAAAACCCAAAAATCTCTCACTTGAAAATTCAAAACCCAGATCATCTAAAGTCTCCAAACAAGCCCCATCTCTCATTCTTGATAAAGCCCACTACTCTCCAGCCACAAGAACAAGAAGCCTAAAACAAGAACACAAGTAAAAAGAGAAAGAACAAGGACAGAGAGAGGGAGGGAGGGAGGGAGGGGGGGGGGGGGGGGGGGGGGGGGGGGAGTTTGGTTGCACCAAAATGGAGCTTTTTCCAGCACAACCAGATTTATCTCTTCAAATCAGCCCTCCACACACAAAACCCAAATCAAGTTGGAGAAGTTTACAAGATCAACAAATTGATTTAGATTTCTTGAAAAGAGCTCTTGGCTGAGAGAAAGAGTCATGACTGGGGGGTTCGGCTGACAGAGAAAGAGGGAAAGAGAGAACACAGAAAGAGGGAAAGAGATGTTTCCATTCTACCACACAAACAAAAAAGAAAAAAGAAAAGAGGAAAAAAAAAAAAGAAGAAGAAGAAAAAAGAAAAAAGAGAGAGAAAAGAGAGAAGAGGGAAGAGAGAATGAGAGAGCCCTAACATCTCTTGCTATTAAGTCCACAAATGTCCATTCGTTAAAAAAGAAGATGAGTGGCTTTGGCATTAACCTATTCTGCTCTGGCAATAGAACCAGCCTTTGTATATACTCCCTCCGTCCCATTTTATGAGTCCCCCTTTCCTTTTAGGGATGTCCCAATTTGTTGTCCACTTTCCTAAATTAGTATGCAAATTTTACTTAGTTTCCCAAATTACCCTTCCTTACAATCAATACCAAAACAAAACAAAAAAAGAAAGTGCAATGATTATGGGCAATTGTGGAAAGTAGGTGTAGATTCTTTTAGTCCCCTCAAAAGAGTTGGAACCCCAAGAGGGACACATAAAATGGGACGGAGGGAGTACTATTATATAAAAATATACTTTTAATATTTTATCCAAGTTCTCACGCCGCACCCGAACTTTTTGGAAAATTAGCGAATCCCTCGCACCCGCACCGATGCTACCTAGATGTCATCGCATGGCTGACATATGATGCAGCTATGTCCCCCAAATCGTTAGATTTCATATTTGTCTTGTGAAAATGTGTGCCAGTGCATGTACACAGTACTAATCAATGGACTCTCTCTCTCTCTCTCTCTCTCTCTCTCTCTCTCTCTCTCTCTCTCTCTCTCGGTGTGTGTGAATATTGGGGGGAGTTGAAATTTGAAGGAGAGAGTACAAAAAGAAAACAAATAAGGAGAAAAACAGGTAAATGTAAACCAGCAGAGACAGTCATGACTTTGAAAACTAAGTACCTTATGACGAGAAATTTCTTTGTTCATTGCATCCCCCATATGCTTTATGAGGAAGTAGTTTATTATACCTTGAATGCGTCCTTTGGACCAATAACCTACATCAGACTTCTCTTCTCCATCAAGGATTTGAGCAGAGAATTCAACAAATGAAAGCAATAATCTATAGGCACTGTTCTTCAACGAGAAATCTTCAGACAAATCATGCACGGCATGTGATAAAATGACCAATGCATGCTCCTCTTGGACACCATAAAAGAAGTTCTTGGTGATCTTTTCGTAAGGACTGACTAGGGTATCATAACCAAGACCATCCATCTCTGTAACAGAGGTTGCATACAATTCCCGCACAAGTTTTGCCTGTATTTCAATCAACAAACACGAGGCAGCAACGGTTACTGAACTAAGAAAACAAAAATTTGAAACAAAGGGTAAATTACAATGAACTCCCTTGACGTAAGGTAAAAATACAATACAGGGAGCTCCCTCGTGGTGTGCATAATTACACTGACCTCCCTAGAGACTTGGGGCCGAGTAACTGTTTCCCCGTTCCATTAGTCAATGGTCAGTTGACCGTTAATATGATTGTTAATAAAAAAAAAATCTATATAATACTTTTTTCTCTATTACCAATAGGAACATTTTTTCCTTGATGGTAAATTGACCCATTAATAAAGGAGTTGATTTTTAAATTAATAAAATATAGTTTATTTCAGTGATATCTGGGTACTTTTGCATGCACCGTGAACTTTGTTAGGTTTCCATCAGTGAAATTATGCAAACTATGACGGAGGTCCCTGTATTTGGACCTTACCTCAAGGAAGTATAATTTACCCAAAGAAAAATAACTGGAGGACAATCATTACCACAGGGTATGCAGAAGAATCATTTACAGCAAGTGCATCAAGAAGATCACAAATAGACATCCGCACATCTAGACCAGCAGAAATAAGAAGTTGAGAAACTGCATTCATAATGTTTGCAGTACTACCATTCCCTGATACAGGTATTATATGACGAATGACCTGCAAAGCTTCTACTTTTGCTTCTGCAAGTAAGACAATTACGTAATTTCATGGATGCGGCAAAAGAAATATAATGAAAGAATAACATGACAGATACTAGGATCAAAATCAAAAAGTCATTCTTACCAAAATTTTGAGATCCCTTTGTTAATAATGGGAGCAAGATATCAACAAATTTTCTTGCTGCAGTAGGATCGTTTATATAGTTCGATAATAGTTTGAAAATATGAAGCTCTCTTTCCCCGGGACATTTGACCAATTTCCTATTGCAGCCAAAACGGTCAGTCGGAAAGAGAGCATATTCAGGAAAAGTTAACACTACATAAATATCTGATATAATGTGGAATTTTATGCAGCCATAGAAAAGAAAATGAGCAAAACAACACAACCAAAATAAACATTTTTCACTCTAAAAGAGTACAAGATCAACATTAGAGCTTTCTGAAAGATGAAAATAGTATATGTTTTTGTTACAGAGAATACAATTAAAATCTAAGGTGGTGAAGACCAACATAACAAGAAGAAGAGCAAATCGGGAATTTTGCATAGAGCATGTACAGGATCATGTGTCAAGGGTTTAAGGTTAAGTCAGTCACACTTATTGCTAGTTCTGGCCTTCTGGGATAGTATATTGTGGGTAGTCTTCATTTAAACTTTATTCAATGCCGAAAGTACCAGAACGGGATTTTGGTAATTTTTTTTTTTTTTTTTGTTAGCTGGAAATGGCTGTATTTATGGCTCATGATTGATATTTTAGGTGCACTAATGTTATTTGTTTTCACTTGGAGCCTTAGTTGGTCTAAACCAATTTTTAATAGTAGTCATTTGAACAAACCATACAAGCACGAAGCGAGGGCAGGGGCGGGGGAGGGAGTAGGGGCAGGGGTGGGGACGGGAAGCATTAAACTTTAAGAGGTTCAAAGGAGGGGAATGGTCAAGAAGCGTCCAAATATTTTCAGATAGATATATTTTGAAATTTATTTAAAGAAGAGGAATATGGATCTAAATTAGATATTTTGATCATAGATATTGTTTTTGAAAGACTTAAACCATATGTTCCGGCATATTCGATAAAATATATGGAGTAAAATAAGAATTTAAATCAATTTATAAGCAATTTTGAGGCTTGGTTGTGATGGCAGCGGGGTGGGAGCGAGGTTCTAACATAAGGGGAGGTTCCGACAAGCTTCTAAGTAAGAAGCGTGGTATCGAGAGTCTGAGGTGGGAGCGTGACGATTTTAGAAGGTTCCTTCTTCTAAGGAACAAACAATCTAGCTCAATTGCCATTTTCATCACCAAACCACCACTTCTTCTACCTTTTGAAATTGCTAACATACAACCTTTCTTTAATCAAAACCCATAATAAAACCACCGATAGGCAGGTTTCTATTGAGTTTCCTAAATTGTCCTAGTACATCAGAAGGTTTCCCTCTCTATGGAAAGTAAATTTTTATATATAAAAACTGAACGAAACATCTATTGATTAAACTACCAGGAGGAAATAACTGTAAGAGAAAGAAACAAGCTTTTCCATTTTCAGGACACCAACATTTCTCTAATTAGACTTATCAATCATTTGGTGACTGATCTATCATGAAATTTCTCCGCAGCTACTGCACTACCTTGGTTGCAGCTGTTAACGAAATGGTTTTCAGCATTAGTACGCAAAAGTCACAGGTTTATTCAGACTCAAAATCACCATTAGGGTTGTGTTTGGAATGACAACTACGGAATGGATTTTCACCAATTGGAATTACACCAACTTAATTTAAGGATGCATTCTATTCTACGTTTTCATAAAAGCAAATCTTTCTTGCTGCTTCTACTTTTAAGTTGGAGGTGGTGTTTTGTACGTGAGAAGATAAGTTGGCGGCTGATGGAACCTTTTCGTCCTCAACTTCTACAGGAATAGCTATCACTCTATAATGTTCTATCTCCATCTCTACCCTTCTTTCGGTTTTCTTCTCTCTATATACATAATATATATATATATTGATACATTACTACGGGGAAAAAAAAGTGTCAATTTCATACCAAACGGAGCATCACTTGATCTGAAACATTAGAATAAAGGGCACGATAAGGTTTTCAAATAAAATGCAACATACTCTCGACATAAATAAATTCATCCTTATCCTCACAACCCGAGAAGCTCTAACAATAACCAACCTCTAGATGTGCATATGGTTGACTAGTCCTTGGTTGATGAACATGCTCAAAATTCCATGTATAAACTTCCAGCATTGTAAATACAAATATTATGGAAAATATATGTTAAAGATAGCATGAGAACAAGTACAAACATTTCCAGCATAACAATGATAAATTACTTCAAATCAAATATTGCTAGCAGTGGGCTACTACAGCTAAGGGCTCGTTTGGTAATGTAGCGATTTTCTGTTTTTAGTTTTTGTTTTCTGACCTGTTTTCTGTTTTTGTTTTCTTTTATCAGACAACAAAAACTAAAAACACATTTGGCAACGGTTTTTTTTTTTTTTTGTCACAAAAAAAGTTTCCGATTTTGAATTTTTTGAAAACGAAAACGGCCCCCTATCCGTCTTATCTTGTTGATTGATGAAAGAAAAGGTTTATGCTTGAGACTTTCCTCTCTCACACATGACTCACCAGTCCACCTTTTTCTCTCTCCAAAACTATATATATATATCCTGGGGAGAGGCTCTTAAGTGAACTGGGTAAGTGAACTAACCTAGTGAACTGGGCGTGAACTAGGTAAGTGAACTGGGCATTTAAGCCTAAAAAAATCCACGGGTCAACAGGAATTTTAGCCTTAAAAGCTCAGTTCACTAGGTTAGTTCACTAACCCAGTTCACTTAAGAGCCTCTTCCTATATCCTGACTGTCTGTCTCTCCCTCACTTCTCCATTCTCCCCTTAGACTATCACTTCTCCATTCTGCCATTACAACCAATTCTTTCACACACACACACACACACACACTAATAGTTGCACTTCAATAATAAAAAAAAATCTTAAAATAATTTTTTGTTGGTCAAAAATATATTTTGGTAAGGTATATCTTAGAAACTATATTTGATTTTGATATTGTTACCAAAGGTGTTTCTTGTTTTTGTTTTCGTTCATTTTTATTTTTTTTGTATGGAAAAAAAAAAATCAACAATGTTACCAAACAAGTTTTCTGTTTTCATTTTTAAAAAAAAAAACAAAAAACAAAAACAAAAAACAAAACAAAACAAAAACTAGTTTCCGTTTTACAAAAACTGGAAACAGGAAACGTTACCATGCAGGCCCTAAATAATCACCCCCACTGAAAGAGGAACACTACCAATATAATCTCTCTCTCTCTCTCTCTCTCTCTCTCTCTCTCTCTCTCTCTCTCTCTCTCTCTCTCTCTTACTTAGCCTAGTTTGTAATGAATTTAAGAATGGTGACTAATTGACAAATTCCTTTGACTTGAACTAAATTGCAAATCAATTGTCCTCTTAATAACTTAAAATGCATGGTTTTGATCAGAGATCAAGGTCCTTAATATGCAAATCTTGGCATACTCACCGTGGATTTCACAATGACGTGCCAGTTCCCTTAGTACATTTTTCCTTAATAGATACTAATAGTCAGCTATATCCCGACTCCAGATTCAAAGGACCAACTAGTAATAACAGGTCGTCATGGTCCCTAGTCATCCACGATGCTAGGACTAATTCCTACTATACTTATCTTCCCTTTTATAATTTAGGGAGACTTTTACCTAAAATTTTTTAAAAGATTCTCAAACAAGCCATCGCGCCATGTCCACTCCTCTATCCGGCTGTGTCGACTGCATGTCCGGCATGTGTTTGGTGTAAAAAGAAAAATTAAGCAACATTTTGTTGTGTCTCCAATACATGTAACGCGCATGTTCAACATATGTCAATGTCCAACGCATGTCACGTCTGTTGGATTTTTTAGAGTATTTTTTAGGCTTAGAACTCACAATTGTGAGTCTCTCTTTTATTTATAATGAAAGAAAAGGAAATTACAATTGAGTCCTCAAACTCTAAATAATAACATAAAGATAAGAAAAATAAAATAAAATAAAAAGACTTCTTTCAACACTCCCCCTCTAGCTGGTGCAAAGATATCTCTCATACCCAGCTTGGCGAGAATAAAGTGAAACGAACGACTAATAAGACTGCTCTCCTGACTTGACAAAAGGCGTGCAAATGCTTCCATTGTTTAGCTCTAAGTTGCGCGAAGTGAGTGGGGCAGGAGCGGAAGCGGGGTTGGGAGCGGGGGCGGGGGCGGGGAGCGTGACCACTTTTAAAGATTCCTGCTTCTAAGGTTTAGCTTCTCCTTGATGAAGTGTCTACCAATCTCCACATGTTTTGTTCTGTCATGTTGGACTGGGTTGTGAGTAATACTAATAGCATCCTTATTATCACAGTATAGCTTCATAGAGTCCTTGGGTCCAAACCCAAGATATCATAACACAATCTGGATCCATAACTCTTCACATACTCCTTACGCTATAGCTCTAAACTCTGCTTCTGCACTAGACCTAGCCACTACTGGCTGCTTCTTGCTCCTCCACGTTACCAAATTACCGCCAACAAACGAACAATAACCCGTAGTCGATCTCCTATCAGTTATCGAATCAGCCCAATCAGCATCAGTATAGGCCTCAAGTGATGTATGACCATTCTTAGCAAAGAATGGTCCTTTCCCTGGTGCTGACTTAAGGTATCGAATGACTCGAAACACGGCATCAAGATGAGTTTGTTTAGGGGCATACATAAATTGACTTACACTAACAGCAAAAGTAATATCCGGTCTAGTATGGGCTAAGTAAATCAGTTTACCTACCAATCTCTGGTATCTGCCCTTATCAACTAGTTCTCCATCTGAATCATCCCCCAGCTTTGAGTTATAGTCCATTGGTGTATCCACCGCCTTGCTCCCTTGCATGCTTGTTTCCTTTAAAAGATCCAAAACATACTTTCTCTGGAATATGAATATTCCTTCCTTGGATCTTGCCACTTCGATTCCAAGGGAGTACTTTAGATTTCTCAAGTCTTTAATTTCAAACTCCTTAGCAAGATAAGATTTCAATTTTTTCATCTCCTCCAAGTCATCACCTGTGAGGACAATATCGTCTACATACACAATCAAAGCAGTCACCTTACCCTGTGACGAGTGTTTAATAAAAAGAGTATGATCACCTTGGCTCTGCCTGAAACCATACATGACCATAGCTTGAGAGAACAGATCAAACCACGCTCTGGGTGACTGTTTTAGTCCATACAAAGACTTCTTAAGACGGCACACTTTGCCTCCAGTCTTGCTATTCTCAAACCCAGGAGGAATATCCATGTACACCTCTTCTTCTAAATCACCATGCAGAAATGCGTTCTTCACGTCAAACTGATGTAAAGGCCACAATAGATTGGCTGCTAGGGATAACAGAACTCTGATGGAGTTTATCTTAGCAACAGGGGCAAAGGTCTACTGATAGTCTACCCCATAAATCTGAGTAAAGCCCTTCGCAACCAACCTTGCTTTATACCTTTCGATTGTCCCATCTGCTTTATGCTTCACAGTGAACACCCACTTGCACCCCACTGTCTTTTTCCCTCGAGGTAGTTCTACTGATTCCCAAGTACCATTCTTGTGAAGTGCTTTCATCTCTTCAACCATGACAAATTTCCAGTTAGGATCATATAGAGCTTCATGTACATGGTTAGGAATAAAAACAGAATCGAGTTTCGACACAAAGGCCCTATATGATAAAGATAATCGAGAGTAGGAAACAAATTTAGAAATCGGATGTTTAGTACACTCCCTAGTACCCTTGCGAAGAGCAATAGGTATGTCTAATTCATCAACAGAGGAAGAAACAGAAGAAGGAGAATTAGGAATGGGAGTAGAAGGAATCAAAGGACTAGAAATACCTGAACCTTCATCACCTGAAGAAGACAATTGTAATGGGATTGGAGAGATGGTTCTCTTTTCTGTTGTCCCAAAAAATTTCCTTCCTTTATTCTTTGAATAGGTGAGCAGTTCTTTTCCTTTTCCTTCTCTACTTTCCCCCTTTCTTTTCTTCACTTCCACTCCACTCTCCCTCTTTCTTTTCCTCACTTTCACTTATCTTTCCATCTTTCTTTTCCTCACTTTCACTTATATCTCCTTCTTTCTTTTCTTCTCTTTCACCCTCCTCTCTTCCTATAGTAAACGGAACAATTTCTACAGGCATCTCTTCGATGTTCTCTTTCTCCCCCTAAAGAGACGGCTGGGAAGGCTGGAAGTATGACAATGTCTCATCAAAGGTAACATCCATAGACACATACCATTTATGAGTGGGAGGATGATAACACTTGTACTCTTTTGTGTAGATGAACTCCCAACAAAAATACATTTAAGGGAACGAGGATCTAACTTTCTTCGGAAAGGAGAGTGATTGTGGACAAAACAAGTACAACCAAACACTTTAGGAGGAATGGGGAAAATGGAGGATGGATTAGTAAGAAGTTCGATTGGACTTCTTTTACCAAGCACACGAATAAGCAGACAATTAATAAGATATGCAGCAATTAGGACGGCCTCTCCCCAGTAAGACTTGGGAAGTTGGCATGGAGAACAACATGGACCTGGCAAACTCTAAGTGCCGGTTTTTTCTCTCAGCTACTCCATTCTGTTGTGGAGTATTAGTACACGACGTCTGATGGACCATGCCATGCTCTGAAAAATAGTGAGAGAGACCACCATAGATATATTCCCCCCCTTTATCCGACCAAATAATTTTGACAACGGTACTAAAGTGGGTACATATCAATTTATGGAATGTTTGAAAGATAGAAAACACATCACTTTTTTCCTTCATCAAATAAACCCACGTAGTGCGATTGCAATCATCGATAAAGGTGACAAACCATTTATATCCCTTCAAAGAAATAACAGGAGAAGGACCCCAAACATCGGTATGAATAATAGCAAAGGGAATAGTACTTTTATTAAAATTGGAATTAATTGTAGCACGATGGTGTTTTCCGAGCTCATAGGCCTCAAGAAATCTCGGAAAACACTTTTATTTTTTACTAGGGAAGGAAACAAAAAACGAAGCAAATAAAAGGTGGGATGTCTTAATCTTTGATGCCATAGCCAAGCCTCTCGAGGGAGTGTCTCGCTCTGTGAATGATGAGCAGCTTGTGTCAAGTTCCCACTAGTAGCTCCATCGGACAACAAAAAATAGAGACCATTCTCCTTTCTACCACTACCAAATCACCTTCTTCGTGGAGAGAGTAGGAAAAAAAATTACGCTGCAGTTAAGGTCACGGGTAAGACGACTAATTAAAAGAAGATTAGTCGAAAAATTAGGCACATGAAGTACAAAGGATAAAGACTGAGAACTAGAAACATTAATGACACCTTTACCAGAAGCAGGGGAAAGGGAACCATCTGCAGTTCTAACTTTCACTTTCCTTAAACACGGATTATAAGTAGAAAACTCAGTAGAAAGACCAGTCATATGATCAGAAGCTCCGGAGTCAATGATCCATGACTGCCTAGAATTAGCACTTAAAGAGCACTTAACAATTAGCAAAATTACCCTTTTGGGCAAAAGAAGTAGAGGCACTCGTGGGAGTATCAAGCTGAGCAATAATACAACGCAGTGTCTCAATATCAGTATGGCCAATACCTCCAAGTGCGGATGAAGGAGAGGAAGCATGAGAATCCTCATGATGAGTAGACTCGGATTCGATAGTCAACTGAGCCCGGGGTTCACTACCCCAACCACCACAACAGCGAAACTCATAAACTTGGGCTACATTCTCCTTCCGGGAGTAAGTCTGAGCCCGAGTGTCCCAAATATCTTGCGTTGTTTCCATAGACAGAAACGGATCTGCAAGTTCAGGCTCCATGGAACGAACTAGCCCATTCATGTTCAAGTAATTATCAACTTCCCACTTTGCATAAGAGGGATCATCGCGACTAGGGGCATTGACTGTACCATCAACATAACCAAACTTGGCTGGACTTCGGAGCCAAAGAGTTGTCGACTGAGACCATGACAAGGTAGCTCTCACCATTAAACAAGACAGTGGTAATTTTAAAACCAGGATTCTCGGTAATGAAGGGTTATCTCTCATTACTTATAGGAGATCCTAAGGATTCGGCACTCTTAGAAGATTTTTCGGGTGTCACACCATCCTTAGACATGTTGAAGGTTGCACACACACCCGCTTCACAAGTAAACGAAGGTAGTCAAGGCAATTCTAGTACTCAGAAATCCAATCTATGGACAAATCATTGATCCGATCACGGACGGATCCGTTAGAACTGATCAATGGTCCATAGGACCAAAAATTGCCGAAAACAAAGAACCGATCAAACAGCCCACCGATGACAGTGTCGCGTGAACAGTGCCGATGAACAGTGCCGATGAATAGTGCCAATGAACAGTGACACATGAATTGTTTGGTGGTTAGGGTTAGGGTTTGGGATTGATTGTGGATGGTGGTGGTTGTAGTTGAGATGAGTCAAACCGTAATTCACGGTGGCTCTGATACCATGTTGGATTTTTGAGAGAGCATTTTTCAGGCTTAGAACTCACAATTGTGAGTCTCTCTTTTATTTATAATGAAGGAAAAGGAAATTACAATTGAGTCCTCAAACTCTAAAAAATAACATAAAGATAAGAAAAAAAAACAAAATAAAAAGACTTAACGTCACCATAATTGTAGTGTACGTGCTGCATAGGTCCCAACAATTTAGCATCAGCTACCTAATTGTATTTATTTATTCCCCTCTTTCTTGAACTCTTTCAGGATTCTTTCCAATATCTATGTCAACTAACTGAATCCTGAATTGGTCCAGCATTTTCCTAAGAACCAGACAACTCCCAAATATAACGGATAAAGTGTCATACCAAATTTCTCCAGCTATGCTGGATAGTTACAGAATGTCAGATGATCATTTAATTGGCTAAGTGAGGCTAAGACATTAAACAAAGCAGAATGGAAAAACATCATTTACGTAGCCAACAATGAATAATAGGAAACAACTTTATTGAGTTGAGTTGATCAATCTTTTAATGTTCTCAACTATTATGATTTTCACCCAATTTTTTTGTGCACAATTTCTACAAAGCACTCCTGACATTCTTCCTAGGAGCTTCTCAAATTGTGAATTACACACATCACAAATAACTCTCCGTCAAACTTATTAAATTGTCCAAGCATGCAATGCGCTCTAAAGAAAGTCAAGTTAATCGTAAGTAGGTAGAGGCACTTTCACTACATTCAATATATGGAAAGTGAACAGGAAGGCAAGTATTTTCACCTCTTTGTCGAATCATTGCACTTGAAAAGACAATGTAAGCTGCATACAAGTGCGTCAATGTTGGGAAGAAGTATTCCTATGATAGAATTGTCTTCATTGTCCAGCTCACTATCAAGAATCAATAGGTTCTCAATGAACTTAAGAACGCGTGATATAATAGCTTCTGAAGCTGTCGTGACAGTTAAAATCGAAAAAATATCAGGAATGAGATTCTTTTCCCTGTATAATAATGTTACAAGCTTGTGCGTTCTACTCATGGCAAGAAAACAAGAAAACAGCGAACTCGGCTTCTCACTACTAGCTCCTTCTTGCTTGAAAGCATCAATTAAAGGCTTTACCGATGCAAAGAACAGGTCCCAAAATTCACAACCAAAATCATGATCTTCATATTTGTTCAGAACCAAAGAAATGATCTTCAGGCATAAAGATCTCAAATCCTTAAACTGTTTCAGAGCCGCACTAGTCTGCAATCAACCAAGATTTATGTTAGGGACTTGCACTCTTTAGCGACTGACGAATGTTAAGGTAACTCTGTGTATTCAAGAAAACTCCAAATATCATTAACATGCCTCTGAATTTTAACAAGACGTAGGTTAACATAAAGAAATTGACTAGGTGGGAGTAAACATAAAATTGTGCCATAAATTTGATGTGAAATCGCTATTCTATGGAGTAGCAAAAATACTAGTCCTGCTTCCCTTTGAATTAAATGCATCTAGCTGACAATCTTACAGTCCGAGTGAAACTACTAGTGAAAATTTACTTTTGTTTTTCTACATCCCTTTCTTTGGGAACCATATCAATCAAGTGTGGGGATGAAGTCTAACTCTTAAGCATTTTCAGCATAATTTCAAACATTACCACGACCTGATTTCCCGCGCCACTGTCTTCCTCATTTACAGTTGGGTCAAAGCTGTAACAATTTTCTTCTACAGATGATCCACCGCTCTTTAGGTTTGATGTGCAGCTGGTCAAAACCCGTACAACACAACCAACCAACAGATCCAGGAAAGGTTCAATATGCATTTCATCAAAAACTCCAATAATATCTTCAATTACATGCAAAAAACCGTATCGCTTCTTCCAAGAAAGGGCCATAATGTTATTCGCGGTGAAACTATTGAGTATACCCAGTGAGTCAATTTCCTGCTTAGAACTTTCAGGTGAACAGCAAAACAAATTTGTGATCCCATTAGCTTCTTGTGAAACGGCAAGTAAGGGCTTTATTAGCAAGGAAAAAAACAGAGGAAGCTCGTCAACGTCAAGTTGAACTATGAATCCAATAACTGCCTTTCGAAGATTTACGCTCGCGTGCTGACAAAGACAACACAACTGGTTATTAAGGAAATTGTATGGGGAAAATTGTACCAGTAAAATATTAGAAGTTCCAGATCAAATTAAACATACCTTTCGAGAGGCAAGATCCTTTAAATTTCTTACTTTTGGGATCAGTATTCGGATAACAAGAGGTATAAGATAAGTTCTATGCTGTTCTTCAATAAGATTAGATTCCTTCGATAAACTCCACGTTGTGAGTTCTTCTCTCAAATTTTTTGAACTGATCAGATTTTTCAGATGCAGATCATATGGTTGTAAGAAATCATCTCTCCAAGTCAACAAGCAATCAAGAACTTTCATCTGTATGTCAGCATCATTTTCATCAAGTAGCCTGAAGAACCACCCCAGAAAAAATCGAATTAAGAAGCTGTGGACCAAGCAGTAAATTGGGCTTTTATAACACATCTAGAAAGCCAAAGAGCAGATAAGCATTAAATGCATTAAATGTGCTTCAACAATACAAAACTTAGAAATTTACCAACCTATGTTGCAGAACTTCCTTCAGAAATTGACTCCGGTAAAAAGACTTGGGGTTTCGCATCAATTTCAACAAGTTTAACCACTCTTCAAGGACACTCTTCCATTCTTTCCCTTTACAAGCCTGTGAATCATATGATCTCACACTGCAACCAAAAATAAATAGAAACCATGTATGAATGAGACACTGTGAGTGAAAGTCCTCATAAGTCTCACACAACGAAGAAAGAAAGGAAAAGGTCTACACAGTAAAGACTAGGGAAAAAAAAAATTAACTCCCTAAAAAGGCAAGAAGCATAAGATAATTACTTCACAAGATTTTCATTATTGTAGCCCAAAAACTTCAAGAACAAAGGTATAATCTGCCGAGACCGAGACTCTGCGATGGTTGGAACTTTTTGCATAGACTGAATCAACAAGGCCAAGACTGTTGAGCATGGTGTGCTATCCGATGCAGAAGTAACAAACAAATTGAAACGTTCAACCAAATCTGGAAATCAAAATATTGCAAGAAATAAGATTTATGAAGAGCAAATATAGCAAATAAATATTGAAGTACGGTAATTCGAGTTCATTAATCGATTGTTCAACTTAATTGAAAACAATTGGGAAACTACCGAATAGAAGAAATAACAAGCAGCCAAACAATGCAAGAGCATGCATGCCATCATACAAATGAATAGCAACTACACAGGATTCCAGAGGAAATCCTCAAACAAGCAATGAGAAAATTGCCAACTTGGCACATACCACTGGTTTTATTAGACGACTCAGTATTGTCTGTATCAGATTGATGATGAGACCTCACGAAGATGGACATGCATTGTTCAAGATACTGCATATATCTCTCCCATATTTGTACGGCATACTTGCTAACCAACACAGCAAGGCACTCTAACGCTGGATTCCACAGATAGGTAAATCGGTTATGCAAGATTCCAATAATCCCATTCAATACAGAGGGTAAATAAATTTCAGATATTCTTGCAGCGGAGAGGCCCATCTGTATTCTAGAAATCAATAGAATAACTGTCCTGCTGGTAGTAACTGAAAGAGGAGTTGACTCAATTGAAAGGAGGAGCTGAAGAGCCTGACATTTGATGGAAATAAAATTCAGACCAGCTATACATAGCAAAGAAGGCATATAAAAAGAGCAATTAGAGGAAAATAAGTACATACATTAACACCCTGATCATCCGCATGGCCAGTCTCTGAAACTTCGGATCTTAATTTCTTCGCAACGGGTAGATCTGCTGTAGGACATTCACAGCTCAGAGGTTCATAATGGCATAATACTCTTAGGGTGGAAAGACGGATCTTTTTGTTCGAGTGGCTCAAATTTTCAGCAAATACATCCAATGAATCAATAACACTGTCCGCTTTAAGCTCTGGATGAAATATTTCATGGTTGGGATCTGACTGAAGCATAGACCTTCATATGTTAAGATCGTCAAACAGTTAAACAGAGGGGAAGAGAGAAGAGGGTGATAATGGACTACTCATGTTCAGCAAGCATTAAAAGACAAACAAAGTGAAGGTACCAGATTCACATCAACTACTAAGATAATGTCTAACTAACCTGGAATCCAAAAAATCAGCTACAGTACACAGAACATGTGACGATGACTTGTATCTTTTCGCAAGATGCAAAATTTTGCTCACTTCTCCATGTCCAGATTCATTACCACAATGCAATGTAAGATGGGAATGCAGAGCAGCACCAATCAGACTTTGCCAATTGCGCTTATGAAATCCTGCTATGTTGTCTGAAAAAACATCACATAAGACCCCAGATATACAAAAATAACACCTCTAGAAGCTGGCACAATGAAAGTCATTCGTTAAAGGGCAGCCCGGTGCACGAAGCTCCCGCAGTGCGGGGTCCGGGGAAGGGTCGGACCTTTTAATGAAAGTCATTCGTTAAATAGAAAAATTCTAAACAATGCCCAATTGCAGCCATTCCCCAGTCAAGTCCAAGTATTTTAATAGCAGACAAACAATCCTGGATTAAAAGGTCTGTGATCTGCAAAAGAACTTCACAAATTTCAAGTAATCGCTAATGATGGATCCTAATATCTCTTTAGTACCATGACAAAGTTATCCCTGTAGATTACTAACTGAATAGCACTTAACATGACATTAGACTTCTCCACTAATTTTCTAAGTGCATGTCTTAGCAAAACTGGATAGCATGTCTTACCAGATTCAATCATAAGAAGTCGATCAATTGCATCTACCAAGTCCATTAATAAGGACGCGTTTGCTCTTGTGTCAACAATATAAGGATAGCAGCTAATGACACCCCACAGCAAAGCCAATTTTGTATCCTGGAGTTGAATACATGAGGGATCCCCACGTGGAATATCACTGACTATCCCAATCCAATAGCCAATTGTCTCCTGGATAATCCTGGAAATCCTCCAAACGTCCTTTTTAGCTGTATCATCTATGAAGTTATATCTATGTACTTCATTTTGCGAGCTCTCGCAGAAACTAAGCACCAAAGATATAACCTCTTCCTCCGAAGATTCTATTAAATCATCCAACGCACTGAAATTTAATTGCAAAGGTTAACACCAAATAGGAGTGTGGAACAAAACTTATAACAAGATCCTAGAGAATTTGGAGTCAATGTTACCGTAAAATTTTATTTTTGAAGACATTAAGTATGCAGGGATCTTTCAGTAGCAGTTGCCCAATGAAACTCAGCAAACTGAAAATCAAGTCGTGTATTCATGTCAACAATAAAACACCATAAGAGGAAGGCACAAGGGAAGAGATATGGATGTTGAAGAAAAGAACCACACCGACCATTACACCAAATACAGTACCTTGAACTCCTTAATTCGAATACAGGAGCCCATTGCAATGCAACACTAGAGAGCTCGGACATATTATTATCAGATAAGTGAAGCGCATCAATTACACAAAGGATTAACTGCAGAATCTTATCAACAACTTCACTTGGTTGGTCCTCCGCCTTCACTATTCCAGCAGGGATGATAAATTTCCGCACAAGTAACCCAATTAGGTGAAGCATTGGCTGGAAACCTGTAGTATAAACATCTACAGATTTAAGTGCAAAATGTCCTCAAAATAAAACGTATTTTCTCCCATGAAGGAAACATTTTTAAAGCAGCTAATTAAGCAGCAGAAGAAAGGAACCAAGAAAGAATTAATCGAAGCCCACCAGAAAATTTGCGCACATATTCAATCTGCACTGTAGCAATTAGCAAAGACAGCAGACGAGTGAAGTGCAATGACCATCCATTGCTTACACATTCCGTTATTTCCTCATACAAGCAGTCCCACATCAAATTCAACTCTGTAGGCTCTAGCTCTTCACACAATCTTTGAAATCCAGCCATTACAACTTCAACTACAGTGTCCGAACCTGCAGATAGAGACTCTCAGAGAGAGAGAGAGAGAGAGAGAGAGCGAAAAAAATACTGGTTAAACGACTAAATAAAACATTTAACTGTTTCTTTTTTGCTGAACTCAATTGTTTTGACTCTATTTAGGACGACCAAAACATCAACCTATAGATTCCGGTCAACATATTCACCCGTACTGTTTTGTGTACCACTTTGGGAAGAGAAGAGAAGAAGAAGAAGAGGATGAGCAGGAGTGGGTGAGTTTTATCAACATGGAGCAGCATCAGCGCTAAGTTCAAATCACTTTCCTTTTATACAATTTCAACTTTCAGCCAGAAAATCTTCTTGTTCTAATCCACTTATTGATTGCCATATATGTCTAGTGCCTACAAATAATTGCTTCATGATCAGCAAGAAAGTACGCAAAACAATTTCTACAGCAGGCACTTTACACTGAGAAGTATTTATAGGGTAGATATCAAAAAAGTTCACCCTGCCATTCTTGAAATGAAGTATGGATATTTATTCCATCTCATTTTAGGTCATATCCTACCCTTTTGGAAGCCTTGATTGGGAACTTCTCCACAGAACCATGGTTTAGGTTCGTATTAATGCACCAAATTATCTCTCAATTTACTTAGCTTAGAGCCCGTTTGGTATTGCTTTGGGTGTAGTGATTTCTTTTTAATAGATTTTCAAAAAAACGCAAACTACTGCTGCTAATTTTAACTGTCTGTTCATCTACACAGTGGGTTCGATTTTTGAAAATGCTGTAAAAAGTTTTTGCCAGACGGACGCTAATCTCTCAACATCCCAAGTAATTGATTGTTAGTCCCAAAAAGCATTGTCCCAAAAAATTTGGAAGTACTTAGAACTACAACTTTCTCTATAAGATGAGACAGTCTTTATTATGTGCATATAGTCTTCTCCTTCAATGTATAGGTGGTACACATTAATATCAGTCTCATTGCTTTTGTAACCATTTCATTTAGGATGCTTCTAATCTCCAATTTAGTTGTTTCATTAAAAACGGAAGCAAAAAGAAAGTGTGGGCGTACTTGAAGGCAGTCAAAGAATACGTCCTTCATGATATTCTTGCATATAGTACAAATATTTCTCAGTTAAGCATTGTCCCAAATTATTCGGGGCCAGCTACATGAATTCTTTTTCTCCATTCCACTCGGTATGAGATACTTGAATTTGAGGGACCGAAAATTAAATTTATTAATTAACAACCCAATGTTTATATACACAAGTCCTAAGACTAATAAAGGAAATAAAATACTAAGAGATAAAGAGAAATAAAGAGAGATAAAGTAGGGAAATAAATACAGAATATTAGGTCAACATGACAAATAAAATGCATATAATGTATGTAAAAATAATTGTCTCCAACACTCCCCGCAAGTTGAGTCACGGAAACTTGATGAAGTGATCAACTTGAACTTGAACAACGAAGAACTTGAAAGATACCATCAATTCCCGAACAATCAAACAACCATATAATCAAGAAGTGCGGCGATCCCAGTAGAAGTGAAACAATCAATCGAACATTGCCCAGACCACTCGGTGCAACAGAAACGAACAAGGCCGCCGGAAATGACGGCATAACTTATCAACTGGAACCAAACAACGAGAAGAAATTGCCCGGACACTCGGTGCAATTAAACAAATCATGGCTGCTGAGAAACACACGATAGTACAAATTCATCAACGAAAGCATACATGTTCAAGTCCATCAATAGAGCCTACTGAGGGGTTGTGCACTCCAACACTCCCCCGCAAAGGGCTAGGCGAGGGCCAAAAGGGACCAGAGACTATACTGCCCGAGAGGGCTGGTTGGCGGTCAGACGAGGCATGTAACTCGCAAGGGCTGGCCGGTGGCTGGATGAGGCCCGGAAGGGCTGGCTGGCGACTGGATGAGGCTCAAGAGGGCTGGCCGGCGGCTGGACGGGGCACGAGAGGGCTGGCCGGCGGCTGGACGAGGCCCGGAAGGGCTGGACAAGGCCCGAAGGTAGTGGAGTGGGCGCAGGGACAGTCAACAGACTGAGGCTTCAAGCCGAAAGCAATGCTAGGTTAGGCGGGTGGCGACAGGGCAACAGGTCGCCACCCGCCGAAGGTGGAAGCAAATAATACCAAAATCGAATTTGGCTCTAATACCAACTTGATTTGAGGGAACGAAATTAAATTTATTAACTAACAACTCAATATTTATATAAGTCCTAAGACTAATAAAGGAAAGAAAATACTACTCCCTCCGTCCCTTTTTTTGAGTCCTATATTCCATTTTGGGATGTCCCAAAATTAGTGTCCACTTTCTTAAATTGACAAACAATTTTTACTTACTTTCCAAAACTACCCTTCCTTGAATCTACACCAAGACAAAACTAACAAAGTTATTGTAATGATTAGGGGCAATTGTGGAAAGTAGGCGTAGATTTTTTTTGTCCCCTTAATAAGTTGAGTTCCCAAAGGTGGACTCAAAAAAAGGGACGGAGGGAGTAAGAAATAAAGAGAGATAAAGTAGGGAAATAAATAGAGAATATTAGGTCAACATGACCAATTAAATGCATATAATGTATGTGAATATAAATGTCTCCAACGGAGATCATAGCCTCACTCAACCTACATGTTAAAATATTTCCTATTCAACATAAAGGCCCTCACCATTTTTGCCTCAACCTGCAACGTAGAATGTGCAGAAGGCTGTCGAAAGGTAAGGATCTTTCTATGCAAAGATGCGGAAGAGGAAAGGATTCTTTCATCTTCTATTTAATAACCAATCATCAAAGGAGTCACTCCTTCCCCAGATGACTCTGGTTTGGAATGAAATAACAGAACATTAAGCCTCACACACTGAAATTTGAACTTCCTGTTACAATGCAAGAGCAAGTTGTTTGGTTTTTGCCTTTTTAGTTCATTGACCACTAGAAACCCAATCATTATTGTTAAAGGTATTAATACCATATCCTGCTGTAATATAGGGCAATAACTAATGTTAAAAAACCAAAACAATCAGGTGTTAAGAAACAGAATTGTCGGATAAAGATGACTAAAAAAGGAATTTTAACCAACTAAAAAATTGAAGGAAACAAATTAATTCTTTGATTAAATTGTACACACGAGAAGCATGTAAAATCGGAAAACAGAACATAGAGAAGTTTTGTGGAGGAAAGGGCTTACCTTCCGTGAATTTATCACCAATGCCCAATATTGATTTATCTGTCAATAGACGCAATACCTGCCCTGCTCTTGAATGCAACCTTGATGAAGTTCCTCGCATGGAATACCATAACAAAGCGCTGACCCCAGATTTTCTCATCGGCAACGGTTTCTTCACAACTTCAAACATGATTTTTCTAATGCCTGCTTAATACAAGTGATTGATAAATTTGCACGTCCTATAACAGAGAACATACCGACTAAAGCCATACAAACTAGTTGGGATGACCCAGATGGAAGCAACTTAAGGTTTTGACTTGTAGTTGTTTCCTTTTAAATGCTTCCGCATGTAAACTTCGAAATATATCGGAGCATGATGACAGCATAACCAAGAAAGACAAACAAAAAGAGGGAGGGGGAGAAGAGAAGGAAATACACAAACATGCACAGAGAGAGGAGAGAAAAAATGACAAGAAGAAGAAAAAATTTAATGCAAAAAATGTCCCAACTAAATTGCCTCCGATAATGTAAAAAAGTTAACAGGCCTGATGAAATCCAAAACCCTAATTTTAAACTCCCAACCCTATTTAAAGCAGATGTGTCAGTTCAACTACAATTATTACCACTGTCCAAATCCACAATACAAATCCCCCTCCCACAAAATAGGGCAACCCAAACAAATCCTATGATGAACTTCTTAAGGACTTACCTGGGATTTCAATGTGTGATGGAACAAGAAGAGCAGTATCTATAATCTGAAGCAAGGTCGACAATTTGACTTGGTGACAAATTCATGGTAATAGTTATAAAACTGGTGGAGACGCTTAATAACCAGTTTGTGCGTGTGTGAGAAACCTACTCAATGGTATCATCATGCTAAACAGACGGCACAAAAAGATAACTCCAAAGAGGTTGAAGTGACCAGGAATCAATTACCTTTTATAAGCTGCTCTACAGGTGCATTCCTCAATAAGAATGACACTCCCTCCGCCATAAATTCTTGGACATAATCTTTTGGGTAATATCTTAATTTTACTGTAACCCTTCCAAAAAGAGAGAGTATAAAGTATTAGAAACCACACATACAAAAGCAAATCATATGAAATTGATGCACATGCACACAAAGGCAAATCAGGCCCTCAGATAATTACACACACCATAACCTACACGCATGCATAAAAGTTCAAACCTTGCCCAAACGGCCCCAAAGAAATCTGAAATCAACTTTTTCTATAATTTCCTGAATATTCACAAGATTCAGCTGCACCCAACAACCTTTTTATGTGAAGCCAGCTCTATATCAATGACACATTCCGAACTCGACGACAGACAATTAAATTAGAGTTCAAGACGGATAATAAGCTCCTATCAGTCCAGTGCTATATATATACACTGTACACATACATATAGGTTTATAAAAAAGGGGATTGGAGGTGAAAACACAAGGCATCTCAAGTGATAATTCACCACTCATGATCTATAGATCAAAAAATTAATAAGAGTTCAATTGTGCTTTTATGATATATAGCTCCAAACAATACCTTAGAGGCTTAGAACAACAGAAGAATCATTGATATCTTGAACATACAATCAGGAGAAAGATATCTCATATGGTTCTCCAGAAATGGTCCTCATATGTATTTTCCTAGACATGGAAAAATAGCAAGCCAAAGGGCTGTGACAGCCTGACAGGTTCTACACTTTATTATTGATAAAGTAATGGAACTATGATCTAATCAGATTAGTAGAGTGTTCCGGACATGGGAATGTCCAGTTTACTTGTCTTTTTTTCTCTGACAAATAAACAGGATATAATAAAGCTCAGTTGCAGTCCGCATGGTGTCTAAATTCAAAACAAAGAAAAAAGAAGGGTAAAAAAAACCACTTAACTGAAGTTACTTACTTGAGGACATGAACAATGTCTCTTATTAAATATTTCTGTAAATACATCATAATGTACGACCATGATGTGAAAATCTGCACAAGGCAACAGTTATAGAATTTCGAATAATTTTCAAAAAGACAACGAAGGGGATAATTGACAACTAAAAAATTCAAACTACAAGTGCACAGACCTGCTCAATTATTTCTGGTTCTCTATCAGCACCACTTTTGAGAAGAGATACTAAAGAATCAGCAACCCGTTGCAGAGAACTGGCAATTTTTTAAGTCACAAAAAAATGAGGAACACCAAAAGAAAACCAGATTACATGCCTATAACGAAACCACCATGGGTCCAGGGTTTACTGTTTTTATTTTATAATGTTAATGGGGGGGATTTTGCGTGGGTGTACACCTTAAAGGCCTGTTGCCCTATTTTGAAGGAAGAGAACTTGGAATTAAGACCCGTCTCTTCACTATAACATGTAATCTTTGCACACGAGAAATGTAAAACGACAAATAGGACATATCATGCCCTTATGTGGTTTGGATCTTAGAAGCAGGAACCTTCGAGTGGTCAAGCACCCCGCCCCCACTCCCACCCCGTTCATGAAGAAACCTTTGAAACTCTTAAAGTTTAACGTTTTCCTACCCCCACCTCTTCCCCGCTCCCACTCTCGCTTCGTGCTTCTACGGTTTGGATTTAGAACTTCATCTGGTTTGATTATTGTTAACGACTTGAATCTTTTAGTTTCTATTCCTATTATCTTAGGCTCTTCGCGGAGACTTTGTCGTTGCTTCAGAGGGGCAATATTAACTCACTATTTTGACTCCGAAACAATTAAATGTTACAAGAATACCATAATTCAGTCAAAATTCACCTTTAACGTTCCAATCATCATAAAAGAGTTAACTCCGACATCCCTACGTTATGCTACATTAATTGGAAGGAAGCGGGGGAAGAATATGTAGCATCAGTTAGTGTAAAAAATAAGCGAAATGGGAAATCGTGATAACCCTTTTTCTTGCTTGGATAATTATATAGGAACAAGAAACAAGGATGGTAATACCCTCCTCTTGCTAGGAAATGAAAGAGAAAGCCCAGGGTAATATTTAAGTAAATGGGGGAAGATAGCTTAGTTTCACATGCCATAGGCACATGGAAGAGGGGTGTTTGGGTAATGCTTAGAACACTAGTTGGCAATTCAATTAGAATTTTGAAATGAAAATGAGAGGTATTGCATGTGATGAGGAGATAGTTGTCAGGCCAAAGTGAGATCGCCAGCATCAGAATGCGCCTATGAATTAGTAACAAGGTGGACCTCGCAAGATCAAAAGTGGTCGACTTCTCGAGCTCACTTAAAGTAAGCTGCAGAGGGGATATCATTGAACACTCCGGGGAGTTGAAAAGCATGGAAATAGCCACCAAAATTTCCAAGGACTGAATTGTTGGGACGTGGGATTGTGGCTATCAATCAAAATAAGCTACTTAATCTCAGGATATGACTCATTTAGTAGGAGACTCGTTCAAGATTGACTCATGAGATTAATGAGCCAAGCTTGAGCATAATTTGAAGCATGTTGATTCATTGAGCTTATATTGAACTCTACAAGCAAAAAGACAAAGCTACTCGAGCTCAACCGGATGGTTAGATTCGAGATGAACTTCCCAATCTCTCTCTGTGTGTGGTGTGGGTGTGGGTGGGTAGGTGTGAGGGGGAGGGGATGTGCTTTTGGTTTTGTAGGTGTGGGCAGGAGTGGCACTGTGGTAGGAAAGCAGTATGTATCAGCTGTTGTGGAGCCAAGTAGTAAAAGGATAGAAATGCCCAAGAAAGCAAAAACAATCTAAATTATAAAGGAACTCACGGGAAGAAGTCCTCTAGAAGATCTCTGGATAATGCTGCAATCAACCTGCAGATACAAAACCACAGATATGAAATGTAAAATAATAATTCAAAAGGTGAATATAGATACCGATAATAATTTCAAATTTTTTTGCATGTCAACTTGTGAAAAAGCTCCCCGGTTTGAAAAGTGACAGGAGAAGTTCATTTCACAATAAACAGGAATTCCCATAAACCGCATGCATTAGGTAGAATATGAGTCAACTAATCCAGGAAGCATGTTGATTTATCTAAATAAACATGGTGTTACGAGGTTAGCTTTCCAAACAACATGATTCCTTAGGCATGGGGGCAAAAATCCCGAAGTGATGATGACTCCTCTATTCCACCCACACCTGCCCAAATATACAACTTTCATGCATCTAACTCTGAATCTCAAATATGGTTAAGACTCTCAACAAAAATGCTTCCGTTAACACTTTATTTGAGTTTCACTAGTGTCCTTTTGAACACTCAAAGATAGATGTATTCCCAAGTCAAAATGTTCACAGTTGTGCTAAGGAAGTGTCCAGGGAGTATCCGCCAAGCATGCAACATTATCAACATGCTTTTTTAAAAGCTTTATGGACATATTTCAAATGTGTGATCTGTAAGATTTGCCCTGAAAGTGAAGTACTGAAAAATGGTTAAGTCCGATTCAATCCCATAATTGTAAATTGCTTTTATTTACATTTCATCAAAAAAAAGGTTCATCTAATCCCAAGTTTCACCAATTACCTGATTGTAACATCGTGAATTTCTAACTAATCCATCTTTTATGCATAAGTTTGTTCTTGACAAGTGAAGTGTTAATTATATGCCCCAAGGTGTGCAAAATCATACACTCCTAAGGTGCATAAATCCAAACAAAAGAACAATATCTAAGGATCATATCTACCAAAAACGCCACAGAACAGTCAAACAAAAAAGTGGAAGACTTTGTAGTCCAAAAATTTAATGTCCTTACTAATCACTTTCAAAGGGGGCATGCGATCAGTTTTTTAGCACTTGTCCGGCTCTTTTTTCTTTCCGTTGGGTCTCTCTCGAGGAAGTCTTTCGGATTTTGTTTTTCTTCAGTCTTAGTTCCAGTTTGTCATCTTACACTATAGACATAGAGATGCCTTTCAAATATAATCCTTTTACTCATCAAAAACAAAGTTATTTTCTATGAGAACCACATTTATGAACATTGTCAAATCGCTAAAGGGTCACAAAGCATCTGAGAACATCATTCGATAACTTGTAACCAAATTGAAAAAAAAAATGGTCACAGTACATACAGCTTTGATTAAATGAGTGGTATTAATTGACAATGGACTTTTTTCCTGTCAGTACGCTTCTCTAAGAATGTGATATGGTTGTTTTTCCTCCAGTGCTAGTATTATGTTTAATTGTTTATCACCAGCAACTCTGACGAGAATTTAGATTGATATTATGCTTAACTTCTACACACATCCATAATCTAAATTTATCTACAATCAGTGATAGTTCATCCGTGTTAAATCGTAACAGGTTAATAGCTGCTCCACATTAAGAAAGATTGACCAAAATTTAGGTTTTCACAAAAAGTTACTGCATCAGTAACTGTAACTAGATCAGAGAAGTTGTTACCACATCAGCCGTTCATGACTTCATTTATCAATTGTTATGGCTTAAATGGCTAAATCATATAAGCACCAAAACACAGGAGTAAGACTAATGACTCTTTTAAGTAGGCTAATGCTAAAGCCGCTAAACTATATTTTTTTCTTCTCTTGATCTCAAAATGAGAGAGTAAGATCAGTAAGGAAGGTACCATATGCATCTGAGGAATTACAACCAAAAATTTTACAAAATACATTTTATAGCCCAGACAGCACTATCACTTCTGGAATGTCATGAGGGAAAAAAATAAATAAATAAAGATGCCACTCCCCATAGGCATTGGATACTAGCCCATCAAGAACGTCACTACCCTTGAATCCGAGAAACGAATAAAAGAACAGGGGCAGACAACACATAAGATAATGAGATCCCCACATTCGTACCAAATTACCAATTAAATCAATGTTGACCAACATCGTGCAAAAAAAAAATTTATTTATGTTTGTGGCTGCATACATTCAAAGAAAAGGGTGACTAAACAAATATAAAAAAAAAAAAACAAGTGTTTCATACAGGCTTGTCTTGTCAAACTTGCAAACATCAGTTCCAAAAGACAAACAAATTCAGAATAAGCTAAAATACCTGAGTACGGGTTCAAGTGATAGTCTCCCTTTGATTTTCATTCTTGAAAGAAGTTTGGAGAGTATCAACTCCTTGTGCAATATTATTTGTGGTAATGTTTGTACCAAGGGCATCATTTCCTCATAAAATGAAATAAAATCCTCTGCGGTATTCAGTTCCTGGATTGATAAGTAAAAAGACATACAGTTAACAAAAGCTAGTTGAAAAGGAAAAGTCTATAATTACAGGAAGTTTGGTTCCAAAAATAATTGAATCACAATGTGGTTTAGAGGGAACTGGAGCACTGCTAGTGTAATCGGCACAACAAACTACTCATACCTACTCTTTCACAGAACAATGGTTAATGCTATTATGCTAGTTACGACAATTTAAACAACAATGACAAGAATAACAATAGGTATTTAGTGGATATGGCAGAACACCTTTGGGAGAATTTGGTGCTTGGAAGAGGACCAGTCAGGAGTGAGGCAAATGAATCTTGCAATGTGGCTTGACTTTGATTAAGGTGGAGTGTATGGAAAGAGAGAAATACTGAAACAGTAGATGTTTTGATGTGGGGGAATCCCCTCAAACACACACACAAAACCCACCACCAAACCCCTCTTTGTATAAAATATAAGGCATTAAACTTCATTTTTGGACTTTGGGGAGTACGTCAGATCTCTTGTAGAGTTACTTAGAGGAATTGAGAATATAGGTTAAGAGTGTTTGTCGTACACTCCTTATGTACATGGGTGCAACCTCGTGGTTGGTGCTTTTAACGATATTTACCATTACTTGTGACATAAAAATATAAAATACAAAAGAGAGAGAGAGAGAGAGAGAGAGAGAGAGAATAAAAATAGTTAAATCATTGAACTATTATTGTCCAAAGGAAATGAGAGGCACTTAACTGGGAGAAACAAAGCATTCAACCCGTCATTTTTCAAATGGAACTTCACTAACACTTCGTTTGGATTGAGAGAAAGGGAACCACTTTCTCTCCAATTATCTCGTTTGGTAATTTAAATGGGGAGTGAAGAGAGGAGAAATGGAGAGAAAGTGGAGAGAAAAGAGCCCACTTTTGTTTCTCTCCAAATCAGAGAGATTCCGGAGAGAAAAGAAGAGAATTTTAATTAAACAATGTGTAAAAGACCAAAGCGCCCAAATATATTATTATTTCATCTGACATATATCCCTAATTGAGGATTAAAAAGTAAATTAGTTATAAGTACTTTCTTTTCTTTTCTCTAATGAAAGTTAACCAAACACGAGAAAGTTATGTTTCTCTTCTTTTCTTTTCTCTCTCTATTGTCTATCCAAACATGATGGAGAAAACTCAACTTTCTTTTCTCTTCTTTTCTATTCTCTTCTCTTGATAAGTTTCGCTTCTCTTCTCTCCGCTCCACTTCTCTTAATCCAAACGAAGTGCAAGAGTTCCACAGGGGGGCACATCTTAAGACAAGCAAACTACAAAAGAGAGAAATCCTACCCAGAACACATCTTCCTTGAATATAAAATATATGGATTCCCTAGAAAGTCGGAAATCCAAAAAGTTAGCATCATGTTTCCCAATTCCCATAACAATAGAACCTTTTTCCAGTCAAGAAGCAATTCAACACCCCTACCCCCTCCTCTCCCCTCTCACATCTTAGAAGGCACCCAACCACATCATAGGCATTTACCACCAGCCCAACCTTTTCTCCAAGCATTTTGCAATAAGAAATGACCTTTAATCAGCCACTTTTCGAGGTATTCTTGAGTTCCACCTCAAATTGTCATCTTTATTTGGGTGGCTCTTCTTCAAACAGCTGACCATTTGGTCTCCAATTCTATGTTTTTAAACTAATGGGCCTGATGGTGATATAGAATTTTTATTCTTTATTTTTACTGCCTGTCCCATATTTAGATTCTCTTTTGGGAATTCCAACTTTTTAAGGAACCTTTTTTATTGTGGTGAAATTTCCAACTTTCAATTATTGTCCTTTTTGAAATTTAAAATTCTAGAGGCACATCAAAGAAAAAGTGGGAGAGTTTTATATAATAAAGGATAAACTTGAAACTGTGTAGTTGAAGTCCATTGACTTTTCAAAGAGGAAGGGACATTCAAAAATGGAATAAAGGACTCTTAATTTGGGACAGAGGGAGTAACTAGTAAAACACTTTGAAGTATCATAAAATACTTAGCGTTCTTTTGCTTCATTGAGCTCATGATCTTCGACTACTAGCTTCTACACTGACCATATTTATCTGGTATATTGTTATGTTTTTGTTACGTCAAGACACATTCTAACAACTTCAATCTTTTTTTTTCTAATTCTCATCAATATCCATTAGAGCAATAACTTACCCGTATTGTCATGCTTTGAGGAAATAACACATCATTGAATTCAAAAAGTTCACATTCCTATACCACTAAAACTGCGTATAGATAATGCTAGCTTGTAGATTTGGTGTATCAAACTGGAACTCAATGCACACGTGCATGCAAAGAAGTTGGATCCTCAAAACTCATACACCTTTTCTAGGGCTTTTAGATCCCACACAACGATTAAAAGAAACAACACCAAACATGAAACACCTCATTTATACATTTTAGAGCCGTCAACTTGAAACCAAAAAGAGCATGTCCGTTACTGTATAAACAACATATCTTCTCTTTTACTCGCTTGCCACTCTTACTATGAAATACCAATGTCAATCTCCAATTACAAACACTTTTTTCCTTCCTTTTTGAGAGACGAGAAAATGTCCAGCACCCTAATGACCATATCTAAAACTTATTCTACATCAATACCGGTGTGACCAAACAATTTCTTTCTCCTCAGATCCAGAAAGAGAAATTTAGATATAAAAATCATCCCCATGCTTCCGGAAGCAAAATAGACCACACAATTGAACCACTCATATGAACTAGCTTTACATCTAATTTTTCCAACCAGTCCACGAAATGTTTATACTGCATGTTTACTTATATTTTTCTATGCATTAACCACATTTAACTGTGACACTGTTCCTAAACTTCTAATATTTCCTTTTCGTTCCTCCCCCCTTTATTTGTATAAGTCCTTTTTTCTATTTATTATTTTATTGTCATATAGATCATATGAATGATCTGCATCCTTGAATTGCCCAATTACACCGTTTTTTTAATTTGGAAAATGAGAAGTCACGAATGTGCTATTTAGCTGGAAAGAGGACACCCAGGAAGGCGCAATCTGTGCGGGTTAGAACCCCAAAGTCGAAAGCCCCCACCATTGTGCGTTTCTTAACCTCCTTGACCCACTTGCTCGACCTTACGGTTTGCCCTTAATTTTTCCACTGGTGTTTCGATTGGACCAAGGAAATTCCAAACATATTTAGTGTAAAACAAGCTTCAATAGACCATTTGAATGTAAAGTTTTTTCCCCTTGACAGGGACAAAATTTACAATAAGAGAGAACGTCACAAGTTTCATGGTACTAGTACAACAACAACAATAATAACATATGTGAAACTAACGAAATACTAAGAACCATCAGATATAGAAAGGAAAAAATAAAATACAAAAATAGAACATCTCATACCCTCCATTGAACAAGGCAGTCAAGGAAAAACGAAGACCCATCAGAAGGCTCTGCCTTGAGGGGATCAAGACTTCTAAAGACATCAATCTCAATGTCTTCTATTCGCTGAGAGAATGTCTTGAACTGCAAATTAAGCACAACCAAAACGCATCAGCACCAAAACAATCATT
The DNA here is from genome assembly GCA_033977485.1 of Hydrangea macrophylla. NCBI lineage: Eukaryota > Viridiplantae > Streptophyta > Magnoliopsida > Cornales > Hydrangeaceae > Hydrangea > Hydrangea macrophylla. The sequence goes on from CM066982.1 coordinate 67,420,329, forward strand.
AAAAACTATTAAGTAAATTACTAACAACAAAAGTGGCATTAGGCGGCGGCCAATTCTGTCCACTTTGGTCTCTTAAGAAAAATTGGGTATTACAGACGGTACATAGAAAATTTAAATTCCCCAGTTCATAGGTTGAGCACTTGATTCTTCATTTGTGTTACTCTATTTTCTGGACAGCCAAACAAGGAGAGAGATAGAGAGAGAGAGAGAGAGAGAGAGAGAGAGAGAGAGATTACGACAAAGCGTCTGCGGCCGGAAGACTTGTTGAGAGACTTGACGGCCTGAGCGTCCGACGGCGTCGCCATTTAGAGTTTAGGGTTCACAAGCTCTGAATATAAATGTATATGTGTCTGTTATATATATATATATATATATGAGAGAGAGAGAGAGAGAGAGAGAGAGAGACGGTGAGTGTGTTATAGAACAGAGGAGAGCTGCGTCTTCTTCTTTGTTGCCTCCTAGGTTTTCCGAGGGTTTAAGTGGCCGTTTGGGATGTATTTTTGCGATTGTGAAAGATGTGTGTTTCACTGTTTGCCGTTTGGTTTGTGAAAAGTGATTTTGGCATATCGTTGATAACTTCCGTCTTTGGAAATTTTTCTTTTTTTCTTTTTTTCTTTTTTCTTTTTTTCTTTTCTTTCTTTTTTTTTTTTTGTTGTTGTTGTTTTCTCTATTTTCAGTATTTTGTCCCTTAAATGTAAATGAAATTTATAACGTTTGTTACGTTGGGAGCAACTCATTAAACGTTAGGAAATATTCACAACGTTTTGATGCAAGTTTATAATGTGCAAACAGAAAGTAGACTGAAGGATAAATCATCTTTTCAAAAGTTGGTTTTTTTTATGACTTTTTAAAAAAATTAATTATTACTATTGTTTCAATTTTAAAAAAAAGTAGTAAACTAATTTTTAAATTTATCACATAATGAAATGTAATTATCACTAAAATATAAAATAAAATAAATTTATTGTCGCGCCCGCGCTTTCGGCAGCGGCCAGGCCGTCGGTGTGTGGGCCCGGCTTCTTTTGAAAGTGGGTGAATTGCGACTTGATTTTTATTGGGAGTGGTGAAAAGAGTATGGTAGGGCCTATTTAAATGTTCAGAGTCGCCACCTAACATTTGGAGTGTTAGGACCCCTGCAAAGACAATTAAAGTAATTCATCTTTGACTTTTAAAAAAAGGTTTTGAGAAAAGTGGGCCCTTTAAAAGTGTGACTCTTGATAGCCATGCAAAAACCAGAGATCTTTTAAAATATTGGTTCGGGGACTCGATTATGTCGAGGGAAGGTGTTAAGCACCCTCGAACATCCATGCAAAGCACGGTTGCCAATTCTAGTGATTTTCATGATAATGGGGCATGAATAAAAGAAATAATGTGTGAGAATGTACAAGTATTGAAAAAAAAATGGTTATGGCCGTACCCAAGTGAAGGGTTGCATACGTATCTCAAGTCGAGAATCAGGCCATACGTAGTTCTATGCTTTGTATATGTATGAATGTGTGTGTGTGTGTGTGTGTTTGGAAAAAGGTTGGTCGATGTAGACCGTGTGAGTGAGAAGTAGTGTTTCAAGTAAAAGTTGGTGTAGCTAGGAACTTTAACATGTACGGTGTAGTCCTAGACTTTAACCTTTGAAAGAGTGAATTTTGAAAAAATGATTTGAGTGAAAAATAGTGTAACTAGGAATGATTGAGATTGAAATGAGTTTGTGCAAGTGAGTGGAGACTGAAGTGTTTTTTTTTTATTTTTGTATTTTTTTTTCTGTTCTTTTATTCCTATGCTAGAAGTAAGGGTCAGTGCCGAAAAGAAATAAAAGAGATTTTTTGTATTTTTATTTTTTTGTACTGAAGAAATGGACGGTGCCCAAAAGAAAGAAAAGATATTTTTTTGTATTTTTATTTCTTGTACCGGAAGTAAGGGTCGGTGCCCAAAAGAAAGAAAATAGATTTTTTTTGTATTTTCATTTTTGTACCGAAAGTAAGGGTCGGTGCCCAAAAGAAAGAAAAGATATTTTTTTGTATTTTTATTTTTTGTACCGGAAGTAAGGGTCGGTGCCCAAAAGAAAGAAAAGATATTTTTTTGTATTTTTATTTTTTGTACCGGAAGTAAGGGTCGGTGCCCAAAAGAAAGAAAATAGATTTTTTTGTATTTTTATTTTTTGTACCGGAAGTAAGGGTCGGTGCCCAAAAGAAAGAAAAGATATTTTTTTGTATTTTTATTTTTTGTACCGGAAGTAAGGGTCGGTGCCCAAAAGAAAGAAAATAGATTTTTTTGTATTTTTATTTTTTGTACCGGAAGTAAGGGTCGGTGCCCAAAAGAAAGAAAATAGATTTTTTTTGTATTTTCATTTTTTGTACCGAAATTAAGGGTCGGTGCCCAAAAGAAAGAAAAGATATTTTTTTGTATTTTTATTTTTTGTACCGGAAGTAAGGGTCGGTGCCCAAAAGAAAGAAAAGATATTTTTTTGTATTTTTATTTTTTGTACCGGAAGTAAGGGTCGGTGCCCAAAAGAAAGAAAATAGATTTTTTTGTATTTTTATTTTTTGTACCGGAAGTAAGGGTCGGTGCCCAAAAGAAAGAAAAGATATTTTTTTGTATTTTTATTTTTTGTACCGGAAGTAAGGGTCGGTGCCCAAAAGAAAGAAAATAGATTTTTTTGTATTTTTATTTTTTGTACCGGAAGTAAGGGTCGGTGCCCAAAAGAAAGAAAATAGATTTTTTTTGTATTTTATTTTTTGTACCGGAAGTAAGGGTCGGTGCCCAAAAGAAAGAAAATAGATTTTTTTGTATTTTGATTTTTTGTACCGGAAGTAAGGGTCGGTGCCCAAAAGAAAGAAAATAGATTTTTTTTGTATTTTATTTTTTGTACCGGAAGTAAGGGTCGGTGCCCAAAAGAAAGAAAATAGATTTTTTTGTATTTTGATTTTTTGTACCGGAAGTAAGGGTCGGTGCCCAAAAGAAAGAAAATAGATTTTTTTTGTATTTTATTTTTTGTACCGGAAGTAAGGGTCGGTGCCCATGAGTAGCCGTGGAGTGATGAGTGAGTTCATAGATTTGTCCTAGTAATACGTATTTACAATATATATATATATATATAAGTAAAGCGATACACGCAGATGGACCAATCAGAATGGATTTACAGGGAAGCCACACTACTAAAAAAAAATGAAGATAAAGAAAAAGAAAGGCGGAATATCCGACCATAAAAGAGAATAAAAGAGAAAGAAAGAGAAAGGCGGAATATCCGTCCATAAAAGAAAAGGAAGAGAAAGGTGGAATATCCGACCATAAGAGAAAAAGAAAGAGAAAGGCGGAATATCCGACCATAAGAGAAAATAAAAAAAATAAAAAAAAAAACAAAAACCTGAGTTATTAGAGGAACTTGAGAAATCGGCTAGAATGTTGATGGTAAGTGACTGGGATGTAGGGCAATGATTTGAGGCGGTGCTGTAACGGTTGGGTGGCAACAGATGATGGTGGTGGTACAGTGGCTGTGAAGTATGGTGATGAGAATCGTGGCGATATGGCAGCTAGATGGAGGGTGGTGATTATAGTGGTGACCTTGATAGTAGTGGTTAGAGGAAGTGATGTGGTAGTAAAAAAAATGTATGGCCTTTTTTTTATGAAGTGAGGGAGATGGAGAGGAAGGTGAGGGAGATATAGAGAATAATAGAGATACAGAGAGGGAGCATATGTTTTTCTCTCGTTCCTCTTTTTTTCTCCTCCTCAAATTGGTATGTGATGACCCTTATTTATAGGCCCAAAATCGACGAACTTTCCCCCTCCTTTTTTTTAGCTGTTTGAAATTTCACTAAGAGGGATAGACAGCTTTGCTTTTTTTTTTTTGTCTTCTTCCTTCTTTTTCCTTTTTGCTTTTTGACTTTACTCATTTTGTTTCTTAGCTTCTTATGAATCCACCGAGGTGATTTCAAAAATTTTGTGGAGAGAAGAAGAAAAAATCATGTGTAATAGGGTGCATACGAAATTGTTGACCTTTTGACCCCATAGTTTTGATTTGCAATATTTTTTTCATTCGAGGTCAGAGTGAGATGATTCAAAAGATGACAGGCTCGTGTCAAGGAGCACTTTATTTTAAAATGATTGGATTGGGCAAAAATGGGGTGTCTACAGCTGCCCCTCTTTGTCATGTTTTGCGAAGCAAATCGTGACAAAGAAACTAGACGACCCATTTTTGTCCCTTTTCTTTTAAGTGATGAGGATAAGTAAAAGACGTGCCAGAGTAGGCAAGTGAGTATGTGGTGCCAACGTAGGCAAGTGAATATGTGGTGCCAACGTAGGCAAGTGAATGTGAAATGCCATCGTAGGCAAGTGAGTACGAGGCGCCAATGTAGGCGAATGAATGTGAAATGCCATCGTAGGCAATTGAATGTGAAATGCCATCGTAGGCAAGTGTGAGAGGTGCCAATGTAGGCAAGTGAATGTGAGTACCACCAGAGTACGCAAATAGCTCTGCTGGGGATTGAGAGCATTAACAGAAAGGGTGAACGACTTTGTTTGGGATTCATGTGAGAGTCGAGTAGAAGAGGGATGGTGTAGTCGAGAAGTGCATAACCGCGTAATCTCAAACTCTAACCGAAAATGTAGTAAAGTGAGGGTATGGTCGAGCTCTTAAAGCTGCCTACGTATCTTCCGTCGGAGAATCAGACCGTGCGTAGTTCATTCTCTGACGAAGCAAAAGTGATGAAAAGTAGAGAGACAAGGGAGCAAAATGTCAGGTTGGGGCGTGATTGCTGTGGATGTAAGAGAGCGAAATGCCGAGTGGGGCATGAATGCTATGATATAAGAGGGCGAAATGCCGCGTCGGGGCATGATTGTTGTAAAATAAAAGATTCGAGAGCAACGGAATGCGATGTGCGTGACTGCTGGGGGTATGAAAAAAAGCAAAATGCCACGTGGGGCGTGATTGCTACAGAGCGCGAGATAGTGAGAGAAAATGCCTGGTGCTCAATGATATGGACAGGACGCCACTTGACGGACTCATTCCTTTTAGTGGGATTGTGAGTAGGATGCCTCTTGACAGACTCACTCCTATGCTGAGGAAATGAATCATATTGTTCTTGGGGCACGGTCGAAATCCAAGACTTGACTTTGAGCTTCTGGGAATTCACCTATCCATTTTCTTTTTGCCCTTTGATTTTCCTGAAAAGACAAAGTGTCTGTACGTTCTACTTATATGTTAGTGATTGACATGCTAGTTCACTGAGCAGAAAATTTTTGAGAGTTTTGGGTAAACCTGGACGGAACCAACTATACCAACCAGATATCACAGTCTTTGATCTTGACCCAAAGCTTCATTTGCAACAGAAGAAACCCTCTTCTCGGGGGCATAGAGGTTGGATCATGTGTCCTTCGATATAAACCTTTGGAATTGACGCCCGGTTTTCTTTTTCTTTTTTTTTCGTTTTTTTTTCGAAATGCACTCTTTTACCCTTCAGCGCCCTTTCGGGTTTTCGCAAAGTCCGGCTCTGTCATTGTTGCACGTCGGCGCCCTTTCAGGTTTTCGCCGCGTCGACAGTTTTGTTTCTTGCCATAGCCTACGTTCTTACTCACAGCGCCCTTTCGGGTTTTCACTGCGCCCTTCGGTCTATGCTTTTTTTTTTTATTTATTCTCGAACATGCAATGTTGTGGTGACATGAAAACTAGTGATGTGGTCCATCAAAGTGACGCACGCCGAACGGTGTAGAGATCTAATGATGACTGTTAATCAAACCTGTAAGCTTAACCTTTTGATCAATCTGAGAGGGCTTTAGTGGGTTGTAACGAAGGCTAGGGTGAGGGATGAGAAAGAAAGGGTAGCATGAAGGCTCAAAGTTTTGATGATTTTATTTTTTATTTTTTTTTATTTTTTTTTTTTGGTTCTTTGGTTGGCTTTTATGACCATATTTTTGTTCTCCCTGGGGGAATTTTTGCAACCTTTATGTCGATCGACTCTTTTTTCATTTTTTTTTTCTGAGCTTCGATCTTGACGCATACATTTATTTGTTTGTTTTTTTTTTCTTTGATAGCTTTTTCAACCACATAGATGTGCCCCCCAGTGTAGGAGTTGGTCGTTTTAAAGGAAATAAAATGAAATAAGATAAAAGGCTCAAAGCAGCGAACAAAAGGAAATGATTTTGTATGGGTAGCAGAAATGAATGCCTCTCTTCATTTTGATCAACACATTAAGCATACAGGTATTCAAACGTAGAATCGTTTTACAGAATCAGAATTGATCGGTTCTGGAAAAACATCACCATCCATTTCGGTGAGTATTAGAGCTCCTCCGGATAATGCTTTCTTGACGACGAACGGGCCTTCCCAGTTGGGGGCGAACTTCCCTTGCGCTTCTTCTTGGAAGGGGAAAATCTTTTTCAGTACCAAGTCACCTTCTTTGAATTGTCGAGGCCTAACTTTTTTGTTATAGGCTCTGGCGATCCTCTTCTGATAACATTGACCGTGACACAAAGCAGTGAAGCGCTTTTCGTCGATCAGGCATAATTGTTCATGTCTTTCTCGGACCCACTCCGCTTCTTCGAGTTCAGCTTCCATGAGAATCCTCAGTGATGGGATCTCTACCTCGACCGGAAGGACCGCTTCCGTCCCGTATACTAGGGAATAGGGGGTTGCGTCAGTTGAAGTCCGAACCGAGGTGCGATAAGCCATGAGGGCTAGTGGTAGTAGATCGTGCCAGTCTTTGTAATTGGCTGACATTTTTCGGATGATCGTTTTAATGTTCTTATTGGCGGCTTCGACTGCTCCATTCATCTTAGGCCGGTAAGGGGCGGAATGTCTATGAGTGATCTGAAACTGCTGGCAAAGGTCGGTCATCATGTCGTTGTTGAGGTTTCTGGCATTGTCCGAGATGAGGGATTCCGGGAGGCCGTATCGACATACGATGTTCCTTTTGACGAACCTGGCAACAACCTCCTTGGTTACCCTAGCATAGGATTCTGCTTCGACCCATTTTGTGAAATAATCGATGGCCACTAGAATGAAACGGTGTCCATTGGATGCCTTTGGCGTGATGGGTCCGATGACATCCATTCCCCACATAGAGAAAGGCCATGGGGTAGTCATAGGATGCAGATCCATTGGCGGCGCATGAATCTGATCTGCATGAATTTGACATTGGCGGCATTTCTTTACGAATTTGGCACAATCATGTTCCATGGTTAACCAGAAATAACCGGTTCTCATTATTTTTTTGGCAAGCATGAGGCCGCTCATGTGTGGGCCGCAGATTCCACCGTGTACTTTCTCCATTAAGTAATTGGCCTCTGATGCCGGCACACACGTGAGTAGTCCCAAGTGATGGCTCCTTTTGAAAAGGGTCTTGCCGCTGAGAAAGAATTGTGAAGCGAGCTTCCGGAGGGTGCGTCGTTCTCCCAAGTTAGCGGCTGGAGGGTACTCTTGGCGTTCCAAGAAGTTAACGATGTCGTAGTACCATGGCTTACCGTCTGCTTCTTCTTCAATCTGGTAGCAGTAAGCCGGTCTTGACTTTACATCGATCGTTAGAGGAGGAATTTCTTCCATGTTGGGGACTCTGATCATGGATGCTAGAGTTGCAAGGGCGTCAACGAAATTATTCTGATCTCGAGGAACGTGATTGAACTCAATGTAATCGAAGTATTTGCACAGGTCAACCAAACATCTTCTGTACGGGACGAGCTTGGCATCCCTCGTAGCGTATTCCTCGGTGGATTGCTTTATAACGAGTTCAGAATCACCGAATACTGCCATTCTATGTATGTCCATGTCTAGAGCCAGTCTCAGACCTAAGATGCAGGCTTCGTATTCTGAGACGTTATTGGTGGCGTCGAAACCCAGCTTGTTGCAAACGGGAAAATGCATTCCATCTTCTGATATTACAACTGCCCCTGCCCCAGCTCCTCTGCTATTTGAAGCTCCGTCAAAGTACATTCGCCATCCTTCAAAGTATTCGTCATCGTTCTTGCCAGTGGCAAACAAAATGGCCTCATCCGGGAAAGATGTATCCATTGGCTCGTAACTGTCGACTGGAGTTTCAGCGAGCTGATCGGCGATTGCCTGGCCCTTAACAGCCTTTTGAGTGACGTAGACGATGTCGAACTCAGTTAACAGCATCTGCCATTTCGAGATCTTTCCCGTCAATATCGGCTTTTCAAAGATGTACTTGAGTGGATCCATTCGAGCGATTAGATACACAGTATAGCTGAGTAGATAATGTCGAAACCTAGTCGCAGCCCAAGCAAGGGCACAACAGGTTCGTTCTAACATGGAATAACGAGATTCACAGTCGGTGAACCTTTTGCTCAAATAGTAAATGGCACGCTCTTTTCGTCCAGACTCATCATGTTGGCCTAATACGCATCCCATCGAGTGATCGAGGACCGATAAATATAGAAGTAAAGGGCGTCCTGGTTCCGGCGGGACCAGTACGGGAGGGTTCAAAAGGTATTTCTTAATTGTGTTGAAAGCAGCTTGGCAATCCTCATTCCATGTCTTATCAGAACCTTTGCGGAGCAATCTGAAGATCGGTTCACATTTATCCGTAAGTTGCGAGATAAATCGACCGATGAAATTGATTCTTCCTAGGAACCCTCGTATTTCTTTCTCTGTTGTGGGGACGGGCATTTCGGTAATGGCCTTGATTTTTCCAGGATCGATCTCGATGCCATGCCTACTGACCATGAATCCCAGGAGTTTCCCTGATAGAACGCCGAAAGCGCACTTAGCCGGATTGAGCTTGAGCCTGTACTTCCTGAGGCGATCAAAGAGCTTTTTGAGATCAATGAGGTGTTCAGTCGTCTTTCGAGATTTTATGATCATGTCATCGACGTAGACCTCCAGCTCTTGATGCATCATATCATGAAAGAGTGTAGTCATAGCCCTTTGATACGTTGCCCCAGCGTTCTTTAAACCAAATGGCATGACTCGATAACAGAATGTTCCCCAGGGAGTGATGAAGGCTGTTTTCTCTCTGTCTTCCTCGTCTAGGAGAACTTGGTTGTAACCAGAAAATCCATCCATGAAAGAGTAGATTTCATTTCCGGCTGTATTGTCAACCAAGATGTGAATGTTTGGTAGAGGGAAGTCATCCTTCGGGCTTGCCTTATTGAGATCTCTGTAGTCGACACAAACCCTGACCCGTCCATCCTTCTTAGGCACCGGCACCACGTTTGCCAGCCATGTTGGATAGTTAACGACCATGATGAAGTTGGCCTCAAACTGCTTGATCACTTCTTCTTTCACCTTGAGACTCCATTCTGGCTTTAACTTTCTCAGCCTTTGCTTGATGGGCTTGTATTCCGGTTTGATGGCGAGTTTGTGCGTAACAATGCTTGTAGCTAGCCCAGGCATATCCTGATATGACCATGCAAAGACGTCCTGGTATTTCTTTAAGAATTGAAACAATTCTTCCTTATGTTCTTGTGACAGTTGATGTCCAATTTTCAATTCTCGGGGATTTTCAATGGTACCGACATTGATGGTATCAGTTTCTTCCAGATTAGGCCTTGGCCTGTCTTCGAGTTCTGAGATCATTTTTTCGAGCTCATGAGGAATTTCTTCATCCGAATCGGAATCCTCTTCTATACCCATAAGATTAGAGTTTAATTCAGTATTAAAATCGTGCTGGGTCTTATCAAGTTGTGTGGTATCTGGTGGATTAGTTGATTCAATCATTGGTTCCCTGAAATCAATTTTTGACAAGAGAAGAGAAGAAGAGATAAGTTTAGAGAGATTTACATTTGAGACAAAGTGAACTAGCATTTCATTCAAAAGCATAAAAGATAGAAAGCCTTTACAAGTGACGGATCCATTTTTTTTTTTTTTACTCGACCGGCTTAAGTCAAGTGAAAACTCTACATTTATTATCATTTTACCGAAATTCCCTGTTCTTGGGCAACAGGCGAAACTCCCAGTTGTTCAGTGTCTCGCCTGGCTCGGCTCGGCGAATGGTAGGTGAGGAAGTGGTCTCTTAACCGTCCATCATGAAGATCTCCTCTTCAAACAATGCCCGGATACAACCCATTGGGACTGCGGAAATCCAATCTACGTCTTGGGCAGGCTGTGAGCTTGAAATGTCTCCCTCTTGAACCTGGTCAGGGGTCATAACCTCAGTCGGGTGGGGAAAGGTCTCCCGTATATGGGGGATGACCCCTTCAGTGAAGAGGCCAGACTTTTGGCCTTTCCAGAATTTCTTTTTGTACCCGAGGCCACGGGTGTCGTTCTGAGTTGGTGGATTGACCGGCTCTATGCGTCCTTGGTTTAGTCTTCCTAGGCCTTTCCCTGGCTGATAGCCATTCGCCTTAAGCTGCCTGGCCATGTTGATATGAGCCTTAGAGTACGACGGCTTCCTCTCTACCTTTCCCTCTGGTGCATAGGTGGCACATGATAACTCTGAGATCTGGTATGTAGCAGGCTCAACCTTTCCACTTGCGCTGATGTGTGGGATCGAGGGTTCTCCGAATATTGCATATTCTTTTTCACCATGGACGATGATCAGAAATCCCTCGATCGCATATTTAACATTTTGGTGTAAAGTGGAAGGGACTGCCCCAGCCGAGTGGATCCATGGTCTGCCGAGGAGCATGCTGTAGGGGGCAGGGATGTCCAAGATTTGGAATACGACCTGGAATTCATAGGGTCCGACCTCGATTGGAAGGTCTATCAATCCGAGGGTTTCCTTGCGGGCTCCATCGAAACCTCGAACGATAGTGTTAGACCTTCTGATTCGTGTCTGATCGATGCCCATTCTCTCGATTGTGACCAAAGGGCAAACATTGACCGCAGATCCATTATCCACAAGCACTTGATTGAGTATCATGCCTGAGCATTTTACTGCGAGGTGTAGGGCTTTGTTATGACCAGTCCCTTCGGGTCCAATCTCATCATCCGAGAAAGAGATCATGTTGGCGGCCGATATGTTACCCACGATTTCCGCAAGCTGGTCACTTGAAATATAGTTGGAGACATGAGCCTCGTTGAGTACCTTCAAGAGGGCGTTACGGTGAGTCTCAGAGGTCAGTAGCAGAGATAACATTGAGATCTGAGCAGGGGATTTATTTAGCTGTTCGATAATCTTATACTCACTGCGCCTGAGCATTTTTAAGAACTCTTCTGCCTCCTTATCAGAGACAGGTTGCTTGATTGGACCTTCTGTTTGAATTTGCTCGGGTTTTTCGATGAACCTTCCAGACTTGGAGATCTCACCAATGTAATGGTCTGGGACCTGATACGTCCATGGTATGGCATGGGTGTCCTCTACTGGTCGTTGAATGATGGGACGCGGGGCATAGAGAACTACTGGGGTTGTTGGAGCAGCGATGACCTCAAGTATTGGTTTCACTAATGTGGAGGGTAGCCTTGTTACCTTTCCATTCATAGGAATAGGAGGGAGAGAGTATGCGGGCACAGAGATAGGCTTGGTTGCCTTTTGGATTTTCTGAGTGGGAGCAGTTGATGCTACCAAAGTCGGAAGAGGAGAGCCTACTGGCGTAGGGTTCAGATCGAGGCCTGAAAGCTTCCCTTTAAGATGGTTCAGGGTCAGGCCTCCCACCCATCGAGGTTGTAGGTGATGGGCGACTACCATGGCAGATTCTTCACATTCCACTGTGACCACATTAATTGAAGGACCTGTGGTTACGTGTGGTGGAAGAGGGTTTTTAGCCACGTTGGCCTGTGGCTCTGCCTGTTTAAGAACTATTTTCCCTTCATCAATCAAATCTTGGATTCTATGCTTCAGAGAGTAGCACTCGTCCGTTGCATACCCTGTCATCCCAGAATGGAATTCACAATGCTTGTTTTGGTCATATGTCTTTGGGAGAGGGTCTGGGACTCGTCCAGCTGGAACTAATGAAATGACCCCCTGAGGCAACAATTTGCTCAGGATGGAGCTCGGTGATTCCGCTAAGGGTGAGAATTTTCGATTCTTATCGAGTGTTTTCCGTTGATAACCCATGTTTTGGGGAGGTGGTATGTAACCCTGATATTGATTCGTGATCGGCTGGGACTGGCCTTGGGCTACATGATGTACCACTGGTTGCTGACATGAAGGTATGGCCTGTTGATATGGGAATGTAGGATGTTGAATGAAATTAACCGGGGCAATTTGCCCGGTGTTTGGATAAACGGTAGCCTCGTTCTCTTTTTTGCCTTTCTTATTATAAAAATTCCCAGACTGACTTTGATCTTGGGCCACTTTTATTTTTCCTGATTGTAGACCGTCTTCAACCATTTCTCCTTGCCTGATAAGCTCGGCGAAAGATCTTCCCACCATTGATATGAGACGTTCATAATATGGACATTGTTGAGCGTAGATGAATGCTTTGACCATCTCAGCATCATCCATTGGTGGGTAGACTTGTGAGCCTATCTCTCTCCATCGGTGGGCATATTCTCGGAAGGATTCATTTGTTTTCTTGTGGATCTTCTGCAATGAATACCGGTCTGGTGCGATATCTGTGTTGTACCGATATTGATGGTAGAAAGTTTTTGTGAGGTCGTCCCAGGTGGAGACCCTCGAGCTATCAAGTCGAATATACCAGCGCAGTGCTGCTCCCATAAGACTCCTTTGAAAAAGATGAACTCGGAGTCTCTCGTCCTTTGCGTATTCCCCTAACTCACCGATGTACACTTTCAGATGGATGAATGGATCACCGGACCCATCGTACGTTGTGAATATCGGCATCTTGAACTTTGGAGGGAATGTGATGCCTGGGGTAGCAGATAGCTCCGAGTAAGACATCCCACCGAATGTCTCAAAACCTTGCATCGTCTTAACCGAGCTTTCGAGACGCTTGATTTGTTGCGCCAGTGAATTTGCTTCCTCGAGCTTTCTCACCCTCTCCTCTTCAGCATAGTGATCAATCCCATCATCAATGGTAATGGTGGGCATGTGAGTAGCTGCCGGGGGTACCGCGAATTGAGTTGTTATCCGAGGGAGGGTACCTGGTTGTGGTGGAGCATGGAATGATGTTGTAACAGGAGGAATTTCTGCGTATACATAGCCTGGCGGTACATGTTGCTGATCCTGGTTATCAGAATGCCTTGGTGTAGTTGGTGGGACAGCATTGTTGGGTGGTACTTGACTGGTCCCCGTGACGAATGCCAGGTGTTGGGTTGCCATCTGCTTGACGATGTTGGACAGATCATTAATCTGTTGCTGGATACTCTGGAGTTCAGAACTTTGCGCGGTGCCTGTAGCCACGACTGGGTTCACTTCAATCTCGGACATGATTCTTTGTTGCCTTCGAAGGTATCCTCGAGTTAGGATAGGGCTACGAACCCAATCTTCCAGCGTCCTCGAAATTTTGAATTGTTGAAAAAAAGAACTGCCTGAGTTATTGAATGGAGAGAAAATTAGACAGTTTTTTTTTTTAGATTCAAGTTATGATCATGATCTACATAAGTGTGGTTTCGACAGCTCATTTGAGAGGTTGCAAATTTAATCAAACTCTGAGTTTTCATTAGTTAAGACTTTAAATTCCACTACAAAAGGATGATTTAAAACAACAATCTCAAAATTTTCCACATATAGGTCCTAGCAGTCTCAAGACCCGTTTGGAGTGAGCTAAAATCGCCTTGGGGAAAGGCCAAGGTTAGATCTTGAATTTTTCCCATGATGGTTGTCACATGCTCGAGATCTTCCTTTAGCGAGGCGATCTCGGGTTTAGCTTTGTTGAAAAAAGCGTGTTCTAGCTGATGAATCTTTGCATAAGTGTCTTGTAAGTTGGCTAGTAACTGGCTTCTTTCCCTTTCAACGACATCGAGGGCAGCCCTGAGTTGATCCTTCTCCTGTTCGACTTGATTTCTAGAAATTTCCTCGTGAGCGAGGGTGACTCTGAGTTGGTCCCTTTCTTGTTCAACTTGGGTCCTGGTAGCTTCCTCGTGACTGAGAGCGGCTCTAAGTCTTTTGATGTGGTCTTGGACCCCTGGCTCTTCTGTCCTAGGCCTCTTGGAACTGGATGGTAGCTGTTCTACCATTTTTTTCATCCATTTGATGTACTCAGGGTCTGTGCTAACTTGGCAACTGTCCATAATCATCTCGTCAGGTTGAGTCAGATTCCATTGGATCAATGTTTTCTTGCATCGCTCTTTTGAAGATGAAGAGTTATAATCAAAGCAAAAATAAGACATGTCTGTGGCCAGTGGAATACGTTGCATGCGCCTGAACTGCCTAAGTACACGTCCTGGAGCATAAGCCGTTACGCCCGATAGTCCCATTAGCGGGATAAATGGAAGTTCGCCGGTTCTGATTCGGACCGATGTGGGAGAGCACAAACCCAAGTACCACTGGATGTTATTCTCTTTTAGTTGTGCCAGGTACCTACACCATTCTTCTTTTCCTTGGACGGGTGACTGTATTACGCTTAGTGGCAAGATGACATCAAATGTCATAAAGTATGAATTTGGGTATGTCCCTTTGGTGAGGTGAGGTATTAGCCATATTTGGAGAAGCCCGATGCTGGCTGTGAAAAAGCTTTTGCTTTGATTTTTGCAACATGACAGAGCTCGTAAAGTCTCAGCTAGGACCATCGGGACAAATGTTTTGCCACTACGAGCTTGTGTGATAATGTCAATTAAGATCATGTCAACCTTCCTGTCTCTGCGGGGGAACAGGAGGTGAGCAAAGAGGCACAAAGCAAGAACCAGTAGTCGTTTATCCTGCCATTCTAAACGTGTGCAGGAGAAAGTGAACTTATCAAAAGCATCAGTAGGCATGAACCTTTTGACCAAGAAGTCGATAGGGAGTCGTGAAAAATCCCCCTTTGCTTCTTTCTCTAGATTTCCTTTCTTCATTCCGAGAAAAGTAGCTGTTCGATTGGTCCCAACACTGAAATCACGTCGGGCTAACTCTTTAAGGTTAAAAGTTTTTAAAAGGCCAGCATACTCCTCAAGAGTCGGAGCTAGTTCTTGTTCTCCAAAGCGGAAGACCAGGGCTTCTGGGTCCCAGAACGTAATCAAAGATTCAAGCAACTGACCATTTGGTTTGACTTGGAGTAGAGATCCCAGATATCCAAAGTGTTTACAAAATTCCAATAGATCGCTAGGCGAAAGCTTGTGATACCATGTACGCAGCTGCGGGTCTATCTCTGCTATGTAACCCAGCTTCAAACTCTGATTTGCCATTTGTACAAAGAAATTTTTTTTTTTTATGAGCTGGGAAAAAAGAACCACACCTATTCAGTCATGATCATTATTATTATTATTATTTTTTAAAAAAAGTAATTGCAAAAGAAAATGAGCTTATGAATGCGCGTGTACAGCGTGAGAGCATGTGGGGAGGTTGATGCCTAGCAAGACCTTAATAAAGCCTGGTTCCCGAACCTTCAAACCTCCGGTGCAGAAGCACTTTCTCAGATTGGTGGCTCGAGCGGGAGAGTTTTCTGTGCGGTACCGACGGTGACACCGCGACGGCCATGCCACATACTCATCTCCCTATCTAATCTTACAAGGTTTCCTCTTGAGGAAGGGTTATGTTATGCTTGCATGCTAGTGTGTAGTGTGCAAAATGATTAGGCATTGGCCTTTGTAATTTTTGGCATTGGCCTTGTAACTTTATTTCAGTCTGAGTCGTGAACACCTGTACAAAAGAATACGAATTCACAAAAGAAAAGATAAAACAAAATTGTTAGTAAAAGAAAATGCCCCATTGTAATGAGAATCACTAAAGTGATGGCCTGAGTCCTCTTAAGTGTGATTCCCCAGCAGAGTCGCCAGCTGTCGCGCCCGCGCTTTCGGCAGCGGCCAGGCCGTCGGTGTGTGGGCCCGGCTTCTTTTGAAAGTGGGTGAATTGCGACTTGATTTTTATTGGGAGTGGTGAAAAGAGTATGGTAGGGCCTATTTAAATGTTCAGAGTCGCCACCTAACATTTGGAGTGTTAGGACCCCTGCAAAGACAATTAAAGTAATTCATCTTTGACTTTTAAAAAAAGGTTTTGAGAAAAGTGGGCCCTTTAAAAGTGTGACTCTTGATAGCCATGCAAAAACCAGAGATCTTTTAAAATATTGGTTCGGGGACTCGATTATGTCGAGGGAAGGTGTTAAGCACCCTCGAACATCCATGCAAAGCACGGTTGCCAATTCTAGTGATTTTCATGATAATGGGGCATGAATAAAAGAAATAATGTGTGAGAATGTACAAGTATTGAAAAAAAAATGGTTATGGCCGTACCCAAGTGAAGGGTTGCATACGTATCTCAAGTCGAGAATCAGGCCATACGTAGTTCTATGCTTTGTATATGTATGAATGTGTGTGTGTGTGTGTGTGTTTGGAAAAAGGTTGGTCGATGTAGACCGTGTGAGTGAGAAGTAGTGTTTCAAGTAAAAGTTGGTGTAGCTAGGAACTTTAACATGTACGGTGTAGTCCTAGACTTTAACCTTTGAAAGAGTGAATTTTGAAAAAATGATTTGAGTGAAAAATAGTGTAACTAGGAATGATTGAGATTGAAATGAGTTTGTGCAAGTGAGTGGAGACTGAAGTGTTTTTTTTTTATTTTTGTATTTTTTTTTCTGTTCTTTTATTCCTATGCTAGAAGTAAGGGTCAGTGCCGAAAAGAAATAAAAGAGATTTTTTGTATTTTTATTTTTTTGTACTGAAGAAATGGACGGTGCCCAAAAGAAAGAAAAGATATTTTTTTGTATTTTTATTTCTTGTACCGGAAGTAAGGGTCGGTGCCCAAAAGAAAGAAAATAGATTTTTTTTGTATTTTCATTTTTGTACCGAAAGTAAGGGTCGGTGCCCAAAAGAAAGAAAAGATATTTTTTTGTATTTTTATTTTTTGTACCGGAAGTAAGGGTCGGTGCCCAAAAGAAAGAAAAGATATTTTTTTGTATTTTTATTTTTTGTACCGGAAGTAAGGGTCGGTGCCCAAAAGAAAGAAAATAGATTTTTTTGTATTTTTATTTTTTGTACCGGAAGTAAGGGTCGGTGCCCAAAAGAAAGAAAAGATATTTTTTTGTATTTTTATTTTTTGTACCGGAAGTAAGGGTCGGTGCCCAAAAGAAAGAAAATAGATTTTTTTGTATTTTTATTTTTTGTACCGGAAGTAAGGGTCGGTGCCCAAAAGAAAGAAAATAGATTTTTTTTGTATTTTCATTTTTTGTACCGAAAGTAAGGGTCGGTGCCCAAAAGAAAGAAAAGATATTTTTTTGTATTTTTATTTTTTGTACCGGAAGTAAGGGTCGGTGCCCAAAAGAAAGAAAAGATATTTTTTTGTATTTTTATTTTTTGTACCGGAAGTAAGGGTCGGTGCCCAAAAGAAAGAAAATAGATTTTTTTGTATTTTTATTTTTTGTACCGGAAGTAAGGGTCGGTGCCCAAAAGAAAGAAAAGATATTTTTTTGTATTTTTATTTTTTGTACCGGAAGTAAGGGTCGGTGCCCAAAAGAAAGAAAATAGATTTTTTTGTATTTTTATTTTTTGTACCGGAAGTAAGGGTCGGTGCCCAAAAGAAAGAAAATAGATTTTTTTTGTATTTTATTTTTTGTACCGGAAGTAAGGGTCGGTGCCCAAAAGAAAGAAAATAGATTTTTTTGTATTTTGATTTTTTGTACCGGAAGTAAGGGTCGATGCCCAAAAGAAAGAAAATAGATTTTTTTTGTATTTTATTTTTTGTACCGGAAGTAAGGGTCGGTGCCCAAAAGAAAGAAAATAGATTTTTTTGTATTTTGATTTTTTGTACCGGAAGTAAGGGTCGGTGCCCAAAAGAAAGAAAATAGATTTTTTTTGTATTTTATTTTTTGTACCGGAAGTAAGGGTCGGTGCCCATGAGTAGCCGTGGAGTGATGAGTGAGTTCATAGATTTGTCCTAGTAATACGTATTTACAATATATATATATATATAAGTAAAGCGATACACGCAGATGGACCAATCAGAATGGATTTACAGGGAAGCCACACTACTAAAAAAAAATGAAGATAAAGAAAAAGAAAGGCGGAATATCCGACCATAAAAGAGAATAAAAGAGAAAGAAAGAGAAAGGCGGAATATCCGTCCATAAAAGAAAAGGAAGAGAAAGGTGGAATATCCGACCATAAGAGAAAAAGAAAGAGAAAGGCGGAATATCCGACCATAAGAGAAAATAAAAAAAATAAAAAAAAAAACAAAAACCTGAGTTATTAGAGGAACTTGAGAAATCGGCTAGAATGTTGATGGTAAGTGACTGGGATGTAGGGCAATGATTTGAGGCGGTGCTGTAACGGTTGGGTGGCAACAGATGATGGTGGTGGTACAGTGGCTGTGAAGTATGGTGATGAGAATCGTGGCGATATGGCAGCTAGATGGAGGGTGGTGATTATAGTGGTGACCTTGATAGTAGTGGTTAGAGGAAGTGATGTGGTAGTAAAAAAAATGTATGGCCTTTTTTTTTATGAAGTGAGGGAGATGGAGAGGAAGGTGAGGGAGATATAGAGAATAATAGAGATACAGAGAGGGAGCATATGTTTTTCTCTCGTTCCTCTTTTTTTCTCCTCCTCAAATTGGTATGTGATGACCCTTATTTATAGGCCCAAAATCGACGAACTTTCCCCCTCCTTTTTTTTAGCTGTTTGAAATTTCACTAAGAGGGATAGACAGCTTTGCTTTTTTTTTTTTTGTCTTCTTCCTTCTTTTTCCTTTTTGCTTTTTGACTTTACTCATTTTGTTTCTTAGCTTCTTATGAATCCACCGAGGTGATTTCAAAAATTTTGTGGAGAGAAGAAGAAAAAATCATGTGTAATAGGGTGCATACGAAATTGTTGACCTTTTGACCCCATAGTTTTGATTTGCAATATTTTTTTCATTCGAGGTCAGAGTGAGATGATTCAAAAGATGACAGGCTCGTGTCAAGGAGCACTTTATTTTAAAATGATTGGATTGGGCAAAAATGGGGTGTCTACATTTATTATGGCCCCATTTGGTACATCTGAACATTATAACTAACAGCTTTTCATATCATAACTTCTAGAACTCGGAATAAGCTGTAAATCTATTTAGTGTAACTTTTCATAAACTTCTTTTCTGTATAATTGTCAAAAATATCTTAAATTTGTTCAACGGAAAGAAAAGTAGTAAAGGACAATGGCCTTTGTTTGTTACAACTTATAAGCGGTAATTTATAGCTTATAGCTTAAAAAATTAAAATAAAGTGTTTGATATGCCTTGTATATTTAGAACTTATAGTTTTTTTTTTTTCCTAATCTAATATACATATATATTTATATATATATATATATATAAAAACCGAAGATTTTACTTTTGCCAAGTGTCATTCATATGAATTTTTACAATTTTAAATTTATTTATTTATACCTATTTAATAGACTAGACACATCTATATAAGGGAGTGCATGATTCATGGGTATCAAATTCAAAAGTTAATACAGAAACAGAGATCAGTCTCCTCCCCGCTCACTCAAATCACTCCTCTAAAATCACCCACATTTTAATTTAAAAAAATAATATTTTCCTCTTTTAGGGATCTCACTCCTCTTTGTATTCTCTTCCGTTTTCCCTCTCACTCTCACCCCCTTCCTCTCACATCTGTGTGTGTTCCCACCAACATGATTTCCTCGACTTTCATGTTAGGATTTTTGGAAACCCCTTCGACTTCTTCTTCTTCTTTTCTCAACTCACTAAGGTAACTATCTCTCTACCTTCATTGTACACACACACATACACACACACGATTTGTTTGGTTTTTTTATCCCTCCTTTTCCATGATGCGGAACCTAGACATCTGAGTATACACTCTCTGTTTCCCATTTATTATTTTTTATTTTTGAAAATCCGTGATTGATTCCAATCTGATTTTCTGAACTCTTTTATTGTTTCTTAATGACAGGATAATTAATATTTCTTTTTTTTTTTCCTCTCTTTGAGGGAGATATTTAATATTTCGAATATGTAATTTTTACTTTTTTATTGGGGATTTTGTATTAATCTTTTTATCATCATGTGATTTTTTCTTAGTTCTTTCATTAGTGGTTCGAGTTCTGGGTGGAAGAATGCGATTGCTCTTGGAAATATTGGGTACTAGGATTCATAGCTACAATTTGTAGCCTTTTAGGTGTGCTTTTATAATATATATATATATATATATACAATGAGTCAATGGAGTTGGACAATTTAACTAACTAAAGCAGCCTTTGTATAGTCTGAATGCTATCTAATTCTTAAGAAACAATGTTTTCTCTTAGACAATTCGCACGTTTAATTTTCTATTTTGTGGCTTAACCCCATTGACAGATAATTTGGCATAAATTAATGAGTGCAGTTTTGTTCACCTTAAAATTGCTTCACTCTTCTTTTTCATTGGCTAATGCAGTGACCCATGCTTTACACCATTAATTAATTTTCAATTAATCCAGAGTACCACTGTATTAGCTAATTGGAGAGGAGAGTGAGCAATTTTGGGATGAGCAAAAATGTTTTCTAAATTAATTGAATACTTCCAACATCCATAGTTTGTCTAACCTCAAATCCAAAATTCTATACTTTTTTTTAATTCATTAATATGAAGTTATTGAATTTAGGGATCGTTTAGGATATCGATTTCTGTTTAGAAGTAATGCAACACATCCATCCCACAAACATCACCTCTAGCCGCCTCCATGCACCACTGATGATGGGCTTATGTGATTCTCAGGAGGGTTTTAGTTCATACTAAATAAGAGGACTAATTCAAGATTTGGTAAATATCAAGTGAAGTGTTTGTGTGCATAATCATTGTGTGCATACAATTACTATGGATGTTAATGTTTTACCTTAAGAGACAAGGTGATATAAAAAGTATTGCTGGGTTGGTCCTACTGCCATCACAAACTAATATTTGAAGTTTTATTTAAAATTCAGGATATAGTGTTTGTTTTATGGATTTAGTAAATGAAATGAAAAAAAAGGGATGATAAAAAGATGAAGAAAACATAATTTATGGTGTTTTCTCTTCTTTTATTTTTTCTTTCTAATTTAAGGAATGTTAAAAACTAATTTTTACTCAACTACCCACAATTATAATGAAGAAAATGAGAATATTTCATTTGCTGAAGCTTCATTTACTTTTTTTTTCTTTGTTGCATCATGCCCGTGGCGGCTTCGGTGAAAATGAGTTTTTTTTTTTTAGAAAAATGAGTTGACTGTATCTATATATAACGCACATATATCTCGCACGTATATCACACATATGCATTTATAGGGATTGTCGGATTTCAACTGAACTCCTTTTTTTTTATGCCTTATTAAGATTACTCTTGCAATTTCAAGTTGGCTACCCAAGATTTGCGTATCTATCACATTAAATGCCACTAATTAGCATTACACATCCATACCTAATTACCCTCTTTCTCTCTATCAAAATTTTGGAAAATCTTTCCTTCTCTCCCTTATGCGTCTCTCTCTCTCTCTCTCTCTCTCTCTCTCTCTCACACACACACACACACACACACACACACACACACGCGCGCGCGCTCACACACACACACATCTTCTTTTGATTTCTATATTCAGGATGCATGAATCAATTGGCAATTTTGTTGTCTTTCGATATTTTCATTGTAGTTTATTCAGTGTTAGTGTGCATGGCAGTGGGCGGAGAGCATATGGGTTTTTAAATTGATTGGGGTTGATTATAGAAAAAATGGTGAGCTTTGGCTATGGAACTTTTCTGGCATAGCATTACTCTTTGCATTAACATGAATCTATATTTATATGTTGATTGTTAACATTCAGTTGGAAAATAAAAGTTAGTTTTTATAGATTTTGCCATTCATGGTGCTCTTTTACTTCACTAGAAAATAAGATTTCCTCTTCCTATGCTTGAGAGTATCAAAGGAACAACTTGAATTGCTTGTGGAAGGGCCAGAAACATGGCAAACTACTATTTACGAATTGATCTGCATGTACATTCTCTTTCTTTGCATTTGGGAAAAAGGTGTAATGATAATTCATTGGAGAAATCTCTCTCTTTTTTTTTTCTTATAAATTCATGTAATTTCATAATTATTTTGACGTGAAACCTTTGTGGTATGTGACGGTTTAAGCGTGAAACTTTTGGCATAAAACATGCTATTATTTGCATGCTATTCCTATCAACTAATTTAGTTATTCAAGGAAAATAAAAGGAGTTTAACCAAAAAGGAAGGGGGGAAAAAAAAGAAAAAAGAAAAGGCACAATTATAAGAAGAACTTGATTTACCTCTTTTGTATCATTATTAATTATATTCAATTAGTTTATTTTTAATAAATTGTTTTTATCAATTATCCCGTGCATTAAAAAAAATACCCCGTGCATTGCACGGGTTGTCGACTAGTTTATTAAATGCCCAAAAGTAAACTTATTAGAAGATAGGTTGGAGGTTTTTTTCAGCTTGTAGTTTGTTTGCCATTTAATGAATCTTTTATTGGACAACATTGTCCTTTATTCATTTTACTAATTACGTCATTTTTATTTTTATTTTTTAATTGCAGATTCCAAAAGGAACCAGTACAAGCATACATAAGTAAGAAAATAAATGAAAACTTAAGAAACATAAACTTCTTTAGTCGCTCTGCAAACCTGTCAAATCCCAAATAAAATAGTATGTGGCTATAGATACCCCAATTTTGACTAGACAATCGAACTTAGGGGATTGTTACTGTCGTGCCCGCGCCCTCGGAGCGCCAGGTTGTCGGTGTGGGCCCGGCTTCCTGAGAGTGGGTGAATTGCGACTTGATTTTTATTGGGAAGGGTAAAAAGAGTATGGTAGGGCCTATTTGAAATGTTCAGAGTCGCCACCTAACATTTGGGGTGTTAGGACCTCTGCAAAGACAATTAAAGTAATTTATCTTTGACTTTAAAAAAAAAACAGTTTTGAAAAAAGTGGGCCTTTTTAAAAGTGTGACTCTGAATAGCCATGCAAAAATCAGAGATTTTGAGATGGGTTCGAGGACTCGATTATGTCGAGGGAAGGTATTAGGCACCCTCAAACATCCGTGCGAACACGGTTGTCAATTTTAGTGATTTTTATTAAAATGGGACATTTCATTTGAAAAAGAAAAGAAAAGTTTTTCTTTTTTTTTTTAGAAAATGAATAGGACGGAAAATGGTGATGCATATGGCCGCACTCTTTGAGAGTTGCTTACGTATCCCAAGGCGGGAATCAGGCCAAACGTAGTTCTGACTTGTGTATGCGAGTGTATGCATGATTTAAAAAGAGTGGTCATGTTTGACCATGCACATGTGATGTGGTGATTTGAAAAAGAGTCGGTGTAACTAGGAACTTTAACTCCCGTGATATAGTCCTAGATTTTAACCTTTGGAAAGTGATTGAGCTTGAAATGAGACTATGCAAGTGATTGGAGAGTGATGTATTTTTTGTACTTTTTTATTTTTTTTATTTTTTTATTTTTTTTTTCAGTCCTTTTAGTCCAATACTGGAAGTAAGGATCTATGCCCAAGTGACTGAAAAGTGTACCAGAAGTAAGAGTCGGTGCCCAAAAGAAAGAAAAAAAAATGTGAAGTGTGTGTAGAATAAAAAGACTTACCTGTGAAGATCTCCGAATGCAAAGGTGACTATTGAGTCCGATTAATCATTTCTTTCTTTTATTCCTTTATTTATGTGAATTAAACGATCTATATTATTTAGACATGGATTTCTATATTAGAAAGAAAAACCGCGTAGTCCCCAGTAGAACATTGATCTCCGTATTAGCAACCACGTCATCCCCAGTAGGACATGGCTCTCCGTATTAGAAATCACGTGGGATTTCCGTATTGGGAACCATGCAATCCCGAGTTGGACGTGATTTTTATATTGGAAATCAAGTAATCCCGAGTATAACGTGGATTATTATTTTATTTTTTTTCTATACAATAGTATGAAAGGGAGAGAAAATTACCTGCGAAGGGGCTGCCAAACAGTGGTAGTGAATAGTGACGGCTTGTGGCTGTGAAAGAGTTAAAAAGAGATGAAGTGGGTTTGTGGAGGTGGTGATCTGGCAGTGGTGTAGTGGTTGGTGATCTGTGATGGTGAGGATGAGAGTGATATTTTTGGTGGTAAGGTGAGAGAGACAGAGGGATGAGACAGAGAGAGTTGTATGGAGAGAGAGAGGGATTTTTCTTCACTGATCCTCCCTACCTCCGCTGAAAAACACTGGCTTTTATAGGCCAAAACATTCCTTTTTTATTATTTTAATTTTTTTTTTTATTTTGGTGCTTGTTTTTGTTTTGTTTTGTTTTTTTCCTTTTTCTTTAGTGCTGCTTTTTACTTAGTCCACAGAGATTGTAGTTTTTCTTTTTTGTTTTTATTTTTTCTTTCTTTAGTGCTTCCTTTTTGTGGTTTTTTTTTTTTTTGACTTAGTGCTTTCTTTTCTTTTTTTTTTCTTTTCTTTCACCATATGATTTTTTTTTTTTGCTCTTTTTTTTTGTTAGACTCCACCAAGAGTGTTTCTACTGAGCTTGTGGATGGTGAGAAGTTATTAGGTGTGGACAGTCCACACGGCTATATTTTTTTTTGACCGTGATTTTTTGCAAAACTTCTGATCTTGACCTTGAATTGAATTTGCATTTTTTTAAATCATTTTTTTTGACAAAAACAATTATTTTTTTTATTTGGGCAAAAATCTCTTTGTCATGTTTTGCGAAGCAAATCCATTTTTGCCTCAACTATTTTTTTGAAATTTTTTTTTCTTTGAGAATTATGTACAAGAATATTAATGTATGATCTCAAAGTCTGTTCGAGATGCCCACGTATCTTATGTGGAGAAAAAATACATCGAGCGTAGTTCAAGCGAGTGACACCATGATTGGTGAAGAGTAAAGTGATGTGCCAAAGTAGGAAAGTGAGTGGTGTGCCAAGGTAGGCAGTTGGGAATTGGGAGTATTACCATATTGGGCAAATAGCTCCGCTGGGGATTGAGAGCATTACCAGAATGGGCAGATAACTCTACTGGGGATTCATGTAAGAATCGAATAGAAGAGGGATGGTGTAGTAGAGAAGTGCGTAACTACGTAATCTCGAACTTTTAACCGAGAATGTAGTAAAGTAAGGGTATGATTGAGCTCGCATGAGCTGCCTACGTATCTCCTGTCGGGAGAATCAGACCGTGCGTAGTTCGTGTAAACCTGGGTAGCTGAGAGATGGTGAGAGACGGTGTAGTCGAGAAGTGCGAAGCCGCGTAATCTCAATCTTTAACCGAGAACATAAAAAGTAAAGGTATGGTCGAGCTCTTAGAGCTGCCTACGTATCTCCTGTCGAAGAATCAGACTGTGCGTAGTTCGTGGCACTGGGGAATGAGAGATGTAATCAGGAAGTGCAAAACCGCGTAATCCTAAACTGAGGTTGATGTTGATGATAATGGGATGCCACTTGACGAACTTACTCCCGAGCTTAAAGATGTGAACGGGATGCCACTTGACGGACTCATTCCAGATAGTGAGATTGTGAACAGGATGCCCCTTGGCGGACTCACTCCTGAGCTGAAGATGTAAACGAGATACCACTTGACGGACTCATTCCTAATGCTGGATGATGTGAACAGGATGCCACTTGACGGATTCATTCCTGGTAGTAAGATTGTGGATAGGATGCCTCTTGACGGATTTACTCCTTGTAATGATGAAATGAATCATCTAGTGTTTTTGGATTCAGATTGTTCTTGAGGCTTGGTTGAAATCCATGACGCGAGCTTAAGCTTCTGAGAATTCACTTGTCCATTTCTTTTTGAGATTCGATTTTCCTGAAAAGACAAAGTGTATGTACGTTCTACCTGTATGTTAGTGATTGACATGCTAGTTCGCTAAGCAGAAATTTTTTGAGAGTTTTGAATAAACCTGGATGGAACCAACTACACCAACCGGATATCACAGTCTTTGATCTTGACCCGAAGCTTCATTTGCAACAGAAGCAACCCTTTTCTCGGGGGCATAGAGGTTGGATCATGTATCCTTCGATATAAACTTTTGGAACTAACGCTCGGTTTTCTTTTCCTTTTATTTATTTATTTTTTGAAATGCACTTTTTTACCCT
Source organism: Hydrangea macrophylla (assembly GCA_033977485.1). Classification (NCBI taxonomy): domain Eukaryota; kingdom Viridiplantae; phylum Streptophyta; class Magnoliopsida; order Cornales; family Hydrangeaceae; genus Hydrangea; species Hydrangea macrophylla. The sequence continues at coordinate 67,446,289 of CM066982.1, forward strand.
TTAGCGCCCTTTTGGATTTTTGCCAGGTTCGGCTCTGTCATTGTTGCACGTCGGCGCCCTTTCAAGTTTTCACCGCGTCGACAGTTTTGTTTCTTACCATAGCCTACATTCTTACTCACAGCGCCCTTTCGGGTTTTCACTACACCCTTCGGTCTATGCTTTTCTTTATTTATTCTCGAACATGCAATGTTGCAGAGAGATGAAGCTTGTGATGTGGTTCGTCAAAGTGACGAATGCCAAACAGTGTAGAGATTTAATGAGGGTTGTCAGCCAAACCTGTATGCTTAACCTTTTGATCAATCTGAGAGGGCTTTAGTGGGTTGTAACGAAGGCCAGGGTGAGGGCTGAGAAAGAAAGGGTAGCATGAAGGCTCAAAGTTTTGATGATTTTTTTTTTGGCTCTTACAACCATCTTTTTGTTCTCCCTGGGGGAATTCTTGCAACCTTTATGTCGGTCAGCTCTTTTTTTTCGTTTTTTTTTTTAATGTTTTGTTTTGTTTTGTTTTTTTGAGCTTCGATCTTGACACATATACATATTTTTTTATTTTCTTTATTTGTTTTTCTTTGATAGCTTTTTCATCCACAGAAACATGCCCCCAGTGTAGGAGTTGGTCATTTTAAAGGAAATAAAATGAAATAAGATAAAAGGCTCAAAGCAACGAACAAAGGAAATTTTTATTTGATATGTATGGGTAGCAGAAATGAAGGCCCCTCTTCATCTTGATCAAAACGTAAAGTATAAAAGTTCGATTAAGCATAAAATCTCTTAACTGAATCGGAATTGATTGGTTTTGGAAAAACATCACCGTCCATTTCAGTAAGCATCAAAGCTCCTCCAGACAATGCCTTCCTGACGACGAACGGGCCCTCCCAGTTGGGGGCGAACTTTCCTTGAGCTTCTTCTTGAAAGGGGAAAATCTTTTTCAAGACCAAATCTCCCTCTTTGAACTGGCGAGGTCAGACTTTCTTGTTGTAGGCTCAAGCAATCCTCTTTTGGTAGCATTGACCGTGGCATAGAGCAGTCAAATGCTTCTTGTCGATCAGGCACAATTGCTCGTGTTTTTCTCGGACCCATTCAGCTTCCATGAGGATCCTCAACAACGAGATCTCAACTTTGACGGGAAGAACGGTTTCCATCCCATAGACGAGAGAATATGGGGTTGCCCCAGTCGAGGTTCGGATTGAAGTGCGATAAGCCATGAGTGCCATTGGTAGCAGGTCGTGCCAATCCTTGTAGTTGGTAGACAACTTCCGTATGATCTTCTTGACATTCTTGTTGGCTGCTTCAACTGCCCCGTTCATCTTAGGACGATACGGTGCTGAATACTTGTGAGTAATCTGAAACTGTTGACAGAGTTCGGTCATCATGTCATTGTTGAGATTCCTGGCATTATCTGAGATAAGGGATTCTGGGAGGCCATACCGGCACACAATGTTCCTCTTGACGAAGCGGGCAACGACATCCTTGGTTACCCTAGCATAGGACTCTGCCTCGACCCATTTTGTGAATAGTCGATGGCTACCAAGATGGAATGGTGACCATTAGACGCCTTTGGTGTGATGGGTCCGATGATCTCCATTCCCCATATAGAGAAAGGCCATGAAGTAGTCATGGAATGCAGATCCTTTAGCAGTGCATGTATTCGGTCAGCATGGATCTAACATTGATGACACTTCTTCACGAATTTAGCACAGTCGTTGTCCATGGTTAGCCAGAAGTAACCCATTCTCATTATTTTCTTGGCGAGCATGAAACCACTTTTGTGTGGGCCGCAGACTCCTCCGTGTACCTTCTCCATTAAGTATTTGGCTTCCGATGCTGCTACACATGTGAGTAGTTCCAAGTGATAGCTCTGTTTGAATATGGTCTTGCCACTGAGAAAGAACTGTGAAGCAAGCTTTCAGAGGGTATGTCGCTCTCCCAAATTAGCAGCAGAGGGGTACTCTTATTCTCTAGAAAGTTCATGATGTCATAGTACCATGGCTCACCGTCTGCCTCTTCCTCAATTAGATAACAGTAAGCTGGTCTAGACTTTATATCGATCGTCAGAGGTGGAATCTCGTCCATCTTAGGGACCCTGATCATGGATGCCAAAGTTGTGAGGGCATCAACGAAATTATTTTGATCCTGGGGAATGTGGTTGAACTCGATGTAGTCGAAGTATTTGCACAAGTAGACAAGACATCTTCTGTACGGGGATGAGCTTGGTGTCCTTCATATGCTTGATGACAAGTTCAGAATCTCCGAAAACTACCATTATGTGAATATCCATGTCCAGAGCCAGTCTCAGGCCTAAGATGCACACTTCAAACTCGGAGATGTTGTTGGTTGTATCGAAGCCTAGCTTGCTACAGATAGGAAAATGCATTCCTTCTTTCGATACAACAACTGTTCCTGCCCCAGCTCATTTTAGATGCTCCGTCGAAGTTGTCATAGCCCGGTCCCACAATAGCGGAACCCGAGCCCGTGGCACGCCACCGAGGCTAAACCAATTCATTAACGTTCCCAAAATTAGGTTTGAAGAACACACGCAGCGGAATAAACCAGTCATTTTGAAAACTAACCGTCCAGTCGACTGATCCTCAGACCCAGTCGACTGATCCTGGTCCAGCAGAAAGTTGGGTTTTAAAACACCATCCAGTCGACTGCTTTCTACACCCAGTCGACTGGGGCTTCAAATTTTCAGTCGACTGATACGGTCCGGTCGACTGAAATCCAGCCTGGTACAAAAATCAGTTTTGAAAACCATGATCCAGTCGACTGTGTCGGGGACCCAGTCGACTGATCCTCCATGAAACAATGTAGAGAGTTGCTGAAAACAGAGGCTCCAGTCGACTGTTTCCTCAACCAGTCGACTGATTTGTGGCAGCTTCTCATTCTGCAGAGTTTTCTGAGTTTAAAAGCTTTTGAAATCAAACGGCGATCAAACACACACTTCCAAAAGTACTCCAAAACAATTCTAACTGTATTAAAACATTTCTAAAGTACAGTTACAACATGTTACTAACTATTACAACCTTTTAGATCCGTCCTAACATACTAAGTTAAACATAAGATAAAACCATAAGAATTCTTATTACAACATCCTATTGTCCCAAGACTACAAGGTTTACGTTCAAGTTGCCTTCTAAAAGGACTCCCAACTCACGTGCTCAGTTCAGCGATTCCTCTCTAGCATTAACACCTGAAATGGTTATTTGAATAACCACACATATTTCGATTTGTTTAAGCTAAAGCTTAGTGAATAAATCAACATATGCACATGAATGATAAACATGTCCGCATTCACATCTCTACATTTCATACTAGTCGCCGGAGACTCACGTGCCCGTCCATATTCCCAATCCGCGACTCCTCGTCAATAAGTCCACGCGAAAGGGTAAGACCCACGATTCTTTTCTTCAATCGTGCGACCTTAAAGCCCTCAATCTGCTCTACAAAATGGTACGGTGACCACGTGCTCCTGCTGACCCAAATAAGCAACTTAACATGCTCAAATACATTTCACCATGCTCGCGGTAATTAAAACATATCACCGTGCTATTGAGCCTACTTATCAATATAAATGCCCAATATGAACTACACAATATATCTCTAAGAATTAATGCATGCTATTCAAACATAACATGAATACATGCCAAGAAATCATTCCAAAAACATAGTTGAATCACTCACCTCCGATTTACGCGCTTAAAATACGATCCAAAGAAAACCCGTGCACAAAGAACGTGCAGAAGTCCGTCTAGTACAATTCCTATGGATCAGAATTCCATTTATCAACTTTTATGAAAAAAATCTAAAAAAATAACTTTTCGGAAAAATTGGCCAAACAAGCCCTAACATATATCAAAACGAAGCTCTTACCTCGAGGAGCTCGAATATGAAATATGGGAGAAACCAGACTGACGGAAGGTCGTCGTTTGGCGTCGCAAAGCTCTAAGCTTCAAAATCTCCCTCTAGCCCCCTTTTTGGCCTCCTTTTGGAATTAGGTTAGAAGTTATGAAAAACCTAAAGTCATCACTTCCTATATATAGGCAAGACTATTGGGAATTTACATTTACCTCCCCACGAGTTTTCAAAACTCCTAATCAGTCTCTGAAACTTTCTATACAGCTTATTCATAGCTTTATAAGTGAAACTTCGAAATTATAAAAGTTTTCGACTAAGTTTCGTTTGGTCGCTAAAACGCGAATTTCTACATGACGTTTCCGAAGTTGCTAATTAGCCTACCAAATTAATAGCGTGTTCATTCGTTCTCACCAGGATACTAAAACTAACAACAAAAATATATTCTAAGCCAGAAAATAATACAGATATTGAAATACACAGGTAAACATTTATTTTCAGATAAACATTTAAAATGTTCCACAGTGACCGTCTCATACTCGGAGAGACTTCACAAACAATAAATCCTCAATCACAACAGTTTCAAAGGGTTCTCTAATACAGACACCCAAATCAACTCGTGAGTCAAAACTCACTCAACCATGTGCCAAAAGACACGCCACAACACATTACCATGCATGACAATGTAATGCAAATGTAATAACACAAATGTGGGTGTTATAATACTCTCCCCCTTAAAAGAAGTTTGTCCCCAAACTTGTACCTCAAGTCTCAAACAGGTGCGGATACTGAGTACGCATCTCATCTTTTCAAGTCACTAAGACTTTATGCAAGTACTTCCAACATTTGCCACATACACAATCCACTTCACTGAGATGACACAATCTCATGAGGAAAATAAATCCTCAGGCTCTTAAGGAAAATAAATCCTTAGAATCCCCGTCTCAATCTGATAGAAGATTCAACCAGAATCCTAGTAATACCCCCGAAGCATCTCGATAAATGAGAACATCGACACCTGAGTAGAACTTTCTCAATAGTCAAACCTGACACTAAATCACATCACGACGTCACCACGTCCACTCACATATCCTTTCATCTTACTTATCACATATGCTTTTCGAAACCCAAAGGTTATATATCCCAATCACCAAAACGAAGGAAGTAACTCATCTCCCTTTACCTATCTTTCTTGTTGACTAAAAGTCATTTCTAACACGTCTCAACTAGGTAACAACCATACCTGATTCTTCATCTTGAAGTGAAACAAACTGAGTACTTTCATGCATATATACTATGTCGATAAGTCAATGCCTCAACCAACTATTTCATATACCATAGATTCAATCCCTTATCCTGCTAATCGAGAAATACTTGTAGAACGATAACACGTTTTCAAACGACTTTCATTCTTTTTCAAATTCCGTTCGGTTTAATCTAACCTCGTATTATACTTCCAATCATACATGCCTCGTAAGATACAATCCCGTTCCTAACTGAGAATTTCATATCACTCTACTTCTTTGAGCCCACCTGATGTCCCGAATAGTTAAACACACTTGCCCCTTTATCTCTCGCATTCTGTACTCCAACTATCGTCGATTAACGTAGAAGATTAAATGTTACACCTTCAATTTAAAACCTGTAACAAAGTCAATTACATATTCTCCCTTTTGTTTTTAAATTAAATCATTTTAAAATTTTGCATAATATTTCCACATATAGTTACCCCAATATCCGTCGCAACAAATAACGATGTGAACCCAAACTTGACTTAGTCAATCATACACATACCATAGAGTTTATAAAATGTACTCCCATGTTCATAACATACCTCGTTCATGTCTTAAACCCTTGGTCATTCACAATCCATTCTTATTTACGTAGTGTACACACACCCAGAGCCAATTATTTTTCTATCGGAAATCTCAACAACAATGTACTCCATTCCCATCTCATACCTCACTTGTATACTATCCTTTGGTCTATCAGTCCGTGTAGATCCACCACCATTTACGTAGTTATACGACTCCATGAGTCTCTAGTGTTTCACTTCCACTCTCACACAAGCTTATACCAAGCGTACTCATGTATCGTAACTCTTACCGAATTTCTGACTGCCCTTTACACTGAACATATATTCCTTGTATAACATCTCAAGGTTTCATACCTTATTTAACGATTTAGTATTTCACGACTCTAGTCAACCCGACTTAACTCCAATTCAGATTCTCTAATCCTTTATATTCGCCATTCTGATATGAATTTCATTGTTCACGAAGAACTTGTTGTCCTAAGTATTTCATACTATTCCCGTAACCATCTGAAGACAATTCAATAATTTGGTCTTCCCAATCAAGTACCATAGTCTTACTGTGTTTGATAAATTTCTTATCGACTTTCAATTCACATACTTTTCGTGACCATACTCAAGTCAACTCGTTTAACAGCACTACTTCCAACTTACTAATTCCAAGTGTACAACATTTCACTAACCCTTTTACTTTAGAATTTCCAAGTTGATAATCTACTCACGTAGAACTCATTCGTTTGACGACCACCATTTTGTCTCAAGCACTAAGCATACCACGTCCCACCACGATACTCGCCTTCCAAAGTCCCCTTGATACCTTATTACAAGTATTTAGAACAAATTGTCTTACTCAACGAAAGTTTTATTTTAAAATATTTTAAACACTTTAAAGTTTTCTTAGGGTGGACTTCGACAGTCTCAAAACTCTCCAACCTTGTTGGAATCCAGGACACTAAAATCGTATTTTATTGCATCCACCATTGTCCTCAAACCATTTTACATTTCTACTATCATATCCGATAATGTACTCAACGTAATACCATGTCTTCCTCCCATTTTTACCGGTTCTGTTCACTTACTCATTAAAACTTCGTCTTTCCAATTTATATTTCCTCCTCTCAATCTATATTGACTTACCCAAAGTCTCTTTACTCTATCCACTTTCACAATTGTTCTTGCTCAGTATTGTAATAATTATTGTACTCCAACTTCCAGTTGGCAACCACTTGCTTCAGAAACCCAAAGATGTTTTAAAAGCATTAGAAGAAAAGGTTTTCGTTTTATTTTGAAAATACATTCAAAATCCAGGTTCGAGGTTGCCCGTACTACAACTCTCTGTGATAACAACCTTTGCTACAATCTCCCTATCAAGGTCCTCCCATCTCCATGTTATCCAAATATTCACTCGATTCCTCTGAATCTCTTATCACGTTCCATAATTCACACTTATCTTTTACTTCCAGCCTCCTATTCCTACTTCCTTTATTCTATCTCTTCTGACAAACCACTGCAAAACACTAGGGAATCTTATTACTCTTCATTTCTGTCCATTTACTCTTCATCAAGAAATTCTACAGTTTTTCCTTCAACCCATATCGTCCTTGTCGTTACATCTATACGCACATAATCATCAAGTCTAAGTAACCACTCCCGAAGTATGTCATCAATTAAACTTCTACCAACTGTAGTTTCAAACCGTCAAAGTATACTCTATCATTCCCGTTCTTAACCCCTCCTCTTAGGTCAGTCCTCCAATCCCAACATTTTCACACATACAATCGATCAAGTAGCATTCACTTCTAATCCTCATACCACATCTAAATCTACCTTGGTGCCATAACCATTCAAAATCAGGTTCAGTTGAGAGATTCCTCAATAACCACAATACTCATAGCTCGTTAAGATATTTCTCAATTCCCAATACATAACACAAGATAGGTTGAGAGATTCCTCAACCGTCCAATACATACCGTAAGATAGGTTGAGAGATTCCTCAACCATCCAATACATACCGTATACCGCACAATAAGTTGAAAGATTCTTCAACTACCCAATACACAACGTATATACCGTAAGATACATCATAAGATAACATCGTACGATTGTACCGTAGGTTAACACCGTAAGGTAAGGTGAGAGATTCCTCACCGACCCCATATGCTAGAAACACATATTGCTGGACTATCTTTCTATCACAAAATCCAACTGTTCATCCTTATTCTCTTACGCCACAATAATTAACCTAATGTCTGAAACAGAACTCTTATCAATCAATCTCAATCCCAAAACTTCACTACGAACAATTTCCTTCATTTTCTATGTGGACTATGCAGAAATCTCCTCTGACGTTCACTATTCAACTCCGCTCTCGGTTAGATCCCTCAAAGGACACTCATCATTATCGTTGAAACCATCCACCGATTCGATCAAAACCATTTTCTTTTCGCTTATGAAACTGTTCCACGATTGTGTGTTGAGATTGCAGTGCCGATGGTGCATTGACATAACGAATTTCCACTTGTGGAGGCTGAACGTTCATCTGTTCTCTTTCACTTACCGCTTGTATGAAATTTCCCACCATATTCACTATTTGGTCCATCCACGAATGCGGTGACAATTCTCTTGGTGGATCAGCCATAACGTTTCAAATATTTCCCCTGTTGAGTTCAATGCATAATGACCATGCATGCTATGCCACAATATAGATATATGTGCACAGTTCATCACAAGCAACAAATGCTAATGCATGAAGCATTTCTACAATGATAACCATTATCTTCACAATTACACACTCCACTCGACGTCACTCAGCATATATAACATCACTCGTTCCCAAGGCTCTAAACTTAAGCTCTGATACCACTAAATGTCACAGCCCGGTCCCACAATAGCGGAACCCGAGCCCGTGGCACGCCACCGAGGCTAAACCAATTCATTAACGTTCCCAAAATTAGGTTTGAAGAACACACGCAGCGGAATAAACAAGTCATTTTGAAAACTAACCGTCCAGTCGACTGATCCTCAGACCCAGTCGACTGATCCTGGTCCAGCAGAAAGTTGGGTTTTAAAACACCATCCAGTCGACTGCTTTCTACACCCAGTCGACTGGGGCTTCAAATTTTCAGTCGACTGATACGGTCCGGTCGACTGAAATCCAGCCTGGTACAAAAATCAGTTTTGAAAACCATGATCCAGTCGACTGTGTCGGGGACCCAGTCGACTGATCCTCCATGAAACAATGTAGAGAGTTGCTGAAAACAGAGGCTCCAGTCGACTGTTTCCTCAACCAGTCGACTGATTTGTGGCAGCTTCTCATTCTGCAGAGTTTTCTGAGTTTAAAAGCTTTTGAAATCAAACGGCGATCAAACACACACTTCCAAAAGTACTCCAAAACAATTCTAACTGTATTAAAACATTTCTAAAGTACAGTTACAACATGTTACTAACTATTACAACCTTTTAGATCCGTCCTAACATACTAAGTTAAACATAAGATAAAACCATAAGAATTCTTATTACAACATCCTATTGTCCCAAGACTACAAGGTTTACGTTCAAGTTGCCTTCTAAAAGGACTCCCAACTCACGTGCTCAGTTCAGCGATTCCTCTCTAGCATTAACACCTGAAATGGTTATTTGAATAACCACACATATTTCGATTTGTTTAAGCTAAAGCTTAGTGAATAAATCAACATATGCACATGAATGATAAACATGTCCGCATTCACATCTCTACATTTCATACTAGTCGCCGGAGACTCACGTGCCCGTCCATATTCCCAATCCGCGACTCCTCGTCAATAAGTCCACGCGAAAGGGTAAGACCCACGATTCTTTTCTTCAATCGTGCGACCTTAAAGCCCTCAATCTGCTCTACAAAATGGTACGGTGACCACGTGCTCCTGCTAACCCAAATAAGCAACTTAACATGCTCAAATACATATCACCATGCTCGCGGTAATTAAAACATATCACCGTGCTATTGAGCCTACTTATCAATATAAATGCCCAATATGAACTACACAATATATCTCTAAGAATTAATGCATGCTATTCAAACATAACATGAATACATGCCAAGAAATCATTCCAAAAACATAGTTGAATCACTCACCTCCGATTTACGCGCTTAAAATACGATCCAAAGAAAACCCGTGCACAAAGAACGTGCAGAAGTCCGTCTAGTACAATTCCTATGGATCAGAATTCCATTTATCAACTTTTATGAAAAAAATCTAAAAAAATAACTTTTCGGAAAAATTGGCCAAACAAGCCCTAACATATATCAAAACGAAGCTCTTACCTCGAGGAGCTCGAATATGAAATATGGGAGAAACCAGACTGACGGAAGGTCGTCGTTTGGCGTCGCAAAGCTCTAAGCTTCAAAATCTCCCTCTAGCCCCCTTTTTGGCCTCCTTTTGGAATTAGGTTAGAAGTTATGAAAAACCTAAAGTCATCACTTCCTATATATAGGCAAGACTATTGGGAATTTACATTTACCTCCCCACGAGTTTTCAAAACTCCTAATCAGTCTCTGAAACTTTCTATACAGCTTATTCATAGCTTTATAAGTGAAACTTCGAAATTATAAAAGTTTTCGACTAAGTTTCGTTTGGTCGCTAAAACGCGAATTTCTACATGACGTTTCCGAAGTTGCTAATTAGCCTACCAAATTAATAGCGTGTTCATTCGTTCTCACCAGGATACTAAAATTAACAACAAAAATATATTCTAAGCCAGAAAATAATACAGATATTGAAATACACAGGTAAATATTTATTTTCAGATAAACATTTAAAATGTTCCACAGTGACCGTCTCATACTCGGAGAGACTTCACAAACAATAAATCCTCAATCACAACAGTTTCAAAGGGTTCTCTAATACAGACACCCAAATCAACTCGTGAGTCAAAACTCACTCAACCATGTGCCAAAAGACACGCCACAACACATTACCATGCATGACAATGTAATGCAAATGTAATAACACAAATGTGGGTGTTATAGAAGTACATTTGCCAACCTTCGAAGCTTTCATTGTCATTCTCATTGGTGGCAAATAAGATAGCCTCGTCTGGGAAGGAAGTATCCATTGGCTCATAGTTATCGATCGAAGTCTTTGCTAGTTGATCGGCGATTGCCTGACCCTTTATGGCCTTCTGAGTAACATCGATGATGTCAAATTCTGTCAGTAGCATCTGCCGATTTGAGATCTTCCAGGTCAGCACTGGTTTTCTCGAAGATGTACTTGAGCGGGTCCATCCGGGCGATCAGACATACTATATAGCTGAGCAAGTAATGACGGAGTCTGGTGGCGGCCCAAGCGAGGGCACAACAAGTTCATTCTTGTACAGAGTATCAAGATTCATAGTCTGTGAACCTCTTGCTAAGGTAGTAGATGGCACGTTCCTTTCGTCCAAACGCATCGTGTTGGCCCAGTACACATTCCATTGAATGGTCAAAGACCGATAGGTAAAGCAACAAAGGACGACCTGGCTCTGGCGGGACCAGCACGGGTGGATTTAGGAGGTACTTCTTAATTGTATTAAAGGCAACCTAACAATCCTTGTTCCACGTCTTGTCAGAATCCTTTCGGAGTAGCTTGAAGATCGACTCACACTTGTTTGTGAGTTGTGAGATGAAACAGCTAATGAAGTTGTAGACACCCCATTTTTGCCCAACCCAGTCATTTAAAAAATAAAGTGTTCATTGACACGAGCATGTCGTTTTTTGAATCATCCCAATCTGACCTCAAATAAAAAAGATATTGTAAGTCAAAACTATGGGGTCAAAAGGTCAACAATCTCGCATGCACCGGACCACACATGACTATTGCTCCACATTCTTTGGGGGGTAAATACTTTCGGTGGATTCACAATCGAGAAAACAAACAAAATAATAAAAAAAAAAAGTCTAGCACATGCTAGGATCCCATTTTTATTACTTTTCTTTTCTTTTTCCTATCACTCACTTCTTTGTCTCCCACTCCCCTTTCTTTTTCTTTTCTTATTTTTCTCCCTTTTCTCTTCTCTCCGATAGAAATACTCACATTCCTATCTGCACAAGAGGGGGGAGAACCCCACTCCCTCACCTCCTTCTCATCTCTCTTCTCAAATTCAATCACCATTGAAGGACCAAGTCCATTTTGCTAAAGTTCACTGCTGTGATGATAATCAAGGTATCACCACGAATTCATTTTTGATTCAAATCAAATGAAACCAATTGGAGAGTGTTTTTAACTCAATGATATTGGTCAATGATTTTTCTCAGAATTTTAAAAAATCATATGACCCATTTTTAAAGCACAAATACACAAGGCATACAATCTGCCAGAAACATCACAGCAGTGACACTAGATCACGTTCACTGTTTGGACTACTTCAAGATTTTTTCTTCACTCCATTTTTTGTCCATTAACTATAGCCTCTTAACTACGTCTGTGAATTTTTTTGATTTTTTTTGGATCAGTTTAGTTTTTGTAAAAAATCGTCCAATTTCAGTCGACAGTGCAGTCCCTATTTCTGAGTAAAGGTGCTTCTAAACTCAATTTCTCCCAATCTCCAAAAAATATTGCAAAATGGTTTTCTATCATAGAAACTAGACTCATTTGGGAACTTTCTCTCAAAATTTCAAAAAATTGGGAACAACAGAACCTCTCCATTCCATTTTTGGAAGACTTCTCTCAAAGCTGTGAAAAAACTGCACTCTGACATGATTTTTTGTAAAACTTTCCTTCTATCTCTTTCATTTGGGATTTTGATCTTTTTCAAATGAATAAATCCTAGTATATTAGAAAACTTCTAAGAAAAAAGAATAAAAAACAAAAAACAAAAAAAAAGAAATTTTATTTTTCTTTTTTATCAAATATTCACGTTTATCAAGTTGTTCAATAACTTTGATAAATGAAAATTTGAGCATCTTTTTATTTCTACTAAAACCGAATATGCCTAATTTATCAAGTTGATCAATAACTTTGATAAAAGAAAATTCGAACATTTTTCTTTTGGGCACCGACCCTTACTTCCGGCATAAAAAATCAAAAATACAAAAAAAAATCTCTTTTCTTTCTTTTGGACACCGACCCTTATTTTTGGCATAAAAAATAAAATACAAAAAAAAATCTATTTTCTTTGTTTTGGGCACCGACCCTTATTTTCGGCATAAAAAATAAAATACAAAAAAAAATCTCTTTTATTTGTTTTGGGCACCGACCCTTATTTTCGGCATAAAAAATTTAAAAAAAAAAAAAAAATCTCTTTTCTTTCTTTTGGGCACCGACCCTTACTTCCGGCATAAAAAATAAAAAATACAAAAAAAAATCTCTTTTCTTTCTTTTGGGCACCGACCTCTATTTTCGGCATAAAAAATAAAAATACAAAAAAATCTCTTTTCTTTGTTTTGGGCACCGACCCTTACTTTCGGCATAAAAATAAAAAATACAAAAAATATCCCTTTTCTTTCTTTTGGGCACCAACCCTTACTTCCGGCATAGGAATAAAAGAACAGAAAAAAAATACAAAAATACAAAAAAAAAAACACTTCATTCTCCACTTACTTGCACAAACTCATTTCAATCTCAATCACTTTCCAAAATTCCTAGTTACACCATTTTTCACTCGAATCGTTTTTCAAAACTCACTACTTCAAAGGTTAAAGCCTAGGACTACACCGTACAGGTTAAAGTTCCTAGCTACACCATCTTTGCTCAAAATACTACTTCACACTTACACGGTCTAGATCGATCAACTTTTTCAAAACACTTGCACGCACACACACACACACATGTATAAAGCATAGAACTACGTACGGCCTGATCTCGACTTGAGATACGTATGCAACCCCTCATTTGGGTGCGGCCATAACCACATCTTTTTTTTTTATTACTTTCTTGTACATCCTCACACTCTATTATCTTTCACTTATGCCCCATTGTCATGAAAATCACTAGAATTGGTAACCGTGCTTTGCATGGATGTTCGAGGGTGCCTAACACCTTCCCTCAACATAATCGAGTCCCCGAACCCATATTTTAAAAGATCTCTAGTTTTCACATGGCTATTCAGAGTCATACTTTTAAAGGGCCCACTTTTCTTAAAACAATTTTTCAAAAGTCAAAGATGAATTACTTTAATTGTCTTTGCAGGGGTCCTAACACCCAAATGTTAGGTGGCGACTCTGAACATTTCAAATTGGCCCTACCATACTCTTTTCACCACTCCTAATAAAAATTCGTCGCATTTCACCCACTTTCAAAAAAAGCCAGGCCCACACCGACAGTCAGGCTGTGCCGAAAGAGCGGGCGCGACAGAAGTAATTCGTCCTAGGAATCCTCGGATTTCCTTTTCCCTCATAGGAGCAGGCATTTCAGTAATGGCCTTGATTTTTCCAGCGTCGATCTCGATGCCATGTTGGCTGACCATGAATCCTAATAACTTTCCTGAGAGGACGCCAAAAGCACACTTGGCTGGGTTTAGCTTGAGCCTGTACTTCCTAAGGAAATCGAAAAGTTTTTTTAGATCAATGAGGTGTTCCGTCGTCTTCCGAGATTTTATGATCATGTCGTCGACATAGACCTCTAGTTCTTGATGCATTATGTCATGGAAAAGAGTAGTCATGGCCCTTTGATAGGTTACCTCGGCGTTCTTAAGGCCAAATGGTATGACTCGATAGCCGAATGTGCCCCAAGGTGTTATGAAAGCTATCTTCTCCCGGTCTTCCTCGTCTAGGAGGATCTGATTGTAACCAGAAAACTCGTCCATGAAGGAATAGATCTCGTTTCTGGCCGTGTTGTCAACTAGTATGTGGATATTCGGCAGAGGGAAGTCATCCTTTGGGCTTGCCTTATTGAGGTCCCTGTAGTCGACACAGACTCTGACTTTGCCATCCTTCTTGGGTACTGGTACTAATCATGCAATTGGAGTATTTAATGATTCATAACACCAATTAAACATTCACAACAATATATGGTCGCAGGCGTGTCAAGTAATCAATCACCATCGTTTTGGACCCCTGATTCCGGGCCATTTTCACTTTGTCGTCGCTTTAAAAGCGATATCACACACTCTCAAGTGGCCGAAGTCAATTTGTTGTGGTCGTCACTACCATCCCCTTTTATTTGAGGATTTCATCCCCCTTTTCTCTGAGAAATGACGTCCCTTAAATATGGGCTAAATAATGGTGATTATCAATTGACACTCTGTGACCCAAATAAGCACATAAGCAGCTCAACATGTCAATATGGCAATTTCATTAATTTAGACATGTTAAAGCTAACTAATCACATGCTTTTCTACTTAATCACAATTAAGCATTTTTAAGCATTTTATAGCAATAAATCACATTAAACATCCAATTTGGGGATTAGGACACTCACCTCACGAATAAGTCCCAAATAAGTCTAGAAATCCCAAGCTCCTTCGTAAAACTAGCTCTAGTTATTCCCAATGATATCCCTACATATATATATATCATATATATGTATCACCCCTCAAAATAGGTCGCAGAAAGACATCATCAAAAGTGAAAGAGAAAGACATAGAAATAATCTTCTTATCTTCACGAGTCCGAATATGGTTTCGGTTCGCGAAACAGAGGTCGTACGACGAAGCTACGGCGACAAAATGGCGCGGAACCCTTTATATATATATATATATTATTTTTCCTTTCCTGTTGAACAATTTCTTTGTTCTAATGTTCTAACCTTCTGTTTCTTTTTTTCTTTTTTTTTGATTCATACTAACCGACTAACATCCTCATATACTTGAGGATATGTTATGACTTTGCCATAATTCTATTTACACCCCCATATGTTTCTAAAGTCCTATTATGAAACCCCCTAAACTTTATATTAACTACCAAATATCTAAGTAGGTATGTGTCTATATCACGCATGAGTCCCAAAAGTGGTCCCAAATATTTTATGAAGTTGCTAATTAGCCTACTAATTGTGAACCATATTTCTGTTCGCTCTCACTAAGGTACCCAAACTGGCACCATAAAAGGTCATACTAGTAATAAAATATTCAAAATAATTAAATAATTATTCATTTAATCACATAAATGCAACTAAATGCAATTTATCTAATCTGGACCTCCCGTGGGTCCCATTTCATATATGTCCAACTGTGCCCTTATCAAGGCACTTATCACATTGGGGTAATTGGAACTTATCCAAATATCACATGTAATTAATTATACTAATTAATGCATGAAAAATAAATATTACTTCCATTTTCTGGGTATGGGTATTACACGTTCTGATATTCCTTCGAGAATTGGAATAACTCCTGTTTATGCCCCTGCGATAATTGATGGCCGATTTTCAGTACTCGAGGATTTTCGATGGTCCCGATGTTGATAGTATCGGTTTCTTCTAAATTAGGCTTTGGCCTGTCCTCGAGTTCTGAGATTAATCTTCCATGCAAGTTCGAGGGGTGCTTCCTCATTTTGACCGAACTATTAAACTTAGGGGGATTTACCTCTAGAAATCAATGATGAATAATGTCCCGACGATTTTCTTCAAGTTCATTGCTTCGACTTCTGAAAAGCTTCAAGTTCCCAAACCTTGCTCCTAATACCCCTAGATTTGGCCAATCATTGACCATCTGTCTCGAACTCACTGAATCATGGGTTACTTTCTAAAAAAAAATAGAAAAGATTAAATAATAATGATATTTTCTAAAAATAACATTGTTTCCCATTTTTTAGATTCAAAAAGATAAAAAAGAAAAATATTATATTTGGTGATTCATATGATTAATTTGGATTTAAAATGAAAATGTATCTATACATACATACACATATATATATATATATAAGTAAAGGAAACTAATAAAAGAAAGTATCCCATGTGATTTGGAGAGTTAGAGATTTCTTGGCATATTCCTAATCTAAGCAAATACCCAAAGAGCCCTTTTGTTGGGCACTAATCTCCCATGTGCTTTGAAGATGCTCTGGAATGTTCATTTATTCTACCCAACTTACATGTCTTTCAAGTTTCTTGGAATTACATAGAAGTGCCATGGAGAGTTAGAGATGCCATATAATATTCCTAACCCACCCCAAATTGACCTATCTACCCTTATCTTAGCCACTAAGGAAATCAAAGTCTACATAAACTCAATTCTCTCATTAGGGTAAGGGGGGGGGGGATACTTGAATTATATAGAGAAATATATTGGGAGAGCTTTAGAGGAGAAAAAGATAGAGAGAGAAACTCTACCAACTATCTACCCAAATCCCACCAAAACTCTATCCAACCATCAAATCAAATCACCATGGAAGGAGCTTGACGCTTGAGGAAGAAGAGGAGGAAAAGCTTGAGGAATTCAACATCTCTACAAATTTTGAGAAGATCTATAGGTAAAACCTTCAAATCTATCTTCATATATAATAATTCAATCACAATTCAAAGTTTTGACTAGGATCTTTACACATTTTCAAAAAGTCTCTTCTTACCTCATTTCTTCACACAACACAAGAATTGTGATTGAATCTCACTTACCTTCATTGACTTGGATCTAAATGGAGCTTTGGATTTAAGATTAAAAGAATTTATGACTTGGGTTTTTTCCAAATAACTTTGTTGTTACTTCATTTTGTCTATACTTTCTTTGGAAAATCCATGAGATCTTCAATATCTCATTGGATCTCTTTTAGTTTGATCCTTTAGTCCCCTATGATCTTATGATTTATATGGGGATTAGGTTGATCATAGTTATATCCACATATGCTTGGATGGGTTCAAGTCTTATTTCATGACTTGGAGCCTTCAACTTGAGAATCTCATAGAGTTCTCTCTAGACTCTATGAAGGTTCATACGGATTTGATCATGTTTAGTCTCCAAGGACCAATGACTTGAGAGGGGACTTGAATAAAATAAATCTATATTCCTCAAGGACCACATATTTGGGAGAGGAATTAGAAAATAATCTAAGTTTAGAATAAGAGTATGAATGATAAGTTGATATTGGTGCAGTGAATTCATGAACCCACTGTGATCAAAGATTTTTTTTATTAAATCATGGTCTATGGGAATTGAATGAGACCAATTGGAAAATGTTCATATCTCATATATGCATCACTAGAAGTTTTTGTTTTGATGAAATTTTATACTTAGGATGGTTTGGCCTTATGTTTGGTGAACTAGTCACTCTCTGTCCGAAATTTCAGAACAGTAAGTCCATTTTAAACTTAGTAGATCAGAACCTTCATCAGGTTTTCTTGACCTTAAATAAATTTTTCTATGAATATTAATGTGTTAGGAAGATACCCTAAAAAAATCAAAGTGATTCTGATATTTTTACTATTTTTAGAAAATCACATAAAAACTCTGGATAGAGAGTTAAAATTTTTTGAGTGATGTCTGGTCATGACTCTATTCCCAGAAATTCAACCGTTGGATCTTTGACTTTCTTTTTGGGTTAGAAACTAGACTCATAGAGGCATAACATACTAAAAAATAATTAAGATCCAACCGTTGGAAGTATTTTATTTCTATTTTTGAAAGTCTGGTCTACTCTCTGTAATTCTTACAATGCTGTCACTGTTTTGATAAAAATTGAATAACTCTAATCTAATGGACTCCTAATATCCTAATATCTAAATCATGTTCTAAATAAAGTCAATTAAGTTTAAATCCAGAGGCTAGATGATCCAAACTAATGAATATCTCATAACTCATGCTCATGCATTCATTCATACATATTGATACTCATAAGTAGAATTCATTTTTGGTTTTGAGTTGCACTTGATTGAACCTAATTTAACATGACTAGGGGTTCTTTATGATCATGCTGGGGCTATGGCATCTCTATATGGACATTACATTGGCTCCTAGTTGAGACTTGTATATTTATAGAGGCGCTATGGTTCCAACTAGTTATAAGGAATTCAAAATTATGTCAATTCTTTCTCTACTTGATAGATTTAAGCTAGAAGTTTAGGATTGATTATTTGATATCTTGTTTGAAGCATGTGGACTAATCTTTGTTTTGTAGCGCTATTGAGGTACGATTTCTCAATCCCTCCCTAGTTTATTTATCTCCTTGATTTTATTGATTTTCGACTCCATGTGCGACACCTTAGATTAGGTCTTGCTTTATGTGTATATGTGATTAGAGACCCTTTTCTTAGGATTTCTATTTTGCATGCATCACACGTTTAATATTCGCAACGGGATCCCAGGTAAGTTCGTTAGTTCCCTATTACATATCATATTGCTTGCTAATTGAATTAAATGGTTTTGGATGCTATTTTATCGTTAACAATTTTGCACCCTTTTTGATATGCTTTTGTAATGTATATATACATATGTATTAGTTGAGTGCATGCTTATATTAATAATTCGATTAAAAAGGATGTTAATTAGAGGCCTATCACGAGATAGGATGAAAGGGGGTGTTTTAGTCCGCCGGACTCCTTCCCCTTTCATTCCATAATCCCCGGACCCAGTTTATCTTTGGTTTTGCAAAAGATCGGTTTGATTTTAAAATGGTTTCTTAATTTTCCTTTTAAAAATTAAGTGGCGACTCTTTGTATTTGAAAATGTAATTCAAGAATCATTTTAAACAAAAGTGAGCCCAAATATCTTTTATTCTCTTCATGATTTTGACTGGCTAGGATTCAGGTTTTGAAGTCAACATGCATCTTTTTTTTTTGCTCTAACTTTTGCCTAGGCACCCTTTCGGGTTTTCATCCTAGCGAGCTCTTTTTTCTTTTTTATGTTTCTTCTTTTTTTTGTGCTCTAACTTTTGCCTAAGTGCCCTTTCGGGTTTGCCTAGGCTTAGTATTTGGGAGAAGGGGATGGTGAGCAAGCCTCAAGTCCCAAGTTTATCTTTCCAAGATTGAGCGAGAGTATCTTTAAATTCTAAAGTAAAGCTAATTAATTCTCTACTCCTCTGTGGATTTGGCGCAAAATTTGCTTTGTTCTTTGGGGATCCATTTTCAATGCAAAGATTTGTCAACAAAATATTTTCCATTATAAGATGATGAATAAATGAAAAGTGAGATGATACATTATTCACAATTAAAGCACATTGATTCATGATAATACAGAGTTTGAGTCAGCCGTCTTGTGTATTTGCTTTATCAAGTCTGTCCTCCTTTGGTGAGTCAATAATGGTCTCAAATGTGTGGGTTTAAGATGATGAATAAAGATTTAAAAAGTCTCCATGAGCATCCCAAGAGCAATGCGAGCAAAAGTTCCAAACGCCATCACAACATAATGCTAAAGTGGTAATATAAGAAGATTCCAAAACTAGGGGCAAAGGTGACTTCCCTCTTTTGATAGAACTGATATGTTTTTTTTCAAAGGTCCGCAAATGCATAAAATCATTCGTTCCAATCAGCTCCATTCAAATTCTTTGAGCCTGAGGAGACTCCCGAACATGTGTTAGTCCTCAATGGCAGCTTCTCTCAGTGTTAGTCATCAATGGCATATGTGTTAGTCTTCAATGGCATCTGCATTAGTCCTCAATGGCAGCATCATTTGTGTTAGTCCTCAATGGCATCAACATTAGTCCTCAATGGCAGCATCATCGGTGTTAGTCCTCAATGGAAACCTTGCGTTAGTTCTCAATGGCAGCATCATCGGTGTTAGTCCTTAATGGCAACCTTGTGTTAGTCCTTAATGGCAGCATCATTAGTGTTAGTCCTCAATGGCATCTGTGTTAATCCTCAATGGCAACCTTGCGTTAGTCCTCAATGGCAGCATCATCGGTGTTAGTCCTCAATGGCATATGCATTAGTCTTCAATGACAGCATCATCACTGTTAGTCCTTAATGGCATCTATGTTAGTCCTCAATGGCATCTGCATTAGTCCTTAATGGAAGCATCATTTGTGTTAGTCATCAATGGCATCATCGTCAGTGTTAGTCCTCAATGGCAGCATCATCGGTGTTAGTCTTCAATGGCAACCTTGCGTTAATCTTCAATGGAAGCATCTTCAGTGTTAGTCCTCAATGGCATATGTGTTGGTCCTCAATGGCATCTGCATTAGTACTCAATGGCAGCATCATCTGTGTTAGTCCTCTAAGGTAATCTCTGTTAGGCCTCAATGGCAACCCTCATTAGTCCTCAATGGCAATCTCTGTTAGTCCTCTATGGCGATATTTGTTAAGTTCTTAATGGCACTCCTCAATGGCAATTTATCAATCCTCGATGGCATCTGTATTAGTCCACAATGACAAGCATTTAGGAATAAGTCAATGCAGAGAGATCTTGACTGTTGGAATAAGTCATTATCTAGATATCGTCTTGGCTGTTAGAATAAGTCATTACGAGAACGTCTTGACAGCTGGAATAAGTCACCTTAGAACGAACGTCTTGACTGTTGGAAAAAGTCACCTCAGAGCGAACGTCTTGATTGTTGGAATAAGTTACCAAGCATATTTTAGTTCATCCGTCATTTTGGAGTATAAGGCGTGAAGCGCATCTCAGGCATTCAAGCAGCTCAGTTCCTAAATTACTCTATTTTTGTACTGTCAACCTTTTCTTACTGTGTTGGTTTTGTCTTGTAATAAGCTTGGACTCATGCAAATTAGATTACATAAATTTTTAGGTGGTGTTCTATTTCACTTAGAGTTTTGATATTTCAATTTTGGGCTTTTAGCAAGCAATGCCTCTGGCTCCTTTGCTGCTTGTTTGATGCTAACCAGTTGATTTTATTTGGAGTTTCTATTTATTATTGGATAAATTGGACTTTTTTTGTTTGATTCCTTGCATTGATTTAATTTTTTTATTTTTTATTTTGGTGTCCAAAGATTCTACATGCTCCTAGGTTATATTTCTACAGAGATATTTGTGAATAAAAGAGGAATACATGAGGTGGCAGTGGTGTTGACAAAGGTAAGGACTATCCTTTTTCTTCTTGTTCAATGTTCACTACTTTTACAAAATGGTTTTTGTTTGTCCAGCTTTGCCTCTAATGATCCTACCTTTTATTTCAATTCCAAAACTTGAAGAGGGTGTATAGGGAATATCTAAAGCCTCTAAAGGCTGAAGCCATTGATATATAATAACCTTGTAAACAGGAAGCATGATTTAGGTGTTCATTAATTTTTGAAACTTCTACATTTTAGTCACCTTAGTTTGAAGAATTGAATTTTTCTTTGCAAAAGATATTACTCTCAACTTAGCAACAAAATTCAATTTTCTGTAAGTCCATGTTTTCCTCTTGATTTCCTCTCACAAGTGTGCTACATTTTTCTTTTGACCTCTCTTCATGTAGCCATTGGCTATATTACTTAGCTATATGTAGTCCATGTTTGAATGCAACTTCTAGATTTATCTAGTATTTATCTAAACAACTGTCCCCATACCTTTGAGAAAATCAGAAAAACATAATTCTTTGTAATTTGCTCAGTCAAAGAACGCACGAGGGGTATTTGGGTGCTGACTGTTGACTTGGGTTTGGCTTATTGGTCTGCTACTGGTTTATAAGTACTGGTCCTTTTATTTTGATAAAGAATAGTTGCTACCTTCCATTTGCTAAGAGCTATCGCCTAGCTACAACCTTGTGTAGGTGCTTTCTGTGAGTTTATAGCTAATGATTTGTTAAAGGTTATTCGTTAATTTGATGCAGAGGTGTTTATCATAGGTGTTCAACTGGACTACATAAAGTATGTCTAGAATACCATCTAAGTTGTTTTGACAATTAAGTTAGACAAGTTCAAGCAATGAATACACAGTGGTGCTTTAATAATTGAAAGATTTCGTTTCTTATACAAATTGTGCTAACAAAATTGCATAATATCTTCACTATTTCGTAGGTGTGATTACAAAAATGCTGGGAATTAGTTCACATTAGTAGCTGATTAGGTATAAATTAACCCTTTAAATTTGAATTGTGACTCAAAACCAAGTTTGATATATGTAGTTAGTTAATTGATTCTTAATCATAGCCTTTTGTGGTGTTCCAAAACTGTATCTTGACACAGGTTCTTATAAGAGGCGGCCTTGCTTTATCAAGACATTAGTGAAGAACTGATTATAAATGCTACATCAAAGGGATGTAGTGCAGTCAGAGGGCGGGAGTGTAAAGTACATGCTTGTTATTTATATGTTGATGTTTTCTTTATAGGATTCATAGAGAATTATTGTAAAGTATATGTTTGTAATTTACATATATTGATATTTATTTTTAGGATTCCAATGATGTAGGTTATCTATGACTGGACTATATGGATTATTTTGGTTGTATTGGGTGTAGATTAAGCTTTGTTATTTTTTGTATTTGGTATGGATTATTATGCTTGTTAATTAGGAGCAAATAAATATTAGGAAGCATATAAATAGCCTTTTTTTTTTAATTTAAACATATTACTAACGGATATACCCATTAGGAAATACGTTAGTGATTTTTTTTTTGTTTTTTCTGGAAATTACTAACAGATATATCCATTAGAAATTGTTGACAAAACCGTTAGTATTCAATATAAATCTTCTAAAATAGTTGGAAAACTAACCGTTAGTAACTAGATTTCCAACGGATATATCCGTTAGTAAAAGTTTGATTTACTAACGAATTTTACTAACGGATATATCCGTTAGTAAATCTGTTAGTAATATTACTAATACTAAAATACTAACGGATATATCCATTAGTAACATTTATTCTAATGGATATATCCGTTAGTAATGAGGTCATATGGTGTAGTGCTTCCGTATATGGGGGATGACTCCTTCAGTGATGAGACTAGATTTTTGGCCCTTCTAGAATTTCTTTTTATACCCGAGGCCACGAGGGTTGTTCTGAGTTGGTGGATTGATTGGCTCTGTCCGCCCTTGGTTTAGTCTTCCCAGGCCCTGACTAATAGCCATTTGCCTTAAGTTGTCTGGCCATGTTGACATGGGCCTTGGAGTACGACAGCTTCCTCTCTACCTTTCCCTCTGGTGCATAAGTGGCACATGATAACTCTGAGATCTGGTATGTAGCAGGCTCAACCTTTCCACTTGTGCTGATGTGTGGGATCGAGGGTTCTCCGAATATTGCGTATTCTTTTTCATCGTGGACGATGATTAGCAACCCCTCGATCACATATTTAACATTTTGCTGTAAAGTGGAGGGAACTGCCCCAACCAAGTGGATCCATGGTCTGCCGAGGAGCATGCTGTAGGAGGCAGGGATGTCCAAGATTTGGAATGTGACCTGGAATTCATGGGGTCCAACCTCGACCGGAAGGTCTATCAATCCGAAGGTTTCCCTGCGGGCTCCATCGAAACCTTGGACGATAGTGTTAGACCTTCTAATTCGTGTCTAATCGATGCCCATTCTCTCGATTGGGACCAAAGGGCAGACATTGATCGCAGATCCATTATCAACAAGCAATTGATTAAGTATCATGCCTGAGCATTTTACTGCGAGGTGTAGGGCCTTGTTATGACCAGTCCCTTCGAGTCCAATCTCGTCATCGGAGAAAGAGATCATGTTGGCGGCTAAGATGTTACCCACGATCTCTGCAAGCTGGTCACTTGAAATACAGATGGAGACATGAGTCTCGTTGAGTACCTTCAAGAGGTGTTACGGTGAGTCTCAGAGGTCAGTAGCAGAGATAGTATCAGAATCTGGGCAGGGAATTTGCTCAGCTGTTCAATGATCTTATACTCGCTGCGCCTAAGCATTTTCAAGAATTCTATTACTTCTTTGTCAGAGACGGTTTGCTTAATTGGGCCGTTAGTTCGGACATGTTCGCCTTGATCGACAAACCTTCCCGTATTTGAGATTTTATCGATATCTGCTTGACCTGGGATGTGATACACCCATGAGATGGCATAGGTGTCCTCCACCAAAGGTTGGATGATGGACCGGGGAGCGTAGATGTCACGCCCCGACGTAGCATAAATATGGAAATCATTTAATTTCCTTTATGGACCCGTAGGTCGCGACAGTTTGAAGGATCGATTCCGTCCCAAACGTCGAACAACATAAACAATATAATCAGAGCAGAGCAATAAAGGCTTACAATATTTTTCTAACTTATTACATATTACAATACGGGGTCAACTAAGGCACAAGCCGCCTTAAAACAAAACAATATCTATTGACTATTACAGTTATCCTTATTACAGAATTCGTCTTATAACTTAAAACATATAAAAGTAAATTCTCTTTCCGGCAGGGATTCTCAGTATGCGTAGTCATAGGGCCCAGCATAATCATAACCTGAAAAGCCTGAACACGAATGTCCAGGGCGCATCAACGCCATCAGCTTCAAGAAGCTGGTGAGTATTAAAAACATAACTTTGAATGTAAAACATACTCATTTACCATTTTTCAATTCTCATTTAATTCAACAAGTTTACATTAAAGTAAAGAGTTCATTTTTAGAAAACAACCACAATATCATTTGAAAGCTTTAATTCACATATATGTGACCGTGTATGAAAAACAATGCACCATCTCATCTTACCGACTCTTTTCTCTCGACAAACACAACAAGCCACTATCTCACACTAGTATCCTTGTAATAGTCCGATAGCCACACTTTAGCACAGGGGTGCCAGGGAATGTCCAATTTGCCTCACACTTTGGTCCGGGGTACCAGGGAGTGTCCAATGCCTCACACTTTAGTACCTAATCCGCCTCGCAAATATCGAAGGTAACCTCACGCAATATCCAGACTCGGGTACCAGGGAGTGTCCGTAGGCCACACTTTAGCACTACCATGGGTGCCAGGGAATGTCCAAGTTCGGCGTCACGCACTTTAACGCTACCATGGGCGTCAGGGAGTGTTCAGTTTTGCCACCGTCGCATTACAAAGATACTCTCACCGCAATCTCAACACGTCACACTTTGGTACACCATTACCAGGGAGTGTCCACAACACAATCTCAACCACACACTCTTTTCCACTCTGACTACCACACACCATGCATGTACAACTGACTTCACGTGAATGTCATGTAACTATTCACAGAACATATGGAGTGCTAGGAATAATAATAATGTATGCTTGAAAAGAATTGAATTCATAATCTTTCCTTGATGACCAATCATACCCAAAACGTAATCTGTTTAAACCTTTTTTTTTCCCACAAAACAGAGCCTTAAGGTTCATAATACATCACCCAAATAGTTCCTTAACATAAAATAAGCAAAATCTAGAAACAATCAGAAGTCGCGCGCGCGGGCCGCTCGCTTGATATGCCTATTTTCCCGTTTTATTATATAAACTTTCCTTACTGCCTGGAAACACACAGCTCGCGCGAGCCGCTCGCGCGAACTGCCAAATTTTTCTTTTTCTTAAAAAAAAAACTTTTCTGTCTGCTTGAAAACACACGGCTCGCGCGAAGGGTCGCTCGTGCGGTCCGCTCGAGCGATCGCGCGCGCGAGTTCAGGCAATGTCTTCGTCTTCTTCCCTGGTAATGCCCTGTTTCTATTCTAAGGGTCTAATTTGACCCATTTTCGAATTCGGAAGCAAATAGGGCATGTAATATATGAAATTCTTTGTTTTTCCACAAGGATTAAGAATATGTAATCAATTTAACATGAATCCAAACGTAGCTCACGAATTTAATGAAAAACTAAAAGATGACAAATCTTAATTTCTAATATACTTTCTCATATGAATGAATTAAGCTTTAATACTTTAACAATAGTCTATTTATACTACAATCTTTCATTATTATCTATAAAAACATATTTTGGTTGAGTTTGAAAAATCCATGTTCTTAAGCTCAAGCTTCCATGGACGAAATTAACCATGGCAACTTTACAATAGGCTAATACTACAACAAATAAGCATGAAATTTACGTTCTTAGTGAGTTTAGAATACTCACTGAGATACGAATTGGAGAAATTGTTGAGAAAGGAATCAATATAAGAAATCCAATAACAAGTTTGGCTATGGAAGTCAAGCTTTCTCACTCTAGAATTTGTGAGTTCTCTGTGAATCTCTCTTACTCTCTTTATCAAGTTCAGTATATTGGTTTGTAGTGAAAATGTAAAGAAGATGTGTGTATGTGTTGTATATAAAGAAAACAATCTCAAACTACTTGGAGCCCAAGTAGTTTCTCACACACTCAACAATTAGAATTTTGTTTTTCAATTTCCCTGAACCACATAATACACACACACACACACGTATACACAAACAGATGCAACTGTTGATGTAGTGTAGGGGCCAAAATAGGTTCATAGGGGGTACATGGAGGTGTTTGGCAATTAAGCTTTTGGCATAAAAATTACACATGCACTAATGTATTATCCAAACAAGGCACCATCAATCATTACTTATCATAAATGGAATAAATCATGTGTCACATCTTGATTGGTGGAGTTTCCCAAACTGTGGGAGATCAACGCGGCGCGGACAGTTTTGCACATAAACTGGTATTTTTGCGTCGCGGTGGTCAGTACAAAAATACAGAAAATTCATTTTAACGTAAGAAATGATTTTCTGGTTTTATAAAAATACAGTTTGAGTTAAAAGAAAATATTTCCACCGCTTTGAAATACAGTTTTAAAATCCAATGCAGGTATGACTATTTTTATAAAATCGCAGTTTGACCCCAATAAGAATTTCAATATGAATTAAAACAAGTATTAGAATCCTAAACATGAGAATTGCAAATTTGAGATAACATCAGGAACGATAATTAAATATGAAATGCAAATTTGAAATTAAATGAAATGCAGGTTGTTACACCCTTCCTCCCTTAAACAGGATTTCGCCCCCGAAATCAAGACTAACTAGTCCTGAAACAACTCCGGGTACTTCTTCCTCATCTCAGCTTCGACTTCCCACGAGGCTTCATTCTTGTCATGGTGATTCCATTGAACTTTCACCAACGGAATGTCCTTATTCCTCAACTTCTTGATACTCTGATCCAGAATCTTCACAGGTCTTTCCTTGTAAGAAACGTTATGACTCGTCTCAATATCGTCATAACTAACCACATGCGAGGGGTCTCGTATGTACTTTCTCAGCATACTCACATGAAATACATTGTAAACTCTAGACATCTTCGGTGGTAGCGCCAGTCGATATGCCACTTTCCCAACACGTTCCAAAATCTTGAACGGTCCGATGAAACGCGAAGCCAATTTCCCTCTCTTGAGACCAAAACATACCACTCCTCGGGTCGGTGAAACCTTAAGAAGCACGTGATCTCCAACACTAAATTCCAAATCTTTTCGGCGTCGATCGACATAACTCTTATACCGGCTTTGAGCGGTTCTCATCCTTTCCTTGACCAAAGAAATCTTCTCGTTGGTTTCTCTAATCAAATCTGGTCCCAACAATTCGGTATCTCCAACCTCTGCCCAGCACAACGGAGAACGACATGGTCGTCCGTACAATGCTTCGAACGGAGCCATCCCGATACTCGTGTGGTAGCTGTTGTTGTAGGCGAATTCAACCAAAGGCAAGTGTATCTCCCAAGATTCTTTTAAATCAATGACACAAGCCCTAAGAATATCCTCCATGTTCTGATTGACACGCTCAGTCTGCCCATCTGTCTGAGGGTAAAAAGCAGTACTCATCTTGACTGAGGTTCCCATAGCTTCTTGCAAACTTTCCCAGAAACCAGAAGTGAAACGTGCATCACGGTCTGACACAATCGACACAGGTGCACCGTGAAGTCGTACACCTTGTTGTATGTACATCCGGCTCATCTTTTCTACCGGGTATGTCATACTGTAAGTGATGAAATGTGCCGACTTAGTCAGTCGATCCACGATTACCCAAATGACGTCATGATTCTGTTGCGATTGAGGCAATCCCACTACAAAATCCATCGTGATGTGCTCCCACTTCCAACCAGGAATAGGTAACGGTTACAACAATCCTGACGATCTCTGATGTTCGGCTTTGACTTGTTGACACGTCAAACACTTGGATACAAATTCGGCCACGTCCTTCTTCATACCTTCCCACCAGAAATTTCTTTTCAAGTCTTTGTACACTTTCGTTCCTCCTAGGTAAACTGTATATCTTGACTTATGTGCTTCTTCCTGAATATCCTTCCTCAAATCCCCACAGTTTGGTACACATAATCTATTTCGACAACGATATCCTCCGTCACTTCCCACCTTCTATTCGGCCGGGTCTTTCTCTGACATCTTCATGAACCATGTTTGAAACTTCTCATTTTCTTTCTGAGCTCCAATAATGCGGTCGATAAGAACAGGCTGTAGGATAAGTCACCCAAAAAGTTGTCCTTCTCCTTCTTCAGCACTCTGTACCTCGAACTCCGTCAACGTCTCCAATGCTTGCCATTCTCTAACCATTAAGGAGGCGATCGTCTCCCGAGTCTGTCGACTCAAAGTATCAGCGACCACATTAGCTTTACCAGGGTGGTACTCTAACGTGAAGTCGTAATCTTTGATAAGCTCCATCCATCTGCATTGTCTCATGTTCAACTCTTTCTGTATGAACAAATATTTCAGACTCTTGTGATCGGAGAATAAATCAAACTTCTCACCGTAGAGATGGTGTCTCCAAATCTTGAGTGCAAAAACTACTGCCGCCAACTCCAAATCATGAATGGGATAGTTCAACTCATTCGGCTTTAGCTGTCTGGATCCATAAGCGATAACTCTACCATCTTGCATAAGTACACACCCTAGTCCTTGATATGATGCGTCACTAAAGATAGTGAACTTCTCATCAGGCTTGGGTATTGCTAGTACCAGTGCGGTAGTGAGTCTCTCTTTTAATTCTAGAAAGGCTCGCTCATACTTCTCTGTCCACTCGAATTTCAAATTCTTCTTTGTCAATCCAGTTAATGGTGCAGCTATTTTAGAAAACCCTTCAACAAATCTCCGATAATAGCCTGCGAGTCCCAGAAAACTCCTAACTTCCGTAGGGTTGCTCGGCCTAACCCAGTTTGACACATCATCTGTCTTGGATGAATCTACTGAAATTCCTTGGGATGAAACCTTGTGTCCCAAAACTTCACTTCTTGTAACCAGAACTCACACTTACTGAACTTGGCATATAAGTGATGGTCCTTAAGTGTCTGCATTGCTACCTGAAGATGTTGCTCGTGTTCTTCTACTGACTTAGAATAGATCAAAATATCATCTATGAAGACGATGACAAACTGATCCAAATAAGGCTTGAACACTCTGTTCATTAGATCTATAAACACTGCCGGGGCATTCGTCATTCCAAACGGCATCACCAAGAATTCATAATGACCATATCGGGTTCTGAATGCAGTCTTAGGTATATCTTCTCTCCGTACCCTCAACTGATGATATCCCGACCGTAGGTCTATCTTGGAGAATGTTGTAGCTCCTTGTAGTTGATCAAACAAATCGTCGATCCGAGGCAAAGGATACTTATTCTTGATAGTCACGTGGTTTAATTCTCTGTAATCGATACACAACCTAAGCGTCCCATCCTTCTTCTTCACAAATAACACCGGTGCTCCCCAAGGCGATGTACTTGGACGTACAAAACCTAGGTTATCGAGCTCTTGAACTTGTTCCTTCAATTCCAATAGTTCTGTGGGGGCCATTCTGTAGGGAACCTTGGTGATCGGTACGGTACCCGGTATAAGTTCAATACAGAACTCTATACTTCTCTTGGGCGGCAAACCAGAAATGCCTTGAAATACTTCTTCGAAGTCCTTGACTACCAGTATAGCCGGCGCTGTCATCTCTGTACTGACGACTTCGATGTTTGCTAAGCATCTTGTGAGGAACATATCTCCCAAAGGGTTACATTGAAAATCAAAGGTTTGATTCTCATTGTCGAGGAATGTAATTCTCTTCCTCGCACAATCCAACTTTCACTTGATTCTGAGAGAGCCAATCCATTCTTAGGATTATGTCGAACTCCTTCATTGATAGGACAATCAACCTTGTAGGGATTTTACGATCTCCTAATCGCAATGGACAATCCTTGCACACATATCCTAACTTGACTGCGGCTCCTAATGGTGAAGTAGCCCTCAAAGCTTTCTCTAAACGATGAGGTAAGATACCCAATCTCCGAATCGTATTAATAGATATGAATGAAAGAGCAGCACCCGTATCAAATAATACTTTAATATGGGAGTTAAACAAAGTCAAGGTACCTTCTACTGCTTGTTGATCAGGTTGAGCTTCTTCATAGTTTTCTTCTTCGTACACAGTCTCATCATATCCAGCGGCATCAGGAATAACAACATTCACGCGAGTCTGACCTTGCTGTCCATAATTCACTTGCTTAGGGGCAATACAGAACTTGCTGATATGACCGGGTTCACCACAGTTGTAGCAGACTACGCCTTGCTGAGCAGCACGCCTTGGTGCCTTGTAATCTCGAGCCAGATGACCGGAGTTGCCACAGTTGAAACATTTCCTAGCACTACTTCCTTCACCAACTCGAGGTTGAGTCGGATATGTGATAGCTTGGGTCTTCTTACTCCCATCGAAATTTCTCTTCTGCCCTTGGGTACGATTCATCGGTGGTCTATTCCCAAAATTACCCCTCTGAGGCGGTCGGAATTCGAATTGCTTCTGATTCACTCGAGCATCTTCTTCCAAATCAGTGGCCAGGCCGACTAGTCCTTCGAAAGACTTATCTAAGTGGCTGAGAGTCAGACGATGAATCTGCGGTGTCAGCTGACGACATCCTATTGACGCGTTTTCTTATCACACCCAAGTGTAGGTGATCGTACAAGTAATAAAGTTCTGGAAGTCCAGGTCGAACCCACAGGGAACGGAATAAAATTTTATAAAGTTAAGCAGATAACTATTTTGTCACTACAAAGAAAATAAAAGATGATGGATTTTTGTGGGGTTTTACTAAACTACTAATTTTTATAGTTTTGCAATAAAAGTAATTAAAGCTATTTTTTTTCTTAACAATTTATGGTAAAGATTTTCACAGTGCAAAATAAATTAAATAACATACTAGTAAGAAAAGAAAGAAAAATATATAAAAGCTAAATTTTTATGAGATAAACTTTTTAGATTTAACAATAGCGAAAGATGGAAATAATACAGATATTTAAGCAAAACTATTATAAAACAGGAAATATTAATTAACTAGGGGAAATGATTTAAAGGAATTGGGAATATGCAAACCAACACTAGATCCCACAACTTTTGTGCATTTAAAAAGCATTTGGCATTTAAGACCGCAGAGTCATTCTTTATTTAAAAATAAACTTTCACTAGTCAGGGTCATATCAAGTGTGTCAGGTTTGATATGAAACGACGTCGTTTGGTTTAAAGAAAAATAAAGAGGCAATTGGGCAGTGGCCAGGTTTGAACCGTGCCCCGCCGCGGACGTGGGTTATTCGGCGTCCAGTCCCCACCACTCTGCCACTACACAATTGCCTATCTATTATTGGATAGAAATATATATAAACACATATTTGAAATATTAACTTTGTCATATGAGTTGTTTGAGTATGCTAGGTGTTTTTTATGACAAAAGGCATAGTTTGACAATCCACATAATTAGGCTTTTTATTTCAAATATGTACTCAATATAGCCATAGTATATAAACATGTTAAATGGTCATAAACTATAGATACATAGATATTTTTGGCCATAAATGGAAAAATAACCCATCTAGATAAATTTGCCCATTTAAGTTTAGTGCACAGAAGTTGTGGTTTCTAAGTTTTTATTACATATCCCCAATTAAAGTTTTAGCCTACCATTTTGGAATTGAAACTGTCTTCCAAATAAAATTTAAAGATAAATTAAATAGGTGTAAACAGTGACTGCTCAATTAAAACTAAAGTTGTGAAACTAAGGTAAGAGTGAAATATAATATTATTATATTATTTTTCTACGTAACATGAGCTGGGGTTGAATTTGTGAAATCTGCAAAATAGCAAAGTTTAGTACAACTAGGCTAATAAAATATACATAAATAGAAATACTGAACCAAAAATAAAATACTAAACCTTTGACTTTGGATTCTTGTGGGGTCACAGTGGTTGAACTCCAAGAACACAAATAAGGCCAAACCAAATCCAAATATACTTTTGGAGTGAGAAATGGGTATGATGTACTTTTGGACTTTAGTAGGTGATTATAACAACTACGTGGCTAAGAAATCTGACATTTAATCGCAAAATCTATCTTCTAGTGAATAAAAATATTGCTATAAAAATTGAAAATTTGGATTTTCTAACTATTTTAGGGGGCAACTATAAGTACTACTAGACTAGAAATATTAAATCTAATTTTAAATAGGACTATTTTACTACTAAAAATTGACAAAGGTCATACAAGAAAACAAATATTTTAAATTTAAGAAATACAGTACACAAAGTTTTGCTATATATTTTTGAACATAAAATCATCAATTACATAAAAGTAAAATTTTACAACTACTAGAACTAGAAAAGGCAAAGAAAAACTAAAGTTTCCTATTTCTAGGGACAATATAAAGTGCTCACATAATAACCTCCCCTAAACTATTCTCTACAAACTGTGATTGTGAAAAGCTGTGTTGTGATTGTCTCTATTCCTTAGTTGTGTCTGAGGCTTCCTTTTATAAACGAATGCTGTGAAGTATTCGTCATTGAGTTCGTCATTTGGGCACGCGTTTGACAATTTGTTCTTCGCAGCGTCCTGATTTTCTCCCTCTCTGACAACTTGTTTGATTTTTCTTCCCCTGCAGAAAAGGGAGAGAGAGA
Organism: Hydrangea macrophylla; assembly: GCA_033977485.1. Classification (NCBI taxonomy): domain Eukaryota; kingdom Viridiplantae; phylum Streptophyta; class Magnoliopsida; order Cornales; family Hydrangeaceae; genus Hydrangea; species Hydrangea macrophylla. The sequence continues at coordinate 67,479,544 of CM066982.1, forward strand.
GAGAAAGAAAAGAAGAAAAAAAAAATAATAATAATAAAATATAACAAGCATCACATCCAAGCTTAGCTTGGATGTGTTTTTTTCTTCATTCGTTTTTTTTTTGGTTACTATTCATTACTATTCACATGAATATACTATGGTGTGGTTGCTACTTCTTTCATTCCCTTTATTTCACTTCATTTTTACCTAAAGATATAAAATATGTAAAAACACATTTTTACACGCATTTGAGTAACATCACTATTAAATTATATTAATTCAAATATGCATGTAAAACTAGGAATTTGGGGGATTAAATGAGCAATATGTCTATTATATTGGCACATAAATGTGCAAAATTCAATGTTTGTCACACCCCTCAACTAACTTATTGCTAGTCCCTAGCAATGAAGTGAAAGAGAAATTGTTCTAGAAGTTTTATTAAAAAGTAGGAATAAACTAAAGAAAATAAAATTACACAACTCACTGTCGCAGGAATCGCGATTGCATTTAGCGTATGCAACAAGCCGTTAAACCCCTAGGTTACCCCTAGTGGACGAGTGTTGTCTCGTGAGGGTTTGCAGTGAATATACCCACAAAATTCATTAAATTTTTTTATTTATTATTATTATTTTTTTAAATGTAAAAATAAAATGAAAAAATAAAGGTAGATTTTCTCCTTTTACAACAGATAAGATTAAATTTGGCAATAAAATAAAATTTTAAAGTATGTAATAGTAATGCAACACATATACTCACAGTTTTGTCAATGGTAGCATTTTTTTATACTCTTTAAACTTACAGTGTGTACTTGAAAAATCAAGCAACTGATCTTAATTTCAAAGTTTACATAACTATTAACAGTCATAAAACTTGTAGTTTTAACTCAAATCTTACTAGGATTTCACTCTTTTAAGGAGAAACTCTCAGAAACCGGTGTAGAGAATATCTCACTTGGTAGGGAAGCAAAGATAGAGAAATTGCTTCCATTTTTTTTTATGACTCAATATATAGGCATTTAGAGTATAATAAGTCTCATGAAAGAATACTTAGCATTAGAAGAGCGATCTACCGTGGAGAACATCCTTATCACTTAAATTTAAAAATCAATTTCTTTTAAATCATTAGGACTTTGACTGGTAGGTTAGAAATTAAGATGAGTAGGAGATTTGTGGTGTATTTGTTCTAAGCATGTGATTGGACTGTTTGCGCAATTCATTCCAACCTCTTCTTTTCTTCTCCTTTTTATCATATGTACATTTTTTTTTTTTTTGAAATCAACTCCTTTCTTTCTTTACCACTTCGTGCAATATCATTACAGTCCAATCACATACCTGGATATAGAAGTGAGGTTTGTACTCCCAGGTGGAGCAAGGTATGATTTGGATAGAACTGAGAATAAGGTAATATTAGGTGAAGGGGGGTGCATTTGAAAGAAAAGATAGCCTAAATCATTTTAAAAATAGATTGACTTTGTTCATTTAAGCAATTTAGACGTTCTAATGGTAAATCCTGAACATTCTCTTCTAATGATCAATCAAAGAAAAATAATGAGACTTTCAACGAGTGATATGATAAAGAGAATAAAATGAGGCTGAAAAGAAATAATAACCCTCATAAAGGAAGATTGGCACAAAAGCTCACATGGGTTAATTAGTTTCCACTACTTGTTTTTAAACTGTATAGTATATGCTTACTCATCCATTTAGATTCAGTAAATATTTTCACACTGTTTCAAAAGTGTTTAAAGTCTAAAGAGTTTCTAGCTTTTGAAAATAGTAAAACATGTGACAATGTGTTGTATGCTATTAATATACCCAAAATAACATTAACGTGTCAAATTTATCTTATATAAAGTAAAAGAAATTTTTTTTGAAAAATCCTAAGCATATCCACTAAGTTGGATACATATATGGTGCGACTAGTATCCTCTGCACCTATACGAAAGAGGCTACGCAATCCGGAGCGTCCAAGTTGTCATGATTACCCATCCACCTCTAGTAAAAGAGATGAGTCTAGAACCACTAGCAAGCTAAAAATATCAGTAAGAGGCTAAGAGATAACTCTGGCTTTACTTAGTTTTTCGCTACCTCTAGGGACATTCACCGCACTAGACATATCTGGTGATGCTTGGATCATGCAAATTACTCCTATCGAACCAGCTAATGAAAACCAGATGTACACGTAGGATCATTTTAAAGTCTGACCTGACTGAAAATTATTGACTGTACAAAAACTAAAAATAAAAATAAAAAGAAATGAGGGATGGGAAAACAAAATTTATTTGGGTATCAAAGGATCCAGTCCTCTTTCTCAACCAAAATTTTCTTTTGTTTTGATTTGAATTGTCTTTTGTAACAGTAGTAAACTTTAAAAGATGTGTCATTATGAGCAATTAAACCAGGACATTCTTCTCTATAACAATTCAAACACCATCCTAACCTTTTAGCTTTCCTTTTGATGGCATAAAGGCTAGTGCCAGCAAAGGGTTTCTTCTGCTCAGAAACAAGTGAGCGACCCATTAACATCTGGTCATCGACTATTGGATCCATTTTTTATACTCTCAGCCAACAAGAGAGGCTAGACTCAACCCTCCACTCCTTCCAACTATTAACTAAGATCTAATTAAAGAGAGCTTAGAGGGGGTGGGTGGGAATTTTATTTAAAAACTAAAAATATTTAAGAAAAATATATACATTCAGAAACTAAATTTTTTTTTTTTTTTTTAACAAAAAAAAAAAAAACTAGAAAACTACATATTTTTTTTTCTTTTTTTTAACACACAAAAAGAAAAACTACATAATTTTTTTTTTTTTTTTTTTAAACAAAGTTTAAGACAATGCATCATTACAATAATAGTAATAAGAAGAATTATGATATAAACTTCAAACATTATAAAAATTTTGGCTTCTGAGTCATGCATTTTTTTTTTTAAAACTGAAAACTAAGAAAAGACAGTTATATTTTTTCTCTCTTTTTTTTTTTTTTTTTTTTTTTTTTTTAACAAGGGCAACGCAGCACTAACATAGCAAGAACTATGATAATAATAAGATAAAATTCAAAATCCAGAAGACCAATAGCTATCGCGTCGTCCATTTTTTTTTTTTACAAAGAAATGGAAAAATATCACCTGTTTCTTGAAAATCTGAAAACCTGGTAGGGCCGTAGATCGAGTGATATTTCCAAGCTTCTTTGGTGTGTGAGTACCTACAACTTATGGATATCATTTTTGTTAGATAATGGAAAAGAGAGAAAATCAAAATCTAAAATAAAAAAAATGAGCCAAAATTGAAAAAATAGAGAATAAAATCAAAATCAAGCTTTTCTCTGGATTATAGATCTTACCTTTAGTGATCAGTAGAGTGGATCTTGATTTTGGATCGAAGAAAATTAAAAAAAATGAGAAATTGAGAGAGATCGAGTGATTGGGGGAAGAGAGTGAGAGAGTTGCAGAGAATGAGAGAGAGAGAGAGAGATCGCGGCGAAGAGGAAAGAGAAGAAGAAGAAAAAGAAAGGAAAAAGAGAGAAAAAAAATGGGAAAGTTTTTAGGGTTCAAAGCCCTATATAAAGTCATTTTCTCTTTTTCAATGTATCTCTCTCTAGAGAAACTAAATATATATTTTTTTTTATGAAATAAAGATAAAATAAATAAACAGGTGTTAATCGTGAAACCGTCCCCCCCAACTGAGTCTGACATTGTCCTCAATGAGTGAGATTAGAAAAAGAAGCTAAGGATAACACCTATAATAAAAAAATTACACAAAGAAAAGATAATAATAATGACAAAATTAACTTATATATATATAAAGTAAAAGTACTATCACTGTTTTGAGATAAAGTTATCAAGATTTACTGTACAATTAATCTTTTGAACTGCAGTTTCAAAGGATCGATCTTGTATTCAAATTTTGCTATCTAACAGTTTCAGCAACATGGTTTTTAAACCAGCAATATTTCTGGTATGCCTTTTTATTTTGGACTGTAATGGGATAGTTTAAACATACAATTTAGTACATTTATTAGATAGCAATACTTGAGATTTGTAAGACTTGATAAAAATCAGAACTCATAAAATAATAAGTGCAAGTGATTCTGATACTAAAAACACAGTGATGATTTTTTTAAATTTTTTTTTTATTTATTTATATATAAAAGAAAAGTACAATTACAATAAAAATAAAGACAGGAATTTTATTTTAACATATCTAGACGTTGAGTGGGATTATTGCTCATGAAAGATGATCATTTCGAGGTCTAGGACAGTAGACTCGAAACCTCAGGTGGATGTCATAATCACATACGTCAGAGTCATCATATACTGTTATTTCCATGAATATACTATATCTGACAATGACTCTTTCAGGCATGAATTGTTCAATGAAGACAGGGATTAGAGATGTCCCCCATTCGAGTAGGAAAAAGAACCAATCCCTTTGAAAGGCGTACCTTAACATTTCCCCGTTAACAACTCTTGTTAACAAACGCCCCCATCCAAAAATATTGTCATTATCATCATAAATGGGGAATTGTACTAGGGATGTTAAGTATCACTCCCACTCATTTTCTTCATATTCATGATATAGTTCTTGGAACACCTCATATTGAGCTTGTTCCCACTCATCGTAGTTGGTGCTAATGTTCTGCCAATCATCTAATCCATCAAATATTGGCTCACCATCCCACTCCCTAGGTTGGTCAGGTTCCACTAAGTAATCAATTTCTTCATCAGTGTCGTAAATTCTATCGACACACCTAGCATAGAACATTTCATCCTCGTCAGAGTCCATGAGATATTCAAATCTTGGGGTGTATCATCATCTGACGAAGTTCTATCCTCTGGAGGATAGTTGTTATTGTTAGACGAACTGGCATGGTTTATACTCATTCTTGCAGTTCTGCGATGATTAGATGGGTTCATATCTCTTTGTTACCTGTAACATCAGATAATATGTTATAATTCCTGAAAAATATTAAATAGTAAGAAAATAAAAAAAATAAAAATAAATAAAAATAAAATTCCTACTATGTACAATTCTAATCACGATTTATGAATTTAAGAGGTATCACAGTTGGGGTCCTCCAAAGGAAAGGACTCCAATTCAGTTTCAAAATCTCCTAAGAATGGTTTTAATTTATGCCTACTGACTTTAAATGTATTACCATCTTTAGGGTCTTCAATCAAGATAGTTCCATAAGGATAAATATTTTTTACAATATATGGACCAGTCCATCGAGATTTCATTTTTCTTTTAATAAGATGCAGTTTTGAGTTATATAATAGAACTTTTTGCGCGGGGGTAAATCTTTGATAAACAGGAGTCTTAAGACATTTTTCTGTAGAGTACCCCATCATATGACATGTACTGCAAAGTTCTAATTTATTTTTAGATAGAGGAGGATTAGTTTTCTCCAGTTTAACAGATATAAGCTTGCGAGTTAATTCTTCAATTTTTATGACTAATTCATCTTCAGTTTGTGATTGCTGTGATTTTTTAGCCTTTTCTTTCTTAGCATTTTCTTCTTTTTCCCTTTGTGGAGCGTCTTTGCTAAGCCAATCAAAATATGATTCAGCTTCGTCAGTATTTTTAAAAAATTCCCCTTGATACATGGCTTCAATTATTTCCCTTGACTCTGGATCTAATGTTTCATAGAAGTAATTAATTATACGCCATTTTTTAAATCCATGATGTGGACAGGTTTGTAGGAGATCTACAAAAAATTCACAGTCTTTAATGCATGGTTCCTTCTCTTTTTCAGTGAAAAGTTTATATTCTCGCATCAAGCAATAAGTTAAATTCATTTGATAGAATTTATTTAGAAATGCATGATTCATATCTGGCCATGAAGTTATAGATCCAGGGTGGAGAGATAAAAGCCAAGATTCAGCTTCATCTTTTAAAGAAAAAGGAAAAAGTTTGAGATAGATTATCTCGATAGGACAAGTTTGGTCAGCAAACGTTTCACAAACTTCTTCAAATTCACGAATATGGACATAAGCATATTCTTTCTTAATTCCGTGGTAAGTTGGTAAGCACGGTAGCATGTTATATTTAAAATGAAAATTTCCTGTATGTCTAGGTAGTGTGATGCAAGAAGGAGTGATGATTTGTTCTGGCATAAATATACCACGTAAAGACCATCGCTCACGTTCTGATAAAACAGGTTGTGGTATATTATTCCCATGATCATTATGAGTATCATAAGTTATTCCTTCCATGCCTTCTATTTCAGTCATGATTCTAGGAAAATGTATACTAAATGAATTAGTAGAAATATTAGAATTATGTGGTACTTGATATAAAGCCTCAGTAGTATCTAAGGACATAAGAAGTAAGTTAAAACTAACTGATAATAGATTTATTATGATTATTATTATTATTATTATTATTATTATTAGCTAAGTAAAAATAAAACTCTTTTTTATATATATATTTTTTTATATATTTATTTTTTTAGAAGATAGGTTTATATAAAGATAAACACTTACGTACTTATAAATATATATTTATATATATTTCACAAGGAAAGAAATTATATATAGTTTTTTTTTTCTTATGTTATCATTTTTTTAAAAAAAAAAAAACTAGAATATTTATAAAGTAGAATAGGTATATATATAGATATAGATATAGTAGGAGAAAATAGTTTTAAACCTAACTTATTTATTTATTTATTTTTTTATTAACTGTTCCCCGGCAACGGCGCCAAAAACTTGACGACATCCTATTGACGCGTTTTCTTATCACACCCAAGTGTAGGTGATCGTACAAGTAATAAAGTTCTGGTAGTCCAGGTCGAACCCACAGGGAACGGAATAAAATTTTATAAAGTTAAGCAGATAACTATTTTGTCACTACAAAGAAAATAAAAGATGATGGATTTTTGTGGGGTTTTACTAAACTACTAATTTTTATAGTTTTGCAATAAAAGTAATTAAAGCTATTTTTTTTCTTAACAGTTTATGGTAAAGATTTTCACAGTGCAAAATAAATTAAATAACATACTAGTAAGAAAAGAAAGAAAAATATATAAAAGCTAAATTTTTATGAGATAAACTTTTTAGATTTAACAATAGCGAAAGATGGAAATAATACAGATATTTAAGCAAAACTATTATAAAACAGGAAATATTAATTAACTAGGGGAAATGATTTAAAGGAATTGGGAATATGCAAACCAACACTAGATCCCACAACTTTTGTGCATTTAAAAAGTATTTGGCATTTAAGACCGCAGAGTCATTCTTTATTTAAAAATAAACTTTCACTAGTCAGGGTCATATCAAGTGTGTCAGGTTTGATATGAAACGACGTCGTTTGGTTTAAAGAAAAATAAAGAGGCAATTGGGCAGTGGCCAGGTTTGAACCGTGCCCCGCCGCGGACGTGGGTTATTCGGCGTCCAGTCCCCACCACTCTGCCACTACACAATTGCCTATCTATTATTGGATAGAAATATATATAAACACATATTTGAAATATTAACTTTGTCATATGAGTTGTTTGAGTATGCTAGGTGTTTTTTATGACAAAAGGCATAGTTTGACAATCCACATAATTAGACTTTTTATTTCAAATATGTACTCAATATAGCCATAGTATATAAACATGTTAAATGGTCATAAACTATAGATACATAGATATTTTTGGCCATAAATGGAAAAATAACCCATCTAGATAAATTTGCCCATTTAAGTTTAGTGCACAGAAGTTGTGGTTTCTAAGTTTTTATTACATATCCCCAATTAAAGTTTTAGCCTACCATTTTGGAATTGAAACTGTCTTCCAAATAAAATTTAAAGATAAATTAAATAGGTGTAAACAGTGACTGCTCAATTAAAACTAAAGTTGTGAAAATAAGGTAAGAGTGAAATATAATATTATTATATTATTTTTCTACGTAACATGAGCTGGGGTTGAATTTGTGAAATCTGCAAAATAGCAAAGTTTAGTACAACTAGGCTAATAAAATATACATAAATAGAAATACTGAACCAAAAATAAAATACTAAACCTTTGACTTTGGATTCTTGTGGGGTCACAGTGGTTGAACTCCAAGAACACAAATAAGGCCAAACCAAATCCAAATATACTTTTGGAGTGAGAAATGGGTATGATGTACTTTTGGACTTTAGTAGGTGATTATAACAACTACGTGGCTAAGAAATCTGACATTTAATCGCAAAATCTATCTTCTAGTGAATAAAAATATTGCTATAAAAATTGAAAATTTGGATTTTCTAACTATTTTAGGGGGCAACTATAAGTACTACTAGACTAGAAATATTAAATCTAATTTTAAATAGGACTATTTTACTACTAAAAATTGACAAAGGTCATACAAGAAAACAAATATTTTAAATTTAAGAAATACAGTACACAAAGTTTTGCTATATATTTTTGAACATAAAATCATCAATTACATAAAAGTAAAATTTTACAACTACTAGAACTAGAAAAGGCAAAGAAAAACTAAAGTTTCCTATTTCTAGGGACAATATAAAGTGCTCACATAATAACCTCCCCTAAACTATTCTCTACAAACTGTGATTGTGAAAAGCTGTGTTGTGATTGTCTCTATTCCTTAGTTGTGTCTGAGGCTTCCTTTTATAAACGAATGCTGTGAAGTATTCGTCATTGAGTTCGTCATTTGGGCACGCGTTTGACAATTTGTTCTTCGCAGCGTCCTGATTTTCTCCCTCTCTGACAACTTGTTTGATTTTTCTTCCCCTGCAGAAAAGGGAGAGAGAGAGAGAAAGAAAAGAAGAAAAAAAAAATAATAATAATAAAATATAACAAGCATCACATCCAAGCTTAGCTTGGATGTGTTTTTTTCTTCATTCGTTTTTTTTTTGGTTACTATTCATTACTATTCACATGAATATACTATGGTGTGGTTGCTACTTCTTTCATTCCCTTTATTTCACTTCATTTTTACCTAAAGATATAAAATATGTAAAAACACATTTTTACACGCATTTGAGTAACATCACTATTAAATTATATTAATTCAAATATGCATGTAAAACTAGGAATTTGGGGGATTAAATGAGCAATATGTCTATTATATTGGCACATAAATGTGCAAAATTCAATGTTTGTCATCAGCCCTTGGTGATAGTTATGGATCCTCTTTTCTTCGGTATCAACCATGTGAGGGGCAAACCGAGACAGCCTCTCGAACTGAGTAGTGTACTCTTGCACCGACTTAGTCCCCTGAGTCAAATCCATGAATTCTTTCTCCTTTTTGTGCTTTTCTGTAGCCAGGAAATACTTTTCCAAAAACCTTCCCTTAAATGCAGTCCATGTCATTCCCGTTGCAGCTTCGTTCCCTATGGTAACTGTGACTGAATCCCACCAATCTGCGGCGGCATCAGTCAATTGGAAAGTAGCTAACCTTCTCTTGTCCATCTTATTACACTAGACAGCCTCGAACATGCGATCCATCTGTCTTAACCACTGTTTCGCTTTCCATGGTTCCGCGGTACCCGCAAACTACTCGGGCCTTAGCGCACGGAATCTCTCCAACAGCTTATCCGCAGTTTGTCGGTCTCGTCGATTTTCATTCGTATTACTGATTCTTTCCAAACGTCTGAAAAACGCTTCGAACATCCCCATAGGATCGGCAGCCTCAGGTGCTCCCTCGATCAAATTCCTATTCCTCCTGGGTCTCCCAGCCATTCTATGCATAACATGATAGTGGAATGAGAAACATGCATGAAGCAGTACTATGAAGCAATTTAAATGACGACAACATTCAAAAGAGTATATTTTATATATAACTTCTTGTCAAGTCGATACAAAAATCGTGTATGATCAGGTCAATGCCTACCCTATCTATATGGGTTAGGACACATATTGTTCATGCAAGAGTTAATGCCAAAAATGGGATCATTGCCCTACACTCTAATGCATGTAATTATAGTTTGCAAAAAGAGACAGAGCTAATAGTCAAAAGTAGTTAATATATACAAGGTGATATCTAAGAAATCAGTCGTCTCCGTAGGCGGCTATCAGAAGATCTAGCGAATCGACGGAGCGAAATCGCTGAACAAGGAATGGGCCTACCAAATCAAAATCAGAGCTCTGAGAGGTCGATAAGGAAGCAGGCGCTGGGGCATCTGCCTCAACTGGCACCTCCTCAGGCAGAACTAGCTCAAGTGCTAGCTCCTCCTCGAGCTCAGCGGCGAGGTCATCTAGACCTATGCCATCCTCTCCTACAACATCCCTGGCAATAGGGATAACCATGACGTCGTCATCACCGTCATCCTCAACCATGGGAACTACAGGCGGGGGCATCTCCAGCTGTGCTAGATGAGCGTGCACAACTTGGATCTCAAAGGGAAAACAGAGAGCATCACTATCAACTAGTCTCAGTATCTCAACTAGCACTAAGCGCTGAGTCCCCGTGAAATAGCATATCTCAAGGCGAATACGCGTCAAATCAACTATCCCCACCATGTGAACCTGGTGCCACAGATCTGATACTATAGTTGTCGTGACCAGCTGCTCAATGGCGGTGTGATATAAATCGAGAAAAGCTGGGACTACTGCCCCGGGAGTCACCAAATGTCCTCCAAACTCATCTGGCACATAGAGCGGCTGAGCTGGATCCATACCTGATAAAAATGTACTAACTTAAATCAGGAAAGAGATAATCTTAGGCGTTTGGGTTCTGAGTCTATCCTCCCTGTCGTATCATCGGGTGTGCAAAGCTTAAGCAAACAGATCGTGGAATCGGGTCTATACTGGTAAACCCTAACCCGGCTAAACTATTCTGAGATAACCTGGCTCTGATACCACTAAATCCTATCACGCCCCGACGTAGCATAAATATGGAAAGCGTTTAATTTCCTTTATGGACCCGTAGGTCGCGACAGTTTGAAGGATCGATTCCGTCCCAAACGTCGAACAACATAAACAATATAATCAGAGCAGAGCAATCAAGGCTTACAATATTTTTCTAACTTATTACATATTACAATACGGGGTCAACTAAGGCACAAGCCACCTTAAAACAAAACAATATCTATTGTTTATTACAGTTATCCCTACTACTGAATTCGTCTTATAACTTAAAACATATAAAAGTAAATTCTCTTTCCGGCAGGGATTCTCAGTATGCGTAGTCATAGGGCCCACCATAGTCATAACCTGAAAAGCCTGAACATGAATGTCCAGGGCGCATCAATGCCGTCAGCTTCAAGAAGCTGGTGAGTATTAAAAACATAACTTTGAATGTAAAACATACTCATTTACCATTTTCCAATTCTCATTTAATTCAACAAGTTTACATTAAAGTAAAGAGTTTATTTTTAGAAAATAACCACAATATCATTTGAAAGCTTTAATTCACATAAATGTGACCGTGTATGAAAAACAATGCACCATCTCATCTTACCGACTCTTTTCTCTCGACAAACACAACAACCTACTATCTCACACCAGTATCCTTGTAATACTCCGATAGCCACACTTTAGCACAGGTGGCCAGGGAATGTCCAGTTTGCCTCACACTTTGGTTCGGGGTACCAGGCAGTGTCTTCATCTTCTTCCCTGGTAATGCCCTGTTTCAATTCTAAGGGTCTAATTTAACCCATTTTCGAATCCGGAAGCAAATAGGGCATGTGATATATAAAATTCTTTGTTTTTCAACAAGGATTAAGAATATGTAATCAATTTAACATGAATCCAAATGTAGCTCACAAATTTAATGAAAAACTAAAAGATGACAAATCTTAATTTCTAATATACTTTCTCCTATGAATGATTTAAGCTTTAATACTTTAACCATAGTCTATTTATACTACAATCTTTCATTATTATCTATAAAAACATATTTTGGTTGAGTTTGAAAAATCCATGTTCTTAAGCTCAAGCTTCCATGGACGAAATTAACCATGGCAACTTTACAATAGGCTAATACTACAACAAATAAGCATGAAATTTACGTTCTTAGTGAGTTTAGGATACTCACTGAGATACGAATTGGAGAAATTGTTGAGAAAGGAATCAATACAAGAAATCCAATAACAAGCTTGGCTATGGAAGTCAAGCTTTCTCACTCTAGAATTTGTGAGTTCTCTGTGAATCTCTCTTACTCTCTTTATCAAGTTCAGTATATTGGTTTGTAGTGAAAATGTAAAGAAGATGTGTGTATGTGTTGTATATAAAGAAAATAATCTCAAACTACTTGGAGCCCAAGTAGTTTCTCACACACTCAACAATTAGAATTTTGTTTTTCAATTTTCCTGAACCACATAACACACACACACACACACACACGTATACATAAACAGATGCATCTGTTGATTTAGTGCAGGGGCCAAAATAGGTTCATAGGGGGTACATGGAGGTGTTTGGCAATTAAGCTTTTGGCATAAAAATTACACATGCACTAATGTATTATCCAAACAAGGCACCATCAATCATTACTTGCCATAAATGGAATAAAGCATGTGTCATATCTTGGTTGGTGGAGTTTCCCAAACTGTGGGAGATCAACGCGGCGCGGACAATTTTGCACATAAACTGGTATTTTCGCGTCGCGGTGGTCACCACAAAAATACAGAAAATTCATTTTAACGTAAGAAATGGTTTTCTAGTTTTATAAAAATACAGTTTGAGTTAAAAGAAAATATTTCTACCGTTTTGAAATACAATTTTAAAATCCAATACAGGTATGACTATTTTTATAAAATCGCAGTTTGACCCAATAAGAATTTCAATATGAATTAAAACAAGTATTAGAATCCTAAACATGAGAATTGCAAATTTGAGATAACATCAGGAACAATAATTAAATATGAAATGCAAATTTGAAATTAAATGAAATGCAGGTTGTTACAGTAGAGGACGATGAGAGCCGATGGTGCTAGTGCTAAGAAGACCTCCAATATGGTCCTCACTAGAGAAGGATGTGGCTCAGTTGCCTTTTGAATTTTTGCTCGGGGAGCAGTTGGAGGTGTAAATGTGAGAAGGGGGGAATGCATAGAGATGGGCTCGGTCACCCTTTGGATTGTTGGTTTGGGAACAATCGAGGTTGGTACAGAAACGGGAGGAAGAGAGCTTGTTGGTGCAGAGTTCATATTGAGGTTCGAGAACCCCTTTTCCAGGTTCACCGAGATCGAGCCACCGACCCATCTTGGCGGGGGATTCTGAGTGACTGACATGGCCACCACTACATATTCGACAGTTACCATATTAATAGTTGGTGTCGCGGCTTCGTGCTGAGGAAGTGGGTTGCTATCCACATTGGCAAGTGGCTCCGATGGTTTGACAGTTATCCTCCCCTCGTCGATCAGATCTTGGATTTTATGCTTCAATGCAAGCAATCATCTGTTGAGTGCCCGATCATTCCAGAATGGAATTCACAACATCAATTAAGATCATACATCTTTGGGAGAGGGTCTGGAGTTCGCCCCGCAGGGATAATCGCAATGGCTCTCTGGGCCAGCAACTTACCCAGAATGGAGCTTGGCGATTCTGCCAATGGCAAGAATTTCCAGTTTTTGTCCAACGACTTCCTTTGGAAGTTTGAGTTCTGGAGCTGTTGCGGCGGTACTGACTTATAACCTTTATTTTGAGGTACGGGGAGCCGTGGCAGACCCTGGGTTATTTGTTGTACCATCGACTGCTGGTATAGAGGGAAGGCCTGTTGGTACATAGGAGGTGGCTTAGTAGGCTACTGGATATAGTTTATAGGAGCGAACTACGAGGCATCCAGATAAACGACTGTGACCTCATTTTCCTTTTTGGCCTTCTTGTTATAGGAGGTGCCAGCCTGACTTTGGTCCGCAGTATCCTTTGTCTTTTCTGACTACAGGCTGTCTTCTACCATTTCCCCATATTTGATGAGTTCGGCAAATGATCGACCAACCATCGAGATAAGTGGTTCGTAATATGGAGTTGTTGGGCATCTATAAATTCCTTTACCATCTCAGAGTCGTCCATTGTGGGGTACACTTAGGATCCAACCTCCCTCCAGCTGTGGGCATATTCTCGGAAAGACTCGTTCGTCTTTTTATAAATTTTTTGCAATGAGTATCTATCCGATGCTACGCGGCGTTGTACCGGTACTACTGGAAGAAGGTTTTTGTAAGGTCTTCCTAAGTGGAGACCTTGGAATTCTCAAGGCATATGTATCACCGAAGAGCCGGTCCCACGAGACTCTTTTGGAAGAGGTGGGGACTCGTAGTTGTTCATTTCCCGCGTACTCGCCCAGTTCGTCAATATATACCCTGAGGTGGATGAAGGGATCTCCAAACCTGTTATACGTGGTAAACAAGGGCATCTTGAATTTGGCAGGGAATAAGATTCCCGGAGTGGCAGACAGATCTGAGAGATACATCCCCCTTGAGAATCAAACCCCTACATGGCCTTGAGATTGCTTTCTAAGCATTTGATTTGCTGTGCCATGGTGTTTATTTCCTCGAGTCTCCTTAATCTTTCCTCCTCGGAAAAATGGTCGATTCCTCCGCTGACGGTGATTGTCGGTGGATGAATGGCAGCAGGAGAGGCCGTGAACTGATTTGGAGGAATGGGCGGCGGGACCTAGAACGAGGGTGTTGCTGGTGACACCTCAACATATACATAGCCGACTGGTATAGGCGGTTGGTTCTGGCTATCAGACTGCCCTAATGTAGTTGGTATGGTAGTATTGCATGGTAACTGACCAGCTCGCATGGGAGATGCTGGGTGTTGAGTGGCTATCTGTCTGACTTTAGCGAACAAATCATTGATTTATTGCTGAACACTCGGGTGATCAGGGGTTTGAGTGTTGCCTGTAGCCTCATTTGGGTTTCCTTCAGTGTTGCTCATATTTTGTTGATGCCTTCGGAGGTATCCTCGAGTCAGGATAGGGCTACGGACCCAGTCTTCTAGTGTCCTCGATATTTTAAATTATTGAGAACTACCTGTCGAATGATAACAGTTTAGAATATATATACTTAGGGAGATTCGTGATTATAATCTATGTAAGTATGGTGTATCAGCTCATTTTTTATATGTTGGAAATTTCCCAAGTCCATTAGGCAAGGATTTAATTTCTCAAGAATTTAAGAAAATTCAAACTTTTATTAAGACAGATCGGTTCGGGAAGAATCGGGTTTTATTACATATGCATCCTACTTGATTGCAATTTTTTTTTCAGCCAGAGACACTAAGCCTAAAATGTTCCAAACATAATCCCTAGCAGTTTTCAAGCCTGCTTGGGTTGAACTGAAATCGCCCTGAGCAATGTTCACGGTTAGGTTCTTGATTTTTTTTAGGACGCCTATCAGGTTGTCTTTCTTGGAAATTTCGAGCTCAAGCTCTTTGTTGAATGCATCGATCCTTGACTTGGCCTCGGTGGAGATGAAATATTCCAGCCTGCTAATCATTGTGTGAGCATTCTAAAGATTGGCTTGTGCCTGGTTCCTTTCTCCTTCGACATGATTGAGGAGGGCCCTGGGCTGATCTCTCTCTGATTTGGCTTGTACTCTAGCCATCCCCTCTTGCTCGAGGGCAACTCCAAGTTGGTCCCTTTCTGTTTCGACTTGGTTTCTGATGATTCCCTTATGGTTAAGGGCTTCCCTGAGTTTTTCGATGTGGTCTTCGATCCTTGACCCGCCCATTTTGGGCTTCCCTGAGCTAGTTGTTGGTAGCGTTTCGAGCAGTTGTTGTATCCACTCGACATATGCGGGGTCTACACTAACATGGCAATCCTTGAGGGATTTATCATTAGAAATGATCTGGTACCAATGCCCTAATATTTCGTCGTAGCGATCTCTTGACACAAGAGAATCGTAACTGAAGCAGAAAGGAAGCACGTCCCCTATTATCGAGACTCGTTGATAATGGCCAAGCTGTCTGAGAACACGTGCAGGGACATAGGGTGCCACACCTGAAAGACCGATCAATGGGATGAACGGGAGAGTAATAGTCTGGAGTCAGATTGATACGGGGGAGGACCAACCCAAAACCACTGAACCTTATGCTCCTTTAGTTGAGCCAGGTACTCATGCCATTCTTTCTTCCCTTGAATAGGAAACAATCGTCTGTCCAGTGGGGTGATGATGTCGACGATCATGAAGTTCTGGATCAAAACTGGATCTGGCATCTTGTTAAGATGAGATTGTATCTAGATCTGTAATAACCCAGTGCTAGCCGCGAAGAAACCTTTACCTTCGTTCTTGCAAAAAGATAAAGCTCATATAGTTTCAGCTAGTATCGTCGGGATGAAAGTTGTATCTGTCATATCCCCTAGAAATCATGAACGTGTTGGTGAGGAAGTTGATAGAGAGTCGTGAGAAGTCCCCACCTACTACTTTCGTCAATACATCCTTCTTTATACCCAAGAATTCAGATATTTTGTCATTTTTGGTTCAAAAATTTGGCTGAACAGGATCCTTGGAAATAACCAGTTTCAATAGACCAACATATTCTTCGAGAGTTGGTGTGAGTTCCTGTTCCCCGAAACGGAAAACCAGGGTCTCCGGATCCCAAAAAGTGACCAGGGTCTCGAACAGATGGCAGTCGATTTTGACTTTAAGTAGCGAACCAAAGGACCCGAAATAACTTTCGAATGCTTTCGTCTCTTCTACGGAGAGCCTATCATACCAGTGGGTCAGCTGAGCGCTTACCTTTGCAATGAAATCGAGCCTTGGAATTTGGTTTGCCATTTTGAAAGTGGGAACTTGTTCTTGTTTTTTTTTTGTTTTTTTTTTTTAAATTTAACGAGCTGAGAGAAAGAAAAACCACACTTATTTAGATATCATCACTCTTTTTTTTTTTTTTTGAAAAGGAAAGGGAATAAACAACAAGAAGGTAATTTACAAATGCGCGTGAGTAGAATGCGATCGTGTGGGGAGGGTTTTTACATTTAATGCAATCTTGATTTAGGCCCGGTTCCCAAACCTTCAAACCTCCGGCGCCATAGCACCTTCTCAGGTTGGTGGTTCGAGCAGAGGAAGTTTCGGTGCTGGTACCGGCAGTACTACCGCAACGGCCATGCCACTTACTAATCCTCCTATCTAATCTTAAAGGTTTCCTCTTAAGGTAGGGTTATGTTATGCTTGCATGCCAATGTGTAGTGTGCGTGATAGTTAAAGATCTTGGTATTGGCCTTTGCAATTTTGGCAATGGCCTTGCAATCTTATTTCAGCCTGAGTCGCGAACACCTGTGCAAAAGAATATGAATTTACAAAGAAAAGGTGAAATAAAAAAAAATTCTTAGTACAAAAGAAATGCCCCATTGTAACGAAAATCACTAAAGTGATGGTCTGAGTCTTCTTAAAGTGTGTCCCCAGCAGAGTCGCCAGCTGTTGCACCTGCGCCCTCGGAGCGCCAGGCTGTCGGTGTGGGCCTGACTTCCTGAGAGTGGGTGAATTGCGACTTGATTTTTATTGGGAAGGGTGAAAAGAGTATGGTAGGGCCTATTTAAAATGTTCAGAGTCGTCACCTAACATTTGGGGTGTTAGGACCCCTGCAAAGACAATTAAAGTAATTCATCTTTGACTTACAAAAAAACAGTTTTGAGAAAAGTGGGCCCTTTAAAAGTGTAACTTTGAATAGCCATGCAAAAATCAGAGATTTTGAGATGGGTTCGGGGACTCGATTATGTCGACGGAAGGTATTAGGCACCCTCAAACATCCGTGCGAACACGGTTGCCAATTTTAGTGTTGTTTACTAAAATGGGGCATTTCATTTGAAAAAGAAAAGACAAGTTTTTCTTCTTTTTTTTAGAAAATGAATAGGATGGAAAATGGTGATGGGTATGGCCACACTCTTTGTTAGTTGCTTACGTATCCCAAGACGGGAATTAGGGCAAACGTAGTTCTGACTTGTGTGTGCAAGTGTATGCATGCTTTAAAAAGAGTGGTCACGTTTGACCGTGCACGTGTGATGTGGTGATTTGAGAAAGAGTTGGTGTAACTAGGAACTTTAACCCACGTGGTATAGTCCTAGATTTAACCTTTGAAAAGTGATTGAGATTGAAATGGGACTATGCAAGTGATTGGAGAGTGATGTATTTTTTGTACTTTTCTATTTTTTATTTTATTTTTCTTTCAGTCCTTTTTGTCCAATACTGAAAGTAAGGATCTGTGCCCAAGTGACTGAAAAATGTACCGGAAGAAAGAGTCGGTGCCCAAAAGAAAGAAAGAAAAAAAAGAAATGTGAAGTGTGTGTAGGATAAAAAGACTTACCTGTGAAGATCTCCGAATGCAAAGGCGACTGTTGGGTCCGATTAATCATTTCTTTCTTTTATTCCTTTATTTATGTGAATTAAATGATCTTTATTATTTAGACATGGATTTCCATATTAGAAAGAAAAGCCGTGTAGTCCCCAGTAGAACATTGATCTCTGTA
This sequence comes from Hydrangea macrophylla, assembly GCA_033977485.1. Taxonomy (NCBI): domain Eukaryota; kingdom Viridiplantae; phylum Streptophyta; class Magnoliopsida; order Cornales; family Hydrangeaceae; genus Hydrangea; species Hydrangea macrophylla. The sequence goes on from CM066982.1 coordinate 67,497,869, forward strand.
TTAGCAACCACGTCATCCCCAGTAGGACATGGCTCTCTGTATTAGAAACCACGTGGGATCGTATTGGGAACCATGCAATCCCGAGTTAGACGTGATTTTTATATTGAAAATTAAGTAATTCCGAGTATAACGTGGATTAATTTTTTTTTATTATTCTGTACAATAGTATGAGAGGGAGAGAAAATTACCTGCGAAGGGGCTGGCAAACAGTAGTAGTGAATAGTGACGACTTGTGGCGGTGAAAGAGCAAAAGAGAGATGAAGTGGGTTTGTCGAGGTGGTGATCTAGTAGTAGTGTAGTGGTTGGTGATCTGTGATGGTGAGGATGAGAGTGGTATTTTTGGTGGTAAGGTGAGAGAGACAGATGGAGGAGACAGAGAGAGTTGTATGGAGAGAGAGAGAGAGGGATTTTTCTTCACTGATCCTCCCTACCTCCGCTGAAAAACATTGGCTTTTATAGGCCAAAACATTCCTTTTTTATTTTTTATTTTTGTTTTGGTGCTTGCTTTTTTATTTTATTTTATTTTTTCCTTTTTCTTTAGTGCTTCTTTTTGCTTAGTCCACCAAGATTGTGGTTTTTTTTTTTGGCTTAGTGCTTTCTTTCTTTTCTTTTCTTTCACCGTATGATTTTTATTTTGCTCTTGTTTTTTGTTAGACTCCACCAAGAGTGTTTCCACTGAGCTTGTGGATGGTGAGAAGTTATCAGGTGTGAACAATTCACACGGCTATGTTGGTTTTTGATCGTGATTTTTTTTTTTTATCGTGATTTTTTGCAAAACTTCTGATCTTGACCTTGAAATGAATTTGCATTTTTTTTGAAATCGTTTTTTTACAAAACAAACATTTTTCTTTTCTTTTATTTTTTTTTAAATTTTTTTTATTTGGGCAAAAATGTGGTGTCTACAGTTACCTTTGGAAGCAACGATGAAAATGTCCGAGAAAATTCGAGATCCTCGATGGACAATCACGTTCTTCTAAAAGCTCCACACCTCAATCTCGCCAATTTTAGGGTCAAAATGATCAAAATACCCCTAGAGTGACACTTTTCAGACCTGAGTGCAAAAACATGCATTAAGACATGGGGAACGCTGTCGGAGTACCCCTTTGACTCAAAAGTTCGCATGAAAAGAGTCAAAAGTTTGAAATAAACTTTTTTAGCAAAGAGATCTCAAAAAGAAATTTTAAGACAAAAATGATTTTTAACTATTTCAAATAATCTTTAAAGTATTTTCATAAAATAGTAAACTCTGATACCTTACGAATGGTATATTATTTGTAACTTTGGAGTCAAAATGAATTAGTTATGAATTTTTAAAGTTTTATAGAAAAAAAATCAAAAGAATCTGAGATTTGACAAGGAACGACACGGGAACGGAACCCACACTCACACTCGACTAAATAAACTTGTAGGAAGAAACGGATCGCGATTCTGACTCCTGGATTGCAATCTAGACGCAAAAAAGCAAATTCACACAGTTAGGCCGTCTAAAACTAAACTTTAAGGTTTTGAGAGATCAAAATGGGTTTCGACACTCGAAACGACACGGGAATGGAACGCACACTTCACACTCGACTAAATAAACTTGTAGGAAGAAACGACACCCGATTCAGACTCCCGGATTGCAATCTAGACGAAAATACGCAAATTCATAGACTTGGGTCTTCTAAAACTAAACTTTGAGGTTTTGAGAGACCAAAATGGGTTTCAGCTCTCGAAATGACACGAGACTGGAAGCCACACCTCACACTTGACTAAATAGACTTGTAGGAAGAAACTGCACATGATTCCGATTCCCGGGTTGCAATCTAGACGCAAATATGTAAATTCATAAATATGCCTTCTAAAACTAACTTTGAGGTTTTGAGAGACCAAAATGGGTTTCGGCTCTTGAAACGATACAAGACGGGAACCCACACCCCATACTCGACTAAATAGCCTTGTAGGAAGAAACAACACGCGATTCTAACTCCCAGATTGCAATCTAGATGCAAATACGCAAATTCATAGACTTATGCCTTCTAAAATTAAAATTTGAGGTTTTGAGAGATCAACATGGGTTTTGGCACTCGGAATGACATGGAACTGAAACCTACACCTCACACTCGACTAAATAGCCTTTTAGGCAGAAACGACATGCGCTTCCGACTCCTAGATTGCAATCTAGACGCAAATACGCAAATACACAGACGTAGGTCTTTTAAAACTAAATTTTGAGGTATTGAGGGACGAAAATGGGTTTCGGCACTCAGAACGACATGGGACCGGAACCCACACCTCACACTCGACTAAATAGACTTATAGGAAAAAAAAATGGCATGCAATTAGGCAAATTAGTTATTTAAATTAATAAAAGTGTAGAGCCAAGATGCATGTTGATTGTGATATAAGCAAGTTACCTATGCTTTCATTCAGGGATATGTTCCACAACAAACTCTATGAACTCAGTCCGCACTTTATTGATATTATTAAGTGTGTAAGTTTTTTTTTATCAACCAATCTTTTCATCTTAAAACTTCAAATCGTCAATTAAAATGTGAATTTTAAAGACATGTAAAAGCTAATTAATGATGAAAACTACAACTACAACAACCACAACAAAAAAAAAAAAAACCAACCTTTGTCTCAATGGAAAGAGAAGGATCTCCAATAAATTGTCTCATGAACCTCATCAAAAAGTATCCACATTCAATATCCCCTTCTTGTTGTGGGCACTATATTAAGACACGTGTCGAAACTTTAGAAGTGAACTACGACAACCCATGCAAATGAACAGGATAAATTACAACTCATAATGAAAGATGAATACAATATAAACTGGGCATCCAAAACTCATCTTAATCAATACAACTCGTTCAAGATTGGGTAGAAACATCTACAATCTTTAGGGGTTCACCCAAGAAGAAGCCAAAGATCGTGCCGTTCAGGCCATTTCAAAATTTGTTTCCAGGTGTATATGAAGAACTTGTTCCCCTCTTTTGCAAGGTGTTTGTATATAAGATCAAACTGGTAATGATATGTATATTTTGTCTCTCTGTGCATTTGGGGTCTACGCTTTTGCTGTCTTTCTAGTGTTTGTATGATCTATGTTTGTATTGCTTGTGTAAAGCATGTTTTGGTACCAGTTGGAACATTAGGATCATTATGCTTGCTAGACATTTATATGCAGATTATCTAATTTTTGGCTTTCCCCCCCAAAAAAATAAAAATAACTCTTTAATTATATGAGTAGTGCTACACACACTGTTTGGCTCTTATTATTTTACGATGGGCGTGCCAGAGCTGAGGCAGTTCGATTGTGTGAATAAATTAGCAAACATGATTTTTCCTAATATATTGTGCGAGTGGTGCACAATCTGACTTCTATCCTAGTGAGATTGTTAAAAACTAGTAGGAAAGTACCCTAGTTATAGGTTCTTTGACAATATTGAAGCATACAAGTTAAAAAGTGGTGAAAATAATAATAAAGCAAGGCTTTGAAAGTGGAAATATATTGCTTGAAAGGAAATTACAAAGAAATAAAATTACTTAAGAAAGTAAAATACAATAGTGCAAGAACACTAAAATAAATTAAGAAAGCTATTGAATATTTGTTAGGCAAAACAAAAGGGAATGCTTTTGAGGAGTGTTTGATCGGGTAGCAGGAGCTAAAACCTTGGATGCATTTGGGAGTTTTTTGTGTGTTGATTGAATTGTTGGAGAGAGTTTTTGTTGTTGGAGCTTGATCTATATATATAGAGGGGAATGATGTATTCCTTCCATGCTAAGTTTCCTAGGGATTTGCAAGTTCATTAATATCTTATAATCATTCATGGGCCCACCATATATTTTGATACACTACATGTATGAAAATGAGACCGAGCCTCTTGGTCCGATCGGTGGTGATTTTGAAAGCACTGAAGTATGTATGGCTTAAGTCTTCAAAGTCATACAAGGTGGGCCCCAACCTATGTGATGATGACCTTTATATAAATGAGTTCACACTTGTAAGGCATTCTCATTCTCCAATTTAGTTCGGCAAGTTTGTTTTGATAAATCATAATAAGACAACAAGATAGTCCTACCATGTCATTGTTGGGTGCTCTTGGGCCTTCTCAATCCGAAAAGCTAGCTCATGAGGTAAGGCATTCCCTCACACTTATAAACCAACCACTAGCCCCTTCCACATCCGATATGGGAAACCCCAACAATCTCCCTCTCACACATCGGTCCTTTGGTCGGCAAGCTTTTGGGGTTGAGAAGGCCCAAGACCACCCAACACTGGTATCAGGGCCCAGGTTACAACATCTCGGCCCAACAATAACAAGGGAGAGACTGGTCGATGGTTTGTTGACCAAAGGTCCGATGTGTGAGGGGGAGATTGTTGGGGTTTCCCACATCGGATGTGGAAGGGGCTGGTGGTCGGTTTATAAGTGTGCCTGTGTGAGGGAATGCCTCACCTCATAAGCTAGCTTTTGGGGTTGAGAAGTCCAAGACCACCCAACACTGGTATAAGGGCCCAAGTTACAACATCTCGGGCCAACAACCACAGGGGGGAGATTGGTCGATGGTTTGCCGACCAAAGGCCCGATGTGTGAGGGGGAGATTGTTGGGGTTTCCCACATCAGATGTGGAAGGGGCTGGTGGTTGGTTTATAAGTGTGAGGGAAAGCCTCACCTCATAAGCTAGCTTTGGGGTTGAGAAGGCCCAAGACCACCCAACAGTCATGATGATTGTCATAAATGTTGCGTCATCAAATATCAAAAGAGAACAAAATGAGTTTTGAACTCTTAACATGCTCATGGCCGATGGATTGCTGAAATGCCAAGGACAATGGCTTTTAGGGTCCACTAAATGACTATATTTAGTTCTTCATTTATTGACCAAAGTAGGTCACTGCCATGGGCGATTGGGCATAAGTTGTGTTGCCCGATGACTTGGTGATTCAAAATAAATAAGACAAACTTAGAGAACCCATTTATTTGAGCATTTCTGATCAAGTACTCCCAAATAATCAGTCATGTGACAAAATTGCCTATTTTTGGTGCAAACACACACACACACACACACATTTTTTGACACAAAGTATTTTCCGGCCATTGATTGGCACGCGCGCTGCGAGCGGCATGCGCTAATCAATGGCTGAATGACACTATGTGTCAAAAAGTGTGTCAAAAAATTGTGTGTGTCAAACATTTCCCTAATTATATTCCTATCAACCTTAAGAGTAGCTTGTCTCCTGAATTACATTCCTAATCCTTTAGCATTATGATCTTCAATTGAATGGCTTAGTATTATGATCTTTAATCGAAAGGCTTTATAAAAATTGAAGCCTAGTATAATTTTCCACTAGCTTACAAATCCGATCAGTTACAAATCCACAATATCTTTCCCAACTGTCAAATTGAAACGAAACATCAAATTAATTGTTCCATTCATTTGTTTTTATACATACATGTTAATGTGAAGAATATGTTGAAGATAGTTCCAACTGAGTTCATTATGATATTGCAACCATATAGCAAATGAGATACATTCAATTAATGAATAAATGTTTTACTAACCATATGAATTAAACACCTACAGTGACGTATGCAAACATATGCAAGTTCAACTGCAAGGATTATCGATGGAGAAGGCGATTATGATGGCATGTCCTCCTTTAGGCTGAAGCCAATGTTTGGGTGTTTCCACATGAGAGCACAATCAAACATCCAAACCGACCAATTATTACCCAGAATCAAGGCAATAAAGCTCCAAATTGGTTTTTACATTTTGAATCCCTGCCTGAGCAATGCAGATTGAAATGCACTCTCTCAATTTTCTAAGATAGAGGGCTACTGATGTTGCAGAGCGATGGAGAGGAGATCCAAAGATAAACTTGAGATGCCAAAGATGTCTGAGAAAATTATGGATCTAAAACTATATTTATTTGAGAAATGAAGGATGTGTGAGAGGGGGAGATAGAGATGATTAAAGGGCATTAATAAGGGCTTTCTCATCTTTCTGATTGGAAGCTCATAAGTCCCCAGAACCAATAACAAATACCTTTTACAATTCCTCTCCACGCGATTCCACAGTATAAAACTATTAATAGGCTCCTAGTAGAAGAGGAGGGAGAAAGACAAATGATTAATGGTGAGATGCCATGAGGCATAATGTAGGAGAGCTTTTGAAAATTTAGGAATTGCCATGTGGATAAAAGAAAACCATATTAAATGCCAAGTGGCAAAATGTGGGAAGAGATTTTGCTCTGCTTTATATATATATAATAGACAATAGATAATAAAAAAACTAAATGAATCAATTTGATTATTATTTACTTGCCTTTGGGAAAATAAAATAAATAAAATTGTAAATATGTAATAGACAAAGAGGGAAAATATGTAATAGACAAAATGTGGGAAAAATGTGGGAAGAGATTTTGCTCTGTTTTGGCATTCTCTTTTTAACGATATGCAGTGATGCGAGCGCAATTCAAGACAAAGAGTTTTGAATTAATTGTAAATATGTAATAGACAAAGAGGGAAAATAAAATAAATAAAATTTACTCACGTATTGATATGTAACTTAATTAATTTGATCACTCGGTGGAGCTATATTTTTCGGATCCAACCAATAACATTCCATGGTAGAGAGATCGATGACAATTAAGACCCAATGAAACCTGTAGAACTAAACATCAAAATTAACATTTCCATATTGAAGATTATTATGTTTTAAGTGAAAAATGAAATAACTTACTTCGATTTAATATTGTAAGGAATAAAGCACACTTGCTTCCTCTTTGCAGTTTCCAATCTTTCCTTACTCAATTTTCTTTTGACCGTATTTGATGCAGTGTTGAATGATTTAGAATTGAAAAATTGGACGGTTCGTTGAGACTCTTCATGTTTCACGTATAAAAGCCTAAACCATAAAATAAATAATTATCATTTCAAAGACAATCAAATACGACATTAACTTAATTTCATCTCTTACCTCATGTACTCCTTAATATACATGACATCTAAGGGTTTTATCGCACAGAAATCGACAAAGTCTTGCTTGAAAATAAAGCATTCGGTAGTGTCGCGCCATTCTTGAAAGTGGGAAACGGTCCCTTCGAGGACCGCGGCTATTTTATGTCAAAAAGCATGTTTAAAGAAGTGTGAAAGTATGTGAAGGGCCAAGTAAAAGTTTTAGAGTCGCCACTTAATATTATTCGGGAGTTAGGATCCTTGCAAAGACAATCGACACAATTATCTTTGACTTAAAAAAAAAACATTTTGAAAAGTGTCACTCTAGATAGCCATGCGAAAACCAGAGTTCTTGAGACGGGTTCGGGGACTCGATTATGCCAAGAGAATGTATTAGGCACCCTCGAGCATTCGTGACACACAGTTACCGGTTTTAGTGGTTTTCATGATAGTGAGGCATAAGTAAGAGATAGTAAGATGTGAGAATGTACATGATATGTGTATCTCGACTCGAGATAAGTGAAAGGTATTGAAATGTGAAGGTGTACAAGAAATAGACTCGAGCATTCGTGACACGTGGTTGTTGATATACGTATCTCGACTTGAGACAAGTAAAAGATATTTAGAATGAGAGAAAGTATAAGGAATGGACTCGAGCATCCATGACAAGCAGTTGCCGATATACGTATCTCGACTCGAGATAAGTGAAAGGTATTGCAGTATGAAAGTGTACAAGGAATGGGCTCGAGCATCCATGAAACGCTGTTGTCAATTACATATCTCGACTTTAGATATATTAAGAGATGAATGGTTGTATTCCCAATAGGAGTCGCATACATATCTCAACACGAGATGTGCAAAAGAGAATAGTTTGTGTCACGCCCCGACGTAGCATAAATAGGGAAAGCATTTAATTTCCTTTATGGACCCGTAGGTCGCGACAGTTTGATGGATCGATTCCGTCCCAAACATCGAATACTAATATAATATAAATTAGAGTAAGAGCAATCAATGGTTATAAAAGTTTTCCAAGTTAATATTTATTACAACACGTAGTCATCTAAAGGCACATCCCGCCTTGCAACAAAATAATATCTATTACATTAATCCTTATTACAAATTCCGTTCATAACATAAAGTAGAAATAACAAATTTCCTCTTCTCAGTTGGTTGTAATCAATTTGCATAATCATATTGTCCTGCCTGGTCATAACCTGAAAAGCCTAGACACGAATGTTTAGGGCGCATCAACGCCGTCAGCTTCAAGAATCTGGTGAGTATTAAAAACATATGCATGTAATGTAAACACACTCTCTTACCGTTTTCGTTCACAGATTTAATTATTCCACAGGTTAGAAATATAATAATGAATTCAAATTGTAATACAGTAAAGATAATGTCATAATCTTCAATCAATGAAACATGTGACCGTGCATGGAACAATGCAACCATTCTCGTCTCACCGACTCTTTTCTCTCGACAATACATCATCCAACTCTCTCGCTCCAGTACCTTGAAATACTGAGGTGACCACACTATAGTACAGGGGTACCGGGGAATGTCTAGTTTGCCTCACACTATAGTACATGAGTACTAGAGAGTGTCCAATTTGCCACAAACTTTAGTCATACCACAGATGCCAAGGAGTGTCCTGTTGGCCACACACTTTAGCACTACCATGGTGCTAGGGAGTGTCCAAGTCGGCGTCATACACTTTAGCACTACCAAGGGCGCCAGGGAGTGTCCAATTTGTCACCATCGCATTTCACAGATACTTTAAACCATATCCTCATAGCATCACACTATAGTACACAAGTACCAGGGAGTGTCTAAAACACAACATTATCCATCTACTCTTTTCACATTGCCCATCACTCACCATGCATGTAAACTTGACTCCACATGTATGTCATATGACTTTATACAAAAATGTAAATTACTAGGAAAACAACAACAACGTACACACGAGAATAATCAAGTCTTTAATCATTCCTTTTTAACATAATGTTACAATCAGGGTTCTGTTTTGGCATATCTCCCAAACAGTACTTTAAAATTCCTTAAAACTTCTTCCAAACAGTCTCTTATAAAAAAAACAGACAAGAACTAATAAAGGTCTAGTCGCTCGCGCGATATGCCTCTTTTTCGATTTTCTTTTTAAAATTTTCCAGATAATAAAAAATGCACGGGTTGATTGAGCGGGTCGCTCACGTGAGGCTCGCTCGTGGGGGTCATGCGTGCGAGTTGTCACAGAGCCTTCATCTTCTTCGTTTTTCTCCCCTGTTTCAGTTAAAGGCTATTGTTGACCCATTTTGAAATCCGAATGTAATTATGACTTATAGTATATGGCTTTCTTCGTTTTTCCGCAAGGATTACGAATATTAAATCAATTTAACATGAATCAAGACGTAGCTCTCGGATTTTACGAAAAATCGAGAGGTGACGAAACTTCATTTCTAATATACGCCGCGATATGAATGAATTAGGCTCTATAACTTTAACCGTAGTCTTTATGTACTGTAATATTTCATTTTTATCTATCAAAACCGATTTTGATTAAGTTTGAAAAATCATGATTTCAAGCTTTGAACTTCCATGGATGCAATAAACAATGGTGTGTTACCAATTAAGCTATACTAATAGTAAACAAGCATGTAATACATTCAAAGTGAGTTTAAAATACTCAATGAGATAGATGAATGGAGTAATTGTTGAGAAAGAACTCAAAATAAGAAGACCCAACTCAAGCTTTGGCTATGGTGATCAAGTTCTCTCTCTCTAGAATAGTTTTAGTAAATTCTGTATAACTCTCTACACTCTCTCTCTGCAAGTTGGTTCTCAAAAATCACAGAATGTGTGTGGTATGAGAGTGTACATATAGAAAATGAATTGAAATACTTGGGGGCCAAGAACTTTGTTGATCACTCAACAAATTGATTTTGTTTTCAAATTTATAATATAATCCTATATACATACAATTAGTAGCACATATATACATACGTATATATATATGATAAGATTATAGGGGGTCATATAGCTAAGCTAGGTCACATTAGGTTGTTTGGGTAATTAGCTTATGGAATTAATACAACACACACCAAGTAGACATTGCCGAACAAGGTATAGGCAAATAGTCTAGGAATCTCCTAGGGTATTTGGGAAAACAACTTTTGACACTACAATAACACACACATAGAATGCATTCCCAAACAAACTTATCCAATCAGTAGTTGCATTAAATTAACATAAAGCAAGTGTCAAATCCTCATTGATGGAGATTCCCAAACTGTGGGAGTCCATACGTTGCGCAGATAGTTTTTGTTCATAAACTGGTATTTTCGCGGCACGGTGATCGCCACAAAAATACAGAGAAATTGTATTAACGTAGGAAATAATTTTTTTGTTTTATAAAATACAGTTTGAATTGAAGGTAAACACTTTCGCCATTTTGAAAATGCAGTTTTGAAATCACATCACAAGTATTTCTAAATTTATGAAAATTATCGTTTGACCCCCAATTAGTAATACAAATTAAAATATGGAAATTACATTTAGTAATTAAAGAAAATACAGGTTGTTACAGTTTGCATATGTATCTTGACACGAGATAGTTTGAAAGAGAATAGTTATGGCCATACCCAAGTAAGGCTAGGGTTGCATACGTATCTCGACACGAGAATCAGGCCATACGTAGTTCTGTGCTTTGTATGTGTGTAAGTGTGTGCAAGTGATTTGAAAGTTGGTCAATCTAGACCATAAGTATATGAAATAGTATTTTGAGTAAAGTCAGTGTAGCTAGGAACTTTAACATGTACGACATAGTCTTACACTTTAACCTTTGAAAGAGTAGTAAATATCAAAAACGTGATTTGAGTAAAAATCGGTGTAGCTAGGAAATTTAACCTGTTCGGTGTAGTCCTAGACTTTAACCTTTGAAAGAGTATAGTGAGTTTTGAAAAAAGTGGAATAGATTGACAGTGCGAGTAATGAGTACTATGCCCAAAGATCCTGTCATCAAGCTATTGATAACTTGACGGAATAGGCCCGTTCGGGGGTAAATAAGTGTGCCGGAAATAAGGGTTGGTGTCCTGCGGTTTGAGAAAGTGTCGGAAGTACGGGTCGGTGCCCAATGGGATGGAAGTGTGTGTGAGATAAGAAGACTTACCTAGGCCGTTTGAAAGCTCTTAGAAAATGCGGGATTTGAGCTTATTGAAGAAAGTCATTTTTTTAGTATTTTCTTTTTTTCTTAGTCTTATTATTATTTTTTTATTCTTTTTGGGTTTTTTGTTTATACGAACTGGCAGTAGGTGTAGGTGATCAATGTGTATGAAATATTCTATGGTGCATTCTAATGTTATACTTGAGCTTTGAGATCTTCAATTTTTTTTTTTGCAAAAATAGTGTTTTTGAAAGGAGTATGGTTTGACAAAAAAATGTGATTTTTGAAAGCAAGTGAATTTTTAAAAAAAGTTTGATATTTTCCAAAGATACAACATTTTGTTACCAAAGTGGTGACTAGGTGACTAGATGTTGTCAGTTGGGATGTGTGACACAAACCCAAACCACTAGAATGCACCATATGATTTCCCATACCCACTAGAAGCTAATTAATATATATATATATATACTAGTTGGAGCCCTGCGCGTTCCGCAGGAAATTTAATTGTGTCATTTCGTGTGGTTAAGTGGTTGTTAAAAGTGTATAATAAGATGTTAAAACAGTTAAATAAGAAATTATAACTGTAACTATTTAATCTAAAACTTTTCTTACGGAAGAAGTTGATAATTCTGACTATCTTATAAATGAGTAGTAAAGGTACCTAATAAAGTGCCACTAAAAATATATGACACAAGTAGGGTATTTCCTCTAAAAAAAAAGGTATGAATGTGTTTGTAGACCTTAATTGATATTCGAATACAATCTATAAATCCTAAATTTGAGGGAAGAAGTTGACCAAAATGTAAATATTAGTGACCAATTCATAATAGCCACTAAAATAGCCACTTTATTTGACATTTTAAATATACCAGAACTTAAATTTTAGAGAAGAAGTTGACCAAAATGTGAAATTACTGACCAATTCCTAAATAGCCATTTTTTAAAACTTTTTTAAAGTGAATAATAAATATCCCAAAACTTGCTGACCTAAATGCAATTACACATATTACAATACATGAATCCTTAATTTGAGAGAAGAAGTTGACCAAATTGTAAATATTAGTGACCATTTCCTAAATAACCATTAAAATAGTCACTTTTTTTTTTCTTTTTTTTAAGTGAATAATAAATATCCCAAAAATTATTAACCCAAATGTAATTAGACACAAATTGTTGATTGAAACCTCATTTGAGAGAAGAAGTTGACCAAATTGTAAATATTAGTGACCAATTCCAAAATAGCCACCAAAATAACCACTTTTGTTGACTTTTTTTGAAGTGAATAATAAATATTCCAAAAATTATTGACCCAAATGTAATTAGACACAAGATTGTTGATTAAAACCTTATTATTATATTAAATAAAATTTCAAAAGCTGACTTGAATGTAATTATTTGTCCAAAATGACAGATTTATCCTCACACAAATAAATATATCCTTACGATGTATAGATAAATATATGAGTAATTATGGTATAGTGAAACGCAAAAGAGAAAGTTCATATTTTTTGACGTACTAACTTATTCATTTTTATAATATAATATAAGAGATATTTTTTTGTTTTTTCTCTAAAGAACTGAGAAGTGAAAAGGTAAGTAACAAAAATATTTATATAATATTAGAGTACAGTGTGGGCTATCAAATTTATGACTAGTACAAGTAAATTTATGACTATAATGATTAGCTTGCTGTGATGAGCTAATTTTGCTGACTCAGCCCCTCTCCAACCAAAGACTCTAAAGACTCTTTTTATTTATTTTTCATTACCCTGTCTTTGTCTCCTATGATCGTCTCTCTCTTCTCCAGGCCCCTTTCTCTTTCTCTCTCTCTCTCTCTCTCTCTCAGCCACTGTTCCCACTCCAGCCTCAACGCCCACACTCGGCAACTGGGCGGCGGTGATTAATGAGGTGGCGGAGCCTCACCGTCCACACTCTACTTCACCATACCCTGGCCCCATCCTTGCAGATCGTGCGTACAGTCCGGCCTTCATGGAATTAAATCGATTCCATCTACAATCTGCTGAAGGTACAGTCCAGCATTAAAGTAAACCCTTCATTCATCACGGTGTTGATTTGCATCGATTTGATCCGCCAAGGTACATTCCGGTCTTCGGGGTTTTACAATTTGTGTACCTTATCTCTAGCAATTTTTTGAACTTTTTTGTGAAAATTTTCTAATTTGTATTGATCCTTTTTAGTTTTTACGTTTCCTAATTCAAGCATGTGGGTATGCAGATTTTGAAATGGGTGTGTTTCCAAGTCATTTTTGCACTAATAATGTAATATAACGAATTGGCTAGTTGCTGTTTTGTCTAGATTTGTGATTATGTTTAAGAAAGAAATTATAATATATCAAGAAAGAGACAACGGGTATGAATTAAGGAGAAAGAAAGTGAAACGAAAGAATTAAATATTTTCATGCTCTCTAAAGATAAAGTTAATTAGAAGTTTAGAACATTCATAAAATGCTCACAATTATTATACAACAATAAATTTTTTTGATTCAACCATAATCCAATGAGTTTTCTAATTTACAATGATGGTTGTTTATTTGTTTGTTCTCTTAATAGAGAAGTGAGCAAGAAATACACTTTTCATATTTGTTTGTTCTACTGAGGAAAAAAGCAAGAGCGGAGGAGAGTCATTTAAGGAAGGAAGATAAGGTTGAATTGCCAGTTGTTGGACTTTCCCTGCTAACTCCATTTCTGATTTACTGATTATTGGTGTGTTAATTTCAAATTTTGATATGAAAATAGTTTATTTTTATGTTCATACACTTTCATATGTGTTACTAATGGTTTACTGTTAATCCCTTTCTTTTGTCTATTTTCAATGGTATTTTAATCAAATGTACTAATTCCCTTATTTTGAAATTGGATTTAATGATGGTTGGTATCTCTTTGAGTAGTAATTTGGGAAAATTTGATTTTTAAATTTTTTTTTTATTATTTATTTATAATTATTTTTTTTAATGGTTTTCCTAGTGCATATTCCCCAAATTGTACTTTCCCAGTAGCTTCTCTCTATATCAATATAGCTCTTTACTTGCTACCCTAAATTGTGCTCTCTCCATTATTTATCCCTAAAATCTATTCTTGGTGAGAATCTTTATAGTAAAGATACCCCAAATTGTGCTTTCCCTGTATCTAAGTTATAAATTAGATCAACGATGTATTGACTAGGACATAATTAGGTGTTTTATGTGTGTGGTTAATTAAACAATCTATCTAATAAATTTGAAAATTCTCTGAAATAACTCTAATTTATTAAATTTGAATTCATTTTCCTAATTGTCGACTGAAATTAGGGGGAAAAAAATTAAGAATTTCCTAATAGATTGAAACAAATTTGAAGATTAATGGAAATCTAGAATTAGGATAAGAATTTTCTAAGTCAAGTACATATCACGTAATAAATGAGGACGGTTTTGAAAATCCAATAATTTCAAAGTTTTGGGACTTATGTCCTTTCCAAAGAGTAGTGCTAGACTCACACAAAATTTCACACAAAACAATCTTTACCATTGATTCCGGTAGGTCTCGTGTGGGATCCATATGTTCCCACATGGGGCACACTGGAATCAAGGGCCAAGATTGCTTTGAGTGAAATTTTGTGTGAGTCTAGCATTATTGTTTCGAAAAATCATAGTAGGTTTTCTCCATTCCAATGATCATGATTGGTTGGGGGGAAAGGATGTTATTGTGGATCCCTCCCCTCGGTAAGCATAAGAAAAAAAAAAAAGTCCCATTAAAATTAAACGAAGAACTGAGCTCTAAGAGATGGAGAACTGAGTTGAGGAGATTCCTCTAACTTGATATCCATATATTTGATTCTCGAATAATAATTAATAATCATAGATGTCACAAAAGTTAATATATTTAAAAATTAGTTAACAAGTATTTTTCTTTGTTATCACTAAAGAGTTCATTGAAATCACTCTTCTACAAAAGAAAAGTCACTCAAAAAGAAAATATGCAAGTGAAAAATTTATGTGCATTTTGAACATAAATGCTGAGAAACAAATGTTTCCAAAATTTTATTGTTTCCATGCTAGGTTGGTGAATTTAGTTTTGGTATCTATTCCCTGAATTGCTTCAATTTTTTATTTGCCTTTTTTTTTGGTGATTGTCTATGTTTGAGTGTGATCTAATTCGAATGCACTATTTTCGGAAAATGCAGTTCTTTATTTTTTTGATACATTGGGGGAGGAGGGAATTGAATACACACCCACTTGGGTGGGGGAATGGGCCTTTGGCCACTTAGGTAGGATGAACATCCTAAATTCATTTATGATTTTTGATTTTAATGTGATTTTGAAATCTCAATTCAATCTGATCGTATTTTACTTTGATCTTAGTTTTAAAAATATCTAATATTCTTAATTTTCTTTTTGTTATTTGGGGGGTTTTCTTTTCAAAATTTTGCTCCAAATTTTATGGTGATTGAAATTTATTTCTATTTCCTAAATTAGTGTTGGCTTCAACTTGCAGTTTTTGTTGGGCTCCATGACCTTGACGTCGAGTCTAATGCTGTGGGTGTGGTGAAGGCCATTTGGTAGGGTGAGTTTGATTGTGCTTCCTTTAGGCACTTGCTGATGGATATCCGAAACCTAGCTCATCGCCTTTGGGACACGCATTTTGTTCATGCCTTTAGAGAGTGCAACCAGGTTGCTCATCTTCGTTTTCAAAAGGCTTTTGTTTGGGTGGACACCTACCCTATGGAAGTTCATAGGGTGGTGGCCAATGAGTTTGTTTCTACTTCCTCTTAATATTAATGAATTGGTTTTTCATAAAAAAAAAAAAAAAAAAAAAAAAAAAAAAACAAGAAAAAAAAAGTTTCCTCTAGATGTGTGTAAACATTTTTTTTTCCCTAGAATTGTGTTTATTATTATTTCTTTTTGTGTTCTTTAATTTGCCACT
Organism: Hydrangea macrophylla; assembly: GCA_033977485.1. Classification (NCBI taxonomy): domain Eukaryota; kingdom Viridiplantae; phylum Streptophyta; class Magnoliopsida; order Cornales; family Hydrangeaceae; genus Hydrangea; species Hydrangea macrophylla. Next base: position 67,513,882 of record CM066982.1, read on the forward strand.
GGAGATGAATCTTATTGTCGTTTTAACGGAGGATATATTTCTTTGATGTTCTATTTTTGTTGTAAGCACAATTCATTGCAATTTAAAGCGCTTTTATGCAAGTGGAGTTGGCTAATGGCCAAACACGTGTATGGTTTGAATAGCTTAGTAATGGCTTTAGTCACGGATAATATCTAGTACATATATATGACATATGAAATGCCCATCTACCTTTCTTTTCTTTTTTTTTTTTTTTGTAAATCAAAACAATGTTCCAGGGGGTCAGTTGTATGCCACCTCACTACACCCAAATTTTTTCTCTTCACATGTCAAGCTTTGGACCAAGACAAAGTCCAAGGGACTTACATGTGAATGTAATGCATATCATTTTTTCTTTTTGTTGCTTCCAGCACAACACCTCTTGCATACACATGCACACACAATTTTCTTTTGTTCTTTTTTGGACAGTGGCCTCACAGTGGAGCATATATGTAACTACTGTTGTTTGCACTTATAATTTTGCTTCGGGCGTGCTAGAGCTATTAAAGCTCGATTGTGTGTATGTGAAGACAAACGTGGTTTTTTCTAGTATTTTGTGCAAGTGATGCACGATTTGACTTCTATCGTAATGGTGATTGTTAAAAACTAATAGAAAAATACCCTAGTTATAGGTTGTCACGCCCCAGCATAGCAAAATAAGAAGAAGAAAAAAAATTCATTTTCGTTTTGGACCCGTAGGCCATGACAGGTGATGGATTGCTTGTTCTGTACTTAGCTTAACATGTACCAATGAACAGAGTGTATAAAGCAACAGAGAAGATAAATATTAATCATTACAACTCAAATAAACTTAAATTACATTGTCTTAGGATGCGTTTGATAGGCTTTTTTTTTTTTCCATGGAAAATATTTTTCTCACAGATTTTCTAGTTTATATGGTGTTTGATTGCTTAAATTTTCCATGGAATGTTTTTAACAAAAGTGGTCACGTGACCAGATTTTCCTCATTTTTTGAGGAAAATGATTCCAACCATCCTCTAGAAAATCAAATTCCATGGAAAAAAATTTGGACAAAATAGATCGTCGATATCGTGACCCCTCTCTCTATCTGTTCGTGACCCCTCTCCTCTCTCTCTCTCTCTCTCTCTCTCTCTACTCTTCCACTGCCCAATCGCCATCGCCATAGCCTCGAGCGCAAGATCTTTAAATTGGTACTCTCTCTCTCTCTCTCTCTGTGAGTTCTCTGAATCGGTACTCTCTCTCTCTCTCTCTGAATCTGTATGTGTATATACAGATTCGAATCTGTATGTATATATATACATATACATATAGAAATTCTGAATATACATATACATATAGAAATTCTGAATATACATATACATATACACATACACACACATACACATATTGAAAAGTGCATTTGTTCTCATTGGCACAAAGCCAAGGCCGAGAAACAATCGAGTTTTCTTCTGTGTTTTAATTTGTATTGAATCAACTCGGACGATCCTTCTCGCAACCAGGTTTTTCGATTAAACCTAGCTTTTTATTCCAATATCTTATTTTTATGTAATGCACATTGTGTTAAACTTGAATCTGGGTTTTGGGGTTTTAGTACTGTTGAGATTGTTTGTCCCACATCGGGACTTATAACCTAGCTACTCAATATATAAGTTCAAGGGGCTACTCCACCCATTGCCAATTGGTTTTGGGTTGAATGCTCTAATTTAACATGGTATCAGAGCTGGTTATTGTTGGGCCCAATTTGTCTACGTGTGCTCCATGTCACCCTATCTCAGTAATCCACGTGTTTGGCTCTCAGTCATGCCACACGTGCGGGGGCGTGTTGAGATTGTTTGTCCCACATCGGGGACTTATAACCTAGCTACTCAATATATAAGCTCAAGGGGCCACTCCACCCATTTGGGTTGGATGCTCCAATTCAACAAGTACCTTGATTGGTAGAGTAGTCCAAATCATACTGAAGAAATAAATCAAGAATTTGTCAAATACGTCGATCCCTCCTTGCGACTGTATCGCGAGTTGAATCTACGTATGAAGAAGTTTAGGCTTCATCTGATGATTGATTATACCAATTATGCGCCTCAAATTGATAAGTGGATTGACATTGCCATAGAAAACCAAGTGGAAGAGCTAGTCCTCTTTATTAACAAGAGAAGTTACGCAATTTACTACACAGTGCCTAAAACAATATTTATGGCTACTTCTTTAGTAGTTCTGAGATTGGGTCATTATAAGTTAGAGGAGAAATTTGACACCACCAATACTATCAAGTTTCATTCTCTAAGGAAACTTTCCTTAGAAAGTGTACATTTGGATGATTGTATGATTCAGAGCTTAATCTCTAGCGGTCCTATGATTGAAGAAATCGAACTCTTCCATTGTTGGAAATTGAATAAAATTCACGTCGTTAATCTCCATAGACTCATAATGGCCAAAATAAAGAGTTATAAAACCAAGTTCGATGGACCAAAGTCGATTCACATTGACATGCCAAGTCTTGAAATCCTTGATATCGATATTAATTGGAAAATTCCATGGAATATTAATGTGGGTTCGTGTCAAAATCTAAAAATATTATATTTAGCAGTAGAAAATATTGTAGACGAAATGTTACGTGACCTTGTTTCTCAGTTTCTAGTCCTTGAGTTTCTTAGTCTCGAATTTTGCGATGTTCTGGAAAGGATCAATATTAAAAGCGATACTCTTCAGGAATTTAGTTTAGCCAACTGTGAGAAGATTGTGGAGGTAAAGATTGATGCTTCGAATTCAGTTGTTCCATTACGGGGGTCTTTGCCATTTTTACACTCAACAAGTGATTCTATTGTTTGGAATGCTTACATAAACTATTATGAATATCTCCTTGCTCTATGGTTAAATAAGTTTAAGGAATATCTCACAAAATTGGGTCATTTCGAATACGTTTGCCTGAACATTTGTTGTAGAGAGAGCACACGTAATATGGAGGAATTAAGGGAAATTTCATCTCCTCCTAGTCCTCCTATACATGAAGTTGAGGTTTTTAAGTTGGATACAAATCGTCGTCCCAAAAAGTTATATAGATCTTCTTGATGGCTTGTTTTGGGTTTGTCTTCCTGAGACTCTTTCTATTAAAATGGACTCTAGGTCTAATGACAAATTCATAGAGAAGATTATCGAGATTCTTATGGATAGAGAAAGATCAATTTAATTTGTTAGATGAAGAAATTTCTAATAAATGATAGTGATACTTGAGGTCTTTTTGTTGTCTTATTAAATTGAGTTAATTTGTTAGCTAGCCTTGATCTCATGCTTTTCTTTTATGGTAACCAAGTTATATTATTTTTGGAATGATTGTTATATTCTAATTGGTGTACACCTGATATCCTTACAAAAAGACTTGCTTATTTGCGCTCCATAATTCTAGGAAGATCTTTATTCTTAAGTTGATTACATGTCAAAATTTCAATAGAATCCACAGCGTGACAGAAATATATCACTGTGAATCTCAGTGGTTTCTGTGTTATTGGCTTTGATGGGTCCAAATAAATCTATAGTTCCCAAAATCTCAGTGGTCATATGCAAGACACTATAGTAAGTTTGGTTGTGGTTTCAGTCTCACTGTAAGAAAATGGCATGTTCATCATCTTCGAAGCTTCTCTGGTTCATAGTACCTTTGGTTGTGGTTTCTGTGTTATTGGCTTTGATGGGTCCAAATAAATCTGATTGGTTGTTTTCTTCTAATTACTATGCAACTATGAGAATAGTACATATAGATTTGGGGCAAAGAATAGTTGGGGTTAATGACAGTGAAGAGGCTATTTGAGAAGATTCTACTACTCTTATATGCATCCCCGCCCCCCATTTGGTCTTTACTTGCTTGTCTTGTGTTCTTGTGGGTCTGTATTGTTTTTAATTTATTCAGATTTGAGGGACTTGTTGCTTGTCTGGTACTTCACTTTTTGACATAAAACATTTTTGCTGCTTTCTTTGAGAGTGAAAACATAGTAACAACTTACAAGTAAACTATTCAAATCAAGTGTTTCGATTTTTTTAGCAACGCATGTTAGCATATAAAGTACTACCTCAGGATTTTGGAACTGACAGAGAGAATTAGTAGTATCAGGGCATACATCTTAAGTCTGGTGCTTGTTTATGGAGACTATAGCTATATATCCCTAATTTTCAATTCCAATTATACTAAATAGATGAAAATCGCTCAGCTATTCACTGGCAAAAAAATCCACCCAAGAAAGCTTCCATTTGTGTTATGTTAAGGCCCAAAAGGATAAAAATAAGGCATGAACTGCCTTATTTTGCTTATGGTAGGAAAATTTTTAAATTCCATTTGATTAGGCCCTTGTTCAGTGTATTGAACTCTTGCTTTTATTTTGCCAATATTCTATTGCTTGCTTTGTTCAAATTGCTGAGTTGATAAAGCTTCCATTTGTAATGCATCAGAAACACTCTTTATTAGTAAGGCAGTCAAATGCTTGGCCTTTGGTGCGGATGGAATTTCGTTGATTTCTTGATCAGAGGATGGCATGGTTCTAGTTTGGGACACTAAACCCAGAACATCATTCGCATTTTTAAACAGGCGAAAGGTAAGTCTACATGATCAAAATTGGTTCTAACTTGCTTAATTTTTCTATAGCATTGGTAATACGAATCATGGAGTAAATTAATACCCATGAGTCCTTTTTTTCACTTGAAAATGGATCATTAGTATTTAGTTTGTTGTTTCCGTATTATATCGTATATTTTGCTGCTTAAATTTGACGAGGCCGATGCTATTATTTGGACAGGGAGGGGAGATGATGAAGGTTGTAGTTTACCTAGAACTTGCCACCTGAGTTCGTGAAATAGCCGCAGCTCATGTCAAGAATTACTCCAGCAACTATCGTCAACTTCATGTGATCAAGCCTTTATTTATTTATTTATTATTTTTTTTTACTTTATGGGCAGTTCTTATTTTCCATTGGGCCACCAATGAAGTTTGGAGCAAAAAAAAGTACTAATTTTCATATTGCACTTCCACCGTTTGTGAATTGACTATTGATATGAGTAGTAGTCTCAATTGCTTGAATTTGTATCATTTTCAAAGTGTTTGTTTGTAATTCATAGGTTAATTGCTTGAAAAAATGTAAGTTTTCAATGGAAAATGTTAATTTTTCATGGAAAATTATTGCAATCAAACAGCAAAAAAGTTACTTTCCATAGAAAATGACCATTTTCATTGGAAAATAGTGGTAATCAAACAGCAAAACTAGATTTTTCATGAAAAATGTAGGATTTTCCAGCCAGAAAATAATTGCAATCAAACAACTCCAAATTTTATTTCCATGAAAAAAATTTCCAAGTAAAATAATTCTATGCAAAAAAATTTCTTTTTAACCCATTTTCTACCTTGCAGTCAAACGCACCCTTAAAGTAATATCTTTAAGGCACAAGTTGCCTTTATTCAATTAAAACATTATCCTTTACTACAATTTTAATAAAATATAAAAACATCTTCAAGGGCTTCTCCTTTCTAGCTAGCATAATCATAATCATAGTGTCCTGCAAAATCATTTACTGAACATTTTGGGTGTCCAGGACAAAATAAAGTCATCAGTTAATGAAAGCCGAGTGAGTATAATGAACACACAAACAATGTATATAAAAGTACATTAACAATCTTTACATTTAGTACCTTACAGTACGGTTAATCCATTATTCCAGTCGTCGAATATACACAATTAATGAACAGTTAAATCAATTATATAAGACCGTGCATGAACAATGTAACAATCTCATCTTACTGACTCTTTTATCTCGACCACAATCTCTCAACTCATTCAATTCGCCAGAACCATCCAGCACAAGGCTGTTGTTTTAGATCGGTCTGCTGTATCCGCGTCGGCCTGGACACGACCTGATTGGCCTGCCATATCCGAGTCGGCCTGGGCTCAATCCTTCCTAATTAATTTGCCGTATCCGAGTCGGCCTGGAATAATCAAGGTGACACAAGACTCTGACTGGCCTGCCGTATCCGAGTCGGCCTTGGCTAAATCCTTCCTAATTAACTTGCCGTATCCGAGTCGGTTTGGGATAATTCAGGTGACACAATCCAAAACACCCTCTCTTTACATATTTCTTACATAACACATGTGTTGAAACCAAACGACCCCTTTCTAACATGCCATCTCGACTATGCAAGTGTATGACTTATTTATTTACGATTTTCTTGGCATAATTATAATACATTAAAACGTGTTGTCATATTTATTCAAAAACCAAGTTATAATATTTTGATTATAGAAACTTCATTCAAAACAAAATGACGTATTACTTGGGTACATCAAGAGCTCTTCAGCTCGGCCAAACGAGGTCAGCTTGGACAAAAGAGTTCAGCTCAGCTCGGCCAAAGGAGCTCAGCTCGACCAAAGGAGTTCAGCTCAGCTCAGCTTGGCCAAAAAAGTTCAGCTCAGCTCAGCTCAATCAAAAGGAGTTCAGCTCAGCTCAGCTCGGCCAAAGGAGTTCATCTCAGCTCGGCCAAAAGAGTTCAGCTCAGTTCGGTCAAAAGAGTTCAGCTCAGCTCAGCTCAGCTCGGCCAAATGAGTTCAGCTCAACTTAGCTCTTCCGATGAGCTCTAGCTCTTCTGGTCACCGTCTTCAACCTCTAGCTACTGGGTTCGCTGTTACACTTCGAGTTTTTCAAACCTAATCTAAACAGGGCTTGTAATACATCATTCTCTTCATTTTTCTACGTATATTACGGATATATAAGTTTGAAATCTTGAATTTTACCGTAGCTCAACATATATTAGAAAAACCCAAGGTTGACGAAACTTAAAATCGACCGTTCATCGCAACCGTTATGAGTTATCATTCAAGACTTGAAACCTACCCTCTACAGGCCCTAATCTTGCATTTTTCATTCACGAATCGTGTTTTCGTTAATATTTTTGGTACCCATATATATCTATATTTAGCACCCACATATCATTCCTATATACTTGGAGTTTAGCCTTTTGAACTCTCCTACTCCATTTCTCTTTTCTAACTTTGATATACAGTATGTATATGTGTTGATTTGTGTGGGTGTGCAATTGAGAGAGAAAGAAATGAGAGTCTGTGAATGTCATACATATATAAAATATATGTCCTTTGGAAGCTTTAGGGGCCAACACACTTGTGGACTCAACATTGTACACCACGCACACACTTAATCACCACAAGTTGTTCATCATTACAGTCAAATCATTTGAGTTTAGTTATGTTGATTTGTTAAGTCAGTTGGGTCAGTTAGGATTATACAGTTAAGTGGTTACATAAATTAGTTTAGGTAATTTAGTTAAGCTAATTAGCTTTGGGAAAAATATCCCAAACATAATCATTAGGGACAATGAAGTAGGCAATTTGACATTATATATTATAAATGGCTTTTATCCCCAATCATAGGGTATCTTAGGGGTGCAGTCTCAAGTACTAATACAATTAAAATTACTAAGGGTTTACAAAATTAAAGGCATTGCATTAATAAATGTTCACACAAATATTATTCATTTCTTAAAATAATATTACAACTAAAAATAATAATACGCGCTAGTAAAATAAAATCTGGCATTTTATTTATTATTAGAGAATTGAAAATTACAGGTTACTACATAGGTTCTTTGACAGTATTGAAGCACACAAGTCAAATTATGTCTTAAAGATGTGAGAAGCAACTAAAATAAATCAACAAGCTTTAAAGGCCGATCAGACTACCTTGAAGAGAAAAGTCACTCTGATGATTAAACACTTGGAACTAATATTATGTAAGAACTTAAGAATAGACTATGAGTTGAACTAAAGTTATACGGAGATGAAAATGACAAAGGAATGCTTTGTAAGGAGTATAGTGTTTGGTATGTTTTTTTTGGGATTTTGTTTGAGATGCAGGGTCCTTTTCTTCTTGGACCATGTCTTGTATTTATAGAAGAAAATACTTGCTTCTAGCAGTTATAAGCCGAATGAGATTGGGGAGCTATGTCCAATGAGCTTTGGTCATGTTGGTTGTTCTTGTAGCTTTCAAACTCTCTCATTGGCTGAGGCTTTCTCTCTCTATCTTGGAACTTGTGTTTTCATCATGAGTTCTGACACCTTTAGGAATTTCCCTCATCCTTTAAAGATTTTTGTTCGTTGAAACTCATGCAAAGCTTCTTGAGGAAGCTTTTAATAGTTCGATGTAGGGGCAACATGATGGCAATGCAGCACAATGAGGAAGTAGCACGATGGCAAGGCAGCACGATGAGAAAGTAGCACGATGGCAAGGCAGCACGATGAGGAAGCAACACGATGGTGAGGCAGCATGATGAGGAAGCAACACGATGACAAGGTAGCATGATGGCAAAGCAGCACGATGAGGAAGTAGCATGATGGCAAGGCAGCATGATGAGGAAGCAGCACGATGGCAACTTGGCACGGCAGCACGATGGCAACTTGGCATGGCAGTATGATGAGGAAGCAACACGATGAGGAAGTAGCATGATGGCAAGGCAGCACGATGAGGAAGCAACACGATGACAAGGCAGCATGATGAGGAAGCAGCACGATGGCAACTTGGCACAGCAGCACGATGGCAAATTGGCATGGCAGTATGATGAGGAAGCAGCACGATGAGGAAGGGCCTATAGCTCACTGAGGCAAAGCTGACCTCTTAGTTTCATCGTCCATACCTATCGTGCTTCTTAGACTTATACATTTTTTGGGTGCATACATATACACACATATATGGATATATATACACATATGGACTAGATATACATGCACCCAATTTTTGAATTTTTTCCTTTTATATTCATTACCTCACGAGTCAATGACTTCTCATATTTTTGTTTTGTTTTGTTTTTTTTTGAACTAAGAATATTGAGTATTACCACATGGATATATACATGAATATACAAACATCTATGAATGTATATATATATATATATATACAAAGAGAGAAAGAGATAGGTGCCTAAAATGGGGTCACTGTGAGATGACAAAAATTGACCTAAGATGGTGGTGGTGGTACCAATGGCTAGAGATAATGGTTGACGATGGCGATGGGGTAGGAGGTAGTGCGGTGGTTGGCGTAGCTGGTTGCCGGAGGTGGTGCGATGTGGTGAATCGACAACTGGTTATAAGGCCAGAGAGAATGAGGGGTAAGAGAGAGAGAGAGAGAGAGAGAGAGAGAGAGAGAGAGAGAGAGAGAGAGAGAGAGAGAGAGAGCTTAGAGAGAGAGAGAGAGAAGTTGGTTTTGTAGTGAGAGAGAGGGAGTGCCTAGAAAGAGACTGTGTGGTCTTCCCCTTTTTTTAAGCATAGATGTATGCATATATAGATGTCTTTGGATAGAGAGAGAGTATGTTCACCCTGAAAACTAGGGACAAGACCACACAATGCAATTGAGTGCATGTATTTCATGTGATGTGCTTCAGTATTGTAGGGGTACAGAGATGAGGCATGGGTTGAATGCAAGTGCCTCCCTAATTAACTTTGACCCCATAATTGTGACTTAACTTTGACCCCCATAATTGTGACTTGTAATATCTTTTTCATTCGAGGACCAATTGGGATGATTCAAAAAGCGACGGGCTAGTGTTGACGAGCACTTTATTTTGAAATGGTTTGGGACGTCTTTTTGTGACCAAAAATGACGATTTAAATGACCCAGTAATCTTCCAAATTCTAAAATGAAACATCATGATTTTTTTTAATGAGCACAAGCTTTTTGCAAAAAATATGGTTTTGACCTTTGTAATTCATTTGCATTTTTGAAAACAAATTCTCTATTTTTTTTTCTATTTTTTGAAAATGGGTTGGGCAAAATGGGGTGTCTATAGGTAGCATGATCTCCAAACATCTGTTTTTCTATTGGAATTCTTATCTGATCGATCTCCATGGTTATTAACATTTGGCTGAATGTATTAACAAGTTCACAGTCACTTCCATATTTCTTCTCACTCTCTTATCTGACTATATGGGTTGGTTTTGTTTTCGAACTTGCATGGAAGTTGCTTAAAAACTAGCTTATTTGGCACATAAAGGATTGATGTTGGGCATTAGATTCCTTTCTTGGATTTGTTTTGTTGGCCCGAAATGGAAACCTTAGAGAGAGAGAGAGAGAGAGAAAGAGGGGGGGGGGGGGGGGGGGGGGTGAATAAGGTTTTAAATGAAAATTAACCTTTTGAAACTTAAACAAAATTAAACACAATCACAAATAATAAAGTAAAGAGAGAAGAGAAGAGGAACTCAAACCGAGTTTTTAAGTGGTTCGACAATCCGCACACCGTGGCCTACGTCCACCCCTCAAGTACACCTCTTAAGGATTCCTGTAATCGATCTACTTCATAGGTGTAGACCAAACCATTACAAGAGCCTTTAATCTCTTCCATAGAAGAACACCTCTTCTTTGCACACAAGGGTTACTAACCCTCACTCTTTATAAATGATTTGAATTACAATTTGAACTCTCTCTCTCTCTCTCTAGAGTGGATGGATACAATTATAGCTCACACAACAACTCCTTAGTGAGTGGATAATACAAATGAAAGCTCACTATGATTTGCTCTCTCAAGAATTACAATTGAAATCTAAGCAAATTGATTTTTCACTCAAACTAGGGCTCAAATATAAATGATGATTAACCAAGTTGTTTGAATGATTTTGTTAATGTTCCTTGTTCTTTATAACCGTTAAAAACACCCCTATATATAGCTTTTGAAAGATTATAGCCATTGGTGGTGATGAGGTACATTTAAAGCAACTTAAAATGCTGCAGAAACTAGTCATTAGTGTTAAAGTATAGAAAGAGAGAATTATATATTCAGTATGTGTCAATTACAATGAAGAGGGGTTCTTTATATAGGACAAGGGAAAGACCAAATAAGGAAATGGTACTAATACAATGAACCTAGACATTGTAGTACAGAATGGTAGTACAACCGTAAATATATATACATATATTAACATCCCCCCTCAAACTCAAGGTGGTAAAATGGAGAGCATCTTGAGTTTGGAAACCAAGTCTTGAAGACGTCCTGGAGTATGAGCTTTGGTGAAGATATCAGCGGTTTGATCAGCAGATGAAAGAGAGACAAGTTTGACGTTGCCTTGAGTGAGATGGTGACACACAAAATGATAATCGATCTCAATATATTTTGTACATTCGTGAAAAACATCATTGTGAGCAATTTGAATAGCACTCTGATTGTCACAATAAATAGTAGTGGGAGTGGAGTGAACAACTCCTAAGTCCTCAAGTAACCAGCGAAGCCAGAGGAGTTCTTGGGAAGCATCAGCTAGGGCACGATATTCTGCTCTATGCTAGAGTGGGCAATGACAGTTTGCTTCTTGCTTTACTAGGAAATAAGAGAGTCACCAAGAAAGAAACAATAACCTGTAGTGGAGCGACGATCTGTGGGATCGCCTGCCCAATCAGCATCTAAGTAGGCACGAAGGTCAAGTGAAGAATGGGCAAAAAAATGTAGACCATGAAACATAGTTCCTTTGACTTATCTGAGAATACGTAGTACAACTACAAAATGAGACGAGCGGGGAGCAGAAAGGAACTGGCTTACGATATGAATGGCATAAGCAATGTCCGGTCGAGTAACTGTGAGATAAACAAGGCTCCCTACTAGCTGGCGCTACAGAGTGGGATCATCAAGAAGGGTTCCATCCATGGGAGTGAGCTTAGAATTGGGCTCAAGAGGAGTAGGGCTGGTTTTATTGTCAGTAATGCATGCACGGGTAAGAAGATCAGAAGAATACTTTTCTTGTGATATATAATAACCATTAGCATTGGAAGTGATTTCGAGTCCCAAGAAATAGTTAAGTCTCCCAAGATCTTTCATCTCAACATGTTGACTGAGATATGTCTTGAGATCTGAGATGCCTATTATATCATCCCCCGTAATAATCATATCATCAACATAGAGAAGAAGAAGAATAGTTCCTTGAGCTATTTTGCGAATGAAGAGAGCAGAATTATAGGAGCTAGAAGTGAACCCAAAGTTCTCAACACTAGTGCTAAACTTGGCAAACCATGCGCGAGGGGCTTGTTTGAGACCATAGAGAGCCCGACGAAGCTTACAGACTTGATGAGGAGAGTGATGATAACCAGGAGGAGGACACATGTAAACTTCTTCATTGAGGAAGGCATTTTTCACATCCATTTGAAATAAATCCCAACGACGAATTGCTGCAATAGCAATAAGGCTACGAACTGAAGTAAGACGAGCAACAGGAGCAAAGGTCTCCTCATAATCGATACCAGACTCTTGTGTAAATCCTTTAGCCACCAGACGCACTTTATAGCATTTAATAGACCCATCAGAGTGGGTTTTGACTTAGAAAACACATTTACACCCTATAGCATTTTTTCTAGTCGGAAGATCAACTAGGTCCCATGTGTAATTTTGATTCAATGCCTACAATTCATCATTCATTGCTTTCTACCAAAGTGGGTCAGAACTAGCCTCACGATAGGTTTGAGGCTCATGATAAGATAAAATGGTGGAAAGAACAACAAAGTCACGAAGACAAATCGATAGTGTTCTTACCTTATCACTACAGCGAGGATGATCATCGGAAGCTGGTGCAGATCCATCGGCAGAATAGACAGCTCAGGAGAGGGTAAGGTAGATGACTCATGTTCATGTCCATCGTGTCGGTCTAGTGGCTCAGGGGTTCGAGTTTGTAGATCAGGGGAGGGTAAAATGGATGGTGACGGATTTGTATCAGTAGTATCCAGGAACAGTTTTGTGGAAGGATCAGTGAAAAAGATGGGAATAGTAGCAAGTGAGAGATGAAACTGGGACATGGACGAGAACATTTTGTGTTCCCAGAAGACCACATAACGAGATACACGGAGATGTTTTGAAGAGGGATCCCAACATCTATAACCTTTATGTTCAATACCATAACCCAAGAAACAGCATAGGCAAGCTCGTGGTTCTAGTTTTGTACGTTCATGGGATTAGAGAAGAACAAAGCAGGCACAACCAAAGGTTTTAAGGGTGGTATAGTCAGGTAAATGACAATAGAGACGTTTATAAGGGGATTGATTTTCTATAGTAGGAGAGGGGACACGATTCATGGTATGAACATATGCGAGAGCAGCTTTTCCCAAAAACGTTCAGGACATGATGCAGAGAGGAGTAGAGCACGAACATTATTGAGAAAATGTCTGTGTTTGCACTCAGCACATCCATTTTGTTGTGAAGTGCCAGGTCAAGACCGATGGGGAAGCGTTCTGATCTTGTCAAAATCAAGATATAAAAAGTATACTTTACTTTTCTAAAGATTTGCAGTAGTGAAAGTAAAGGTCGAACCCACAGAGATTGAATTACTATAACTTTTAGTTTTAAAATCTAAATCTAATTAATTAAGAAAAAGGATTTTGATTTGAATTATAATTAAACTAATGAAACTAATTAAAATAAATCTAAATTATGAAAGCAATTAAAAGATTGTTTTTATAATATGTTTAGGGAACCTAGGATTGCAAATCCACCACTAGCTTCATAATAGGGATATTTATGCATTTAATTAGCTTATTATGTTAGATGATAATGGGGAATCGTAGCTACAAGCCCGATTCCTCTGTCAAGAAGATAACTATGATTCAAGCACCAACATAATTCATCTTCGGTTAGCACGAATTGTCTTACACTAAACTAGGGTTGCAACACAATTCATCTTTCCTAGGCATGAACTATTCGGCTACTTGATATCACAATTCAATTAAGCACCATTACATGTAAATAATCCATACAAGCACAACAAATATAGATTACTGAGCACATCACATTCAAAATAGATCTAAGACAAGAATAAACTTTGAAAGCAATGATTTAATCAATAGAAGTACGATTTTATTATTTAAAATCCTCTGAACATGTAATCATTATCCATACATAATAAAACTAAAAGAAAAACATCAATAACTCCCTATTACTTGGCTAAGGTTTCATTAAAACCCTAGATCTTGGTTTAAGCGGCCATGGAATCAAGGATTGGCAAGAGGTTGATGGAGGAGGCCATGGAAATCCTTGGTCTTTTTCTTCTTCTCCTTGCTTTCCTCTCTTCAATGGCTGAAAGTTTAGTTGTATATGGATGTGTATAATGTTGTGTAATGATGTGTATAATAATGTCCAACCCTATAATTGATTTACAATAGGATGTATATAGATTTGGAGCAAGTTTGGAGACTTTCCTAAACCTATTTGCACTAAAACTGCTATATTTTACAATCTGTACGTAATTATGCAGCTTCGTTCGCGTGGGTGATCTTCAGTACACTGAAATACGCAACTTTGATTTTTTACATAGGTCGCGCGAGTGGGCCGTGCGAGTGCGATTTTAGGAGGTCGCGCGAGTGAGTTTCTAGATGGTCGCGCGAGCGGTCTGCTCGCTCGAGATGCCTTTTTCAGCTTCTTTCTTTCTAGTTTTTCACCCCATTTAGCCTAGAATCCTTACTTTTCTCCAAATCCTGACAGAATACAAAAAATAAAGTAAAAATACACAAAAATAGGATAAAAAGTACTAACAAATGTGAATTAAGGCATGTAATTAGGATTTGTTCTCTCCCGATCACGTTCCATGTTGACGAAGGAATTTAAGAACTTTACAGTCCTTGTAATCAGCTGCATTATCAGCACAGAAGACTTTGATATTACAAGATAATTGTGTTTTGATCATATTAGCAAAGTCAAAATATATTTGTGGTAATTCAGAACGACTATTCATAAGGTAAAGCCAAGTGTAACGAGAGTAGTCATCTACAAAGATTACATAATAACTAGATCCTCCCATAGTAGTGGTGGGAGAAGGACCCCAAACATCAGAGTGTATCAAGTCAAAGGGTGCAGAAGAAAGTGAGACACTTTTATTAAACGACAATGCCGATTGTTTTGCTATTTGACAAGAGAGACAATCAAAATTGTCATTGTTGACTAACCCTAGTTGACCACTAGAAACCAAATTTTGTAGACGACCAACAGAAGCATGGCCCAATCGTGCGTGCCAAAGACTAAGAGAATAAGTGGATGTGGTTGAGGCTGCCTGTTAGATTGACTAAGTAAGGTCTGATGGAATGTGGAGGATGATGAGTTCAAAGAGGCATCCAGTCTTACCGGCCTATCCCAAGAGTCTGTCCCGTCTTTGGATCCTGCAGACAAAGTGGATGATTGGCTCTCAGTAATAGTGGCGGCAGACTTGTTTGGACCTCTGTATGTAGACCTAGATTGACCCTCTCGGGATATATTGTTATGGGTAGGTTTGTCGGGGTTTTTGAAGCAGTTTCTTTGATAGTGACCAGGACCTATCTTCTTACAGTACTTACAAACACGCGTGGGACAATTCAAGAGAATGTGTCCAGGTAGTTTACAATAGTTGCAGAGTATTCCAGAAGAGTTGGAGTCCTGATGATGATGCTGATGTTGCTGTGGATATCGCAGGTTATTCTTTCTTTTACCCACAGCTTTTCTTTTAAATCAATTTCTAAAACAAATGAGTCGCCACTTAATTTTTAAAAGGAAAAATTAAGAAACCATTTTAAAAAGCAAACTGATCTTTTGCGAAACCAAAGATAAACCGGGTCCGGGGATTATGGAATGAAAGGGGAAGGAGCCCGACGGACTAAAACACCCCCTTTCATCCTATCTCACGATAGGCCTCTACTCAACATCCTTTTTAATCAAATTAATAATCTAAGCATGCCCTCAATTAATACATATGTACATATACATTACACAAGCATGTTGGAAATGGTGTAAAATTGCTAACGGTAAAATATCATTCATAAGTCACATAATTCAAGTAGCACGCAACATGATATGCAATATAGAACTAGAGAACATACCCGGGATCCAGCCGCAAATATTAAACGTGCAATGCATGCGAGAATAGAAATCCTAAGAAAAGGTCTCTATCACATTTAAACACATAAGGCAAGACCTAGTCGAAAGTGTCGCACATGGAGTTGAAAATCAATTCAAAATCAAAGGAATGAATTAAACTAGAGAAGGGATGAGGAGTTGTACCTCAAATGCGCTACAAAACAAAGAGTTAGTCCACATACTTTAGACAAGATATAATATCAAAAATAATTAATCCTAAGTCATGTTCAATTAGATACAACTTAGACAAGAGATAAGTCCTACTTATGAGTATTAACATGTATGAATGAATGCATGAATATGAACAAGAATGAGATATGAATTTATTCACTAATTTGGATCCCTAAGCCTCTGGGTTTAATCTAAATTATCATTATTCAAAACATAGTTTAAGTCCTAAGACATTAGGAGACCATTTGAGTTGAAATAAATAAGATTAGACAAAAATGGTAGCAGTTTTTATGAATTACAGAGAGCATACCAGATGTTCAAAAATAGGAATAAAATACTTCCAATGGTTGGATCTTAATGATTTTTGGATATGTTATGCCTCTGTGAGTCTAGTTTCTAACCCAAAAAGAAAATCAAGGTTTGAACGGTTAGATCTCCGGGAATATGGAAAACACTAGACATCACTCAGAATTCTACAACCTTCTGTCCAGAGATCTTTTATGATTTTTTAAAAATAGCAAACAAATCCGAATTGCTTCATTCTTTTTAGGGAACCTTCCTAACAAAAATTATTAGAGGTCATGAAAACTTGGTTAGATTTCTGATCTATCAATTTTAAAACCGGTTTGCTGTTCTGAAACTATTCTGAAATTCTGGACAGATTGTGGTTGTCTCACAAAATTCATGATCAAACCATTCTAAGCATAAAATCTTACCAAAACAAAAATTGCAGTGGTAAAACAATGTGTTATTGACACTTTTCCGTTGGTTTCACTTGATTTCAACGGTTAGATTTCGAACTAAAAATCTTTGATCAAAAATAGTTTGTGAATCCACTGTTTTCATTTTGCTAGTTCAACTTTGTTGGTTGACCTCAACTATTAAATTATAATGTTGGGCTTAAACCAAATCACTTCTTCTACCATTTGATGGTCATTGAAGACTAAGGACTTATTTAGACTTATGGACTTTTAATGAAGTATGAAATGGACTTCACAAAATCCCAAACAAAGAACTCAAACTTATGGACCAAAACTTTGAGTTCAAATCATTACTCCTACCACTTGGTGGTCATTGGAGGCTAAAGACACATATATATGTAAGTTTTGGATGAAGTATGAAGAACTTCTCAAAACCCAAGGAAGAGATTAGTCTAAGCCATAGAGATGAACTTAAACTAAACTACTTCTCCTACCATTTGATGGTCATTATAGACTAAAAAAAAACAAATCTACTTTAATCTCCATGGAATATAGTATGAATTCCATAAGATCCATAGTAAAGAGATCCTAGTCATGAGTTGATACTAGTATCTCACCAACTATGTGTAGATTATGATCATGATTCATTTTAGTCTCCATATGGATCATAAGATCATAGGAAACTAAGGAATCAAAACCCAAAGAGTTTCAATGAGATATGGAAGATCTCATGAACCTCATGAATGAAATAGAAATAAAGGAAATCAAAGTTTTATTTAGGAACACAAATTTCTTCAAAACTAATTTATCTCAAACCCAAGGCTTATTTAGATCCAAACTAATGAACTACCATGAGATTCAATCACAAATTCTATGTGGTGTGTGATGAAATGAGGTAGGAAGAGAGGTTTTGAAAATGTGTAAAGATCCTAGAACTAGGAATTTGTGATTGAATTATTATATATATAGATAGATTTGGAGGCTTTACCTCTAGATCTTCTCAAAACTTGTAGAGATGTTGAATTCCTCAAGGTTTTCCTCTTCTTCTTCCTCAAGCTTCAAGCTCCTTCAATGGTGATTTGATGGTTGGGTAGAGTTTTGGTGGGGTTTTGGGTATGAGATTGGTAGAGTTTCTCTCTCTATATTTTTTTCCTCTAAAGCTCTCCCAATATTTCTCTATATAATTCAAGTGTCCCTCCCAAAATGAGAGAAATGGGTTTTTTTTTATAGACTTTCATTATCTTAGGGGCTAAGATAAGGGTAGATAGGTCAATTTATGGTGGGTTAGGAATATTCTATGGCATCTCTAATTCTCCATGGCACTTCTATGTAATTCCAAGAAACTTGAAGGGCATTTAAGTTAGCTAGAATAAAGGAACATTCTAGAGCATCTTCAAAGCACATGGGAGATTAGTGCCCAACAAAGGGCTTTTTGGGTATTTCTTAGATAAGGAATATGCCAAGGGATCTCTAACTCTCCAAATCACATGGGCTACTTTCTTTTATTATTTTCATTTTCCTATATATACATATATATATATATATATGTATAGACACATTTTTCATTTTAAATCTAAATTAATCATATGAGTTACCAAATAGTATATTTTTTCTTTTTTACATCTAAATAAAATACAGGAAACAATGTTATTTTTAGAAAATATAATAATTATTATTATTCAATCTATTCTATTTTTTTTTAGAAAGTAACCCATGATCCAGTGAGCTCAAGACAGATGGTCAGTGATTGGCCAAATCTAGGGATATTAGGAGCAAGGTTTGGGAACTTGAAGCTTTTCAGAAGTCGAAGCGATGAACTTGAAGAAAATCGTAGGGACATTATTCATCATTGATTTCTAGAGATAAATCCCCCTAAGTTTAATAGTTCGGTCAAAATTGGGGTGTCTACAGTTGCTGATTATTTTTATTACCAAAAGAGGACCCTCTGTGAATTACAAGGACTGTATTTGTTGGAAAAGTCTTGCGAGTGGCAAGACGAGTCTCCTCCGACAGAAGCTCAGTAATGGCTTGCTCCAGTGTAGGTAGAGGAGTACGATGAAGGAGAGATGCATGGACTGGCTCAAATTCATCAGTTAAAGCCATCAAGAATAGAATGAGATGTTGCTGATCTCTATGTTGAGAGAACTTTTCAGCATCAGAGGGATTGGTCCATGTGGGCTCTGAAGAAGAGAGTTGATCCCAGACATAGTGGATTTCATAGAGGAATGTGTTGATGGACTGGCTAGGTTACTATTGCATGTGATGAAGATTCAGGAGCACCTGATACTGATGAGCAAGATCAGCAGTGGTGTACCAATTTTTCAAGAAATCCCAGAAAGATTTGGTAGTAGAGAATTTCCCAAATTGAAGATGAATAGAGTTGATAGCGGTGTTTCAGAACCACGTGATAATCTAGTGGTTTTGCTATCCCAATCTTCAAGGCGTTCTGCGAATTTGATACCATCTTCTCCAGTAGTTTGTTTTGGTTCAGTGATGTCACCCGTGATGAATTTGGGCTTGATCGGATAGGGCAAAAAGTTTTGGTGATGGTGATGCTATGAAGATTTATTGTGGTGATCAAGGGAAGAGGTCAAGATCGGTAGTGATAATTGGTGACAGAATCAATAATATGCTAGGCAGATTGGTGAGGTGGTTGGTGATGATTCAGTAGACAAAATTGGTCTAATATGAGTTGTGGTGTGATAGGTAGATTGATGGATCAAGTTTGGGGTTAGTGGTTAGGGTGTAATGATGATGAGATGATGATGTGGGTTATGATTGTAGTGATGTAGATCAAGTTTGGACGTGATGATGATGAGGTGATGATGTAGATCAAGGTTGGAAGATTGTAGTGATGTAGGTCAAGTTTGGTGTTTGGGCTTGAAGGTGCGGCGGTGACAGATTGTGATTTTGATGATGTGAGGCGGCAGATTACAGGTTTGCACAGATCACCAATAGTGGTTTGGCGCTGAAACCATGTTAAAGTATAGAAAGAGAGAATTATATATTCAGTATGTGTCAATTACAATGAAGAGGGGTCCTTTATATAGGACAAGGAAAAGACCAAATAAGGAAATGGTACTAATACAATGAACCTAGACAGTGTAGTACAACCCTAAATATATATACATATATTAACAGTTATTGCTGTTCTGCACAATCCAGTCGATTGGATCAAAGGTTTGGTCGATTGGAAAGTTTATACCAGAGAAGAGACATTCTGTGTGAAATCCATTCGACTAAACAGTATCTCTGGTCGACTGAACAGTACCTCTGGTCGACTGGACATGCAATTCCGGTTGACTGGATTTCCTGTTTTTTTCGTAGGCTGACACCTCTTTACTAAAATGGCCATAACTCCCTCTGCAAAACTCGCATTTGTGATCCGTTTGAAGATTTGGAAACTAGATTCAGATACCTTTCCAACCATATCCTTACCAATTAGATCAGGTTTTCCTTTAAAGATGATCCATATGCAAAGTTTACTTGATTTTGACTTAGTCACTTGAAAACTTTTGTGAAATGAATTTAATTGAGTGGTCTAAGTATGTTTAGGTCCTTGAAAGTATTTTAAGGTGTGAGAGCATGGATCCTAAAGTACAACTAATGTTACTTGAGCCCCTATGAGTGATTGATCAAAAATGCTTATAAGTAAATCCTAGTCTTCAACCAAATATAAAAGATCTTCAAGTCTTTAAGCTTGATCCTTGTTGAGCTCCATCACTCTTGGGTTTCACCATATACTATCTCATGAACTCAAACAAAGTCAGAGCATTTAAGTGCATAATTCAAGAGATTAGCACAATGAAAAGACTTGATAATAGTTTAGAATAAAACAAATAAGAACATGCTACTATCAATAAATTTATCATCATCAAAACAAATATAAATAATGCCTTAAAGAAATTCAAGGCTAACGATTTTCCCCTTTTTGATGATGTCAAAACATGCATTAGAGATATAACAATTAAGCACAATAAGAGTCATTTTCATGTTATCATTCAAAGTAACAAGATATACAAAGTATGAATCCAAGAATGATAACTTTCTAACAATCTCAATTATCATTTTCCCATTTTTAAAGATCTATATCATATTCCCCCTTTTTGACAACAACAAAAACATAGGGGGTTTGAACTAAAAGTTCCCCCTCAAGATAAGCGAACATGTCATGGAGGCAACAAGATACCAAATTAACTAAAGTAAACATAATGATATGTTCCCCCTCAATATATGCATATATGAATAAATACCAATTATAAGATCAAAATTATGCATTATCTCCTTGGGAGAATGGATATTTAAACACAAAAATAACGTGTCATTCGAAATGCAAGCATGATTTCACAATCAAAACAAATTAATCCATCCTACTTGTACTAGGATTAATTTAACCATTATCCAAGCATATGTTAGATGCCTCATTTGCCGAGGTAGTAGGAGAGGATCCCTTCACGATCCAAATCATGTTAATTTTCTTATGAAATAAGCATTTGTAATTAACATGCCCCTTTTCCGTGCAATAATGACAAGTTATGTAATACCCCGATCCAGAAAAGAAGATTTAATATTATTATTTACATTATTTTAGTGTTAATGTTGATAAACACTAGTAGTGCATTTAAGTGGGGTAACTATGGACCCACCAGTGTGGAAAAGTGTTTAGGTAGGAACACAGATAAAAAGTCTCATGTCAGATGGGACAGATATGAAAGTGGGGCCTAATGAGGATCAGATTACATAAATTGCATATATTTGTATTTATGTGCTTAAATGGTAGACATGTAAATTTAATTGTTTAATTATAATACATGTTGATGCCATATGATTATTTTATGCGTTTAATTTATTCATTGATTAGTCATTTTAATATTATATTATTATTTGTGTTAGCTAATGGGGTAAGCTTGGATACCCATGTGAAGGAGTATTTGAACCCATTTCATAATTGGTAGGGTTAATTAGAAATATAACTTTACATTTGGGACCACATTTTGGGACCCAAACACGATATAGACGCAAACCCATTTAGGTTTGGGGTAGCTAATAACCTCATTTTATTAGTAAAGGTTGTAACACAAATCATTGTAAAAGGTGGGGTTGTAAGTGAAATAAGGAAAAACAAAAATAGTCCTCCTCATACTTAAACAGTTTTGACACGTTAGTTTAGTTCTAAAACAAAACATATAACAAAGGAAAAGAAGAAGAATAGGGAGGGAGAGAGGGAGTTCGGCCGAGAGAGATAGAGAGAAGGGAAGATTCTCTCAGAGCTTCTGGCGTCATTTCCTTCGCCATACGACGTCGTCGTCACAAATCGAAGCCATTTTTGGCATCTTGGAGGTGAGTAGATTACAATAGAACCTTTAATTTTAGTTTAGGGATGGATTTTTGGAAGACCCAATTTGTGGGCTGATATATATACACATACATGCATGTATAGGAAATTAAAGGAGAACTTTGCTAGAGATCAATCAGAGCAAGGGTTTTGGTAGTTTTCTTGAAGATCCATCTAGCAATTGGCATCTAGAGTTCAAATTGAAGGCATAATTGTGATCTAGGAGGTAAGCCTTAGATGTAAATTTCATTGAAGTTCTTGATAGATTTTTCATGACCTAATTTGGGTTAATAGCTTGTAATTCACATGCAATGTGTAAGAATTTGGGAAAAGGCTAAAATTGGGTTGGAATCAGTAAATTTAACTTGTAGGAGATCAAACTTGTGATTAATTGTCTAAGGTGAGTGATTCTAATCTTGTTTTTAGAATGTGTAAATATGGTTAATGTGCCAATATGAATTTTAGTAGGTTGAATCTATATTTCTTATAGCATCTTTGTGCTAGAAAATGAAAAAAAACATGCCTAAATGCTCAATAAATTGTCATGTTGAGTTGATTACATGTTTATGTGATTATGTGGGTCGAAGGTTACCCAGTAGTGGTTTACCAAGTATGAAGTTCAAATAAGAAAAGAAAAGCCCTTTGTGTAGGGGTAAGACTAAGCCCTTTGTGTAGGGGCAAGAATAAATCCTTTGTGTAGGGATACAAAAAAAAAAGATGGAGTCGGGTGAACCAATACTTGGTAGTCCGAGACTATAAATTATGCTTTACATGAGTGGTTGTTGCATTAGAATTTTTATTGCATTCAATCACATGATTAGCTCATTCACTAAGCGAAAGCTTAAACAAAAATATTATTTTTTGTTTTGGTTATTGAATAACCACCACAGGTACGGACCAAGGCGAGGGAGGGAGGTGAACGGAGCATTGAGATGGGGTTGGGAAAGCACTCTTGCTAATATATCTATATGTTTAGTTGTAGATATGCAACTTTGTGTTAATAGTTGTAGCTTAACTTTGTAGTTGTAACTAGGAAATATTAGAAACAAGTGATGTAATATACAGACATGGGACTGGAAACTTGTAAGAATTATATTTGTATCTTCGTATGAACTTTCGGACTCATCGAGTCAACGTGTCCAGCACCCTTTTTGTTGTAACACTTGTAAATTATTTAGTTACTCCTAGAGACTTCATGTTTTTCAAATGGGGTATAAAAGTTATGTTTAGTGTTGGGAATGTGCAGATTATGTTTATGGATTTAATGTATTACTTATTTCTAATATTTCTTAATACTCCTAGATGTTGTGGAGATTGGGTAAAATGTTTTAAAATGTTGAACTAAAATATTAGGAATGGTTTGAAAGTTTGGAAATGCTTAAAACTTATGCAAAACAGGGGAAATGTGCTACAACAGAGGGGATTCTGCCCAGGTGCTTTTTGACAGGCTGAGCACCCCTCTGACTTGGTTTATTAAAATTTGTTATTTTGAACTTTTGATTTGATGAAAGGGTATCTTTGGGGTCCCTAATACCCACAGAAATATTTCTTTTGGTTTCCAAACCTGTAAAGTGTATATATATATATATATATATATTTATTGTCGCTATTTGTCATTATGTGGCTTGGAGAGCCATATTACTTAAACTTGTTTAGTACGTTGATGAGTTGAATTAGCCTCGGTGGTGTTGTCATAGGCCCTAAATTCGCTCGTGGCGGGTCGGGGTATGACAGTTTTTGGTATCAGAGCAATAGGCTAGAGCCTTGGGGACGAGCGACGAATACGACGTGTAAAAAAAACATTAAATGATGTGTAATTACACGATCATACATACATGTTTACTTAGTATGCTTAAACTATTGTTAGCACGCATGATAACTTATTTGAAGTAACATGTACATGAATAATATGTTGTGGGTAACAGAGAAGTAAAATGTCTGGTGGTAATCAAGAAAACGAACCATCATCATCGATACAAATGAAAAGGGTTGAACGAGTTTTGGAAGGTTTGGTCAAGATAGCAGACACACGCGTTATCGAAGAAAGACGTGAACAAACTAATCCTAATCCAAGGGAAGAAGTGGTTATAATATCAAAATTTTACAAACAGAAGTCGACGATATTCAAAGGGGAAACAGAACCGATGAAAGCCGATTTTTGGGTTTCAGATACGGAGAAAATTTTCATGGTATTGCCATGTTCGGAGGAATAGACAGTTCTATTTACAGCCGATACATTGAAAGACAAGGCACAATATTGGTTGCGTACCAAACTGTGGCCCAAGCAACCAACTACTTGGAAGCAGTTTGTGGAGATATTTAATGAATAATACTTTCCTGAATCAGATAGAGATCAGAAAGCTCAGGAGTTCATAGACCTTCGACAAGGTGGGATGTCAGTTCGGGAGTATTCAACAAAATTTATGAGTCTGGTGAGATTTGCTGAAGGTATGATACCAACCGACAATGAAAAGACAAGGAAATTTGTGGCGGGACTTAGAGCTGAGATTCGAGGTCAGGTGTCCGTATTTCGGTTACAAACGTTTTTTGGGGCATTGGATATTGCAATGATTGCTAAAAGGAACATGGGGTATCAAACTAGTCCACAAGGTCAACAGGGTCAACAAAGCTAGCAAGGTAAGAGACCAGGGGAAAGTCAAATTCAAAGTCAAGGCAGTTTTAAAAGACAGAGTTTGGAAAATTCGTCAGGAAGTAGTGTTCAATAGGGAATAAGTCAAGATGTCAGATTTGTCAGAAGAATCATTGGGGAACTTGTTACATGTCCTCTACCATTTGCAATGATTATAACCGACCCGGACATATTGCAAGGAATTGCCCGAATCGAAACACTGGAGGTAGAGGTAAGTGCTATGTATGTGGTGAATATGGACATCATGCTAAACAATGTCCTAACAGGCAACTGGGAGGTTCTGGTTTCTCAACCACTAGTGCTACTACTCAAGGATTTGTGCAACAACAACCACAGATGAGGGAACAACGACAAGGTAGGTATATCCAACTTAGGCGAGAGGGGAACACCACAACTGATACAGATATTCCAGGTGTAGTTTTCATTTGGTTCATAACTGACAAAAGTACTTGTGGATTCCAGATCTATTCACCTCTTTATTTCTTAGATATAAGAGCGTACCACTAGAATTTACAAATTTTGGGTTTGTTTGATAATATTCTTATGGAGGCTTCAACAAATGGTTTGGGAGTATACCAGAGTTGTGAGGCTGGGGACAGAAAAATCAAATGTTAACTACAGAATTAGCGTTATTGGTTATTTGGCATTGATAGTTGGGATTGAATGAAGCTACAAGTAAAAAAAAAAAGTATCCAACTATTTACTAAGACACCAATACGAGTATTAAGAACCTTGTGACGTGATGTGAGGTGATCAAAGCGTTAACTGCGATTGTGAATTCTACAATGTGGTGTACAAGAAATGAACTTATAGAAGTCTTGGGGATGATGATAATTACCTTTGCATTATAAATTTGTTTATTTGAACTGAGACAAATGTGAATTTTATACTATTTGTAAGGAATTTGACACACATATTTACCTAAGCAAATGAAAAGATATATATATATATATATATATGGAAGATGACTAGAATTTGTGGAGGATCATGATAGGTTATCCTATGAAGTGAGATCAAGAGTAGTACAGAACTTAGCTATTATATCAACTCCTTGAGAACAGATGGGTAGGGATTGAAATTGAGAAACTGAAGGTTTGAGAAAGAATATTATGGTATGTGTGTGTAATTTCAAGGGGAGTTTTAACTATCTTATACGTGTCTTAACGGTACTGGGAGAGAGAATATAGGAATTAAACTTCTAAGTCTATAATGAAGGGATCATCATCAAATTGTTTTGACCGAATTGTATCGGTGAAGGTAAAAAAAAAATTCTAAAAATCTAGTAGTAAGAAGCATTTGGTAAGGGAATAAGTACAACCAACCATGTGACTGTAGGAGCACTGATCGGGTTAAGAATATGGAAATGGGTAAAGCTATGGGGATGAATGAATAACTGCCTTGAGAATAAATAGTTGGTCGATGGGTGACAGGAGGCACCAATGTTTTCTTGTAGAAATAAATCTGAAATGGGATATATTTGGTTGACAAGTGGGGATGGTGGAAAGATTGTGTTTTAACATCTGATAGGGTGAGTATAAATTTCTTGAGATATGTGTTCAAACATGTTTAGAATCAGAATGTAATCAAGTAGGTATGAAGTTCCAATAACTGATGATGTATTGTGAATGAGTATTGTGTTTTGAATGTGCAATATGGGAAGAATAGAGTTGCTACAGGTAGCAATGAAAATGGATTGATATAGATGTTGATCAAACTAGTTTCATTGGCACCGAAGAATCTATTGATTGTAATGAAGTTCTTCATAAGAATTTGGTTATACATTGAAGCAGATAATTAAAATTCATAATAGACTACCGTCTGGGAAATTTGATAACGTGAAGGTAATTGCTAGTGGTTGAGTTGGAGATCAATGGGGTTTGATATATGTATTAACTATTCATAAAGAAGTGAGTTAAGATCCAAAAGTACTAGAGATTGAGATGTATTCCAAGAACTAGGAAAGAGATAATAATTGTAAATTGGGTTCAATTTGCATCATTGTATTCGATGAAAAGGGGACTTGACTTGAGAAATCATATTTATGATAAGGTATTAAAAGAGGAAGTGATCCGATTTCACTCTACAATAGAATTACTATATGTTGGGAAGTACCGAAGTGAACGAAGGCTTGTTGGTAATTAGATGTGAAACAGGAAGATGAAATGGGAGAGAGAGGTATCCTTCGTTGATATATTCGTAAGGTAAGGAAAGTTTGAGGACAAACTTATTAAAAGGGAGGGAGAATGTAATACCCCGATCCAGAAAAGAAGGTTTAATATTATTATTTGCATTATTTTAGTGTTAATGTTGATAAACACTATTAGTGCATTTAAGTGGGGTACCTATGAACCCACTAGTGTGGAAAAGTGTTCAGGTAGGAACACAAATAAAAAGTCTCATGTCAGATGGGACAAATATGAAACTGGGGCCTAATGAGGATCATATTACATAAATTGCATATATTTGTATTTATGTGCTTAAATGTAGAGGTGTAAATTGGGTCGGGTTGGCCCGGCCCGCCTTTTTTGGGCCTAAAGCCCGGCCCGGCCCAAGCCGAAGCCCGGCCCGCTAGGCCCGACCCTTTTCAACCGGTCCGGGATGGACACTATCTATGATGTCCACGGCCCGGCCCGGCCCGCTCTCTAGTCCGAAGCCCGGCCCGGCCTGGCCCGGCCCGGCCCGCTCTCTAGTCCGAAGCCCGGCCCGGCCTGGCCCGAAAGCCCGACATTTTTACACTAAATATGCCTAAGCCCGCCCCTAGCCCTAAGCCCGGCCCGGCCCGGCCCTAAGCCCGGCCCTAGTAGGCCCGGGCCACCGGTCCGGGGCGGACACCCCCCCTCCCCTCCCAAGCCCGGCCCGGCCCGGTCCAGTATTAGGTGAAGCCCGGCCCGGCCCAAAAGCCCGGTTGAGCCCGCTTTGACCGAGCCCGGCCCGGCCCGATTGACACCTCTACTTAAATGGTAGACATGTAAATTTAATTGTTTAATTATAATATATGTTGATGCCATATGATTATTTTATGCATTTAATTTATTAATTGATTAGTCATTTTAATATTATATTATTATTTGTGTTAGCTAATGGGGTAAGCTTGGATACCCATGTGAAGGCGTATTTGAACCCATTTCATAATTGGTAGGGTTAATTAGAAATATAACTTTACATTTGGGACCACATTTTGGGACCCAAACACGATATAGACGCAAACCCATTTAGGTTTGGGGTAGCTAATAACTTCATTTTTATTAGTAAATGTTATAACACAAATCATTGTAAAAGGTGGGGTTGTAAGTGAAATAAGGAAAAACAAAAACAATCCTCCTCATACTTAAACAGTTTTTACACGTTAGTTTAGTTCTAAAACAAAACATAAAACAAAGGAAAAGAAGAAGAATAGGGAGGGAGAGAGGGAGTTCGGCCGAGAGAGTTAGAGAGAAGGGAAGATTCTCTCAGAGCTTCTGGCGTCATTTCCTTCGCCATACGACGTCGTCGTCACAAACCGAAGCAATTTTTGGCATTGTGGAGGTGAGTAGATTACAATAGAGCCTTTAATTTTAGTTTAGGGATGGATTTTTGGAAGACCCAATTTGTGGGCTGATATATATATATATACATACATGCATGTATAGGAAATTAAAGGAGAACTTTGCTACAGATCAATCAGAGCAAGGGTTTTGGTAGTTTTATTGAAGATCCATCTAGCAATTGGCATCTAGAGTTCAAATTGAAGGCATAATTGTGATCTAGGAGGTAAGACCTACACTTAGATGTAAATTTCATTGAAGTTCTTGATACATCGTTCATGACCTAATTTGGGTTAATAGCTTGTAATTCACATGCAATGTGTAGGAATTTGGGAAAAGGCTAAAATTGGGTTGGAATCTAAATTTAACTTGTAAGAGATCAAACTTGTGATTAATTGGCTAAGGTGAGTGGTTCTAATCTTGTTTTAGAATATGTAAATATGGTTAATGTGCCAATATGAATTTTAGTAGGTTGAATCTATATTTCTTATAGCATCTTTGTGCTAGAAAATGGAAAAAGCATGTCTAAATGCTCAATAAATTATCATGTTGAGTTGATTACATGTTTTTGTGATTATGTGGGTCGCAGGTTACCCGGTAGTTGTTCACCAAGTATGAAGTTCAAATAAGAAAAGAAAAGTCCTTTGTATGTAGGGGTAAGTGAAACCCTTTGTGTAGGGGTAAGACTAAGCCCTTTGTGTAGGGGCAAGAATAAATCCTTTGCATAGGGATTAAAAAAAATGATAATGATATAAGCGATGGAGCCGGGTGAACCAATACTTGGTAGTCCGAAACTATAAATTATGCTTTATATGAGTGGTTGTTGCATTAGAATATTTATTGCATTCAATCACATGATTAGCTCATTCACTAAGCGAAAGCTTAAACAAAAATATTATTTTCTATTGTAGTTATTGAATAACCACCGCAAGTACGGACCAAGGCGAGGGAGGGAGGTAAACGGAGCATTGAGATGGGGTCGGGAAAGCACTCTTGCTAATATATCTATATGTTTAGTTGTAGATATGCAACTTTATGCTAATAGTTGTAGCTTAACTTTGTAGTTGTAACTAGGAAATATTATGTGGCTTGGAGAGCCATATTACTTAAACTTGTTTAGTACGTTGATGAGTTGGATTAGCCTCGGTGGCGTTGTCGTAGGCCCTAAATTTGCTTATGGCTGGTCGGGGTATGACAAGTTATATGAGGGGTATTCTCATTTTGGTTTGAAGCTTTAATGAAGAAGATTATGAGAATTTTGAGATTTTGAAGTAGAATATGTGGACTTTACAAAGAAGCTTTTGTATTTCTTTTCCTTATATGTGGGATTAAATCCCAACCCGACCTTATCAAAAACACATTTTTGCTTTTCCAAAAGCATGTTTAAATTTTGTTCACCTTGGGTAAATTTGGCCAAAGTTTTTGATAGATCATCAACCTCCTTTCTCAATTCAACATTTTCTTTTTCAATAAATTCACTTAAAGATTGATTGGTTTGAACAAGTTTTTCTTTTCTCAAAATTTCATTTTGAGATTTTAAATCATCCAATTGCCTTTTCAACTCCAAATTTTGTTTTTTAAAAACAATTGAAGATTGTGTTCTTGAAACATGTTTTTCCTTTTCTATCTTCAAAGATTCATTTTGGAATTTCAAATTATTTCTCTTTTAAAAGTATTGAAAAGTTCTTTTTAGGAGAAATGTATTTGATTCCCAAATTCTCTAACTCTTTATGTAATTCTTCAATGCACATTGAAGTTCATAATAATCATGAGATTGAATAATTGAGGTTGGTTTAGAATTTACCTTATTTGCTAAAGCTACTTCTTGGTTGCATGAGCCTGAATATCTCATCAGGTATACACTGTAGCATGATTAACTACCATTGGATGGAGTGATGAATCATAATCACTAGAGTGTGAGACTCTTAGTTAATACGCTAGTGCTTATAGTGCATTAACGGACCATGAGTTTTTCTATCGACACTTAAAACTGTCATCAGTTGATAGGAACTCATAACTTGTACAAGGTATGAGTTCTTAATCTTGAGACGATTATGGACACAGACTGTGGATATGACTACTTTGACTTACCAATCAGTGAAGTCTTAAAGATCAACACTTGTGTATCTTAGGTATGTCATGTTCATAGGATTGATAAGTAGTTATCAACATGTTTGGAAATCATGAAAGGTGAATGAAACTCTCAAGGTATGGAAGAGGTAATCATCATTCAGGTTGACAGTAACAATTTATCAGACTACCTGAATATAATTACGAATGTTGACGGTCGAGGGACATTAGTCCAACTGTACAAGTCTAGTTATCGCTTCGGATATGTCTTTTGCGTTGGAGTGCAGTTATCATTTTATAGTGGAGTAAACGTTAACTGATTAGTTAGTTAATTTGCTGATCAAAGAGTTTGATAATTGGATTTAATAACTAATCTGAGCCAACAATAAAGAACTTAGAAGGTCCCACTCTTAGCTTCAAAGGATGCAAAGAAGACAGGAAAGATTGGTGTCCCACCAACCGATTGGAATGGCAATCGATTGGACAGGCAATCGATTGCCATTTTGGGCAATTGATTGGACCTAAGGTCGGTGGAAATACTTATAAATAGGAGACCTACGTCCAAAATAAGTTTACTCGTTGTTTTTGAAGCCCTAGGTCCCCAGAAACAGTTTTATAGTATTTCCATAGCCTTTTCTCTCTCTAGTTGAAGTCCCACAAGTTTTAGTCTTCGCGTGAGCATCCACCGGAGTTATAGAAGTGAAGACAATCTAGTGGAGGCTGCTAGAAGTTAGAAAGAAGAAGAAACAATCAAAGCAATCATAAGGATTTAAGCGCAAAAGGTAGTCTTCTTCTCTACATGCTACTAGGTTCACATGAGTAGTAGACTCTGAGATACAAAAGTTTTTGAAACTTGTTTTCCGCTGCAAATTCTATTTTTATAACATAATTCCTTCAATTACTTCTTTATGGTTAGTGTAATCTTCAAGTGTATACATTTTATGCAGTCACATCTGCCAACCTCTAACAATGGAATCCTCTGCCCCTTCCTCCAGTTAGACTTCGTAATTGTCGAATCCTAAAAAAAATGAGTTTTAGGCTTCTTGGCAATGGGATTGGTAATTTCATAGTATTAATCCACGACTTTAGAGTAAGCCAACTTTCCCCGAAAGTTGTTGGAAAGATTTTTAACTCGAACACTTGGACTTCGAAGGATTTTGAAACTAATATTTCTGGCTCAGAGGTGTTGAATGAAACTGGTTTCATTTTTACTGACTACAGTCTTGGTAGTGGTGTGTACAAGAATGGTAAACTATATTCGATCTGGAGTACATGCCTACTCACTTATGACACAGAAAATGAGAGTTTTGAGCTTGTTAAACTACCTCAGCTTGAGAATTTGAGAGCATACTGCACCATGTTATTTGAATCGGAAGGATGTTTAAGACTCTGTGCAAAAGAAGGTGGAGCGATTTACAAAGAAGATGAAAGACATTTCATTTTTTACGACTATAAAGGTGACAACAGAATGTGGGAGCGAAGAGCCTAGTTTGTTTGGGACAACATTGTGGATGGGTCGATAGGTGGTGAACTACAATGTGGGCAATTTTATCCTCTGCCTTTTGCCTTCAATGAAGATTTATAATAGTTGTATTTTGTTGTGGGGAGAAGAAATTTTGTTGCCTATTGTTTTGTGACTAGGAAATGGACCTAGGTTGTGGCTGTTGAAGACGGTTTCCCATTGTAAAAATGTTTCCAAATCTGGAAGGCCTGAGTTGAATAAGGTATGTGACTGGTTATGACATGCTAGGATGTATGTTTGCTTGCAAAAAAAAAAAAAACTTGATTTTAAGGATTTCAAAAAATGGGTACAATCTCTGATTCAATCTCCTTGTAGACTTCTGATTCAAAGGGCTCCTTGTGTGTGTTCTTGAATTGAACATATATCTTTGAATCTTCGAGTATGTGAAGATTGAAGAACTGCTTGATCGAGGGCCAAAGGCTTGATCTCTTACCAACAAACGCTTAATCTTTTTTCGATTTATTGAAGAAACGAATCAAGATGATTGAATTTGCTTCGCGTTCTTGAAGAAACAATTCAAAGTTCTTGAATTTGATCTTGCGGTCGAAGAACATAAGTTGTTTGTGCATTCTATTCTTCTAAAGAATAGAGAGTGATTTCAATTTCTAGAAGAGTGAAATTGATTTGAGAGTCTGGGATCCCTCTCAATATGGGGAAGAACCCTATTTATAGGAGGGGGCAAAGATAGCCAACACGTTATGGCCGTTGATTTCATTTCCAGTGTATGCTTAGGATCATAACACATGTCATAATTTTTAGTGTGACACGTGTCATAACCAGATTGGTCATTTTCATCAAGAATAAATCACGCTTAATACTTTTAATTTCCAATTTTGATTAATCAAGTAGTCAATTTTATAGACTAATGATAATCTCTGGTAATTAAGCAAATATTAAATTTTGACGTCTACAAATTAATGCCCCCACTTCAAGATCGCCAATATGCATATTTACTATGTTTGAGAGGCGGGACTTGAAGTTTCATTTTTTTTAATATTCAGAGGTGGCACATATTAAAATATATATATATATATATTTTTTTTTATGAAACCACTTTCTTTTCTTTCTTTCTTCTTTTTTTTTTTTTTGGTTTTTTTCACAATAAAGAAATTATCATTCTTGAATAAATAGTTGTGTGTAGCTCACGTGAACATGGGCATTTTGCCATGGAATATCAGACTTCTTTCTTTCTTTTCTTTTTTTTTTTTTAATGCATTTTGGTCATGGGTATACATGCACATATGTATGTACCATGTATATCAAGCTTTGGTACCAACTACCAAATGGGTAGATAGTTTTTTTTTTTTTTGGTAATCGGGGTGTCCGGGCCAGCTTGCGCGCACCTCGACTAATCCCCCGAGGCCTGGAGGCGCCGGGTGAATACTCCAGTGGCCACGCTCCCCATGACTCGAACACTAAACCTCTTGGGTAGTACACCCAAAAAACTTACCACTCGACCACAAAGAACTTGATTTGGGTAGATAGTTTTCTACATGACCATGTATCAAAAAAAAGTTTTCTACATGACCAAGTCCCTAGAAGCATTTCACATGTCAGGTCGTATTTATTTATTCTTTTCCTAAGTGAGTACATATTCCTCATGTAGACACGTATTGCCTTCATGCCCATTTGTCAAATTTTGTCTCTAGGTGTATTTATTGAAGGGTTGTACGACTTCCTAGAAAGTTCCACTAAAGTCCAAGTACTTTGAACATGGGTGTGCCTTAATTTCCAATTGCATAATAAACAAACACAAGCCAGTTGGATCCCTACCCAAAGACCACGTAGCACCTGTCCATCCCCCAATCAGGTAATTCATGAAAATGTGCTGGCAGATGGAGTTGTATCACTGAATTTTTTCTTTGTTTCTTCACTCATCATTGCAGTCAAGGGCGGACCTAGCACTGGGCTCAGCTGGGCTGTAGCCCAGTCCAAGTTTTGTGGGACAAATTTTATTAAGCCCAGCCCATCCTGATTCAGCCCACCCTCGCTGGAAAAAAATTCATTTCTATAGGGCCCAAAAGGAATCGAACCCAAGACCAATGGCAAGAATAACCACTGTCTTACCACCGTTCTAGAAATTGATATGTTAGAATCCCTTACAAACATTATTTATTTGTTACACATATTTCTCAATGAATTATAATAGTAATAGTATCATATGTTACTGTATTATTAACCTAACCAAACTAAACATTGTGTCCCAATCATGTGTTACTCTATTACTAAATGATATACTTTATATATACATACTATTTAGCCAAATTGTAATAAAGTTCATTCTAAATATTAGACTCAATTAACACTTATTTTTCTTTAAATATTTTGTTCTAACACTTTTTTTCTTTCACTCCATGCTTGTTTACTTTTGTAAGTAATAGATCCCCCCCAAAAAAAAATTAGAGTATTCGTGGACCAAATAGACACAAAAAAAAAATAAAAAAATTGAGGGTGCTATCTTCGAACCCCTGTATTTTTACGACACAATATACACATTCATTCAATCACAGCCCACCCTAGATGACCATCCTGGGTCCGCCCTTGATTGCAGTCATCCATTTTTTTTTTTATACTTACCTGGATCCGGACCGGATACACACACACATACCCCAGCCCCAACTCAACCCCAAAGCCCCACACTGACCCACAGCAAAGCCCAATAAGGGCCACTCATTTCGATCGAAGAATAATTGGGGGGCAAGCAACTAGATTCCCCTATAGGGATTCGAACCCTCTCCCTTCCCACTGAGAAGAGAGATGATATGCCAATTGGACTACAACACATATATTTCCCACTTCAGTCGGACTCTAGTCTACAGTGTCGGTGCTGAGTTTTGTAGGTCCTAATCGAATTCTAAAATATAGGCGATTTTTTTGGTAGGTGGTTGTTTACTTTGTTTTTCCCAAATCGACCCAGCTAGCCCAAATAATATTTGCCGCTTATTTCTGAGTTTTTGGCCAAAATAGAACTCAATTTCAAACAAATTTCCATTTTAGTACTCTTGAAAAAATTATTCTCATTCTAATATTATAGCCACAATGCCTTTTTATGGAGAGCATTTGACCAATTTAGACGTAATTGTATCAATCTATATATACACGCGGTATAAATACACAGCATAAGTAACCTATGTGATTAGGTTTTAGACGGTTCATCCGTTCAAGAAGAATTTTACCGAGCCCCAATCAAAAACTGCCAACTCATTTCTCAATCAATAAGATTCAACAAAACAGTGTATATACATGCGTTACACTTACACTCATGAATGGTGTACACCCTAAAATTTCTCAAACATCCATTTCTACTTTCAAGAAATTATTCAGTGAGCCCATTACACCATTTTATTTACGCTAATGTGGTGTGACCACTCAATCTTAACCATACACATGCCCCCTATTTCCAGGAGATAATGACAAAAAGGTTAACACATTTTCAAACTAATAAACCGTCAACCACTCGTCATGATCCCCTAAAAATAGGGGACATGTGTACAGTTAAAATTGAATAGTCACACCACATTAAGGTGATATCATGGCGTGACAAGCTCACTATATAATTTCTCCTTTGTGTTCCGTAAATGCTTGCCTGAATGGATCATCCGTCTTTATGTTTTCTTTTTCAATTTTCTGTATATTGGTTTTGTTTAATGTTTGGAAATTACGGGCTTGTGTATTGTGATAGGTTTTGTAGTAACCCGTATTCTCATGTTTAAATTGACGATTTAGACTTCATGTGCGATTTTAGCAAAAATTGGTCACATGGGTATTTTGGTCTTTTTTCCAATTTTGTAAGTCATGAACTGAAAATATAATTTTTGGGAAAAGTTGCGTAATGTTAAATGATTGCTATTCGTATTGGAAGTTAAGAGTTTTCGATCTCTATGTAGAAGACATCTCAATTTTAGTCATTTTGAGAAAATATTCATTTTTGGATTTATACAACCTTTTCTGTATTTATACGACTTTTTTATTGTCTTATTTAATAATATAATTACAAGAATAATAATTATAATGAAAGATAATATTTTCCTAACTAGATTTCCTAAACTAAACTACCCAACCCATATTCATTTGTGAGGTGTTATGTGCTTGAGTGTTTTGTGAGGTGTTATGTGAGGTATCCATATGAGGTGTTATGTGCTTGAGTGTTTTGTGAGGTGTTATGTGAGGTGTCCATATGATGTGTTATGTGCTTGAATGTTTTGTGAGGTGTTATGTGAGGTGTCCATATGAGGTGTTATGTGCTTGAGTGTTTTGTGTATGTGTGTATAATATATATACATATTGGTGGTCCTCCCCCTTTCCCTATAAAAACCCCCTCCCATTAGTTGTTGAGAAAGAAGAAAAAAAAAAGAGAGAGCGAAGGAGAAAGGAAAGGAAGAAATCCCAAACCACATCGCAACCCCGAACCTACGCAAGAGAAGAGAATGAGAGGAGCAGAAGAGAGGAGACAGAGAAGGAGAAGAGAAAAAGGAGAGAGAGAACTTACCCCGAGACCACCCGCGGCTACCCCGAGCTCGCTGGCGTCGTCGACATTAACGGTGAGTGTTCATACTCACTTAGTAGCATAGATATGTTCGTATATATGTGTTTTGGCAAGAAAGAACGAATCCTGAACGTGCGTGAATGGTCTGGTTCAAATTCTGGAATAATACAGCGTTCAATCGATCGAACGACATTCAAGCGATTGAACACAGGCCGATCTCGATCGATCGAACTTTCCTCAATTGATTGAACTTAACTTTTCCTCAATCGATTGAAATGACTTCGCTCGATCAAACATATAGAATGTTAAATGTTTAGTTATTTTATACATGTTGAACTGTTAACCTGTTTATTATCATATGTTGATGTTGGAAAGCTGTATTGGAATAACACACATGTAGAATAATGGATCTAATGCATTAAACAGTGGAACCCATTGTCTAAACAATATTATAATATTGTTAAGCGAATTGAGAAGCCGACGTGCATAGTAGTGGGTCTGTCGACCGCGGAGGTCGATACTATTTATATTTGTGTGTACGAATGCGGTCGCTAAGATCGTGTGATGTCGGGTGTGGGATCCCAAGGTACTGGGATAGGATCGGGACTGCGTGTCAGATTGACGTATGATAGAGTTGGACTGTGTGTCAGATTTTGGAGGTTATGTGATGTAGGGATTCGTGTCGAGTTTAATATAACGGGACTATATGTCGAGGGTAATATGTCGGGGCTGGAGTGCCGTGGTATCTTAGGGTTACGTGCCGTAGTAGCATATCGGGACGAGCCGTAAAAGGTGTTGGGAATATGCCCTCAAACCAGTTAGTTGGACAATGGAATATCATAATGCATTTATGCATGTTAATTCATGAGATGAATATTAGACTGGAATCCTTAAACAACATTGTATGTGGTTCATTTGTGTATGTGATTACACATGTGAGATATGAATCACAAATCCTTGTTGTTTCAAATAAGTCATAGTGGATGATAAGTTTGGATAACTTATCAGGTATACACTGTAGCATGATTAACGTCTACGGGGTAGAATGATGAATCTCATTCATAAGAGTCTTTGACTCTTGGTTAATATGCTAGTGCACTCGGTGCATTGACGGACCTGAGTTAAACCTATTGACACCTAAACGCTGTCACCGTCAATAGGAACTCAAAACTTGTATAGGGATACATGTCCTCAATCCTGAGACAGTTATGGACGCAAGTTGTATGCTTGGTTGCTTTGACTTACCAATCAGTGAGGTCTTGCAAGATCAACACCTGGGTATCTTGGGTAATCAAGTATGCAACGTTGGGAACATATATTGTCAAGATGGAATTCTACCCTCTTCTATAAAACGAAGAGTAAGTATTCCCTCGAGAATGTCACTAGGAGTGATTACTAAGAGCTGGCCAGCCTTGTCAACAAAGTGTTATTGTTGACATGTTTAGTAATCCAAGCGTAGTGAATGATACTCGAGGAATATAAGATGTACTATCTATTGGGTCGACAGTATCTTAAAACATACATCCCAATGATAGATACGAATACTGCCTGGTAGAGGGACATCCATATCATATTATACAACTCTAGCAATTGCTTATGTATGCGTGATTATGTTCTTATGCACTGGAGTGCAATTATCATTTTATAGTGGCATTAATGATAATTGATCAATTATTGATTCCTTAGTTAAGAATATTGACTAGATGGAATAATAATTGATTGGAGCCAGTAATTAAGAACCTAGGAGGTCCCACTCTTAGCTCCGTCAGAATGCTTGGAAAGGCAAATGAGGATGCTGTCAAAACTGGTTCTGTCACGACCCATCCCACTACGCGTGGAAATAGGACACGTGGCACGCCATCAAGGCTTAACCAGTTCCATTAAAGTAAAATAGCAGCGGAAAACATTATTAAGATCCATGAAAATCAGAGTTATAAAAAGTTTTGGCCATTTGAATCCTTTCAAAAGAAAACATTTTTGAAATAGAGGTCCAGTCGACTGATCGAGGGTCCGGTCGACTGGTGATCTCAAACAGATAGGTTTCAAAATATAACAGCCCATCCAGTCGACTGTGTTGGGACCCAGTCGACTGGTGCCTAAAATTATCAGTCGACTGAAAATGTTCAGTCGACTGGTGCCCTAATCCAGCAGAATGTCATGGTCTGGGGCTCCATCCAGTCGACTGTTTTCTCAACCCAGTCGACTGAACCTCAGACGAAACAAAGCAGTAACCAATTCAACACAGCGATCCAGTCGACTGGATCAAAAACCAGTCGACTGATCTCTATCAGCAAACTCAAAACTGCAGCCTTCCCACTCAAGGTTCTCCCAACTCCAAACCAACATTTAACCCCTCTATTCCATCATTCAAAAACATAATTACAAGAGCGTTTACTAGTAATTACAAGTACTAAATCTAAGTTCAGATTATACTACAACATACTACGAAACTAATCCATGGTTCTATTACAACATATTACAAAAACCCAAATCCTTACACAAGTTTTAGGATTTAAACAAAACATATACAAGTGATTTCCCCGGCGTTCTTTAACGGCCTCACTCATCGCGCTTCTTCTTGTCTTTCTTCTTACCTGCAATGGAGTAAATCTCCACTGCTCAGCTATATGCTGAGTGCACAAGTCTAACATATGCAATATAAGACAAAACATGCTTTAATTTCATAAATCATATCAATAGTCTCTAGGGAGAAAAATACGCATTCATCCGGTAGCGGCAAGTCCAAGCCTTAAACCGCAATGTCAATGGCAAGTCCAAGCCTACAACCATTACATCCCCACAAGTGCCATGGCAAGTCCAAGCCTACAACCATGCACAGTAGTCGTCGCTACTAAAATTCTCAAACAACGAGAAGCTTACTCCGGCATGAATTTGTATAAGACTCCCCTTTGACCCACACAGACAACTCAACGTGCTCGCGTAAATTTAGACATGCTTTTCACAATTTAGCGCGTGCATAATTAACGGGCCTACAATTAACACATGGATTTTGCCCGGATCTCAATTTCGTCGTTGAAATATAAAACATGTATTTCTCTATATTTCAAACGTTAAAACTTCATACCTCATGCGATTTCCCCCAAACGTTGAAGGATCGACTAGGAGGTCACATAAACGTCGGATTTTGAATTCGAGAAAATTCCTACAAGTTTATACCTGTTTTTCCCAAAAGTCTAGAATTTAGATTTTTACAAAAATTGGCCAAACACGGCCTAAGTAGTATCAAAACGTAGGTCTTACCTCTACGAGTTCAAATCTTGAATCTGGAGAAAAACTGACGGACGAATGGTCGTCGATCGGCGTCGTAAAGCCCGTTGGCTCAATCTCCCTTTCTCTCTCCTCTCTCTCGATATTTTCTAACTTTTTGGAGAAATGAAATCTTATCCTCCACTATTTATAGAAAATCTTTTCGGAAATTGTGTTTACCTCCCCGCAAGTTTCTCAAACTTCTAGTTAACCCATGAAACTTCGCACACGTCCATTTTATGTCTTTACGAGTGAAAATTATAAATTTCAAAAGTTTTCGACTAGGTTTCGTTTGGGTCCAAAATAACGTCCGAAAACTATATTCTGTGGAATCTCTACACAACCTACCTTTTTTTAATTAACGTAACACTCACGTTCTCACCACAGTTCTCAAAATGATATAACAATATCAAAGATTACCAGAATTCCCACAACACAGATAAAATTACTATTCATCAAATACTAGATAAAGTCAAATAACATTTAAATCATATAAATGTCATTTAGTCATGTCCATGCAATATGAACTGCCATGTTCCCGTGTCCTCACTGACACCTTACTGTTGACGCACAGTCAACCTCAACTCAAATTATTAATAACATTAATAAATTTCAAAATCTCAAATGATGCATTTTCAAAATCAAAATTTTCTGGAACAGGTGTGACAGGTTCGATCGATCAAAGTTTATTCGATCGATTGATGTTTAGACAGGTTCGATCGATCGATCGAACGTGGTTCGATCGATCGAAGGTTCGATTGATCGAAGTCACTTCAATCGATTGAAAGTAAGGTCGGTTTTGGGAATCTATAAATAGGGCAGCTGCGTCCAGGGAAAAGAGTTCGTCGTTTTTAACGTCCCTAGGCTGCTGAAACTGTTTTAGGGTTCCCAAACCTTATTTATCCTCACCATTAGAGTTCCCACCAACTCTAGCCTCTTCGGGAAGCATTCGAGGAGACACAAGGGTGAAGATTTCCTAGAGGTTGCTGCTGCACATACAAGGAGAAGGACAAAAATCAGAATTGGGTTCAAGACCTAAGGTATAGAATCTTCTCCATCTTGTTATGCGCATCTATAGAGTTAATAAGTAGTAGATCCAAGGCTACCAATAAGTTTTTGTAACTCGATTATTCCCCTGCGCGTTTAAAACTGTTTTAAACCTATTTTTCCAACAAAAGGATTGCGGAGCTGAGTGCTAAGGTATTTCGGAGCTGAGTGCTGTTGTATTGCTGTGTGTTGTTGTATTGCTGTGTGCTATAGTATTGCTGAGTGTTGTGGCATTATTGCAGAGCTGTATGTGGATGCATTGCTTACTGCTGTAGTATTGCTAAGTGTTGTGGTAAAGCTGTGTGCGATAGTAAAGCTGTGTGCGATGGAATTAGCTGTGTGCAATAGTAAAGCTGTATGCGATGGAATTAGCTATATGCGATAGTAAAGCTGTGTGCGATAGAATCAGCTGTGTGCGATAGTAGAGCTGTGTGTGATGGTAGAGCTATGTGCGATAGTATTAGCTGTGTGCGATAGTAGTTGCTGAGTGCTGTGGTATAATGGAGTTGTGTGCTGTAGTATGTCAGAGCTGTGTGCCGTATTATATTCGGGCTGCGTGCCATATTGCAATAGGGCTGTTGGCCGTATTATATCAGGGCGTGTTGGACAAGGTATATCGGGGCGTTCAGATAGAATACATGGGACTGTGTGTCGAGATTTAACAGACAGTAGGTATAGGACTACGTGTCTGATTAATGTGGACCCAGGTGTCTATGTTATGTCCGTAGTTTGGGATGACGTCCGTTGTTAGATATTGAGTTGGTGCATACATGCATGCGAAGGATAAGATGATTTTTTTAATGATGTTGTTTATATATGCTGCAATTTATAGATACTCTGTTAGTATTTGCATTCACTAGACTTTCGTAGTTGACGGTATTTATGCCGCTGGATATTCGACGTCAAGCTGGCCAGGGTTATGAGTATACAGGAGATGCATACATGGATAGGGTCTACAAGGATAGAGCCTACGATGATGGAGGCTATGCTGGAGATGACTACTACGCGAGCTGAAGACTTGGAGCTTGCGTTTGATTGTTTATGCTTATGTTTTTAGAGACCGTTGTAATAGTTAAGTTTGTAATTGGCATATGTTGCCGTAATGTTTTATTTATATAGTTTGCAAACACTTTGATTTTGTAATAGTTAGTATTGAACTCTGATTATATATATCGACCTTAGAACTTTCCAATGCGTGGTTTGAATCAT
The DNA here is from genome assembly GCA_033977485.1 of Hydrangea macrophylla. Classification (NCBI taxonomy): domain Eukaryota; kingdom Viridiplantae; phylum Streptophyta; class Magnoliopsida; order Cornales; family Hydrangeaceae; genus Hydrangea; species Hydrangea macrophylla. The sequence goes on from CM066982.1 coordinate 67,555,750, forward strand.
TACTCTTATGGTTTGACTTTGGTTATGGACAATATGGTGACTTTCAACTGTCATGGCCTACGGGTCCAACAAGGAATTTATTTTCTCTATTTTTGCTACTACGGGGCGTGACAAGATTTTTGGTATCAGAGCCTAGGTTTGGTAGTAGCATTCGCCAATTGTCCAGCATTCTTTGAGTTTGAACCTTAAGATTCCTTAAGATAGGGTTTGACTTTAAGTTTGTGTTTTGGAGATCATCCCTATGGAGTTCTCCATGCTATTACTGTGATAATAATTATAACTATTATGTTTAGTTGCGAGTTACTTTTTATGACTATTTTGGGTTGACGACTAACCGACAGATGTCTGTATAGGTACCCAACCTTACTGCATCGATGGCAGGAATGCCTACTCGGAATCGTCCCGCTCAAATTGAAGATGTCCCCCAAGCACCCCAAGTTGCTGATCCAACTGGACTGTTTGAGGCCTTTGTGTGTGGGATGGAGCGGATCAACAATCCTAACGGGAACAACGGAAATAATCATGGACCATTCCAAGGCCAGTTGAGGATCGCATAGTAGAGCGTTTTTGTCATTTTTGTCCAGAGAAGTTTGACGAAAGTACTGAGCTGTGGCAAGCAGAACAGTGGGTCCGAGAGATGGAAGCGATCTTTGACACCCTAGGATGTAATGAGATCGAGAAGCGTCGATTGGAGACATTCCAGTTGACTTATGCAACGGTAAATTGGTAGGAATTGGAGAAAGCAACTGTAGGAGAAGATGCGGCAGGACTGATGCCCTGGATCACGTTCAAGGGACTGTTTTTGGAAAACTACTTTCCTCAAATGGAGAGGAATAAGAAGGAGAGGGAATTCATTGAGCTGAGGCAAGGGAACCTTACTGTGAGGGAGTATACGGTGCAGTTCGAACGATTATCCCATTTTGCTCTGCATATGATCGATACCCCGGGGAAGAAGAACATGCAGTATCACCAAGGTCTTTCGCTGCCACTACAACGGATGACTCTGAATCATCAGAGTCAAACATTCAAAGCTATGATAGGGATGGCAATCTGTCATGAGGATATTAATGGTCGAGAGCAAGGACGTTTTGGGAATCGACTAGCACCCAGGGGTAACCAAGGACCAAGGCCCCCGATGCGGTTCTAAAGGAACAAGCGTAACTGGACTAAAGAGAGGAAGCAACAACTTGAATTTCCTCAGAATCGCTATGCTGTAACCCAAGCACCTGCCCCACAAGGACTCCCTGCTGCTACTGGAAGCAATATCGGTGGATGCTTCAACTGTGGAAAGCCAGGCCATGCGGCTAAGGATTGCCGAGCTCCAAAGAACTATAATCGGTCGGGCATTCGCTGTTATAACTGTGGTAATCACGGCTACACAACAAGGACTGTAAAGCACCCCGTAGGGCATACAACGGACCAGCTGCTCGGGGCCAAGTTGGGCAGGCTCGTATGAATGCTATCCTCCCAGAGAACGCGGGATTTGATAAGGCTGAACAGCAAAACATGGAAGGTACACTTACGTTATTCAGCACTCGAGTTAAAGTTCTATTTGATACTGGTGCTTCGAATTCGTTTATTGCTATCGGGATTGTTAAACTTTTGGGTTTAGTACCCCAGGCGCTTGATGTAGCTCTGAATGCGGTATCACCTTTGGGAGTAACCGTAAGATTAGGGAAAGTGTGTAAGGACTGTGCCTTAACCCTAGAGGATAGGATTCTTCCCGCAGATCAAATCATTTTGTCAATGAAGGAATTTGACATCATCTTAGGATTCGATTGGCTCACGAAGTATCGTGCTAAGTTGGATTATGCCAATAAGATGATTACCTTTTCGGTACCCGAAAGTCATCCTTTTGATTTTCAGTGTAACCCCTCTAGCGATGCTTTTCTCACTAGTTGTCTAGCAGCTATCGAAACCTCGAGTTCAGAACTCACGATTGCACATATTCCTGTAGTCCAAGACTTTGAGGACGTGTTTCAGAATATTTTAGGATTACCACCTAAGCGGGAGATTGACTTCTGTATCGAGTTAGTGCCTGGTACTTTACCACAATCGTGTTAGGAAACTGTGTTCCCAGAATCCGTTGACAATGCGTATAAGTTGGTACTGCATAAATTACGTGAAAACTACAGTAACCCTATAAGGGCGGAACTAGGGTTACCTTAAACTGCTAAAACGGATTGCTGTAGTAGATGAATCGAGAACACGGGCTCGATAACAGCTCACGATCTTCTACCGTATTCCTTTGCTGCCAAAATATCGAACTGAGTGTGGGCTCCTTCGAAATCCTTTATGTTTCTGCTCTCTCTTTTTACGCTCTCTTTTCTATTCCGAGTTATAATACTCTTGATGGAAAAACGCAAACTGAGGAGAGATCCAAAGCAGCATATATATAGGCTACGATAGGGACCATAAGAAGTCAATAAGGAATAGGCTTCCTTATGGAATTAGGAAACCTAATTCGAACTGAATCAGATTTTTATTTCCATAAATTATAATTCATACCACTAAAGAATTATAATTACACTCCTACCCTTATCTCAAAAATATATTTCGAGCTCCATGTTATTAAATGCTTATTATCTCCCCATGTTAAGATTACAGATATCCATTAATTAAATATAATTACTGACAATCATATTTAATTAATCTCTTAAAATTCCTTGAGATCCTCCGCTTAACTTATCTGATATGTCGGATACAAAAATTACCTGCAGGGTTTGACATAATCAAAACTTATAAGCTTTCTCAAGGGGATATCATCAATCCCAAAATTGAGACATGGATTCCATCATTAATTAATATCCACCGCACAATTAATATTGTCACCCAATCCAATGAGATATTGACCCATTTAAGGATCTCACCCTTTTAGGGATCAAAGTGTAAATATCAAATGTATGTGTCTATAAATTAACTTAGGATTTAGAGCATAAGCACTCATAATAATCATGAGGTATTAATTATCTTATAAGTCAGTATAAAAATAATTACTCCAAGTCGGTTCCGTTTAATACACAAAGTGTACCAGCATGGTGAGTTGAAACTATACCATTTCCCGTAGTTAAGATAAACCTACTACAACACCATGCTGCAGTCCTACCGATGGTGTGTCCAATTCATCTAAGACTGTAAATAAAAATCTTACATTCTACAAGATCCGATGGTCTAATCTTCCGTGTGTAAGCCGAACTCTACACACCAAACCACCTACTATGTAGAATGAAAGACACACATGCATAATATTAAATAAACAATATAATACAAATATTGCCCACACAGATTCTCATAAAAATTGATTAACTGATTTTATTAAATGAATAATAAATCAACTACATAAAGCATGGCTTTTAGTATATATCCCTAACAATCTCCCACTTAGACTCAAAGCCATGATGCCACACACCTCACTCCTATCCCTTCTACATGACTATCAAAAGTCTTGGCCGATAAGCTCTTGGTGAAAGGATCTGCCAGGTTATTTGCTGATGCTATCTTGGTCACTTCAGCATCACCTCTTTGCACGATCTCTCGTATCAGGTGATACTTACGCTCAATGTGTTTTCCCTTCTTATGTGCCCTAGGTTCCTTTGAGTTAGCAACCGCTCCGCTATTATCGCAATAAAGGGTAATAGCCGATTGTACCGCAGGTACTACTCTTAGATCCATAAGGAAGTTTCTGAGCCAAACGGCCTCCTTAGCGGCTTCCGAAGCAGCCACATACTCGGCTTCCATGGTGGAATCAACAATACACAACTGCTTGATACTCCTCCAACTAATGGCTCCACCTCCTAGGGTAAACACATATCCTGAGGTAGACTTTCTGGAATCCCTATCTGACATGAAATCAGAATCTGTGTACCCAATGGGTACAAGACTGTCTGCTTGGTAAACTAACATATAGTCTCGAGTTCTTTTCAGGTACTTGAGAATATTTTTCACCGCAGTCCAATGTTATTGCCCTGGATTAGACTGATATCTACTAACCATGCCAACAGCAAAGCAGATGTCATGTCTAGTACATAGCATAGCATACATTAGGCTTCCTACTGCCAAGACATAAGGAACTGCCTTCATCTTCTCTATCTCATCAGATGTCTTAGGACACTGATCCTTAGATAGAGTAATTCCATGTTTGAAGGGAAGGAATCCCTTCTTGGAATCTTGCATGCTAAACCTTGCAATAATATTGTCGATATAAGTGCCTTGTGACAAGCCCAACATCATATTCTTGCGATCTCGCATAAGCTTGATCCCTAGGATGTGATCTGCTTCTCCCAAGTTCTTCATATCGAATTGACTGGACAACCATACCCTTACAGAAGATAATACCCCCACATCGTTTCCGATTAGCAAGATATCATCCACATATAGTACTAAGAACACCACCACGCTTCCATCATGTTTCTTGTACACACAAGATTCATCCGCACATTGATCAAAACCAAAAGACTTGATTGCTTGATCAAAGCGGATATTCCAAGACCTAGATGCCTGCTTAAGTCCATAAATGGACTTCTTAAGCTTGCACAATATGTGTTCTTGGCCCTTCGCAATGAACCCGTCTGGTTGCATCATATAGATGCACTCATCAAGATTCCCATTAAGAAATACTGTCTTGCCATCTATTTGCCAAATTTCATAATTGAAATGTGCAGCAATGGTTAAGAGAATCCGGATAGACTTTAGCATGGCCACCGGTGAAAAGGTTTCCTCATAATCGATTCCCTCTTTTTGAGTGAACCCTTTCGCAACAAGCCTTGCTTTAAAGGTTTCCATCTTACTGTCTGCTCCTCTCTTCTTCTTATAGATCCACTTACATCCAATGAGTTTTATTTCATTGGGTGGTTCTACAAGATTCCAGACTTGATTGGAGTACATGGACTCCATTTCAGACTTCATAGCCTTTTGCCAAAGATCTGCATCTTTATCTTGGAGTGCTTCATTGTAGTTATAGGGATCGATACCTTGTTCATCAGGGACACGGTCATAAGACTCTCCCAAGAACATATACCGGTCAGGTTGAATAATAACCCTCCCAGTACGACGAGGCACAACCCGTGTTTGTGTATCACTGATATTTCGTTATGAAGATTCTGAACCTAATACACCATTATCTGCACACTGTACTGGTTCAGGAACCTGCGTGTTAATGGTTGGTTCGGGATCTACACGAGTTTCGATAATCCTTCCCCTACGACGCGGTAATGGAATATCGATAACTCTGTCTTGTGATGTTTCTTCTCGTACCGATGGTATCGAAGAAGTATGTGTCGGTGTCTCTCCTCTGATTTCCTCTAGAACAATACGGCTTCTGGGCTTGTGGTCGATAACATAGTCCTCTTTTAAGAATGTGGCATTGGTGCTAACAATAACCTTCTGATCCTTAGGACTATAAAATAGACCACATTTAGTTCCTCTTGGATACCCAACAAAGAAACATACTTCTGTTCTTGATTCCAACTTTTCTGCGTTCCCTTTCAGCACATGTGCTGGACTACCCCAGATCCGAACATGCCGCAGACTAGGCTTTCGCCCAGTCCACAATTCCGTGGGAGTAATAGGTACTGACTTAGATGGTACCAAGTTTAGAATGTATGCAGCTATCTCTAATGCATGTCCCCAAAAGGAAATTGGTAAATCCGAATAACTCATCATAGATCTTACCATGTCCATGAGAGTCCTGTTCCTTCTTTCTGCTACACCGTTCTGCTGAGGCATACGGGGTTCAGACAACTGGGATGTAATCCCTTGCTCCAATAAGTATTCCCTAAACTCTCCCAAGAGGTACTCTCCACCACGATCAGATCGTAGTGTCTTGATATATTTACCTAGACGCTTCTCCGTTTCAACCTTGAAGTCTTTGAATTTCTCAAAGCATTCAGACTTACGCCGCATCAAATAAATGTACCCATACCTTGAGTAATCATCGATGAAAGTGACAAAGTACTCAAATCCCCCTCTTGCTTGGACAGTCATAGGACCACACAAATCAGAGTGAACCAGTTCCAACGGCTCTTTTGCTCTATAGCCCTTGGCCGAGAATGGCCTCTTGGTCATTTTACCTTCCAAGCAGGATTCACAGACTGGAAGTGCCTCCACTTCCAATGAGCTTAATGGCCCATTTTGAACTAGTCTTTGAATCCTTTTCAAATTAATGTGACCAAGGCGTAAGTGCCAAAGATGTGTTTGGTTCATCCTCGAAGGTTCTTTTCTCTTAAATGGCAAACTATTTGTGTTATTCAATTCATTAAGTTGCAGTATAGGAGAGACATGATTTATAATATAAAGATCATCCACCAATTGACCAGAACAAATAAAATGTTTATTTTCTTTAATAACTACTACTTTATTAAAATGAACTGAATATCCATTCTTTACTAAACTAGAAACTAAAACTAAATTCCTTCTAATAGAAGGTACATAAAGGCAATTTCTTAATATTAAAATCCTATCTCTACCAAAACTAAGATGTAGATCTCCTACTGCAACTGCGGCTACTCTCATAGCATTTCCTATATATCGATAAATCTCTCCATCACTGAGCTGCTTGGTTCCCTGGAACCCCTGCAAAGAATTGCATACATGATCAGTGGCTCCCGTATCTACACACCAGGTACCGGTAGATCGGACCTCTAAACACTATTCAATAACTAGTAAATGAGATTTACCGTGATTGTTCTGTCTGGCGAGATAAACTGGACATTGCTTATTCCAGTGTCCTGGCTGCTTGCAAACAAAACATTTGCCTTTAGGCTTTCCCGGTTGTCCTCTTGGCCTTTGGATTGGCGGAGGACCCGCGGCCTTCTTTTGAGCCTTTTTCATTTTCTTCTTGCCTTTCGGTTTTGAAGTAGAACCTTTCTCAAACACAAGAGCACTCCCTGACTTTCTGTTGAGACCCTCAGCTGCCTGGAGTTCTTTAAGCAGCTCCGCCAAGGTATATTTAAATTTATTCATGTTGTAATTGAGGCGGAATTGCTTAAAAGACTCTGGCAGTGACTGGAGTACGATATCGACCTGGGTTTCCCCGTCGATTTCAGCTCCAAGGATCTCTAGTTCATTAAGAAGAGATATCATCTTAAGAACATGATTCCTTATAGGCGTCCCCTCAGCCATAGTTGTGTTCATCAAGTCTTTCATGGCAACCTGCCTAGCAGCACGACTTTGATCCCCGAATATCTCTCGGAGGCTCTCCATCATGTCATAGGCGCTGGCCATTGACTGATGCTGATGTTGCAGCACATTTGACATGGATGCCAAAATGTAACACCGCGTCATCTCATCAGCCTTGACCCATTTCTTGTGAGCCTGAGTTTCCTCAGCGGTTTTCCCCTCACCAGGTTGCTCAGGACATTCTTGAGTAAGCACAAACTTGTACTCTTCAGCAGTTAATACAATATCCAAATTCCTTTTCCAGTCTATTTAGTTTGGTCTAGTAAGTTTGTTTTCTTTAAGTATAACAGCGAGTGGATTGAAAGAACCCATTTAAAAGCCTGAGAATCACATAATATAAATAATTATATTTGGGCAAAAAATTACTATGGATTCGAGTTGAAAATATTGGTTCCCTCTACCATATTTGAAAAGAATCCGTCAGCAACCTGATACACCGTGATAGTATGACTCGATGGGAAGCCATATACTATCCATCATTTGTTCAGATAGGCAATTGCCTTTTAATTTTACTATCCAGGCGATGCACCTTGCCTAGTAAAATTAAACTGCTGACTTGCTTTGGTCCTATAAATAACAACAGTGACTCAGATGGAGAGGATATTATTATTTATAGCTAAGTGTATACCATCACTTAATTCTAGGTCAAGAGTTCCGTGAGAAACACCTCTGATGGAGAGGTGACCCACACTAGCAATCACCCAAAACATTCTTTTAAAGGAGTTTGTACTGATGATTCCATGATCAACTACATCCGATTGGGAGGATGACACTAGAGCCATCACACAAAATTAATCATATCATCTACAAACCAGTGATGGAGACCATGGGATTTATACTTGATAAATTCCCTCTCCCACTTAGAATTTTAAAAAAAAATTGAGGGTTATAATTTCTACTAAAACTTTTAATTTAATTAATAAAAAATAATGGAATACTTGACAAGGATTAATTCATCCTTACTTGTCAAACCCACATGTGTAGATAATAAAATTATTCTATTCTCATGATTTTAGAAAATAAGTACTTATGTTTTCAAATTATGGAATTAGTTTTATTTCTAAATACACATGTAGTTGTCCATCATTTTAAATTAATATAAATTAAAAATGCAGCTAGACATCTGAAATAGGTCTAGGAACAATTATCCATGTTGTCCTATTCATTAAACATGAAACAATAATAATCGTTCAATCACACATAAATAAGGAAACCACAATAAAATAGGAATCCCACTATTATGGTCAAGCTACAACTCTTGTGAAAAATCTTCATTGAACCCGATTAGCTCTATGTCGCCACTATACACGGGGGTCGAGCTACCAGGTCAGCTCGCGGGGTCTTCGGGGCAGCGCCCCGGAAGCTAAATTCGATTTACCATCAGCAACTGCCTTCCAGAACAGTTTTCTGAAACAGTTTTCAGAAACTGCTTCCAGATTGCTTTCTGAAACTGCTTGTAAACTGTCTTCACGAACTGTCTTCACGGATTTACTTGAGATATATTACATAAACCCTATGCCTCCATGAAGGAGTTCACATGCTATTTCTTTGCAGTAAATTAACCACACATCAATCAAGCGTGGGATCCAATATACACAAATACTATGTCTCCATAAAGGAGTTCACATGCTATATTAAAATAGCAAAATTAACCACGGATAAAACCATCGTGGAATCCAATCACACAAAATCAGTGACCATAATAGTGGAATAAGAACGCTGCAAAACAAGGGTTAGCACAGTTCTACGTTCTATCCATCCATCAAAACACGCATAAGATCTATTTTATTGGATAGCATGGTTGCGTCCAACCCATACGCAGAATCAACGTTGCTCTGATACCACTGTTAGGAAACTGCGCTCCCAGAATCCGTTGACAGCGCGTATAAGTTGGTACTGCATAAATTACGTGAAAACTACAATAACCCTATAAGGGTGGAACTAGGGTTACCTTAAACAACTAAAACGGATTGCTGTAGTAGATGAATCGAGAACACGGGCTCGATAACAGCTCACGATCTTCTACCGTATTCCCTTGCTGCCAAAATATCGAATTGAGTGTGGGCTCCTTCAAAATCCTTTATGTTTCTGCTCTCTCTTTTTACGCTCTCTTTTTTATTATGAGTTATAATACTTTTGATGGAAAAACGCAAACTGAGGAGAGAGCCAAAGCAGCATATATATAGGCTACGATAGGGACCATAAGAAGTCAATAAGGAATAGGCTTCCTTATGGAATTAGGAATCCCTAACGAACTGAATCAGATTCCTATTTCCATAAATTATAATTCATACCACTAAAGAATTATAATTGAACTCCTACCCTTATCTCAAAAATATATTTCGAGCTCCATGTTATTAAATGCTTATTATCTCCCCATGTTAAGATTACAGATATCCATTAATTAAATATAATTACTGACAATCATATTTAATTAATCTCTTAAAATTCCTTGAGATCCTCCGCTTAACTTATCTGATATGTCGGATACAAAATCCACCTGCAGGGTTTGACATAATCAAAACTTATAAGCTTTCTCAAGGGGATATCATCAATCCCAAAATTGAGACATGGATTCCATCATTAATTAATATCCACCACACAATTAATATTGTCACCCAATCCAATGAGATGTTGACCCATTTAAGGATCTCACCCTTTTAGGGATCAAAGTATAAATATCAAATGTACGTGTCTATAAATTAACTTAGGATTTAGAGCATAAGCACTCATAATAGTCATGAGGTATTAATTATCTTATAAGTCAGTATAAAGATAATTACCCCAAGTCGGTCCCGTTTAATACACAAAGTGTACCAGCATGGTGAGTTGAAACTATATCATTTCCTGTAGTCAAGACAAACCTACTACAACACCATGCTGCAGTCCTACCGATGGTGTGTCCAATCCATCTAAGACTGTAAACAAAAATCTTACATTCTACAAGATCCGATGGTTTAATCTTCCGTGTGTAAGCCGAACTCTACACATCAAACCACCTACTATGTAGACTGAAAGACACACATGCATAATATTAAATAAATAATATAATACAAATATTGCCCACACAGATTCTCATAAAAATGGATTAGCTGATTTTATTAAATGAATAATAAATCAACTACATAAAGCATGGCTTTTAGTATATATCCCTAACAAATCGAAAGCTCCTTATTGGATGGCACCAATGGTGATGCAAGAACTGAAGAAGCAAGTACAGGAGTTAGAAGATCTCAAGTTTGTTCGCCCCAGCACGTCGCCTTGGGGAGCGCCATTGCTATTCGTTAAGAAGAAGGATGGAACTTAGCGACTTTATATCGACTATAGGGAGCTCAACAAGGTCACGATTAAGAATAAGTACCCACTCCCTAGAATCGATGATCTATTTGATCAGCTGCAAGGAGCAACAACTTTCTCGAAGATTGATCTACGTTCCGGATATCACCAACTATTGGTCCGACTTGAGGATATTTCAAAGATTGCTTTTAGGACGAGGTACGGGCATTATGAATTCTTGGTTATGTCCTTTGGATTAGCCAATGCCCTAGCGGTATTTATGGATCTAATGAACAGAGTATTTAGACCCTACTTGGACCAGTTCATTATCGTGTTCATTGATGATATTCTAATCTATTCAAAGACCGAGGAGGAACATGAAAAACATGTAAGGATCGCACTACAAACCCTCCGAGATAATCAATTGTATGCGAAGTTCAACAAGTGTGAATTTTGGCTAAAGGAAGTCAAATTTCAAGGGCATGTTGTCTCGCAGGATGGAATAGCCGTAGACTCGTCAAAGACAGATGCAGTGTTGGATTGGAATATACCAACCACTACAACAAAAGTCAGAAGTTTTCTTGGTTTGGCTGGATACTATCAGAGATTTATGGAAGGATTCTCTAAGATCGCAGCTCCTCTTACCGGACTAACGAAGAAGGACTTGAAGTTTGAATGGAGTAACAAACATGAACGTGCATTCCAGGAATTGAAGAAAAGATTGACCACATCGCTAGTGCTTTCAATACCCAAGAGCGTTGAGCAGTTCACTATCTATAGCGACGCATCACACCAAGGGCTTGGATGTGTTCTGATGCAAGATGGGAAGGTAATCGCATACGGATCTCGACAATTGAAACCTCACGAGTTGAATTATCTGACGCATGACCTCGAGCTAGCCGCGATTGTTTTTGCACTCAAGATTTGGAGGCATTATCTCTATGGTGAGAAGTTTGATCTGTTTTCGGATCACAAGAGTCTGAGATACTTGTTCTCTCAAAGAGAGTTGAACATGAGGCAACGACGTTGGATGGAATTATTGAAAGACTATGATTTCACGTTGCAGTATCACCCTGGGAAAGCGAATGTAGTGGCCGATGCATTAAGTCGGAAACCCAGGAGGATAGTAGTAGCTTCTCTTATGGTCAAAGAGTGGCGAGCATTGGAAACTTTGGTTGAATCTGGTATTCAGGCCTCAAATCCAAGTGAAGGACGACACTTTAGATGTCTCATGGTGCAACCAACACTCATCAGTCGTATTTTGGAGGCACAAAAGAAGAATGAAGGACTTCAGGAGTGGTTCGCGAGCAACTCGGTTAAAGAACCAGAGAATTGGGGTGTTGGTTCGGACGGAGCACTCAGATGTAGAGGCAGACTTTGTGTGCCCGATGAAGGTGATCTTAGAAAGGATATATTGGACGAAGCTCATAAGTCGCGAATGACTATTTACCCAGGAGGTACAAAGATGTACAAGAATTTGAAGAGGAACTTCCGGTGGAAAGGTATGAAACGAGAAGTTGCGGAACACGTGTCTTAATGTCTCACGTGTAAGCAAGTAAAGGCGGAACATCAAAAGCCTCTAGGACTTCTACAACCATTACCTGTACTCGGATGGAAGTGGGAGCATATAACTATGGATTTCGTGGTAGGATTGCCAAGATCTCAGCAAACACCACGATGCTATTTGGGTAATCGTGGATCAACTTACCAAATCGGTGTATTTTATAGTTTATAGTATGTCGTATCCAGTCGAACGTTTGAGTCGGATGTACATACAACAAATCGTGCGGCTGCACGGTGTACCAGTCTCTATCATATTCGATTGTGATTCAAGATTCACTACAGAGTTTTGGAAGAGTCTACAGTCAGCTTTGGGGACGTCATTGAACTTGAACACAACCTTTCATCCACAAACTGATGGATAGACTGAACGAGTCAACCAGGTGATGGAGGACATGCTGCGAGCATATGTTATTGATTTCGAGAGCTCATGGGAGACTCATGGCCGGCCCAAAGGGAGGGCCAAAGGGGCAACCGTCTCGGGCCACCAAAGTTCACAAAATTTAGAGGGCCCCGTGAAATTTTTATAATTAGATTTTTACGGGATTTTTAGTATTTTATATTTAGACATCCCCCAATGCCCAATTTAGTGTCATCAACTACATATATATTGATATACATGTATATAAACTCAAAAGTGAAGGCCCAAGGATTTTGAAAATTACATTTTTAGTGTAAAATTTTATTGAGTTTTTGAAATAGGCCTCTCTAGAATTTTGAAAAATAGCATACAATGTTTAAGTTTCACAAATAGACCCAAAAAAAATGACCAATTATGTATAAGCAAATCCTAAAAAAAATGCCAATTATGTATAAGTAGACCCCAAAAAAATCGCCGCGGGGGCTCTGCCCCCGAGCCCCCGTATAAGGGCCTCCCTTTTAATAGTTCGTCCCGGGCCTCCAAATACTCGGGACCGGCCCTGGGGAGACTCACCTACCGCTGATAGAATTCGCATACAATAACAACCACCATTCGAGTATAGGAATGACACCCTTTGAGGCACTATATGGAAGACTGTGTCGATCGCCTTTGTGTTGGGCAGAGGTTGGAGACAATCACCTGCTTGGACCAGAGTTAGTTCGGGAAACTAATAAAAAGATCCAGATCATAAAAGGAAGGATGCAAACGGTACAAAGTAGACACAAGAGTTATGTAGATAAACGTCGCAGAAGTTTGGAATTCAGCGTTGGAGATCATGTACTACTCAAGGTATCTCCGGTGCGAGGAATTGTCAAGTTTGGAAAAAAGAGAAGAAAGCTAGCACCGCGTTTCATTGGACCATTTGAGATCCTTGAACGTGTAGGAAAGGTTGCCTACAGACTCGCATTGCCGCCTAAGATGTCAGGAGTACATAATGTATTTCATATCAGCATGCTTAGGAAGGTTGTACATGATCCGTCACATGAGATTGACTTCACGGACATTGAGGTGAACAACAACGTGACTTATATTGAAGGACCAGTCCGAATTTTGGATCTAGGAGTCAAGAAGTTGAAGACTAAGGATATTCCTATGGTAAAAGTTCAGTGGAGACACCACGATGAACACGAAGCTTCTTGGGAGTTGGAATAAAAAATGTACGAGAAATTTCCAGCTTTGTTTAGCGACTAGCAAGCTCAGATTTCGGGGACGAAATCTCTGTTAAGGAGGGTAGATTGTAGTAACCCGTATTTTCATGTTTAAATTAACGATTTAGACTTCATGTGTGATTTTAGCAAAAATTGGTCACAGGGGTATTTTGGTCTTTTTTCCAATTTTGTAAGTCATGAATTGAAAATATAATTTTTGGAAAAAGTTGCATAATGTTAAATGATTGCTATTCGTATTGGAAGTTAAGAGTTTTCGATCTCTATTTAGAAGACATCTCAATTTTAGTCATTTTGAGAAAATATCCGTTTGTGTATTTATACAACCTTTTTATGTATTTATACGACTTTTTAATTGTCTTATCTAATAATATAATTACAAGAATAATAATTATAATGAAAGATAATATTTTCCTAACTAGATTTCTTAAACTAAACTACCCAACCCATATTCATTTGTGAGGTGTTATGTGCTTGAGTGTTTTGTGAGGTGTTATGTGAGTAGGGATGGCAATGGGGCGGGTTTTCCGGGTTCCCCGCCCCGCCCCGCCCCATCCCGCCCCTAATAGGTAGGGTATGGGGGGGCTTAATAGGGTTAGGGGCGGGTATGGGGGAGGTTTTCAAAACCCGAGTCGGGTTCGGGTCGGGGTCGGGGTAGGGTCAAAAAACCCGAACCCGCCCCGAATATACTTGTTTTTACATTTTAACCCCTCAATATTTATGTGTATTACCATTTAAAAAAAAAAAACTGCACTATTGGGGAACTAATTGGGTAAGTTAAAAAAAATTGTACTATTGGGGAAAAAAATGCATTAAAAAACTGCTTTTTCAATTTGTGTACCCAAAAAAAAAAAATCATAATCGGGGCGGGGCGGGGTCGGGGACCCCGAGTGCGGGGCGGGGGCGGGGGCGGGGAGAGGTACTATGCGGGACGCGGCGGGGGCGGGGGAAGGGTATACTGAAGCGGGGTATGGGGGCCCCATCCCATACCCGCCCCGTTGCCATCCCTATATGTGAGGTGTCCATATGGGGTGTTATGTGCTTGAGAGTTTTGTGTATGTGTGTATAATATATATACATATTGGTGGTCCTCCCCCTTTCCCTATAAAAACCCCCTCCCATTAGTTGTTGCGAAAGAAGAAAAAAAAAAAGAGAGCGAAGGAGAAAGGAAAGGAAGAAATCCCAAACCACATCGTAACCCCGAACCTACGCAAGAGAAGAGAAGGAGAGGAGCAGAAGAGAGGAGACAAAGAAGGAGAAGAGAAAAATGAGAGAGAGAACTCACCCCGAGACCACCCACGGCTACCCTGAGCTCGCCGGCGTCGTCGACGTTAACGGTGAGTGTTCATACTCACTTAGTAGCATAGATATGTTCATATATATATATATATATGTGTTTCGGCAAGATAGAACGGACCCTGAACGTGCGTGAATGGTCCGGTTCAAATTCTGGAATAATACTGCGTTCAATCGATCGAACGACGTTCGAGCGATCGAACACAGGCCGATCTCGATCGATCAAACTTTCCTCAATCGATCGAACTTAACTTTTCCTCAATCGATCGAAATGACTTCGATCGATCGAACATATCAGAATGTTAAATGTTTAGTTATTTTATACTTGTTGAACTGTTAACCTGTTTATTATCATATGTTGATGTTGGAAAGCTGTATTGGAATAATACACATGTAGAATAATGGATCTAATGCATTAAACAGTGAAACCCATTGTTTAAACAATATTATAATATTGTTAAGCGAATTGAGAAGCCGACGTGCATAGTAGTGGGTCTGTCGATATTATATTTATGCGTACGAATGCGGTCGCTAAGATCGTGTGATGTCGGGTGTGGGATCCCAAGGTACTAGGATAGGATCGGGACTGCGTGTCAGATTGGCGTATGATAGAGTTGAACTGCGTGTCGGGTGTGGGATCCCAAGGTACTAGGATAGGATCGGGACTGCGTGTCAGATTGGCGTATGATAGAGTTGTCAAATTTTGGAGGTTATGTGATGTGGGGCTTCGTGTCGAGTTTAATATAGCGGGACTGTGTGTTGAGGGTAATATGTCGGGGCTGGAGTGCCGTGGTATCTTAGGGTTGCGTGCCGTAGTAGCATATCGGGACTACGAGCCGTAATAGGATTACGGAGCTGAGTGCTGTGGTATTGTTGTGTGTTATAGTATTGCTGAGTGTTGTGGCATTGTTGCAGAGCTGTGTGTGGATGTATTGCTGAGTGCTGTAGTATTGCTGAGCGCTGTGGTAAAGCTGTGTGCGATGGAATTAGCTGTGTGCGATAGTAAAGCTGTATACGATGGAATTAGCTGTGTGCGATGGAATCAGCTGTGTGCGATAGTAGAGTTGTGTACGATGGTAGAGCTGTGTGCGATGGAATTAGCTGTGTGCGATAGTAGAGTTGTGTGCGATGGTAGAGCTGTGTGCGATAGTATTAGCTGTGTGCGATAGTAGTTGTTGAGTGCTGTGGTATAATGGAGCTGCGTGCTGTAGTATGTCAGAGCTGTGTGCGATAGTATTAGCTGTGTGCGATAGTAGTTGTTGAGTGCTGTGGTATAATGGAGCTGCGTGCTGTAGTATGTCAGAGCTGTGTGCCATGTTATATTCGGGCTGCGTGCCGTATTGCAACAGGGCTGTTGGCCGTATTATATTAAGGCGTGTTGGCCAAGGTATATCGGGGCGTTTAGATAGAATACATGGGACTGTGTGTCGGGATTTGACAGATCGTAGGTATGGGACTACGTGTCTGATTAATGTGGACCCAGGTGTCTATGTTATGTCCGTAGTTTGGGACGACGTCCGTTGTTAGATATTGAGTTGGTGCATACATGCATGCGAACTATAAGATGATCTTTTTTAATGATGTTGTTTATATATGGTGCAATCTATAGATACTCTGTAGTGTTTGCATTCACTTGGCTTTTGTAGCTGACAGCGTTTCTGCCACTGGATATTCGACGTCCAGCTGACCAGGGTTATGAGTATACAGGAGATGCATACATGGATAGGGTCTACAAGGATGGAGTCTACGATGACGGAGGCTACGCTGGAGATGACTACTACGCGAGGCTGAAGACTTGGAGCTTGCTGTTGATTGTTTATGCTTATGTTTTTAGAGACCGTTGTAATAGTTAAGTTTGTAATTGGCATATGTTGCCGTAATGTTTTATTTATATAGTTTGCAAACACTTTGATTTTGTAATAGCTAGTATTGAACTCTGATTATATATATAGCGACCTTAGAACTTTCCAATGCGTGGTTTGAATCATTACTCTGATGGTTTGACATTGGTTATGGATAATATGGTGACTTTCAACTGTCATGGCCTACGGGTCCAAAAATAAATTTATTTTCTTTATTTTTGTTACTGCGGAGCGTGACAGGTTTTAATCCTCCTTCATGCATTTTTATACAGTATGTATCTCAGGTTTTATGATGAAAAACTTTATATTTAAAATAATGTTATGACTCCCAAATTTGTGTCTCAAATGGTCTAATAGTAAAATTATAGGTGTGACAGTAATCGATGCAATGACATGTAATACAACTAATTTTAATATTACAATGAGAAGATAATATAATTAGTGGAGGAAATATTGTTTTAATAAAATGAAAACACCAATATGATCAACACGTTAAATATATATATATATATATACTGCTAAGGTTAGGACTTGTGTGTGTGAAACAATGACTTTAAGGCTCTGTTTGGTTCACGGATTTCGTGAAAGAAAGGAAAATAAAAAGGAAAACTAATTCCCTTGTGTTTTCCTTCATGCTTAAATAATACTAAAAATTAAAAAATTTTAAAATATAATTATAGTGCACGAATGAAGGAGAGGAATTGGTACTCACAATATTCAAAATGTTTAATAAATTTCTAAACTTATTCTCTTTTCTTTTTTTATTATTTTTCTCATCGTTTTTCTTATTGACCAAATAAAGAAAAATATTTGATCTATGTTTTTTTTTTTTTTTTTTTTCTTTTCCTTCGCCAAATCCAAGAACCAAACAAAGCCTAACAGACAACATAAAGTTATGATATGATTGGTACAACAAAAATTGGCATTTAAGTAGGTCCCAATTATTTTGTGCTATGAGTAAACATGATACATCCTAAATAACTTGGATGTATCATACAATCACCCTTTTTAAAATGAGCTACTTTTCAAGATAACAGTTTTCGTCTTGAAATGCTTGTGGGACTCCCAAATTAACAGGCCATAAATGAAAAACATTGATTACCATAATTGCATTTAACTTGGTTAAATCATCTCCATTAAAAGGTGACAGTGGCTAAACTAAGATTAGAATGAGAATATTTTTTTCAAAAGTACTAGAATGGGAATGTTAGATCGAAACAATCACACGCAAATAATATATGAAAAACAGAGAGATTATAGAGACACAGCGAATTATCACGTGGTTAGGCAATGTGCCTATGTTCACATCGGAGAGCCAGAAGTTTTCCACTATCAAAAACAATTTAATGTTAAATCATATATATCTCCTAGTGTAACGGATTCATTACAACATGAGCCACACCCAACAGGGAATTTGTTTCAAAATGAGTTCTATTTTGGACAAAAACTCCTTATTTCCACCAATTAAATCTGGGAGTGTGCAGAGAGATGCACTACATTCACAGTAGCTAGGGTCAAAGCCGGTTAACATTGACAACTAGCAGGGTCAAAGTCTGTTTAAATTTCTTTGTGATGAAGAATGCGGATCATCCCCTCTTTGCTGTGCCTTGGCCAATTTTGGTATGAGTGAGACATTATATTAGCACGAATGAACCCCAATCAATTTTTTTTTTTTGGTTTTCAGGTACATCATTCTTGCAAGAAATTTATACCAATCTTTTTCCAGCAATATGACTAGAAATAGAAAACTCAATTCACTTAGCGGAATGGACCGTTGAGACTCCCTCAGATTCAACAGACGCTCCAACCTTGTATTTTTTGAAAATCTCCAATACACCTAGCCACTTACCACGAAGATTCTTTCCAAACTCTGGATCGTTGAATTATGTCAGGCGAAGTGCGCTGGGGAGCAACATTGAGGTGTAGAGGTGAATTTCGGTTCATCACTGGATACTGGGAGTGGGCTGAATATAATCTCGCTAAAAACTCAGAATTGCTTGAAAATAGTCATATATACAATGCAGTTCTTGCTTACACCTATGACCGTAATCCTGGTATCATCAGAGCATTTTGTGAGGCTTGGTGCCCGTCGACCAACACTCTCCACACATCTAGCTGCAGGTGAACTGTCCATATCATTATGGTATTTACGTGTGTTAAGTGGCCTTCCTAGTATCGATAACTTTTATGGCGAGGTCATACCAAGCGTGATAGAAAATAACAAGCACTAACGAGGTAGCAAAAAGGAAGTTCGTTCCTCATAGTTAATGAGTATTTGTTTGCGGCCTTTCACTACTTACAAAAGAAGAATGGGAGTCCTTCTCAAGTGTTGTTGATGAATGGGTTCAATTTTGGTTTAGAGGTGATCGAAGGTATACGTTTAGGAAGCCTCGACCTCATAAACAAAAGAATGTCACTCGGCCCAACTCGCCCCAGAATCCTGATGGTAGCTTCGGTTGGGCTCAAAAAAGAAAGCAGCATGAGGAGACACCTTTTATTAAACTTGGAGTTGCTATCACCCTTCGTGAACAAACTTACTTTGCTGCATTCCTCTCTTGTTGGTTGTGTGCGCTTGTTCTTCCTATCGGTGAAGCATACGTAATTCGTCCTGAAACTTTTTAAGGTAGCCAGCCTATTGGCCCTTGGACGTGAATATAACCTTGCTATACCTGTGTTAGCCAGCATTTACCGAGGCCTGAAAGGAGTAACGGAGTCACAACATCCATGGCCACCCGAATTTAATTTTCCTATTCACTACGTGTATGGATGGCTGGTTTTCTATTTTGCTACTCATTATGAAAACCCTTTTGGAGTACAGGGGCCTGGGATGGCCAAATTCTCAGCCAAAGGAGGAGCTAAGTACTTTGATGAACGAGAAGCTCGAGAACTAATCCAGTGGAAGTCAAGCATAATGGGATGAGACCTACCTCTTCGGAGAATATGAATTTGTTATTGGAGAAGAAGATGAGAAAACACTAGCCCCTGAGTCGACGAATTTGCTTGTTGCGAAAACTCTGTACAATGCCTAAGCCACTATGACTCGGCTGCCGAGAGGGTTGAAGGTCCAAGGGTCGCTTCACCCCATGTGGTAGCACCTTATTACTTGGAGGCAGCAAGTATGTCGTCCAAGCCGAAAGGAGCTCTAACAGTCTTTTGTCCTGAAGGAGTTCACCATCCTAATAATGTCACATCATCTTTTGTGAAGAATGCCATACAGGGGTTAGGCGCAAACTTATTGAAAGATCTTAAAAAAGCTCCTCTTCATCGTGTAACTAGAGTGCAGCAGGTTGCTTCAGTTGTCTATCAAAGCATCAGTGACCTCAAAGGTGATCCAGCCTCCCTAAGGGCTAAAGTGGATTCTTATGTTGGTGGCGTGACCGCATATCTGACGCTCAAAAGACAACTTGATGGGCACGTAGGTCTAAATGAGATAGCAGAATAGAGAGATGATGCAGCAAGAAAACTAAAACATGCTAAAGTCATGCTACACACTAGCAGAACGGGACCAAAAGGATTCAATTACTGCTATAACTAATGTCAAGCAGAAACGGGCTTCTCTTGAAGAGTGAGTTGTTAAGTACACTCACTGAAAAAAGCATCAATGATGGATACTGACTTGTAGCGAGGAATGAGGTAGTAGGGGCTGCTAAACTTGAGGTGGAAAATGGCGGAGAAGCTTTTGAGGGATCCCGACTCTTACCCATGAAGAAAGCAATATGCTTCAGAAGTTGGACAGAACAATCAAGAGTCAGTCAAGCTATGATTGATCCGTCGCATTGGATGGATGAAGACAACTATTATTCTTTCGATGCTACTTTGCCTTCTTTTTATTTATCACTTCTTCTTTTTTTTTTCAATGTCGTTTTTGGTTTGTTCAACTGAGAACTTGATAGCTTTATAATGATCATTTGAATAACATCATATTTCTTTGTCTTGCTTTCCTTTTCTTGTGATTTGAAATGCATGACTAACTCTGGTGAATTTGGTATATCCTTTGCTTTGACCCATTGGACCTGCTAGAATCCCAGTAAAGGTTATAAAAATCCAAAAATTGCAATCAATTATACAAATTGGATTATAAAAAAAAAATGACTAAAAGAAAGAAGGTAAAGATATTTGGGTACCATGTGACATGTGCAGGTGGCATGTTTCAAAGTTTCAGTTTTAACAGTTTCTATATTGGAGGACAAGACAAGCTAAAGAATATCAAGGAGGAGAATAGTATTGGGTTGAAAACCTCAAATAGTGAGGTGATATCAAACTTGTATTTATAGTCAAAGTTACACACATGATTCCCTGAACTATGGGATTTACAATAATGTTAGAATAAGCTAAAAACAGAAATGTACAATTGTAACAGTTTTGCAATCAATGGCTTGGACAGAATCAAGGAGCTGAGATAGCAGAATTTGAATTTGATTTGGAATCTTCAATCATATGTTTATCACACCCCCGCAAGCTTATGGGGTGAGATCGCACCATAAGCTTGGATTTCAATAGATTGAAGTGAGCTTTGGAGAGACCTTTAGTGAACACATCAGCGACCTGATCTTGAGTACAAATGTAACGGACCTCAAGCTCCTTTCGAACCACCTTTTCACGCACATAATGATAATCTACTTCCACATGTTTTGTTCGGCCGTGAAAAACCGGATTAGAAGCTAAAGAGATTGAACTAATATTGTCACACCAAATAAGTGGTGTCGAAAGAGAGACACCCAAATCCTTGAATAATGACCGAAGCCACGAAATTTCAGCTGCAGTATATGCCAATTGACGGTACTCCGCCTCAGTGCTTAAGCGAGAGACTGTACGATGTTTCTTGGCACTCCAGGAGATGGGGTTATGACCAAGATAAACACAGTACCCACCAGTGGATTGACGATCATCAGGGCTCCCAGCGTAATCGGCATCCGAATATGCTTCCAAACGAAGAGAACCAGGTTGGTAAAAAAGACCATGGTCATGGGTGGACTTCAAATATCGTAATATCCGTTTAACCGCAGTCCAATGAATGGTTGTAGGTTGGTGCATGAACTGACACACTTGATTAACCGCAAAAGAGATATCCGGACGCGTTAGTGTCAAATATTGCAGTGCACCGACTACACTCCGATATTCAGTAGGATCAGGGAGAGGATCACCATCAAAGAGACTTACCTTTTTACCAGGTTGAGCAGGAGATGAGATGGGCTTGACATCCTGAAACTTTGTACGGCGTAACAAATCCAAGGTATATTTAGTTTGAGTTAAGTACAAACCATGAGAACTGTACACTGCCTCAATACCAAGGAAAAAATTAAGAGGTCCCAAATCCTTCATAGAGAACAATTTCCCTAGGTCATGTATAAGCTGCAAGACATGAGTGGAATTATTTCCAGTAATTAAAATATCATCCACATAAATGAGTAAGATAATTATCAAACCGCCCTTGTGGAATGTGAATAAGGAATAATCGGCCTTGGATTCATGAAAACCGAGTGCGTCTAAATAGTCAGAAAATTTCTGAAACCATGCCCGGGGAACTTGCTTTAAACTGTAGAGAGACTTATGGAGCTTGCAGACATAGTGAGGATAATTGGGATCACTAAATCCAGAAGGTTGGCGCATATAGACCTCTTCGGATAAAATTCCATGAAGGAATGCATTCTGAACATCCAACTGTCGTATAGGCCATTTGTGGTGCACAGCTAAAGCAAGGACAGTGCGAATAGTGGAATGTTTTACAACTGGACTAAAGGTCTCTGTGTAATCAATCCCTTCCTGTTGATGAAAGCCATTGGCTACTAGGCGAGCCTTATAGCGCTCAATAGAACCATCAGAGCGTCTCTTGATTTTAAATACCCACTTATTTGGCAAGATGTTCATATCTGAACGAGGAGGCACCAATGACCAAGTACCATTCCGTTGCAAAGCATTAAATTCTTCCCCCATAGCATTTCGCCAATTTTCATGTTTAACTGCTTGACTATAACAAGAAGGTTCAATTAACTGGGGATCATAAGCCACATGCATAGCATATTTGGGATTTGGTTTGCAAATCCCATCCTTGCGCCGAGTAACCATGGGATGAGAGGGTATGGGTGCGACGGTGTGGGACCGGTCAATTGTGGGATCGATCAGAGAAGTGGTAAGGTCAGAGGGTGGGGGAGATGAAATAGATGGGATAGGTGTAGGATTTGTAGAAGGGGAAGAAATGTTAGGTGAGATAGGTGATGTAGGAAGTGGCGGTAGGGAAACCAATTCTAGTGCAGGCACAAAAGAATCCGGGGAAGCCATCTTTGCAGGATTAGAGTGGGTGGTCTCTTGAAAAGGGAAAGATTGTTCATCAAACACAACATGACGAGATAAATAAATACGACCAGTGCTCGGATCAAGACAGCGGTACCCTTGATGATTAAGAGAGTATCCCAAAAATACACATCGCTTAGAACGAAATTGTAACTTATTTGTATTATATGGTCGTAAATAAGGAAAGCATGCGCAACCAAAAACGTGAAGACTGGCATAAGTGGGAGATTTTTTAAATAATTTTTCATATGGAGTAAGATACTGTAAAACACGAGTTGGTAGCCGATTAATTAAATATAATGCAGTATTAAACGCATCAACCCAATACGTAACCGGCATATGAGCATGGGCAAGAAGGGTGAGACCAGTTTCAACAATATGCCTGTGTTTCCGTTCAGCCAGTCCATTTTGTTCTGGATGACCAGGACAGGATGAGCGAAAACTAATGCCATGACGGGCTAAAAGATTTTGAAATGCCCGTTTAGTGTATTCACTCCCACCGTCCGATTGGAATGCTTTAATTTTGGATGAGAAAGATTTTCAACATGCAATTTAAATTTGGTAAAAATATCAAAGACTTCATGTTTAAATTGCATTGGAAAAATCCAAGAATATCGAGAAAAATCATCCACAAATAAGACATAATATTTAGATCCTTTCACAGAAACAGTAGGAGAGCACCAAACATCAGAATGCACCAATTCCAAAGGAAAATCGGAAGTTGAATCCGACAATTTAAAAGGCAATTTAGTGCTCTTGCCTAAAGGACAAGAATTACAAAAAGAAATTGAACTTGATCCTGTCATAGGAAGACATTTATTTGAGAGAAGACGGGAAAAGATCTTGGAAGCAGGATGACCCAGTCTAGAGTGCCAAATCGGAGCACCAACACGTACACCAACAAATGCAAACGGACGACCTGATTTGGTTGTGATTTGATTATGAATGTTGAAAGGATAGAGACCATTTTCACTCTTCCCGCGGAAAATCGTCCTCCCCGTCTTTAGGTCTTTCACATAGAAACAGTCAGAGAAGAAAATAAAAAAGCAGTTATTATCACGAGTGAATTGAGAAACCGAAATAAGGTTAGCAGCAACCGATGGACAATGTAGAATATTGTTCATAGCAAAAGAGGATGAATCAAAAGAAATTGTATTGGAACCAATATGAGCAATATCCAAACCTGCACCATTACCCACTGCAACTTGATCTTTTCCATGGTATTCATTGTGGATGGCCATATTAGCAAGATCAGAAGTAATATGGTTCGACGCACCAGTATCAGTAAGCCATGGAGTAGCAGCGGCGACCATAGCAGTAAGTTTTTGAGTGGGAACCCGACCTTCGTAAGCTTGGTTCATGCGGTTAAAACAATCAATAGCACTATGGCCTGGACGATTGCAGATTTGACAAATGGGACGGGATGATTTGTTACTAGATGCCTCAAAATTCATAGATCCCGAGTTTGAAGAAGACCAAGTATTTGAAGGCCGCCGTGAACCAGAAAAACCTCTTCCTCGCATGTAGGATCCTCGGTTATGCATAGAGCCTCGACTACGAGATGTGTTGTGAGATTTTGGTGCATACATCGCAGTTGGGTTGGTCTCAAGTGCAGGAGTATTGTGTGCCTTAATCCTCATTTCAGCACTGAGAAGTAATGCCACAAGATCATCATAAGAGATTGGAGTGTCACGTGCTTGTGCAGAACTGACAGTGACTTCATATGCAGAGCCAACATTATTCATTATAATGGTGACAAGTTCATCATCATCAATGGGTTTTCCAGCTAAGGCAAGGTTATCAGCAATATGATTAATTTTGTCCACAAAATCAGAAATAGTCAGACCTTCACCTTTTGTAGTAAGCAAATCGTTTCTTAATTGCAAGATACGATTTTTTGATTGAGAAGCAAACCTCTTCTCGAGAGACATCCAAGTAGCATGAGATGATGTAAACCGAGCCACTGTGGATAGCACTGGTGGAGACAGAGAGTTATTGATCCAACTGAGGATCATTTGGTCTTGTTGATGCCAGGTGACATAAGAGGGATCGACTTCGGTACCTTCCTTACCATCCTTGTCACATTTGAATTTCAGAGGACATGGATTTGTACCATCTACAAATCCCATTAAAGACTTGCTCTTCAGAATCGGAACAATCTGAGCAAGCCACAAAGGATAATTGGTTCTATCGAGTTTGATTGACATGAATCCGGATTGACTGGGTACCACGACACCAGTGGAAGAGTTATTGGCTTCCATTACAAACAGCAAAAAAAAAAAATGAGAGGAGAAGAAGACACAGTCGTTGGACTTATTGCTGCTCTGATACCATAAAGAATATCAAGGAGGAGAATAGTATTGGGTTGAAAACCTCAAATAGTGAGGTGATATCAAACTTGTATTTATAGTCAAAGTTACACACATGATTCCCTGAACTATGGGATTTACAATAATGTTAGAATAAGCTAAAAACAGAAATGTACAATTGTAACAGTTTTGCAATCAATGGCTTGGACAGAATCAAGGAGCTGAGATAGCAGAATTTGAATTTGATTTGGAATCTTCAATCATATGTTTATCACAAGCTTACACCTGTAAGCTGAATCTTGTACCTGTATTAAAGTTAATTGGTCAGCTTTCATATTAGGGGTAAACGATTTATATGGTTTCAGGAGTATCCCTATTATACTTGTTTTAAGACTAGAGATATCTTAAGGCCAACTTAGAGTTTTATGTCCCCAAGTGTACTCCTCGTCTAGATAACATTATACTTGGGGCCTGGGGGCTTTCTCTTGCATAATGAGATGACAAGTTTTTCAATGTGATTCAATGGTAGCACAAGAAGTCGAGAGTTTGCTGCTCTTGGACAATTCCACTTTTTCACGCCCTAAAAATTCATATATCTATACTATACTATAAAAGAGCCTAAAATAAAATATTCCCTTGATGTCAAATTAATTTTGCCTTAATGTCATTTTGTCTAAAATAGAATATTCCCTAGATGCCAAATTGGTTGTTTGGTAGTACCTCAAGTTACTATGAATAATAACTTGAGTCTTATTTGACAAAATTTGCTTGAGTCAAGCTTAAGACTTCTTTCAAGGTACCTTTGCATTACCAAACAAGCTTCAAATCAATTTTGTAGATTAAGGCTTGTTTGGCAAGGCTTGTTTGACCCTTAAGACTTCTTTTAATGAATCTTAGAATTACCAAAACATCCTTAAGTTACTTTTGTAAATTACCCTTTTGTGTATATGTATATATACACATACATACACACATACATACATATTATAATTTATCATTATTCTTAATGTATTTAAAGATTGTACAATTATAAATTTTATTATCAAATTGCCCTTTTGCCTTTTGTTATTACCCTTGTGTACATATGTATACATATACTATTATATTATATATACATATACTATTTTATTGTATTATTAAAAATACTATTTTGCTTTTTGTAATTTGTTAAAGTTGAGAGGGCATACAATTATAAAATTGAATAACCAAATTACTATTTTGTTAAATTGAATTACCAAATTACCCTTTTGCCTTTTGTAAATTACCCGTTTGTATATATGTATACTAGCGTAACGTAGCGTTGACTCGTGCTATGCCCGGGTATCATTGAATTTTTTTTAATTGTCACGCCCCGCAGTAGCAAAAATAGAGAATAAATTTATTTTTGGACCCGTAGGCCATGACAGTTGAAAGTCACCACATTCTCCACAGCCAAAGTCTAATAATCAGAGTAATCAATCAAACCACGCATTGGAAAGTTCTAAACTCAATATATAAAGTCAGAGTGTAATACTAAACTATTACAAAAACCATAAGTAACTGCAGAAACGTAATTAAAACTACAAAGTCTCTAAAATAAGCATAACTATCAACAGCAAGCTCCTAGTCTTTAGCATGCGTAGTAGTCAGCACCAGCATAGCCTTCATCGTCATAGACTCCATCCTCGTAGCTACTATCCGTATATGCATCTCCTGCATACTCATAATCCTGGCCAGCTGGACGTCGAATATCCAGCGGCATAAACACCGTCAGATACGAAAGCTGAGTGAATGCAAATACTAACAGAGTATCTATAAATATGCAGTATACATAAACAACATCGATAAAAGGATCATCTCATCGTTCGCATGCATGTATGCACCAACTCAATATAGAACAACGGACGTCGTCCTAACGAGTCCCAATACATAATATAGACTCTTGGGTCCACATTAATCAGACACGTAGTCCCATACCTACGATCTGTCACAGCTGACACGAAGTCCCATGCTCTAACACACAAATCAGACACGTAGTCCTATATCATAGGAGTTATCTATTCCCGACACACAGTCCTAACATTCCGGCTAACCTACTCTGATATAATATGGCACGCAGCCCTGACATACTACAACACTTAGTTCCGCTATAATCACCGCACTCAGCCATACTACAGCACTCAGCAATATCACAACACTCAGCAATACTACAACACTTAGCTCCACCACAGCACTTAGCTCTACCACAACACTTAGCAATACTATAGCACTCAGTAACACCACAACACTTAGCAATACCACAACACTTAGCAATACTACAACTCTTAGCTCCGTAATACCTTATCACTTAGCTGCGCTGTACTATGACGGCACGCAGTCCTAATATGCTACGGCACTCCAGCCCCAAAACATTACGGCCACTAGCCCCAATATATTAAACTCGACACGAAGTTCTACATCACATACCCTCCCAAATTTGATACGCAGTCCAACTTTATCATACGTAAAACCTAACACGTAGTCCCGATCCTATCCCGGCACCTTGGGATCCACACATGACATCATACGATGTTAACGACCGCATTCATACGCAAAAATATAAATAGTATCGACCTCTGTGGTCGACAGACCCACTACTATGCACGTCGGCTTCTCATTCTGATTTACAACATTATACCATCCTAGTACAATTGGTACTACTATTCAATACATTAAGTCCATTATTCTATGTGTGTATTATTCCAATACAGCTTCTCAACATCAACGCATGATAATACACATGTTAACAATCCATCAGATTTAAACAACCTAAACATTTGACATTCTGTCAAGTTCGATCGATTGAACTCACTTCAATCGATTGATGTAAAGGTTCGATCTATCAAAGTCATTTCGATCGATTGAGAACACTACAGTTCAATTGATTGAACTAAGTTCGATCTCTTGAAGTCGGTCTGTGTTCAATCGATCGAAAGTAGTTCGATCGATTGAGAGTTAACTTTCTTCCCAAACTGAACTGGACCATGAACGCACATCTGGGATCCGTTCTTTCTTGATGAAACACATATATAAATACATATATATGCTATGGAATGAGTATGGGCATGCCGATAAAGACGGTGACGCCACCGAGCTCGGGGTGGCCATGGAATCCTCGGTGAGCTTTCTCTCTTCTTTCTCCTTCTCTTTCTCTTTCTCTTCTCTTTTTACCTCTTCTGCTCCTCTCATTCTTCTTCTCCCACTCTCAGAGGGTGTGTGTGCGTGTTTATGTGTATATGTATATATATGCAGGTGAGTGTATATATATGAGTATATATAGATATAAACTATATATATATATCTCTTTCTAATTTCTCTCAAAGTTCAGCAACCTTGGGAGTGTGTGTGTGATACATATATAGGGAGGGGAGGATGCATGTGGCAGTCTGCGTATACTGATAATAACACGTTCGATCGATCAAAGTGAGCTCGATCGATTAAGAACAGGTCGGTCAGGGTTCAATCGATTGAGATGGGTTCAATCGCTTGGGAATGGGTTCCACGTCATATTTCAGGTTGGCAGAGGTTCGATCACTCGAAAAGGTTTCGATCGATTGAAGAAACAAAAGTTCGATCGCTCGAAGAAAGTTTGATTGATTGAAACTGAAATTAAAAGAAATGTTAATATCAACATATTGAATCTTATTTATATCAAAACCATTATAAAAGTACAATGAAAATACAGGGTATTACATCATCCCCCTCTAAATAAAGATTTCATCCCCGAAATCCGAACTAAGCGTCGTTGAACAACTCTGGATACTTCTCACACATCTCCGAATCCGATTCCTAGGAAGCTTCTCCTTCGTCATGAAACTTCCACTAAATCTTCACCAACGGAATCTCCTTGTTTCTCAGCTTCTTAACTCCTCGATCCAGAATTCGTACTGGTTCTTTGTGGAACGATACATTGTCGTTGACATTGATATCTTCAAAGTTGATACCATGACTCAAATTATGAGCATACTTCCTTAACATACTGACATGAAACACGTTGTGTACTCCTGACATCTTAGGCGATAATGCGAGTCTGGAGGCTACCTTTTCTATAAGCTGGAAAATCTCAAATGGTCCAATGAAACGCGGTGCTAGCTTTCATCTCTTCTGTCCAAATCTGACAATTCCTCGCACCAAAGATACTTTGAGTAGCACATGATCTCCAACACTGAACTACAAACTTCTACGACGTTTATCCGTGTAACTCTTGTGTCTACTTTGTGTTGTTCGTATCCTTTCTTTCACAATCTAGATCTACTCATTAGTTTTCCAAACTAATTCAGGTCCAAGCAGTTGATTGTCTCCAACCTCTACCCAACACAAAGGTGATCGACACGGTCTTTCATAAAGTGCCTCAAAGGGTGCCATTCCTATACTTGAATGTGTTAGGAAACTGCGTTCCCAGAATCCATTGACAGTGCGTATAAGTTGGTACAACAAAAAATTACATGAAAACGATAATAACCCTACAAGGGCGGAACTAGGGTTACCTTAAACTGCTAAAACGGATTGCTGTAGTAGACGAATCGAGAACACGGGCTCGATAACAGCTCATGATCTTCTACCGTATTCCTTTGCTGCCAGAATATCGAACTGAGTGTGGGCTCCTTCAAAATCCTTTATGTTTCTGCTCTCTCTTTTTACGCTCTCTTTTCTATTCCGAGTTACAATACTCTTGATGGAAAAACGCAAACTGAGGAGAGAGCCAAAGCAACATATATATAGGCTACGATAGGGACCATAAGAAGTCAATAAGGAATAGGCTTCCTTATGGAATTAGGAAACCCTAATTCGAACTGAATCAGATTCCTATTTCCATAAATTATAATTCATACCACTAAAGAATTATAATTGCACTCCTACCCTTATCTCAAAAATATATTTCGAGCTCCATGTTATTAAATGCTTATTATCTCCCCATGTTAAGATTACAGATATCCATTAATTAAATATAATTACTGACAATCATATTTAATTAATCTCTTAAAATTCCTTGAGATCCTCTGCTTAACTTATCTGATATGTTGGATACAAAATCCACCTGCAGGGTTTGACATAATCAAAACTTATAAACTTTCTCAAGAGGATATCATCAATCCCAAAATTGAGACATGGATTCCATCATTAATTAATATCCACCATACAATTAATATTGTCACCCAATCCAATGAGATATTGACCCATTTAAGGATCTCACCCTTTTAGGGATCAAAGTGTAAATATCAAATGTACGTGTCTATAAATTAACTTAGGATTTAGAGCATAAGCACTCATAATAGTCATGAGGTATTAAATATCTTATAAGTCAGTATAAAGATAATTACCCCAAGTCGGTCCCGTTTAATACACAAAGTGTACCAGTTTGGTGAGTTGAAACTATACCGTTTCCTGCAGTCAAGACAAACCGACTACAACACCATGCTGCAGTCCTACCGATGGTGTGTCCAATCCATCTAAGACTGTAAACCAAAATTTTACATTCTACAAGATTCGATGGTCTGATCTTCGGTGTGTAAGCCGAACTCTACACATCAAACCACCTACTATGTAGAATGAAAGACACACATGCATAATAATAAATAAATAATATAATACAAATATTGTCCACAAAGATTCTCATAAAAATGGATTAACTGATTTTATTAAATGAATAATAAATCAACTACATAAAGCATGACTTTTAGTATATATCCCTAACAATCTCCCACTTAGACTCAAAGCCATGATGCGACACACCTCACTCCTATCCATTCTACATGACTATCAAAATTCTTGGCCGGTAAGCTCTTGGTGAAAGGATCTGCCAGGTTATTTGCTGATGCTATCTTGGTCACTTCAACATCACCTCTTTACACGATCTCTCATATCAGGTGATACTTACGCTCAATGTGTTTTCCCTTCTTATGGGCCCTAGGTTCCTTTGAGTTAGCAACCGCTCCGCTATTTTCGCAATAAAGGGTAATAGCCGATTGTACCGCAGGTACTACTCTTAGATCCATAAGGAAGTTTCTGAACCAAACGGCCTCCTTAGCGGCTTCCGAAGCAGCAACATATTCGGCTTCCATGGTGGAATCAACAATACACGACTGCTTGATACTCCTCCAACTAATGGCTCCACCTCCTAGGGTAAACACATATCCTGAGGTAGACTTTCTGGAATCCCTATCTGATATGAAATCAGAATCTGTGTACCCAATGGGTACAAGACTGTCTGCTTGGTAAACTAACATATAGTCTCGAGTCTTTTTCAGGTATTTGAGAATATTTTTCACCGCAGTCCAATGTTCTTGCCCTGGATTAGACTGATATCTACTCACCATGCCAACAGCAAAGCAGATGTCAGGTCTAGTACATAGCATAACATACATTAGGCTTCCTACTGCTGAGGCATAAGGAACTGCCTTCATCTTCTCTATCTCATCAGGTGTTTTAGGACACTGATCCTTAGATAGAGTAATTCCATGTCTGAAGGGAAGGAATCCCTTCTTGGAATCTTGCATGCTAAACCTTGCAAGAATATTATCGATATAAGTGCCTTGTGACAAGCCCAACATCCTATTCTTGCGATCTCGCATAAGCTTGATCCCTAGGATGTGACCGGCTTCTCCCAAGTCCTTCATATCGAATTGACTGGACAACCATACCCTTACAGAAGATAATACCCCCACATCATTTCCGATTAGCAAGATATCATCCACATATAGTACTAAGAACACCACCATGCTTCCATCATGTTTCTTGTACACACAAGACTCATCCGAACATTGATCAAAACCAAAAGACTTGACTGCTTGATCAAAGCGGATATTCCAAGACCTAGATGCCTGCTTAAGTCCATAAATGGACTTCTTAAGCTTGCACAACATGTGTTCTTGGCCCTTCGCAGTGAACCCGTCTGGTTGCATCATATAGATGCACTCGTCAAGATTCCCATTAAGAAATGTTGTCTTGACATCCATTTGCCAAATTTCATAATCGAAATGTGCAGCAATGGATAAGAGAATCCGGATAGACTTTAGCATGGCCACCGGCGAAAAGGTTTCCTCATAATTAATTCCCTCTTTTTGAGTAAACCCTTTCGCAACAAGCCTTGCTTTAAAGGTTTCCACCTTACCGTCTGCTCCTCTCTTCTTCTTATAGATCCACTTACATCCAATGGGTTTTATTTCATTGAGTGGTTCTACAAGATCCCAGACTTGATTGGAGTACATGGACTCCATTTTAGACTTCATAGCCTTTTGCTAAAGATCTGCATCTTTATCTTGGAGTGCTTCATTGTAGTTACAGGGATCGGTACCTTGTTCATCAGGGACCCGGTCATAAGACTCTCCCAAGAACATATACCGGTCAGGTTGAATAATAACCCTCCTACTACGACGAGGCACAACCCATGTCTGTGTATCACTGATATTTTGTTGTGAAGATTCTGAACCTAATACACCATTATCTCCACGCTGTACTGGTTCAGGAACCTGCGTGTTAATGGTTGGTTCGGGATCTACATAAGTTTCGATAATCCTCCCACTACGACGCGGTAATGGAATATCGATAACTCTGTCTTGTGATGTTTCTTCTCGTACCGATGGTATCGAAGAAGTATGTGTTGGTATCTCTCTTCTCATTTCCTCTAAAACAATACGGCTTCTGGGCTTTTGGTCCATAACATAGTCCTCTTCTGAGAATGTGGCATTGGTGCTAACAATAACCTTCTAATCCTTAGGACTATAAAACAGACCACCTTTAGTTCCTCTTGGATACCCAACAAAGAAACATACTTCTGTTCTTGATTCCAACTTTTCTGCGTTCCCTTTCAGCACATGTGCTGGACTACCCCAGATCCGAACATGCCGCAGACTAGGCTTTCGCCCAGTCCACAATTCTGTGGGAGTAATAGGTACTGACTTAGATGGTACCAAGTTTAGAATGTATGCAGCTATCTCTAATGCGTGTCCCCAAAAGGAAATTGGTAAATTCGAATAACTCATCATAGATCTTACCATGTCCATGAGAGTCCTGTTCCTTCTTTCTGCTACACCGTTCTGCTGAGGCATACGGGGTGCAGACAACTGGGATGTAATCCCTTGCTCCAATAAGTATTCCCTAAACTCTCCCAAGAGGTACTCTCCACCACGATCAGATCATAGTATCTTGATACATTTACCTAGACGCTTCTCCGTTTCAGCCTTGAAGTCTTTGAATTTCTCAAAGCATTCAGACTTACGCCGCATCAAATAAATGTACCCATACCTTGAGTAATCATCGATGAAAGTGACAAAGTACTCAAATCCCCCTCTTGTTTGGACAGTCATAGGACCACACAAATCAGAGTGAACCAGTTCCAACGGCTCTTTTGCTCTATAGCCCTTGGCCGAGAACGGCCTCTTGGTCATTTTACCTTCCAAGCAAGATTCACATACTGGAAGTGCCTCCACTTCCAATGAGCCTAATGGCCCATTTTGAACCAGTCTTTGAATCCTTTTCAAATTAATATGACCAAGGCGTAAGTGCCAAAGATGCGTTTGGTTCATCCTCGAAGGTTCTTTTCTCTTAAATGGCAAACTATTTGTGTTATTCAATTCATTAAGTTGCAGTATAGGAGAGATAGGATTTATAATATACAGATCATCCACCAATTGACCAGAACAAATAAAACGTTTATTTTCTTTAATAACTACTACTTTATTAAAATGAACTGAATATCCATTCTTTACTAAACTAGAAACTGAAACTAAATTCCTTCTAATAGAAGGTACATAAAGGCAATTTCTTAATATTAAAATCCTATCTCTACCAAAACTAAGATGTAGATCTCCTACTGCAACTGCTGCTACTCTCGTAGCATTTCCCATATATAGATAAATCTCTCCATCACTGAGCTGCCTGGTTCCCTGGAACCCCTGCAAAGAATTGCATACATGATCAGTGGCTGCCGTATCTACACACCAAGTACCGGTAGATCGGACCGCTAAACACGATTCAACAACTAGTAAATGAGATTTACCTTGATTATTCTGCCTGGCGAGATAAACCGGACATTGCTTCTTCCAGTGTCCTGGCTGCTTGCAAACAAAACATTTGCCTTTAGGATTTCCCGGTTGTCCTTTTGGCCTTTGGATTGGCGGAGGACCCGCGGCCTTCTTTTGAGCCTTTTTCATTTTCTTCTTGCCTTTCGGCTTTGAAGCAGAACCTTTCTCAAACACAAGAGCACTCCCTGACTTTCTGTTGAGACCCTCAGCTGCCTGGAGTTCTTTAAGCAGCTCCGCCAAGGTATATTTAAATTTATTCATGTTGTAATTGAGGCAGAATTGCTTAAAAGACTCTGGCAATGACTGAAGTACGATATCGACCTGGGTTTCCCCGTTGATTTCAACTCCAAGGATCTCTAGTTCATTAAGAAGAGATATCATCTTAAGAACATGATCCCTTACAGGCGTCCCCTCAGCCATAGTTGTGTTAATCAAGTCTTTTATGGCAACCTGCCTAGCAGCACGACTTTGATCCCTGAATATCTCTCGGAGGCTCTCCATCATGT
This sequence comes from Hydrangea macrophylla, assembly GCA_033977485.1. NCBI lineage: Eukaryota > Viridiplantae > Streptophyta > Magnoliopsida > Cornales > Hydrangeaceae > Hydrangea > Hydrangea macrophylla. The sequence continues at coordinate 67,590,654 of CM066982.1, forward strand.
CATAGGCGCTGGCCATTGACTGATGTTGATGTTGCAAAACATTCGACATGGATGCCAAAATGTAACACCGCGCCATCTCATTAGCCTTGACCCATTTCTTGTGAGCCTGGGTTTCCTCAGCGGTTGCCCCCTCACCAGGTTGCTCAGGACATTCTTGAGTAAGCACAAACTTGTACTCTTCAGCAGTTAACACAATATCCAAATTCCTTTTCCAGTCTATATAGTTTGGTCCAATAAGTTTGTTTTCTTTAAGTATAATAGCGCGTGGAGAGAAAGAACCCATTTAAAAGCCTGAGAATCACATAATATAAATAATTACATTTGGGCAAAAAATTACTATGGATTCAAGTTAAAAATATTGGTTCCCTCTACCATATTTGAAAAGAAACCGCCAGTAACCTGATACACCGCGAATAGTATGACTCGATGGGAAGCCATATACTATCCATCATTTGTTCAGATAGGCAATTGCCTTTTAATTTTACTATCCAGGCGATGCACCTTGCCTAGTAAAATTAAACTGCTGACTTGCTTTGGTCCTATAAATAACAACAGTGACTCAGATGGAGAGGATATTATTATTTATAGCTAAGTGTATACCATCACTTAATTCTAGGTCAAGAGTTCCGTGAGAAACACCTCTGATGGAGAGGTGACCCACACTAGCAATCACCCAAAATATTCTTTTAAAGAAGTTTGTACCGATGATTCCATGATCAACTACATCTGATGGGGAGGATGACACTAGAGCCATCACACAAAATTAATCATATCATCTACAAACCAGTGTTGGAGACCATGAAATTTACACTTGATAAATTCTCTCTGCCACTTAGAATTTTAAAAAAATTGAGGGTTATAATTTTGTAGAAAACCTTTTAATTTAATTAATAAAAAATAATGGAATACTTGGCAAGGGTTAATTCATCCTTACTTGTCAAACCCACATGTGTAGATAATAAAATTATTCTATTCTCATGATTTTAGAAAATAAGTACTTATGTTTTCAAAATATGGAATCAGTTTTATTTCTAAATACATATGTAGTTGTCCATCATTTTAAATTAATATAAATTAAACATGCAGTTAGACATCTGAAATAGGTCTAGGAACAATTATCCATGTTGTCACATTCATTAAACATGAAACAATAATAAAATTCAATCACACATGAATAAGGAAACCACAATAAAATAGGAATCCCAGTAGGGTTACCTTAAACTGCTAAAACGGATTGCTGTAGTAGACGAATCGAGAACACGGGCTCGATAACAGCTCATGATCTTCTATCGTATTCCTTTGCTGCCAGAATATCGAACTGAGTGTGGGCTCCTTCGAAATCCTTTATGTTTCTGCTCCCTCTTTGTACGCTCTCTTTTCTACTCACGATGGATAAACGCAAACTAAGGAGAGAGTCAAAGCAACATATATATAGGCTACGATAGGGACCATAAGAAGTCAATAAGGAATAGGCTTCCTTATGGAATTAGTGTTGGGTTTGTGCCCTCAAACCATTACTTTATATAGGAGACATTGACATTTTAATATATGGATATCAGCTTTACATCTAGTTATGTATGTTTCTTTCATGAGATGATTGTTATCCTTAAGTATCATAGTAAGTAATGCGTGTATGTATGAGATACATACAAGTGAGATACGAATTACTATTCTTTGTTACTTAGAACGTGTCACAGTGGATGATGAGACTGGATATCTCATCAGGTTTACACTGTAGCATGATTAACTACCATTGGATGGAGCGATCAATCTCAATCACTAGAGTGTAACTCTTAGTTAATATGCTAGTGCTTATAGTGCATTGACGGACCTGAGCTTTCCTATTGACACTCAAGACTGTCAATCAGTCGATAGGAACTCATAACTTGTATAAGGTACGTGTTCTCAATCTTGAGACGATTATGAACACAGACTGTGGATATGGCTGCTTTGACTTATCAATCAGTGAGGTCTATAGAAGATCAACACCTGGGTATCTTGGGTATGTTATATTCATAGGGTTGTGAACATATATTGTCAAGACAGAATCTACCCTCTGTTTCAGAGTAAACATTCCCTTGAAAATGTCACCAAGTCGATTACTGAGTGCTGCAGTCTTGTTGATAAGAGTTATCAACATGTTTGGTAATCATGAGAGGTGAATGGGACTCAAGGAATACAAGAAGTAATCATGATTCAGGTTGACAGTAACAGTTATCCGACTACCTGAATATGATTACGAATGCTGAAGGTAGAGGGACATTAGTACAACATACAAGTCTAGTTATCGCTTCGGATATGTTCTTTTGCGTTGGAGTTCAGTTATCGTTTTATAGTGGAGTAAACGTTAACTGACCAGTTAGTTAGTTTGCTGATTGACACGAGAATTTTTCTGTGCGCTCTTGTGCAATACCCAAGTGTAGGTAGACGTGCAAGTAATATCTGGTAAGACCAGGTCGATCCCACAGGGAAGGTGTTGACCTATTGAATTAGACTAACCTCTAAAGAAAATAAAATAAAATGAATAAGATTGAACGATGGTGCGGAACACAAAGTTCCACAACTAAGATTACTAAAGAGAATGACTAACTATCTAACTAGCTAATTAAAACAGTACTTGAAATTAGGATGTTTAACTTTAAAAGAAAGTGTTGGGATTACACGAATCCGCAGTAATCTAGCCATCTACCATGCATTTACCTTGAAGCACAAAGGAGTATGTTACCCACAGTTTTCCGTATTCCTCTAAAGATAGAGAATCCATGGCCCTTTCATGACCGGGACCATATCATCACAGTTGAATTAAGATACGTAAAAGCGGTTTAATCTAATAGTTAAGACTCGCATCCTCAATGGTGTTAGCATTGAAGATGGTTTGCAAAATGTATTGAAAGAAAATGCCTTAGGGCCTTAGTTTTAAAACTGTTTTGACAAACTGAGCATTTATTTGGGACAGAATGATAACAAATCCTAAAACAAAAAGTCCTGGAATACTACAGGGAACATCCTCAAGAATCCGAGAGTTCGATCGATCGACGCGCTTTCGATCGATCGAAGACCTTCATCCCTCAATCGATCGAACTGACTTCGATCGCTTGACTATCTCTGGTTCGATCGATCGAACTAGCTTCGATCGATCGAACACAGCGATTATTCTGCTGCATGGCAGAGGCTGGAGATCACTGTTTCATCGTGTTCTCCCAACCTGGGACTACTCAGACATCGTCTGGAGTGTCAAAGATTGATTTTTAACGTAAAAGAACATTAACACCTTGTTTGGTTGTAAGTTTTTCATGAAAACTATGAAATCTATGGTTTTACAACTATTTAGCATATAATATCACGAGATGAGCGATTAAACTATGACTACTAAGTGCAGAATCTAAGTGAGCAGTATATAGATAACCTGGAATAGAAGATACTTGTATTAACTCAGAGAAATCCAATCCACAATGTAAATATTCAATGAAAACCTACAAAAACCAAGCAAACTCTCTATCTCTCTCTATAAAACTGTTAAAGTGTAAAGTGGGCGTCCCCCTGGACGTGTACAATACTCCTATATATAAGAAAACCTAAGAAACTAGGGTTAAAACCCGCATCTGCTGCGCACGCAAAGGTTACTGGAAATACCCCGTTCGATCGATCGAACTGCTCTCGATCGATCGAACCCTTAAGCCTCAAGCGCTTCAACTCTCTTTGAGCGATCGAACTCTCGATCGATCGAACCTTCTTAGATCGATCGAACTCCACATTTCAGCTTTGGCTTCTTTTGTTTTCATTCCAGCATTCCATTTATTCTGATGTTCATCTGTTTAGTCCACACAGCAGTAATCTGCACAAACAACAGCTAAAACAATACAACTTATCATAGATTAATCATAGTGTATAGAAATTAGCCTTGCAATGCAAATTGCAGATAACACGGGAAGTTGTGATAAAAACTAATACAATTCTTCCTTTTAGCGCGGTTGTATTTTACAAATACCCCCGCTTTGCACAACCCCCAACTAGCTTATTGCTAGTCCCTAGCGATAAATCGAAAATAAAATAAAATAAGAACTCCTAAACTAATACTACCATGACTAAGAAACAAAGAAAAACTAAAAACAACCTAAACTAAGATAAAAAGAAAAATCCTAACTCACTTTCGCAGGAACCGCGGTTGCATTTAGCAAATGCAACAAGCCGTTAAACCCTTAGGTTCCCCCTAGTGGACGAGTGTTGTCTCGTGAGGGTTTGCAGTGAATATACCCACAAAATTCTCCAATTTTAAGCTCAAAAAGATTTAGAATAACTTGTAGAATTCACCCTTCCATTAAATTGTTAACTAAACTCCACAATAATATAATATCCTCTATCAACCCATGAAAGAGACCCACATGCTCCCCTATATCACCAAGTAAAATATAACAAATGTATTACCATCATGCACCCGTGTGTGTGTGAAATTAACAACCATGCGTCCAACCTTATTAAGAGTTATATAGACTATTGTACTTTGGAAAACTTGCAGTTTTAGCTCAATTCTCACATTGGTCACACTCAAAAAGAACGTCTCTTAGAAACTTGCTTTACAATGATCACACATCGTATGAAAGCTTTGATAAAGATGATATTATAAGTGCTAATGCTTTCATACTCGACTCTATGAAAAACGGACATTTAAGAGTGTATAGTCTCAGGAATGGAACACTACTTACTAGAGGAGCGAAATACCGTGGATAACTCAACTCACACTTCCATGTTCAAATCAATTATTGAGAATCTTCAAGACTTTGACTTGCGGCTTTTATTTAGTAGGTAGGAGGGTTGTAGAGAAGAGTGTGGTTTTTTTAGTATGTGATGGAATTTCAACTTCTCTTTTTATTCTTAATTCTTTTCTCCACCCAATCTCCCATTCATTTCATATATATATTTTTTTTATATATAAATATATCCCACAACTACTTTCTTCCATTTCACATACTTTGATGACTCATTCCCAACAAATATATCAAACGGCTCGATGAGGTCAAGGTATAGATCAAGGGTATGAATTCTTATGATTATATTGGAAATATTTAATTAAGGTGTGGGATCAGGGATGAAATAATTCAATGAATGTAGGTGATAGTTATATCAGGTAAAAGAATGGGTAAACGATGGCTTAAATCATTTTCTCAACTTTCAATTTTTAGCACTTAAGTGTTCATTGAGTTTTAATTGGTAAATCCTGAACGTTCTCCTCTAACAAGCAGTCTAAACTTTTAAAGAATCTGAGACTTAACAACGAATTCACCAAGTATATGCAAGAAAAAAAACCATTCGACAATGTATGAGAATCCCCTCAGAAATGATGACTGGCTCAATAGCTCACAAAGGGTTATTCGCCTCCACTACTTATTCTTTTTCGCACAATAATCATATTAACTCAATTTTTAAGTTTTCTACATGGCTGCCAATTAGTGCACAAAAGTGTTGGGTACATAAATAGCTTTACAAATGTAATTCATTTCAGTGATACAGAAAAACGCGTGGATTTAATCCATAAAAAAGACGAGAATACTACAAATGTGTCATTGTCTAATTAACAAGCAGGAGAGATTATTCAGAGTTATTCTAACAATACGATTAAAATTTTTCAAAATTTTAACAGACTGTGTTCTCATTAAATTTAAAACATATCTAAGTGCAAAACCTGATTATTACGGGTGTATACCTATCTATTGTCTCCTACCCCCAACTGAAAACAACAAAGTCCCCAGAAGTTGATTTTCAATAAATAAAATAGATGGGTATCACCTGTATAGAGCAAATGGATGATCACAAGCAAAGCAACCTAGCATAGAAAAAAACAGAACACAATCTCCAAAACAAACAGGATCAATAGATAAGAGTATATGCTAAAAACCATGATCCAAGCAATCAAAACCATCGTAATATGAACAGAATAAAATACAAGCAGTGATACATAATGTCCATACAAAACCATCCAACCAAAACCACCAACATATCTAACCAACCAAAACCATACCAAATATCAGTACAAAAACTGACCCAAAAATACAGAAACACCACCTCCCAAACTAAAACTAATCGACACCAGATGGCGTATCATCAGCTACATCGGAAGGGATGTCGATGGGAGCAGGTGGCAACGAGGTAGTGGCAGGGGTAGCAGTAGATGGATCAGCTGCAGCAGAATCCGGGGCAGCAGCAGATGGTGGATCAGTGGTAGGTGGTGCAGACGGGGCCATCGATGGATGCGGAGTAGAATGAACAGTCGACTCAACCCCAATCTGAATCAAAATGGACTCCAGTAAAGTCTGGAGATGGTCTATCCTGCCCTCGAGTCTAATCCTGGCCTCTCTCTCCTCCAATAGTAGCTCGTGAACTGTCGGGAGAGGCACAGAAGAAGAAGACTCTCCCTGGGCCTGAGTCTGCGACCGCTGTCGCAGCTCAAACTGCTGAACCGCAGCAACTGGATCATCCTCATCATCCGAATCAAGCTCCTCCACCTCAGTAGGTGTCCTTGAAGCTCCGGCCTCCGTGTCCATCCCACCACGCCTCTTCTTCCTCCCCCTCACCCTTGCTTTCCCTTTCCCCTTTCGCTTCCTCTTCTGGGCGTCGGAGCGGCGAGCAGCCGCCTCGCTAAATCTACGGGGAGAAGGGCGAACATCGTCTCCAGCGAGCTCGGGGAAACCGGCATCAGCCATAACCCTCTGAATCGCCCAAGCACCCTTTAGGTGCTTCTTGGACGAGATATACCGGGTGGGATGGACCATAAAATCAATATATATGCGTGGTATACAAACTGGCTGTCCCGTCCCCACTGCATATAAGACTCGCGCATACCAAGCCGCGATCTTCTCTCGATAGGAAGTCACTAGGAGGCAGTTGCTGAGGACCAAGTGGATCATATGGTAGCCATCAGTGAGAAAATGGTCCTCGATCAAAGCATCGCCATCCCAAGACAGAACGGCGCCTCCAGTGAGCTCACGGATAATAGTGGATGGTGGGGTCACTGGTGCATCAGGCCGGTGGGGGCAAACATAATCTGGTACCTCTGGTACCCCCAACGCGGCTGAAACGGTGGCTGGACTGATAATGAATGAGCGACTCCGGAAGAAGGCATGGTAGGTGAATGGTGCAACCGGGTCGCTGATCATAGTCGCACAAGCACCGCGAATCCAAGACAGATTGACACTCTTGGCCAATGAAAGGAGATGGAACCAGTGAGGCATAGAGCGGATCCGTGTAAGGAACCATGGGCTCTCCGTCCAAATGTGCTCAATCGGGCGCTCGACCATCACCATCCGTGTCTGAAAATATCTCTCGTACCATAGCCTATCCTCGTCATTCCGGAACCCGTGTGCGGGTACCGGATCTGGTATAATACGGCTGAGGGGCTTAGACTTATGGTAGCCCATCACTGGATTCATCTGGCAGCCCTGAAAAATAGACCACACAAGACACAGATAAGGACAGGGAGAAGAAGAAATAACACTGCCACTGCTTGAGTTCGATCGATTGAACTGGGTTCGATCGATTGAACTGGAATAGACTTCGTTCGCTTGAACATTGTTCGATCGATCGAACATCTCCCCTTCGATCGCTCAAAACCAGTTCAAGCGATCGAACACAGCGATCGCAGGAACGAAAAGGAAACAAAAGTTATACGAACAAAGAACTAACAAAAAGAGATCCTAAGACCAAGGGGACACCCCCTTGGGATTTTCTAACACGAATATTAAGGCAAAGGAAGACACAATAAGTGGGGCCTACCTCGGTGTAGAACACGCAGTGGATATGGAGGGGATGATGATATGACGGTGAGGATGATCAGAGGGATGGTCTGGGCGCTTTATTGAATGCAAGGGTACGAAAATTGCCGAGTCGCCTCCTCCTCTGTGCTCGAGCGATTGAGAGTGAGAGTGAGGGAAATGAAAAAGTGTCCTGAAGACGCCTCGTTTAAATGCTTCGTTCGATCGATCGAACTATGTTCGATCGATCGAACACAAATACGTCAATCGATTGAACATAAACTACAAGCGTTTGAACATCCAGGTTTCGATCGATCGAACTGGGTTCGATCGATCGAACACAAAAATTCCAGAATTCAATGGGAAACATGAACCACATCACACCCAACTATCAGAAACCATTCTGGACATGCAGAGAGACTGAAAAGCAGTTGACGTACAAGCATGTATGCTAGAAATTCATCCTCAGAATAGAAAATTGCAATTTATTGTCAATCAAAATTTTATAAAAACATCCGCACTGCAACCAAATTCCCCCACATTGTAGTCAGGACCTTATTTAACTAAAGAAAACCAAACAAAATAAAACTAAAACTAAAACTAATAAAAACTCTGTCAATGATTACACTCCAGTTGATAAACAAAAAATGAAAATGAACAGAAACAACTGAAATGCAGCACTAATCTTCGAGTGTAAAGATTTCCTCTTCCACAATCTCTTCATAACCCGCCGAATCTTCAGAAGTGAAGTCCAAACTCGAAGATTCCCTTTTCCAGAACAACCGAAAAGCAGCAAGGACATCATCAAACAAGTCTGGCGTCTCCACAGAATTGAAAGCCCATGCAAGAGGTGATCCGGATGGAGACAAGGATAAAGGAGTGTGATTTCGCAACGGACTGTCCTCTTGCGGCGGAGTGTGTGGGGGCCTTATGTAGGGCCCAAGACCATGAATCAGTTGATGTGGGAGGAATACCGGAATACCATTTAGGAACATAGTGACAATCCTGGACAAAAGACAACAAACTGAAATTAAAATAACAAAACACAAGAAACACGAATTAACACGAAAAGAAAAACAATGAATAGAAACAAAAATACAAAGAAATGTGACAAGTTCCAACCTCACTATTGGCATAGGTTCCCAAAATGCACTGGCTGGTAATGGGCATTGGAGCCTAAATAGCAGGTAGCTCAGGTGCACGTAGCGGTATGGGACCAACTCAGGAACAAGGAAATCGTCCACGAAAACAAAGACGGCATTGTGGCGATCTGGGACGACATCCTGAAGGTCATGATCCTCCCATGGCTCCCACATATCATCATTTTCCCACTGGGCCATGAGTGCATCATCCACCATACGTCCCATGTACAGGTCTTCATCCTCCTCCACATCATCGTCATCCTGAAATCCCATATTTTCGTATGGATTGATGTCCAGGAGGGCTGGTGGATATGGAATGTACCCTTGAGCAGCATCAATAAAAGAATGAGCTTCAGGGTCTTGATGAAGCAAGGGGCAGGGTATGAGTTCACCATCAATCCAGATGCCACAACGACATTCTGAATCAGCCCAAGAACCGACAGAATGAACGTCATCCCCTCACATCTATGTACCTGCAGCAGAGTGGTTTAAGTATAATGGCTTAGAACTAGATCACAAACACAAAATAAAGAACGAAAACCAAAAAGAAACAAAAGAGAGAGAAACTAAAATGCAAGGAAAGAAAAGAAATACAACAACAATTGGAACTTCACTTCGGATTTTTAATCATGAGAATAGCTGGGCTCATCCAGCTGGATGTGCTCAACTTCAGTGTGGAAGTTTTCCAAGAACGGTTTCAATCTTTGGCCATTGACCTTGAAACACTCATCGTTCTTTGGATTGACAATCTCAACCGCCCTATGTGGAAAAACAGTTTTTACGATGAACGGGCCTGTCCAACGGGAACGGAGCTTTCCTGGGAAAAGGTGGAGGCGAGAGTCATACAGCAAGACTTTCTGCCCCGGCTCAAATGATTTACGAAAAATCGTACGATCATGGCGAGCCTTCAAATTTTCCTTATGTAACTTTGCAGAGTCATACGCATCTCGTCGTATTTCCTCTAGCTCTGCAAGTTGGAGCTTGCGTAGCTGACCTCCCTCTTGAATATCAAAGTTCAATGAGCGCGTTGCCTAGTAAGCTTTATGTTCAATTTCAACAGGAAGATGGCAAGCTTTCCCGTAAACCAATCTGTACGGGGACATACCAAGATTCGTCTTATAGGCAGTACGGTATGCCCATAACGCGTCTGTCAATTTGTATGCCCAGTCTTTTCGATTGGAACTAACCGTCTTCTCGAGAATATGCTTGATTTCTTGGTTATCCAATTCTGCTTGCCCATTAGACTGTGGATGATAGGCAAGAGCGATTTTATGATGGACTCCGTATTTCTTGAGAAGTGACTCCAAGGGCCTATTGCAGAAATGCTTGCCTTGGTCACTTAATAAAGCTTTCGGAGTACCAAAACGAGACAGAATATGCTCTCTTAAAAATGACATGACCGTTCTATGGTCATTTCGTCTCGTTGGTATCGCTTCTACCCATTTCGATACATACTCCACAGCAAGGAGTATGTATTCACAGTTATTCGACTTGGGAAATGGGCCCATAAAATCTATGCCCCAACAATCAAATATCTCAATTGTGATGATAGGGGTTAAAGGCATAGAATTCCTTTTAGAAATGGTTCCAAGCTTTTGACAGCGTTGGCATGTCTTGCAAAAGGAATAAGCATCTTTGAAGACTGTGGGCCAGTAAAAACCGCTTTGTAAGACTTTTTGTGCGGTCTTTTGTAACGCGAAGTGGCCACCGCATGCCTCAGAATGGCATGACGCTAATATTACGGTTATATCCTCATTGGGGATGCAGCGCCTGATGACCTGATCAGCACAGTACTTGAAAAGGTATGGGTCATCAAAGAAGAAGTGACGCGCGAACGAGAGGAACCGTTTCCTATCTTGATTCGACCAATGAGTTGGTGTTTCACCCGTGACGAGGTAGTTTACAATATCAGCATACCAAGGCAGACTACTTACTGCCAGTAGCTGTTCGTCTGGGAACTCATCTTTAATGGATTGGGATTCAGTATTGTCAACAAAAGTCAACCGGGACAAATGATCCGCAACCACATTCTCTACTCCTTTCTTATCTTTGATTGTTAGATCAAACTCTTGGAGTAAGAGTATCCAGCGAATAAGCCGTTGTTTAGCGTCTTTCTTTGACAAAAGATACTTGAGGGCCGAATGATCTGTAAAACAGACGATTGGCGACCCTATCAGGTAAGACCTAAACTTGTCCAGAACGAATACTACGGCCAGCAGCTCCTTTTCAGTAGTAGTGTAATTCATTTGAGCTTCATTTATGGTTCGGCTGGCATAGTATATCACATATGGCTTATTGTCCTTTCTTTGGCCTAGGACAGCGCCAATGGCGTAATCACTAGCATCGCACATTAATTCAAAAGGCAAACTCCAATCGGGTGCCTGTATTATAGGTGCGGAGGTGAGGAGATCTTTTAGATCCTCAAAGGACTTTTGGCAACTCTCTGACCACTCGAAAGGTGCATCTTTAACAAGAAGTTGACAAAGGGGTTGAGAGATTGCGCTGAAGTTCTGGATAAATCGACGATAAAAACCTGCATGCCCCAAGAATGAACGAATGTCTCTTACTGTACGGGGGACAGGTAGATTTGAGATTATGTCGATTTTAGCCTTATCCACTTGGATTCCTTCATCAGATATTATATGGCCGAGGACTATTCCCTTGGTCACCATGAAGTGACACTTCTCCCAATTCAAGACTAGGTGTTTGTCCTCACACCTCATTAAAACCTGCTCGAGATTGCTGAGGCAATCTTCGAAGCTATGGCCAAATACCGAGAAGTCATCCATGAAAACTTCAAGGATGTTTTCGACCATGTCACTGAATATACTCAGCATGCACCGCTGAAAGGTAGCCGGTGCATTACATAGACCAAACGGCATTCGTTGGTAGGCAAATGTACCAAATGGACAAGTGAACGTGGTTTTCTCCTGATCTTCAGGAGCAATTTCAATTTGATTATATCCACTGTATCCATCCAAGAAGCAGTAATACTTGTGACCCGCCACACGTTCTAGCATTTGATCCATGAATGGCAAAGGAAAATGGTCCTTTCGGGTCACAGTATTTAACTTCCTGTAGTCAATACACATCCTCCATCCAGTGGGAACACGTGTTGGTACCAATTCACCCTCTTTGTTCGGGATGACCGTTATGCCTGCTTTCTTTGGAACGACTTGGGTAGGACTAACCCAAGGACTATCAGATATCGGATATATCATCCCAACGTCAAGTAGTTTAAGCACTTCCTTTTTAACTACTTCTTGCATGTTGGGATTCAGACGCCTTTGCATTTGCCTTGAGGGTTTAGCGTCTTCCTCCAGATATATCTTATGCGTGCATATGGATGGGCTTATGCCTTTGAGGTCAGCAATTGTCCATCCCATAGCATCCTTATGCTTGGTAAGCATTTCCACTAGCTTACTTTCCTGTTCATGAGTTAAAGCAGCTGAAATGATCACAGGATAAGTTTTTCCAGTCCCTAGGAATGCGTATTTTAGCTCTTTGGGAAGCTCCTTCAATTCTAACTCCGGAAACTGGAAACTAGAGGGCATTACCAACTTGGTTTTAGGAGGCAGTGGTTCATATGGCATTACCCACATGCAATCAGCTCTATCCTCCTCTATCGTATCCATCATAAGACACGTCTGGTTCAGGTCAGCATCCAATGGGGTGGACTCTGCAGGCTGATAAATATCACCAAATTGAGTCATCACAACTTCCAAAGGATCTTTATAGTCGACCAAGTCAACTTCATCTTCAATGACCGTGTCTATATAATGGATTTCTTCCTCATCATCGTATTCTTCAGGTCGGGGATTAGAAAAGATCTTGATATTCAACGTCATGTTCCCGAATACGATAGTCACGATACCAGTTCTAATCTTGATTGTGGCATCAATGGTGTTGAGGAATGGACGTCCAAAAATAACCGGGATATGTGCACCAGGATTAGACACAGGTTCTGTGTCCAATATCACGAAATCAACCGGAAAGACAAAAGAGTCTATTTGGACAAGGACATCCTCCAACACCCCTCTAGGGTACTTCACAGATCTGTCTGCCAATTGTAAAGTGACTCGGGTGGGTTTGAGCTTACCCAACCCTAGCTGTTTATAGACTGAATAAGGCAGCAGATTTACGCTTGCTCCTAGATCGAGGAGTGCGTTATCTATCTTTTGGTTCCCAATTCTGCATGAGACAGTAGGTGTACCGGGATCTTTGAGTTTTGGAGGCAACTCATTTTGAATGATCGCACTGGCTTGGCATGCGACATAAGCATGTTTCTTCACGCTTTGCCTCCTCTTGACCGTGCATAGATCTTTGAGATACTTAGCATAGGCCGGCACTTTCTTGATAGCATCTAGGAGTGGAAGGTTAATTTTAACTTGCTTAAACAATTCCAGAAACTCCTGATTTTTTGTCTCATTCTTGGGTTTCTTCAACCGTTGAGGATAAGGTGCAGGAAAGGGGCATTTTGGTGGTTCCTCCTTAACAGACTCCTTCCCAGGCCTTCGCTCAACTTCTTCCTCTACTCTAGGAGCTTCAATGTTTGCCTTGATTGGTTCTTCATTAGTAGACGGCTCCTCCTCTTGAGTAGATGGTAGCTCAACTTCTTCATCCACCACTTCCTCCTCTTTGTACACTTCGGGAGTGGACAGAGGCATGCTTTTTTCTATGATTTTTCCACTTCTCAGTGTAGTCACAGCTTTAGCATGTTCTTGATTGTTAGGACCATTGTTATGTCCCTTGGGGTTCTGAAGTGGTTGGGCAGGGAATGTTCCTCCTGAGACTTCTTGCCGTGCATCTATCCTCTCTAATGTAGCAGACATTCTACTCATCATTTGTATGAGTTGCTGCGTTAGATTGGCATTAGCAAGTCGCTCTTCTTCTTGTACCTTCTTGTGCGGTGGCACATAGGTATTGGTTTGTGGTGCATTGGAGGGTTGAGCTTGATTGTAATTATTGGTTCTGTTTTGATTATATTGCTGGGCTGGCCTATTGTTTTGCCCTTGATATTGATTGTTGTTGTAGGGCTGCTGTTGATATTGATTTTGGGTTCCAGCATTGTTTCTCCAATCAAAACCGGGGTGATTCCATCTATTGTTATTTTGAAAGTTGTTGTTGGAATTCCCCGCCCCTCGAAAACCTTGCATGGCATTCATCTCTATAGGGGCTTGCTCTTGAAAATATGGCACATTAGGACAATATTGAGTTGTATGTCCCAACATGTTGCATGTGCCACATGGTTCTTCAGGCATGACTTGCCTAGAACTCTCTCCTTTCATGCTTAACTCCTCTACCTTCTTTGCTAGCTCTGCATACTTCGTCATGAGGTGATCTTCATTGGTTAGCTGGTATAGGCTTTTCTCCTCTACACAGGATATCTGTGAGCGTGAGATATTGTCAGAATTTGACCATTCATGAGCGTATTCAGCTAACCATTCGAAATGGGCTTCGGCCTCTTCAGTGTTTTTACGCAGAAATGGTCCAGAACTCATCGTTTCCACCAACTTCTTTGTTTCACCATTCAATCCCTGATAAAAGAAGCTGATAGTTCGCCATTTCTCAAACCCATGGTGTGGGCACGAGAGAAGCAAATCTTTGAAACGCTCCCACGCTTGTGTGAAGGTTTCATTGCTCTTTTGTTTATAGGAATTGATTTGACGCTGAAGGTCTGTGGTCATGCGAGTAGGGTAGAATTTCTTCAGAAACGCGGTGCTCATCGCATGCCAGGTGAAAATTGAATTAGGTTTTAGGGAGTGGAGCCACGCCTTCGCTTTATCTTTCAAAGTGAAGGGGAATAGCATTAGATGCGTCACCTCCCTAGGACAAGTTTACGAGAATGTTTTGCAAACATCCTCGAAATCGGTGACATGTAAATACGCCTTCTCGCTTTCCATCCCATGAAAAGTGGGAAGCAGTTGAATCATCCCATTGCGAAACTGAAATTTGCCATTATGCGGTGGGATTTGAATGCAAGAGGGCGTAGGTGCATGTTCTGGTTGCATGAGATCGCAAAGAGGACGGAGTGCCTCATCAATTGGTACCACAACATTGTCACCATTTTCACTCTGATGATCATCCATTGATGCAGTTGGAGTGGCTATTGGGTTGATGGAACTATCAGAGTCAGACAAGTAGAAAGGATTTCCAAAAATTCCTTCAATAGAATTCTCGGACATGAACTAGGAGAGTCCCTAGGGTGAGAACTTACCCAAAAGAACTGAAAAGAAGAGAAAATAAAAATAGAAAGAGATGAAGAGAGACTGAGGTAATCTAAGGAATTGATCGTCGCCTTCCCCGGCAACGGCGCCAAAAACTTGACACAAGAATTTTTCTGTGCGCTCTTGTGCAATACCCAAGTGTAGGTAGACGTGCAAGTAATATCTGGTAAGACCAGGTCGATCCCACAGGGAAGGTGTTGACCTATTGAATTAGACTAACCTCTAAAGAAAATAAAATAAAATGAATAAGATTGAACGATGGTGCGGAACACAAAGTTCCACAACTAAGATTACTAAAGAGAATGACTAACTATCTAACTAGCTAATTAAAACAGTACTTGAAATTAGGATGTTTAACTTTAAAAGAAAGTGTTGGGATTACACGAATCCGCAGTAATCTAGCCATCTACCATGCATTTACCTTGAAGCACAAAGGAGTATGTTACCCACAGTTTTCCGTATTCCTCTAAAGATAGAGAATCCATGGCCCTTTCATGACCGGGACCATATCATCACAGTTGAATTAAGATACGTAAAAGCGGTTTAATCCAATAGTTAAGACTCGCATCCTCAATGGTGTTAGCATTGAAGATGGTTTGCAAAATGTATTGAAAAAAAATGCCTTAGGGCCTTAGTTTTAAAACTGTTTTGACAAACTGAGCATTTATTTGGGACAGAATGATAACAAATCCTAAAACAAAAAGTCCTGGAATACTGCAGGGAACATCCTCAAGAATCCGAGAGTTCGATCGATCGACGCGCTTTCGATCGATCGAAGACCTTCATCCCTCAATCGATCGAACTGACTTCGATCGCTTGACTATCTCTGGTTCGATCGATCGAACTAGCTTCGATCGATCGAACACAGCGATTATTCTGCTGCATGGCAGAGGCTGGAGATCACTGTTTCATCGTGTTCTCCCAACCTGGGACTACTCAGACATCGTCTGGAGTGTCAAAGATTGATTTTTAACGTAAAAGAACATTAACACCTTGTTTGGTTGTAAGTTTTTCATGAAAACTACGAAATCTATGGTTTTACAACTATTTAGCATATAATATCACGAGATGAGCGATTAAACTATGACTACTAAGTGCAGAATCTAAGTGAGCAGTATATAGATAACCTGGAATAGAAGATACTTGTATTAACTCAGAGAAATCCAATCCACAATGTAAATATTCAATGAAAACCTACAAAAACCAAGCAAACTCTCTATCTCTCTCTATAAAACTGTTAAAATGTAAAGTGGGCGTCCCCCTGGACGTGTACAATACTCCTATATATAAGAAAACCTAAGAAACTAGGGTTAAAACCCGCATCTGCTGCGCACGCAAAGGTTACTGGAAATACCCCATTCGATCGATCGAACTGCTCTCGATCGATCGAACCCTTAAGCCTCAAGCGCTTCAACTCTCTTTGAGCGATCGAACTCTCGATCGATCGAACCTTCTTAGATCGATCGAACTCCACATTTCAGCTTTGGCTTCTTTTGTTTTCATTCCAGCATTCCATTTATTCTGATGTTCATCTGTTTAGTCCACACAGCAGTAATCTGCACAAACAACAGCTAAAACAATACAACTTATCATAGATTAATCATAGTGTATAGAAATTAGCCTTGCAATGCAAATTGCAGATAACACGGGAAGTTGTGATAAAAACTAATACAATTCTTCCTTTTAGCGCGGTTGTATTTTACAAATACCCCCGCTTTGCACTGATCAAAGAGTTTGGTCACGGTAATTAACAAACTGGTCTGAACCAACAATAAAGAGCCTAGGAGGTCCCACTCTTAGCTCCGCCAGGATACTTGGAAAGACACATGAGGGAGTTGTCAAGACAAGTTTGATCGATTGAAGTATGTTCGATCGATTGAAATCTTGGCAGTCTCGATCGATCGAGAATGGTTCGATCGATCGAAGGTTCGATCGATCGAAGATCTTCGATCGCTCGAAGTCAAGGTCGATTCTGGAAATCTATAAATAGGACAGCTGCATTCTGGAAAGGAGTTCGTCGTTTTTGAACGTCAGAAGCTGCAGAAACTGTTTTAGAGCACCAAACCTTCTCCTTCCTCTCCATTAGGGTTCCCACCAACCCTAGTCCTTCCTGCGAGCATCCATAGGAGTCATAAGAGTGAAGGCCATCTAGTGGAAGCTGTTGGAAGTTGAAGAAAATCAGAATTGGGTTCAAGACACTAAGGTATAACTCTTGTCCCCTCTTGTGCGCATCTATGGAATTAACGAGTAGTAGATCCTGGGCTACCATTAAGTTTTTATAACTTGACTTTTCCGCTGCGCGTTTAAAATAATTTTTTAAACCCATTTTCCAACATTTGGTATCAGAGCCACGCTCGTTTGGATCTATAGATGCGTTTTGGAACACTAGTTTTGATTTGCATGTTGATTTTAGAACTGTTTTTGAAACGGCATTGTCACATATCTATTTCTGCAGTGTTATCACAGCTGAATACAAATATGTGATTGCATGGGATGTAAGGCAGGTTCGATCGATCGAACATCCTCTGTACTCGAGCGATCGAACAGGTTTCGATCGATCGAAACCTTCTGGTGTTCGATCAATCGAATGAAGTGTTTTGATCGAGACAGATTCTTTGTCAGGTTCTCTATTTCACAGTTTTAAAGTGTTTTGAAGTTAAAAACTTTAATTTTAAAGTATCCTGAAAATTTTTAAATCATTCAGTGAAACAGAAAGTTCAAGCGATTGAACAGAGTTCAATCGATCGAAGGTTCGAGCGATCGAACGGTCTTCGATCGATCGAACAGTGACAGAGAAGAGAGATGCTGTTTTAAGTTCTAATTCAGTGCATAAAGGGTTTATACACTGTGTGAATCAATTAGGGGTTCCAATAGTTACATATATTTGTTACATATGTATGGATGCATGTACGACTAACCCTTTTGCAGCAAGTTAGTCCGCTATCTCCCATGGCACCAAGATCTATTTAAATTTTGGTATTTGAATGTTTTGAGATTGGTGTATATCATGTTTTATTATTGGTTTGGTTTTAAGGCATATGTAAAGGGCGCTGCGACTTCAATCCTACGAAAAGGAAAGTCGCACCGGTTTCCCTAGCCTTTTTATTTTATTGTTGCTGTTGAAATTTCTATTTCTAGATAAATTGTTAGCTTCGAAAGAAGCATAGGACCAATGTAATAGAATTAGAAAATCCATGAAGATGAAAGAGCAAGCCGTTGTCCATGAAGATGGAGCTGGAGGCGACCAAACCAAGAGGAGGTTCTATAGAGATAGAGCCATGGGAGATAGAGGCATCGTTTGGATGTCTTTATTTTCATTTTAGTTTTTTGTTTTATGTGCTTGGTTTGTGATTGGCATTTAATTATATTGTTACTACTTGCATGCACGTAAAACAAATTTTCTAAAATAAAATTCAAAAATCGGTTTTAACGCATTAGTAAACATTGGATGTTTATGGGTAATGTGTAAAAACAAATTTTTTTCTTTAAAAGCAAAATCCTTAATTAGACATATCTAGTAGGAGAGGGTCTTATTTATTGACACCCACGATCTTCCATTAACGGTTCACTGTAAGATGAGTAGTGCATTCTGTGTCACCTCGCCAGGGGTGATCATTCCATACGGAGGGTGCATTACTCATTGGTTACTAGATGTGAACTTCTTTTGATAGGATCAATCAGACGTGTTAGAGGGTGACCACCACACGGAGGCGCTACTTGAGACGGTTGTGATTGGATCCTAGTTAATGGTACACACTAGCTAAGCTATGGATAAGGGATCCCATACGGGGCATTATTCAAAAACTTAGAGATCAAAAGGGATCGGGAGGCATAACTTGTTTTGCAAGAGTTGCATAGCGGACAAGTCTTGATTAATCAAAAAATCAACAATTGACCACCACACGGAGGCTTTATTCTTTTGTTTCGATATTCCGGCGACTTTGTTTTAAAATAAGAGTTTTAAGGATTCTTTTATTTCAAACTGTCAAATCTGATATTCATATTTATTTTGTCTTTTGATTTTTACAGTAAATCATAATGTCTGGATCTACATTTAGTCCACTTGCCACCATACTCACTCAAAACAAGTTAACTGGAAATAACTACACTGAATGGAAACAAAACCTTGACATCGTATTAACTGCGGAGGATCACATATATGTCCTCACCACCCCATGCCCCGAAGAACCCGCGGCAAATGCTTCGGTAGCTGCCAGACGCGAGTTCGATAAATGGAAAAAGTCGAATGGAATGGCTCGTTGCTACATTCTGGCCTCAATGGCTGGTGTGTTGCAACACCAATTCCAGTCGAACAATTCTGCCAGTGACATTATCGAATCCCTAAAGAAGATGTTCGGGGAGCATGGCAGGCCTGCTAGACAGGTAGCTATGCAGAAGATAATGAGTGCTAAGATGTCGGAAGGGACTCCAGTCAAAGAACATGTTTTAAAAATGATTGGTTATTTGAATGAGCTGGAGACCCTAGGAGCCAACATCGATGCACAAACCCAAGTTGATATGATCCTCAACACGCTGTCGCCGTCATTCGCTCAATTTAAACTAAACTATAATATGAACAAAATGGATTTTTCAATGAGCGAATTAATGAGTTCTTTACTGGCAGCGAAAGGGGTGATCAAACCTGGGGTCAACGTTCTGAACGTTGAGAAAAGCGCTTCCTCTTCCCGATCTACACCGAAAGGAAAGAAAGGGAAGAAGAAGGCTGGCACTGGTGGTCCAAGTGTTGGACCGGTCCCTAAGATTGCAAAATCTAAGAGAAAAGGTAACGGCAAAGGAAAGGTGGGTGGCCAAGGCAAAGGAAAGTGTTTCCAATGCGGTGAGAAGGGCCACTGGAAGAGGAACTGTCCAGAATTCTTAGCTACAAGAGTTCAAGGTATGATTGAATCATATGTGATTGAAGTAAGTTTTATTACGGATACTTCAAACACTTGGTGCATTGATTCTGGTACGACTAACCATATCTGTAATTCGTTGCAGGGGTTCAGATCAACCAGGAAATGCAGTGATGGGGAGATCGTGCTTACTCTAGGTTTTAGCGCAACCGTATCTACGGTTGCTATAGGAGTCGTAGTTTTAGAATTTCTAGACAATAAAGTTTTGATTTTATCAGATGTACTTTATGTCCCTTTAATGAGACGTAATTTAATTTCAGTTTCTAATTTAACGAATAATGGTTAATCCTTCCATTTTGGAACTGAAGTTGTTATTAAAAGAAATAGTTGTTTTATATGTTCTGTTGTTAAATCAAATGGTTTGTATGTGATTACACCCAATATTTCTAAAGATTCTTGCTTGGAACTTAATAACTCAATGGTAACTATACCATCTAAAAGAAAAGAACCTTCCACTAATCCAACAAGGCTTTAGCACATGAGGCTTGGCCATATCAATCTAAATAGGATTGGCAGACTAGTCAAAGAAGGGATCTTAGGCGATTTGGTTCTCGAACCAATGGAAGTCTGTAAGTCTTGTTTAGAGGGTAAGATGACCAAAAGGCCCTTTCCCGCAAAGGGCAATAGGACCAATGCATTGTTGAAATTAGTTCATACTGATATGTGTGGACCAATAAATATTAGAGCAAGGGGTGGTTATGAGTATTTCATAACATTTACCGATGACCACTCTAGGTATGGATATGTGTACCTAATGCAGCACAAGTCTGAAGCCTTTGAAAAGTTCAAAGAGTTTAGGGCTGAAGTGGAAAAGCAATTGGGCTCACATATCAAGGCCATTCGATCTGATCGAGGTGGCGAGTACCTCTCTAATGAGTTTATTGATCACCTCGTACAGAATGGAATTCTGTCACAGTTTACTGCACCTAGCACGCCTCAGCAGAATGGTGTAGCGGAGAGAAGGAACCGGACTCTTTTAGACATGACTAGGTCAATAATGAGTTATTCAGATTTGCCATTATTCCTTTGGGGTTATGCTTTGGAAACCGCTGCATACATACTAAATCTAGTACCAAGCAAATCTATTCCCAGGACACCATCGGAGATGTGGATTGGGCGCAAGCCTTCTTTGCAACATCTCCAAATATGGGGGTGTCCGACACATGTACTGAAAGGAAAGATGAGCAAGTTGGATTCTAGATCAGAAGTATGTTATTTTGTAGGGTATCCAAAGGGTACTTATGGATGGTATTTTTATGATCCAAGAGAACAGAAAGTGTTTGTTAGTACAAATGCTATTTTCTTAGAGGATGATTATATCATGAACCATAAACCTAAGGGAAGGATAGATCTGAGAGAAATAGAAGGAGAGCCCTCAGTCCAACCTGCAGCTGATAACGATGTAAATCAAGAAAATACCACTTCTTCACCCAATTCCGCACTGGTACCTCATCGTAGTGGGAGGATTATCAGCCAGCCTGATAGATACATGTTCTTAGGAGAAGTTTTTGAAGCTGTCTCTATAGAATCTGAATTTGATCCTGCCACATACGAAGAGGCAATGGTTGATGTTGATTCAGATCATTGGGTTAAAGCTATGAAGGCTGAATTAGAATCTATGGATTCTAATCAGGTCTGGGATCTTGTAGATCTTCCAGCCAATATTAAACCCATTGGTTGTAAGTGGGTCTACAAGAGGAAAAGAGGATCTGATGGAAAGGTTGAGACCTTTAAGGCTAGGCTTGTAGCGAAAGGTTATACTCAAAGGGAGGGCATTGACTATGAGGAAACCTTCTCGCCGGTAGTCATGCTCAAGTCCATCAGAATACTCTTATCCATTGCTGCATGTCTAGATTATGAGATCTGGCAGATGGACGTCAAGACTGCATTCTTGAATGGCAATCTTGAGGAGGACATCTATATGCAACAACCAGAAGGGTTCATAGCTGGTCGGAAAGGTAACTTGGTATGCAAGCTGCAAAAGTCCATTTATGGGCTTAAGCAGGCATCCAGGAGTTGGAACATCCGATTTGACCAAGCGGTCAAGTCGTTTGGTTTCATACAGAATCTGGATGAACCTTGTGTATACAAGAAGTGTGAAGGGAAAGTGGTGGCCTTTCTTGTGCTTTACGTTGACGACATTTTACTCATTGGGAATGATGTAGTGGCATTGTCAACGGTCAAGGTTTGGCTAGCTAGTACTTTCGATATGAAGGATCTAGAAGAGGCGAGCTATATTCTTGGGATAAAGCTCTTTCGGGATCGCAAGCGAAAGATAATGGGATCATCTCAAGCTGGTTATATCGATAAGGTGCTACCTAGGTTTTCAATGGATAATTCGAAAAAAGGTTTGTTACCTTTCAGGCATGGTTTAGCGTTCTCCAAGGACTAGTGTCCAAAGACACAGGAGGAGAGGAATCGCATGACAGGAGTTCCCTATGCTTCGGCAGTGGGAAGTCTCATGTATGCGATGTTATGCACTAGACCAGATATATATTTTGCCGTTGGCATGGTTAGCAGGTATCAATCGAATCCAGGTCCAGAGCACTGGACAGCCGTTAAGCACATTCTTAAGTACTTGAGAAGGACTAAAGATTACATGCTCATGTACGGCGGTAGTGAGTTAATTTCAATAGGATATACTGACTCGGACTTTATGTCAGATAAAGATTCGAGGAAGTCAACATCCGGACATCTCTTTACCTTGGGAGGTGGTGATGTTAGTTGGAGGAGCATTAAGCAGAAATGCATTACAGACTCAACTACAGAAGCTGAGTATGTGGCTGCTTGTGAAGCCGCAAAGGAAGCTGTTTGGCTCAAGAAGTTCCTTATGGAGCTCGAGGTGGTACCAGCGTCGTTGTCACCTATTACGCTTTATTGTGATAATAGTGGGGCAGTGGCTCAGTCCAAGGAGCCAAGGAACCACGGAAAGGGGAAGCACGTAGAGCGAAAATATCATCTTATCCGAGATATTGTTCAACGTGGAGATGTGACTGTCACCAAGATTGCCACCGTTGACAATCTTGCTGATCCGTTTACAAAGGCTTTGCCACAGAAGATCTTTGATCGTCATCTAGATAGTCTAGGTCTCAGATCTAATCCTGTATGGTTGTGAGTGCAAGTGGGAGTTTGTTGGGTTTGTGCCCTCAAACCATTACTTTATATAGGAGACATTGACATTTTAATATATGGATATCAGCTTTACATCTAGTTATGTATGTTTCTTTCATGAGATGATTGTTATCCTTAAGTATCATAATAAGTAATGCGTGTATGTATGATATACATACAAGTGAGATACGAATTACTATTCTTTGTTACTTAGAACGTGTCACAGTGGATGATGAGACTGGATATCTCATCAGGTTTACACTGTAGCACGATTAACTACCATTGGATGGAGTGATCAATCTCAATCACTAGAGTGTAACTCTTAGTTAATATAATAGTGCTTATAGTGCATTGACGGACCTGAGCTTTCCTATTGACACTCAAGACTGTCAATCAGTCGATAGGAACTCATAACTTGTATAAGGTACGTGTTCTCAACCTTGAGACGATTATGAACACAGACTGTGGATATGGCTGCTTTGACTTACCAATCAGTGAGGTCTATAGAAGATCAACACCTGGGTATCTTGGGTATGTTATATTCATAGGGTTGTGAACATATATTGTCAAGACATAATCTACCCTCTGTTTCAGAGTAAGCATTCCCTTGAGAATGTCACCAAGTCGATTACTGAGTGCTGCAGTCTTGTTGATAAGAGTTATCAACATGTTTGGTAATCATGAGAGGTGAATGGGACTCAAGGAATACAAGAAGTAATCGTGATTCAGGTTGACAGTAACAGTTATCCGACTACCTGAATATGATTACGAATGCTAAAGGTAGAGGGACATTAAGACAACATACAAGTCTAGTTATCGCTTCGGATATGTTCTTTTGCGTTGGAGTTCAGTTATCGTTTTATAGTGGAGTAAACGTTAACTGACCAGTTAGTTAGTTTGCTGATCAAAGAGTTTGGTCACGGTAATTAACAAACTGGTCTGAGCCAACAATAAAGAGCCTAGGAGGTCCCACTCTTAGCTCCGCCAGGATACTTGGAAAGACACATAAGGGAGTTGCCAAGACAAGTTCGATCGATTGAAGTATGTTCAATCGATTGAAATCTTGGCAGTCTCGATCGATCGAGAATGGTTCGATCGATCGAAGGTTCGATCGATCGAAGATCTTCGATCGCTCGAAGTCTAGGTCGGTTCTGGAAATCTATAAATAGGGCAGCTGCGTTCTAGAAAGGAGTTCGTCGTTTTTGAACGTCAGAAGCTGCAGAAACTGGTTTAGAGCACCAAACCTTCTCCTTCCTCTCCATTAGGGTTCCCACCAACCCTAGTCCTTCCTACGAGCATCCATAGGAGTCATAAGAGTGAAGGCCATCTAGTGGAAGCTGCTGGAAGTTGAAGAAAATCAGAATTGGGTTCAAGACACTAAGGTATAACTCTTGTCCCCTCTTGTGCGCATCTATGGAATTAACGAGTAGTAGATCCTGGGCTACTATTAAGTTTTTATAACTTGACTTTTCCACTGCGCGTTTAAAATAATTTTTTAAACCCATTTTCCAACATTAGGAAACCCTAATTCGAACTGAATCAGATTCCTATTTCCATAAATTATAATTCATACCACTAAAGAATTATAATTGCACTCCTACCCTTATCTCAAAAATATATTTCGAGCTTCATGTTATTAAATGCTTATTATCTCCCCATGTTAAGATTACAGATATCCATTAATTAAATATAATTACTGACAATCATATTTAATTAATCTCTTAAAATTCCTTGAGATCCTCTGCTTAACTTATCTGATATGTTGGATACAAAATCCACCTGCTTTCTCTTAAAATTACTGACAATCATAATCAAAACTTATAAGCTTTCTCTAGAGGATATCATCAATTCCAAAATTGAGACATGGATTCCATCATTAATTAATATCCACCATACAATTAATATTGTCACCCAATCCAATGAGATATTGACCCATTTAAGGATCTCACCCTTTTAGGGATCAAAGTGTAAATATAAAATGTACGTGTCTACAAATTAACTTAGGATTTAGAGCATAAGCACTCATAATAGTCATGAGGTATTAATTGTCTTATAAGTTAGTATAAAGATAATTACCCCAAGTCGTTCCCGTTTAATACACAAAGTGTACCAGTATGGTGAGTTGAAACTATACCGTTTCCCGCAGTCAAGACAAACCTACTACAACACCATGTTGCAGTGCTACTGATAGTGTGTCCAATCCATCTAAGACTGTAAACCAAAATTTTACATTCTACAAGATCCGATGGTCTGATCTTCGGTGTGTAAGCCGAACTCTACACACCAAACCACCTACTATGTAGAATGAAAGACACACATGCATAATAATAAATAATATAATATAATACAAATATTGTCCACATAGATTCTAATTAAAATGGATTAACTGATTTTATTAAATGAATAATAAGTCAACTACATAAAGCATGACTTTTAGTATATATCCCTAACAGAATGGTGACTATTGTTATACGCAAATTCTATCAGTGGTAGGTGAGTCTCCCATGAGCTCTCAAAATCAATAACACACGCTCGCAGCATGTCCTCCATCACTTGGTTAACTCGTTCAGTCTGTCCATCAGTCTATGGATGAAAGACAGTGCTCAAGTTTAACGTCGTTCCCAAAGCTGACTGTAGATTTTTCCAAAACTCTGTAGTGAATCTCGAATCACGGTCGGATACGATAGAGACTAGTACACCGTGCAATCGCACGACTTGTTGTAAGTAGATACGGCTCAGACGTTCTACTGGGTACGACATACTGTATGCTATAAAATGCGCCGATTTGGTAAGTCGGTCCACAATTGCCCAAATAGCATCGTAGTTTTGTTGAGACCTCGGCAAACCTATCACAAAATCCATAGTTATGTGTTCCCACTTCTATCCGGGAATTGGTAATGGTTGTAAAAGTCTGGGTGGTTTTTGA